>JALPQD010000428.1:107500-707500 GCA_023101885.1 Typhlomys cinereus
AAATACAAGAGGCATTTCGCACTCCAAACAGATACGACCAAAACAGAAAATCGCAACGGCAAATAATACTCAGAACACTCCACATTCAAGACAAAGAAAAGGTGCTGAGAGCTTCAAGAGAAAAAAAGCAACTCACTTTTAAAGGTAAACCTATTAGAATAACAAATGACTACTCAATGGAAACAGTAAAAGCAAGAAGAGCTTGGAGAGACATACTTCAAGTATTAAATGAGCAAAAATGCCAACCCAGACTGATATACCCGGCAAAACTATCTGTCATTGTTGAGGGAGAAAGAAAAGTTTTCCAGCACAAAGACAACTTGAAGGGATACATGTCTACCAAACCAGGCCTTCAAAAAATGCTAGAAATGATACTCAAGCTTGAAGAAAAGAACAAGAGTATCCAGGAGATCAGAAGGGAAGTATAATACCACCAAAACATAAATATCAAACAACATGCTTACAAAATCTACTAAACATAAAAAAGTCCAGAATTAAAAATAATTTCTCCATTATAACATTAAATGTCAATGGTATTAACTCGCCGATTAAGAGACACAGATTACAAACTTGGATTAAAAACCACAATCCAACAATCTGCTGCCTTCAGGAAACTCATCTCACCACAAAAGATAGGCACATCCTAAGAATGATAGGCTGGTCCAAAATCTTACAAGCTAATGGAACCAGGAAACAGGCAGGGGTAGCAATTATGCTTTCAGACAAAGTGGGCTTCAAACCAAAGAAAATCATAAGAGACACAGATGGATACTACATTTTAGTCACAGGTACAATTCACCAGGAAGACTTCACAATCCTGAACATTTATGCACCCAATACGGGCCCCTCCACATTCATTAAGAAAACCCTACAGCGTCTAAAGCAAGAAATCAACCCCCAAACGATAATTCTTGGGGACTTCAACACTGCCCTCTCAACATGGGATAGATCAACAGGTCAAAAGCTTAACAGAGACACTTTGGAACTTAATCAAACCCTGAAAGAAATGGACCTTACAGATCTCTATCGAACTTTTCACCCACGCACCAAAGAATACACATTTTTCTCAGCAGCACACGGAACTTTTTCCAAAATAGATCACATATTGGGCCACAAAACGAATCTACACATATACAAAAAAGTTGAAATTCTAACCTGTGCCCTATCACCACCACCACGGCCTTAAGCTGGACATCCACAACACAACAAACAAGAGAAAATACACTAACTCCTGGAAACTTAACAAAATGATGCTGAATGAGAACTGGATTCAGGAAGAAATTAAAAAGGAAATTCAAGATTTCCTGAAAATGAACGATAACGAAAATACAACTTACCAAAATCTCTGGGACACAATGAAAGCTGCCCTAAGAGGTAAGTTCATAGCTCTTAATGCCTACATCAAAAAAATGGAAACATCAGAAATAAACAACTTAACGATGCAGCTTAAGGCTTTAGAGAAACTTGAGCAATCTGATCCCAAAAGTAGTAGAAGAGAGGAAATTAGCAAAATAAGGGGAGAAATATCTGAAATCGAGACTAAGAAAACGATAGAAAAAATCAACCAGTCAAAAAGCTGGTTGGAGTGAAGTGCATTTCAGGAGCAGCAAAATCGCAAAAGAAAATCAACAAACCATAATCCAGAACTTCAGAGACTATATCAATCACCTAGAACTAGGCCAGCCTAATCTCTCCCCATCCTGAAGCTCAGGGAAATTTGTGGCAGAGGGGGCAGTAAGAGTGTAAGAGCACAAGGATGGGAGGAGTAATGATATGCAAGATACTCCATACAAGTTAGATAAGATAGATACACCACTAGCTAAATTAACCAAAAGCAAGAGAGAGAAAACCCAAATTAACAAAATTAGAAATGAACATGGAGTAATCACTACTGATACCCAAGATATCCAGAGAATTATAACATCATATTTCAAAAACTTATACTCTGTGAAGTTTGACAACACACAAGAGATGGATGAATTTCTAAGTAAACACATCTTATCTAAATTGGATCAGGAAGTTGTGAATTACTTAAATGGCCCTATAACATATAAGGAAATTGAAGAAGTAATCTCGAACCTTCCCACCAAAAAATGTCCTGGACCAGATGGATTCAGCACAGAATTCTACCAGACATTTAAGGAGTCAATAACACCAATACTCCTTAAACTGTTCCATCAAATAGCAAAGGAAGAAACACTACCAAATTCCTTCTAGGAAGCTAATATCGTCTTAATCCCAAAACCTAATAAAGATCACTTAAAAAAGAAAACTATAGGCTGATCTCCCTGATGAACACAGACGCAAAGATTCTCAACAAAGTCTTAGCAAATCGGATTCAAAAACATATCAAAAAGATCATTCACAGGGATCAAGTAGGCTTCATCCCCGGCACGCAAGGTTGGTTCAACATATGCAAATCAATAAATGTAATTCATCATGTAAACCAGTCCAAAGTCCAAGACCACATGATACTCTCGATAGACGGAGAAAAAGCCTTTGACAAGATCCAACAGCCTTTTATGATCAAAACGCTAGAGACAGTAGGAATGGAACGAACCTTTATCAATATAATAAATGCTGTATACAACAAGCCCACAGCAAGGATTATGCTCAATGGGGAACAATTGGAAGCATTCCCACTTCAATCAGGAACTAGACAAGGCTGTCCACTCTCACCACTTCTATTCAATATTGTACTTGAAGTCTTAGCTGAAGCCATAAGACAAGAAAGGGACATAAAAGGGATTCAAATCGGCAAGGAAGAAGTCAAGCTATCCCTATTTGCAGATGACATGATCTTATACCTGAGGGATCCCAAAAACTCCACCAGGAAGCTCCTGGAACTAATTGAGAAGCTCAACAAGGTGGCAGGATACAAAATAAATGTGCAAAAATCAGAGGCCTTCCTATGTACCCACAATGAAAGACGTGAAAAAGCCCTGAGAGAAACAATCCCATTTACTATAGCTCCTAAAAAAATGAAATACCTTGGTATAAACCTAACCAAGGAGGTAAAAGACCTTTACAATGAAAACTTTAAAACCCTAAAGAAAGAAATTGCTGAAGACATTAGAAGGTGGAAAGACCTCCCATGCTCCTGGATTGGCAGAATCAACATTGTAAAAATGACCATCCTACCAAAGGCAATATACAAATTCAATGCTATGCCAATTAAAATCCCAAAGCAATTCTTTAAAGAAGTTGACTAATTAATCTCAAAATTCATATGGAGGCACAAAAGACCTAGGATAGCAAAGACAATCCTGAGTAACAAAAACACTGCTGGAGGTATTACCATACCGAACCTTAGTCTATACTATAAATCCATAGTAATAAAAACAGCCTGGTACTGGCTCCAAAATAGACACACAGATCAATGGATAAGGGTTGAGGACCCAGATATAAGCCCACAAAAATACAGCCATTTGATCTTCGACAAAGGGGCCCAAAGAATCCAATGGAAAAAGAACAGCATCTTCAACAAATGGTGCTGGGAAAACTGGATCTCCACATGCAGAAGAGTAAAGCTGGACCCATACTTGTCACCATGTACAAGACTTAATTCCAAATGGATCAAGGACCTTGATATAAGGCCAGAGACTATAAAAATCATAACTGAACGGATAAGGAACTCCCTTGAGCTGATTGGGCTAGGCCAACATTTCCTAAACAGACATCCAATGGCACAGTCACTGCTACCAACTCTCAACAGTTGGGATCTTGTGAAATTAAAGAGCTTCTGTTCAGATAAAGAGATTGTAACACGAGCTCAAAGGCAACCCACAGAATGGGAGAAAATCTTTACTAACCACATATCTGATAGAGCTCTACTGTCCAGAATGCACAAAGAACTTAGAAAATTAAATACCAAGGAAATCAATGGCCCAATTAAAAAATGGGCCCTGGAACTTAAAAGAAATTTTACCAGGGATGAAATTAAAATGTCTAACAAATATCTTAAAAAATGCTCCACTTCTTTAGCCATCTGGGAAATGCAAATCAAAACCTCCCTGAGATATCATCTCACCCCGGTCAGGATGGCAAAAATCCACAATACAAACAACAACAAATGCTGGAGAGGATGTGGAGAGAGGGGAACTCTGCTACATTGCTGGTGGGAATGCAGGTTCATACAGCCATTCTGGTGAGCCATCTGGAGATTCTTAAAGAAATTAAAGATTGAAATGCCATATGACCCTGCTATTCCACTTTTGGGAATAACCCCCCATGCAACAGAGGTTCGCCTTGATAGCACAAGCACGACTATGTTCATAGCAGCACTGTTTACAATAGCAAAGTCATGGAATCAACCCAAATGTCCAACAGTTGACGAGTGGATAAGGAAACGGTGGTACATCTATACAATGGAGTACTACTCAGCCATCAAAAATGATGAATTACTGGAATTTGCTGGGAAATGGATGTCATTAGAAACAATTATATTAAGTGAAGTATCCCAATCCCAGAAAGTTAAGCGCTGTATGTACTCCCTAATAGGTAGCTCCTAGTACCAAACTCACCCAGCCCACATTGAGACACTCAAGGGTAAACCTATGTAATACGGTAATTGCAAGGATTGTGAACAGGAGGGATGGGTTGGAGGGCCACACCAGACACAAGGAGAGAGGGGACCATGTTACATCAGAGAAAATCGACTTCCAAGGAATGCAAGTAAGTAATGTGACACCTGGTTAAGTTCACAGACGTTCGTTCCTGATCATGTACAACTGAGGGGGTATGATCTCACCAGAAGGGGAGGGCATATGGTCTGGCAGATGAAAAGAGATCATTTTGCAAATGGGTGACTGATCCCTCCCTCACCGAGGTTTCCTGCTTTTATTACATCTACCCCTGAATGTGCTATTATAACAAGACTCCAGTTTAACAGTTTTTTGTCTCTGACCAGGGGGTGACATACAATGCCCATCAGGATGGAGTGAAGGGCATTGCAGGAGCAGCAAAACTGCAAAAGAAAATGAACAAACCACAATCCAGAACTTCAGAGACTCTATATCATCCACATAGAACTAAGCCAGCCTAATCTCCCCCCATCCTGAAACTCAGGGATATCTGCGGAAGAGGGGGCGGTAAGATTGTAAGAGCAAAAGGATGGGGGGAGCAATGATTTGACGAGTCTCAACACTAGATAGGGCTGAAGCAATCATAATAGGACTTTGCATGCCCTGCGCCATGCCCGTCACACTATTGACCTCACAAAGTCTAACATCGGCTAAAAGCACCAAGATCCTTGGAGGCAAGGGATTGATGGCCACAGTAGTGTTCCTATGCTTAAGGGGAACACGAGAAAGGGTTCAGGGAAATGCCACTGGGTCCTTTTATGTCATCGGAAAGGAGGACCAAGAGGAGAGTTAGGCATACACAATAAAGGACTCTCTGGGAATTGGGAGGGAGGCACTGGGAGATGGGGATGGAGGGAGGGGGAGCAGAGGGTTCGGGGGGAGGACGGGGGGGAGGGAACTGGTCTGCCTATTAAGTTTGTATGAGCGGAAATAAAAAATGTTAAAAAAAAAAGTAGAGCAGTGGACTTATGCTCATGGAATTCACTGGTCCATTAACTCCCACCCATCTTATCTGTCCAGGGAGTAGTCACACCAAACTAGTGATAGGTCTTCTCCATCAATGACACAATCTTCTGCAGGTTAAACTTAATTCTTCACATATGTGCCCAAAGCTAAGCCAGCAATTGTCAAGTTGGCACCTGTATCTTACTCCGCCCACCCCCTGGCAAAATGTGCTTAAACAGCGGTTGATTCCATAGGCAGATAGTTTTATAATTCTAACATGAATACAAGTCAACAGACAAGTGTTCAAAATAGACAATTTCAGTCTTCCAACTCCTTTATTCAGATTGAATAATCAAGAATGGATTCTAGGTATTTTCACTTTGGTTGACACTGTGATTCTCCCCATTTTAGTTAATCTGCATTCAGTATTATGGTTTGAATTCAACATGATCTCCATAGGTTAGTTTGATGAATACTTGGTTACCTGTGTTAGTTACATGTAAGGGTTTACTTGCTTGTTGGGAACTCAGTCTTTTGGGCATGCCTGTGTGGAACTGGCAGTTGGGGTCAGACCCTGAGAAAGCCAGTGGAAGTTGTTTGGTTGTGTTGGGACACAGGGCCCATGATGAGTGGGATTATTTCCTTGACAGGTGGGTGGCCTGAAAATAGCTGGTTCAGTGATTTTTTATTCAAATATACAATCAAGAAATAAAGAATATATCCCTCTCTCAGTTCTTCCTGTAACTATGGTGTGGCCAGTTTCCTTGGCTCCTGATGAAGGTATTACTTTCCTATCCTACTGATGGACAAAGAATTGTAAGCTAGAATAAAACTCGTGTTCTCCTACATTTTGGGGGTACTATACTCAACAATGGGAAGAATGAAATAGCACAACAGTCCTCTCTTTTCTCTGTTTCTTTTTCTATACATTGGGAGCCCACTGACATTTATCACCATGGCAATAAAGTTGTAATAAAATAATGTCTCACAAGATGTCTGCATCCTGAATTTTAGAATCTGTATACATGCATGCCAAAAACTAATTTGAAGATGATTTCAAAAATCTTGAGGATAAAATAGCAGTCGATGTACCCAATATAGCCACAAAGTTCCTAAGAAAAAATGATGACAACAGGAAGTCAGAAAAGGACTCAGAGATTAGAAATGAGATTTAGGGGTTTTAAGGAAACAAGATGTAGTCTGCACCACAGAATTCTAGTAGCTTCTAGAAATTAGAAGTGTCAAGGAAAAAAAATTCCTGGAACTTCCAGATGGAATGCAACCCTATCTACACATTGAATTTACCCACAATAGAGCCATCATAGACTCCTAATCTCTATAATTCTAAGCAAATAAATCTATTGTATTAGGTCACCAAGTTTAACCATAGGAAAATAATACAAATGTTTAGATTTATTTAAAGTTCTATAAAATTCTATTCCGTGTATGTATCACATGTTCATGGACAACATTGTATGTATGGCATTTCCTGTCTGTGTCCAGCTTGATGTCATCCTGGTCTTTCACCCAGTCTAAGCTAAGCACGATGCTGTTTAACAAACTGCAACTCTGTCTGGTTGGCAGCCGAACTCCCCCGATGCAACTCCAGCCAAAGTGCGCCCTGCTACCCTGAGGACGTGACCGTTGATTGTGCGGCACCCCTCAGCTCTGGCAATGCGCAGAAACGGCCCTTCGTCCAGTCCTGGTCCAGGCTCGAGACCTGCGCCCTGGAATATGTCCATCAGTAAGCCCCTGTGTGGTATGGTTATTGTTGGGTGGCATAGACCTCCGGGGAGGTAGAAGTCAGTGGCACAGGCCCCCCAGGTGTGCTCGCAACAATAGTCACAAAAAAATGCCTTTAAATAAACTTAACCAAGGACGAGAAAGAGCTATGCAATTAAAAAAAAAAAACTACAAAACAATGCTGAAAAACATTAAAGAGGATACTAGAAGGTGAAAAGAATTTCTGTGTTCATGGGTTAGTTGGATTAATATTGTGAAAATGACGATCCTACCAAAGGCAATACACAGATTCAATGCAATCCCAGTACAGAACCCAATACAATTTTTCACAAAAATTGAAAAAACAAAACAAAATTCATATAGAAGCACATCAAGCCCCAATTCCCCAAAATAAGTTTGAGCAATAAAAACACTGCTAGATGCATTACCATACTGGATTTCAAGTTCTACTATAGAGCCATAGTGATCGTAATAACAAAAATAGCATGCATGGTATTGACTCAAAAACATATTGCTCAATGGATTGGAATGGAGAAACAAGACATAAGTTCACACACCACTTGATTTTTGACAACGATACAAAACATGCACACTGAGGAAAAGATAGCATCCTCAACAACTCATGCTGGGAAAATTGGTATCTGAATGTAGAAGAATGAAAACTGACCATTACCTCTCACCCCACACAAAAATGAACTCCAAATGGATAAATGACCTCAAGGTTAAATCTGAAACTCTGAAACTATTAGAAGAGTAGGGAACAAACTTGAATTACCAGGCCTAGGGAAAGATTTTCTAAACAGAACGCAATCACACAGGAAGTAAGACCAACGATCAACAAATGATACTTCATGAAATTAAAATGTATCTACTCTGCGAATGAAACTGTTAATTGTGCAAAAATGTCAAACCCCAGAAATGGAGAAATCTTTCCTACCTATGAGTCTCACAGAGGATTTATATTCAGTTTATGTAAAGAACTCAAAAAATTAAACAACAAGAAGGCAAACAACCCTATTAAAAAATGGGTCCACATAAGCAAACAGGCAGGAGGGTAGGAAGGAGAGGGATGGATTGGTGAAGGGAGAGAGGGTAGGGTGGAAAAGGAGAGAAAGGAAGGAGGAAGGAGAGGGACAGGAATGACCACTGGTTTGTAAAAGTAGAAAAATAAAAAAAATGTAAACAATGGGTCCTAGAACTGAAAAGGGACTTTTCAAGAAAATTCAAATGTCAAAGAAATACCTTAAAAATGCTCAACGGCTATGGTCATCAGGGAGATGTAAATTAAAACGACTCTGAGGTATCTTACCCCAGTTAAAATAGTCAAATTCAAGAACACAAACAAGGCAGGCTGGCAAGGATGTAGAGAAAAAGGAGCACTTCTTAATTGCTGGTGGGAGTGTCAACTGATTCAGTCACTCTGGAATTCAGTATGGAGGTTTCTCAGAAAGCTAAAAATGGAATTATCATATGACCCAGCTATACCACTTCTGGGAATATTTTCAAAGGTCTCTACATCTTACTACAAAGACACTTTTATGTTCATTGCAGTTCCATTTACAATAGATAGGAAATAGAATCAGCCTATATGCTCACCAATGGAAGAATGGATAATGGAAATATAGTATATATACACAGTAGAATACTACTCAGCCATCAGAAAGTATGAGATTATGGAATTTTCTGGTAAATGGATGGAACTGAAAAATGTAATACTATGCAAGTTTACTCAGGCATAGAAAGACAAATGTCACATGTTCTAATATGTGTATATTATCATGAAACTTGGCCTTAGATTAGAATTCTTGTAACAGCCAGAAAACTTAAACGGGACCAATGAGTGGGAAGAGTGGTGGGAGAGTTAGGTGGAGATCTTGGAAAAAGATATATAGGATACCATGAATGGGTGGGTAAGGAGGGAATAATGAAGGGGTAATGGTTGGGAAGGAGATAAGGGGATGGAGTATGAGAAAGGCTGACGGAGTAACAGTGAAACTACTAAGAATGTTAGATCTGAATTTCCCTGAGTCATCAAAAAAAGAGAATGTTAGGTGCGACCAGATAGAATCTTCCCCTATTATCAATATGAAAAAAGAATTTTAGTTAAAAAAGGAATAAGAATGGACATTATTTGTACAAGAAGCACAGAGAGAGGAAGAGAGGACAAAATTTTAAAAATGCCCTAAGGTACTCCAACTAGAACTCAGAGACAATTAAACAATACTAGAAACAATAAGAATGTGACCCTCCTGATAAGTTGTTGGTCAGAAAGCCCTTAAAGCCCTCCCTAATAATATAGGATTTTACCATTACTTTTGGTTGCTCCTCCAAAACTGACAGTAAGACCCTTTTACTGGAGATGCACATGGACTTCAGGACATGGTCAAAAACACCAGCTGGAACTGGTCTGGAAGCTTCCTTCTTCCTAGAAAGCTTTCATCATACCATAAAGCACTATGCAAACTATTGGAGAGAAAAGCAATCAACACTTTCATCGATCTTTAAAAATGAAGCTGCATTAACAATCACCCAGGCAAGAAATGATCACCAGTGGCATTATGGCAAGAGAACCAGCAACATCTTTCTGACTAGATTTGAGACCCGTTTTTTAATCAGAAATCACATTTCAAGAACTAGAACAAAAACCTATGAAGGGGGGGGAAGCATAGGTCCTAAGAGGGGTGGCAAGCAAGGAAGATTTAGTTAAAAAATAACTATCAAACTGCCTTCTAAATAAATATTATATCCACCCATAGATTGGAGGAGCCCTCAGCACTCAATATAGAAGCTTCCTGCTGCACAAAAAAAAAAAAAAATGGTTATCACAGAAAATCATCCATGGACAAAATGCAGAAAGTAAGTGATTGTGGATTGCTTGACCCTGAACAGGGCAACTAAGTCACCACCCACTCCTACCCCAAGGTTCAGGGAACATCGCTGAAGAGGGGATAGTAAGAGTGTAAGAGCCTAAAGAGGGGCAGGGGAACAGCCAGATACTGCCTTCTGGATTATGGAATCCATAGCCGGATTACTACAGCTATGTAGATCCCCACAAATCCCATATGGGAAATGCCTCTAGGCAATATTTTATCATGGAGAGGGAAAACCTCAAGAGATACAGCACCTCCCTGAAAGACTGATGATCTTAATGCTGATGAGAAAAGGTGTGGGATGCTTTCCTCAATGGTATACTCACAGATGTGAGCTTCATGTTCCCTCCACCAAGTATGCAGGCATATGACATCAGAGATGAAACCCAGTGGGCCACAGGGTGAAAGGAATTGAAAATAGGAGGGAGTCTGGCAGGAGAAAGGAAGAGTTGAAATGGGAAGAGAAGGAGAGATGAAATTGGAGGTTAAGGGTGTGAAGTATTTTGAATTCAGCATCTTCATGTATGATACACAAAAAGAAAAAAAATATATATATATATGCTTGATGGATATGTTTGCAGGCTTTAATTCTAGTCCTGAAAGGCAGAACCTAGAAAACCCCAGAGCAAAGCAATAAAGGGGAAGAACAGTCCAGGATGATTCCCAAATGTTACATTTGGGATTCCACAGGCACACACTCAAATTGTCTTCAAAGACAGAGACACTATATAAAACTAAATAAATAGCAATTTATTTTATGCTTATTCTACCTTCCTGTCTGTCTGTCTGTCTGTCTAGCTAATCACTCATCCTTTTAGGAAAGATTGAAACAATAGTTATAACTTTAGTATTCTAAATTTTCTTTTATGCTTTTAGAATTTCAAACATTAATATAGTAGATTCCTGATTTTACACACTTAATCCCTTAATACATCTCCCTTTTCTTTTCCCTGTTATGACTTTAGTCTTTTAAAAGATCAATTAATATTGCTAAATATTTGCTACAAGGAACCAGAGTAGGTAGGGAAAGAGGGAAAAAAAAAACGAAGTGTAATGACATAGACTTGTAACAGAGATGTAAACACCCATAATAAATATCTGCTACTTTGAATGCTAATTAAACACTGATTTGTAAAGTGTGCAAAGCTAATTTTACAATTATTTAATACTAGACATAAAATGTTTACTCAAAAACACAGGTCTACCTTCTGGATTATTAAAAAAAGGACAGATTCCAGTACATCGGAAAATTTTTCAATTATTCTCAAATTTGGTTTTGGTATACGCCATAAAAAGACGTAATCCAGGTCAGAGAAATGGCTCCATAGGTAAATTCACTGATGTGCAAACTTGGTGTCCCAAGTTCCATCCATAGCCCAAATGGTGAAAGGAGAGGACTGATTTCTGAAAGTTTTCCTCTGAATTCCATGTCACACATGGACTTGCTCTCTGCTTCTTTTTCTTTCACAAATAATAGTTTTGCCACATTTTCAATAACAAAGCATCCTTTGTTGTTGAAACCTGAAAAAATATAGTGCTAAACATTCTAAGACTTCTTTAAAAAATGTAATGAATGAAATTGTTGAAAAAACATTCAGTAGGCTGGAGAGATGGCTCAGGATTAAACCTCTGCCTCACAAGCAGAAGGACCTAAGTTTGGATCTCAGATCTCAAATAAAAACGCTGGACAGAAATGGCAGAGGTCTGCACTTCCGATCTTGGAAGGCAGAATCTAGAAAATCCCAGAGCAGCACAAACAAGAGGTAGAGTAAACCCAGGATGATTTCCGAAGTCACTCTTAGGCCCCATGGGCACACACTCTGATACACACACACAAAAAAAAATTTAAAAAATACACTTAGTGACTCATCATTAGATAACACCCAATTTGGAAAGAGGAATAGAAAAGTACTTTTTACTAGACAAAATGTAATGAGATGTTGCCATTATTTAGACAGTATATTGGTACTTTACAAACAAAATTACAGCTTTACAAAAAGTCAGAGTCGATACTTACATTCCAATACTCTAATTTACATGCTTAAAGTCCTTAATTAGAGCAACAACTCAATTACAAGTTTACAAGTAAAAAAAATTCACTGCTGGTTCTTAAGTAGTTACATATTTTCCGCTGACTTTTAAAATTAAAATTTTCTGTTAAAACAAAAATGAAATGCAGAGAATGGAAGCCATTGATTATAACATAATGACGAATACTGGGTTTGGGTGGCTATTTTTCTTTTTTAGGTCAGGTGTCACTATGAAGCCCAGGCTGGCCTAGAACTCTTGATCCTTCTGCTTTGTACACTTTTTTTTTTTTCTGAGCATAGATGCATGTGTGTTGTGTTGTGTGTGTATGTGTACCAAAGGACAGCTGATTATGGGTGCCTGTGAGACTCAAGGGTGACTTGGAATCATCCTGGATTGCTATACTTCCTCTTTGCTTTGCCCTGGACTTTCTGGGCTAAGCCTTCCAGAGTCAGAATGCAGGGCACTGGCCATTTCCACTCTCTGGGTTGTTTTATTTTATTTTTTATTTCTTCCACTCATACAAAGTTGATAAGTACTCCATTCCCCTCCCTCCCTCCACCCCTCCTTGGATCCCCTTGCTCCCTCCCCACTTTTTCCTTTTCCCCCTCCCTCCCTTTCTCCCAGTGCCCCTTCCCCCCCAATTCCTGTAGCATCCTTTAGTGTGCACATCAAACTTCCCTCTGGATCCTCCTCTCTGATGAGGTGTTAAGGACTCAGTGGCATTGCCTAGAGCTCTTTTTGTGTGTGTGTTCCCCTTAGTATAGGAACACTATTGTGGCTGTTAATCCCTTGCCTCTAAGGATCTTAGTGCCTGTGGTCCATGCTAGACTTTGGGGGTTCAATAATATCTTTGTCATTGCGCTCCACTCTCTGGATTTTTATCTAGAAGCTGAACTCAGGTACTTTTGTGGAGGCAAAGGCTTTAAGTCCTAAGTCTTCTCCCCACCCCCTGCCTCAGATTCTTATGCATTGCTATCTTATATGTGGCCTCACATGTTTTTCTTCTCCATTCTTTTAGTGAAATTCATTAGAGTAAGCACAATCCCAAATTCTTTAATTACTGAATGATCAATGACAGCCAAAACACCACACAGGAGGATAATCTTTATTATACTTTAACTAGAAACAGAACAGGTTGCAAGTTCACGAGGTATAATTTGATTGCTTTTAAGTGAGGCTTCAACAACAATAATCAAAAAAAAACCTTAACTGCAGAGATAGTTTGGTCACAATTGTAGTCTTCAGGAGCAAAAGAGCCAGCAGCATAAAGTAACATAAAGATAATGACAAAGAATTTCTGATGTTCCAAAAATGCAGTTCACTGCATTAAACTTATTCCTTGGATTTTCATCTTTTTAAACACTGAACGATTGTTATTTGGCAAAATATCCACCATGTATAGCATACTCTAATAAGAATCCTGCCTTAACATTGTCAATATTAGTACTAAGCTTTTCTCTCCCTTAAAAATTCAATGAACTATGTTAGAAATGAATCTGTTCCTTACATTTTTTTTGTCAATGGTAATAATGCAAAATCTGTTTGTTTCCAAAGTTAAATGGCAGATTGAATTCACATCTGGTGGCCAGCTATGTACTCTTCTTCTAATTTTCCTAATAATTTTAATTCTATTGCACGAACCCTGAGATAGTATGTCACCTGCTAATGATTGTTCACTTTTAATTTAGACTTAACGGCATTCAGTTTTGAATCCCACATAGGAAGTATTTTAAATTATTTACAGATTGTTGTAATTAAAGCAATGGTATAGCTAAGAATGTTAATAAGGCCTTTAATTGCGAGTTGCATATTTTATGTATTTTTGGTCAGGAACAACTCTCAAATTGCATGTATAATTCTATCACCAGTAAGTGCTTTTCATTTTGTTTAGTTCTACATGTTTATCCAGACTCACTCTTGTCCTTTCTTGTAGATGACTTTTTTGTCTTTCTTCAGACAAAAACACTAGTTTTCCAACTGAATAACTGAGAAAAGGAATTTAGCACTAGAATACCATGTTGACAAATATGCTCCTAACAGACACTCAATAAATGTCTGTTCCTCATGGAATGAATGGGTTGTAAGGGAGTTGTCTGGGTCATATACTGTCCATCACATGCTGTAACTAACTTTGTTTAATGAAGAGATCTGGGTTACTGAATTCAATTCAACTTCAAGTGTAAATCCAAGAAACTGAATTTTTAAAAATAGATACACCAATTCATAGCTGACACTGTAACAAGAATTGAATAGAGGGAAAAACAACAAAATTCATTTCTAGTAGGCATTAGATACAACTCAATGAAGGGAATAGATTTTGCAGAGAAGTATTAGCCAATTCATGTAATCTTTTACATAGTTATCTTTGTAGACTTTTTATTTGCATTTTTTTCTGATAAATTTTCTAGTTCAAAGGTAGTTTTATTATCTGAATAAATTTTTCTTAGATAGGTACTCAGTGTTACTGAAAATTTACATAAATATAAGATTGTATTTTTAACATCAGTTTATATTTCTGTATTTATTTTTATAGCATTTAACTACTTAAATGACACTGTAGAGAATATGAGATACTCTTCCGACTTACTGTTAAGAGACTTTTTGCACATAATATTCACTTTCTGTTGATAGCTTTAAAGCGTACTAAACGCTTGTCATCTAGTGTTATTGATAAGTAACCATTACTCTTTAGAAAGGATACACTACAAACTTTTATAAGTTATTGGCCTTAGCCCAACATGTTTAGTTGGTTACAGGACAATTGCAATGGCAAACACATTTACAATGCAGTTCATTGTACGGTTTTCCCATCTAATGGTACAGTTACCTGAAAATATACAAGAAGAGAATTTTGATATGTTAGTAAAACATCAAAATTAACAAGCAGTGGGTAATTCATGCACACACACACACATATGTTCACACCATGAGCATTTTTCATTCACATCATTCATACTATTTCTTTCATGCTATTTATTTCCTCCAACCTAGCATCTGCTTCACATTTCCGACTGACCTGAAGTTGTATTTAAACTATATACAAAGCAGTTCTCTTCATAAAAGTCTTCTCAGAATTGCAACTAACTAAGTGTTCCATTTTCGAAAGTACAGATTTATCTAAGATCACTCACCATCGGATGTAGTATCCCAAAAACATGAACTAGCAGTATGAAAGCCATGTGCGCTTCTCTGGACCACAGCACAGGTCACTATAAATAAAGTCATAGAATGAAATGTACAGAAAATGAAGTGAAGCAAGATAAAAATGGTTGAGCATAGAGCTCTGAATCACAAGAAAATTAAGTAATTAATCCAATGGATTGTAAAATATGTCTCATCCTGATTATCGTCATCACAAATGTAACCACTTTAAGAACCACTACTAAAGCCACTGTTAATTTCATAGCAGAAAAAATCTGGGTCAAATAGTGTGCGCTATGAAATTAGCAGATTTCAGACACAGAAATGCAGGAAACATTTCACTTTCTAGTTAGTGAATGAAACTTAACAGTCTTATATAAAGATATGGGGTTACTGAAAGAAAGATTGCACCAAGAAGCATTAGTGGACAAAGAACCAATGTGGTTCTCTTTGCATTTAACAGAAAGATCTCCGCTTTTATGTGTTATCATGTACTATATTTGATTAATAAGTCAAAAGTCCTTCCTATCTTCTCAGTATCCAGCCTATAATTTATACACATTGTAAAAAATCCGAAGTGCAATGTATATAAACCATTGAGGAAGGACACCACAGCAATACTTACCAACATATTTATAAGCTTTTCCCAGTTTAACCAGGCGAGTTAGGGATCTCTCCACTATATTTGCAGTCCACTGGTTGATGTTGTTCTGATTGTAGTCCTCACCTCCCAAGACTGACTCAATACACTAGGACAGAGGACAGATGAGTCAGCCCAAATGAACAAATTTTACACACATTTCAAGAGACATGTTTTCAAAGGATAACCCAATAAATCATCACTTGAGAAAATATGCACTTGAGAAATGTTCACTGCATACTGTAATTACTTAGGACTTTTCAAAGTATTTCCACATCTGTTAACTCTCATGCTGCAAAACACAGTGGGTCATATACTGGTAAAGAAGCTATTCTAGCAGAACAGTAATGAAAGAATGTCAACATTTATAACACAAGACTAATTAAACTCAACATTATATCATAAAATGATTACAGGGAAGGGAAAGAATTAAGAGAATACTAATTAGTTGAAGAGTGACTCAAAATATCTGATATTTAACTAGAGTGCAGATCTCAGAAACAAAGGATAGGCTTAAAAATCCAATTCTCATATATGGTAATTATCATCTCATTCATACTATGTAATTACTTACCTGCAAAACAATACACTTGTCACTGACAGTAAATAAAGGTCTTTACCAAAAGGTAGCCAAATAATGTCTCACAGTGCTTACTTTCATCTACTTCTGACAGGTTTTTTTCCTTAGGTGACCATTTCTATCTCTGTTTCTCTCTCTCTCAGGCGTGTGTGTGTGTGTGTGTGTGTGTGTGTGCGTGCACACACACACACACACAACAGTTCAAGCAACACGATTCTTTAATAAAACACAAAAGTAGCACATCCAATCTTAATTCTCCTCTCTATCGTTTCTTGCCTGCCCCCAACAACTCCCTGGAGGAAAACACAACACCATCACTATGTAATAGTTTAAATTAAGTTCTTCTAAGGGTTGTTGATATATTTCCAAATATTCTGCCAGTATTTCTTAATTTATGAATTACACACAGCATATACAGAACTGTTATGAAGATGAAAATTTAGTTCCCTCCAGCCACCTGCCAGTTTCTTCTCACCCCTACTCTCAATATAATGAATTCAGTTTATTTACTTCAATATATTTACACTCATAGATACATGTTTCTTCCTTACTTCTGACAGCTCCTGGCACACAGATTTTTTTCTCCTTAATATCTCTGACCTCTAACTCCACCAGTAATTCCTTCCTAGAGACATGGAATTAGTTATCTGCCTGGTGAATGACCAGCATTGGTCATCCATTTCATGTGGGAAAGTCACTCTCCCAAAGTTTGGACTTTGATTTTCTTTCCTTTTTCCATCTCTACCCAAGCCAATGAGAAAGATATCGGTGATCAGTGTGTATGTGTGTCTCTTTGATGACTCAAACATGCCCTTGGATGCTTACGAAGTCAGTATTGGAAGCTCTGAAGTGACCAGAGTTGCTGAACAAGTTCTAGTTCAGCAACCTAGTTTTATTCATAACGAAGATGTGGTATTTAATTCTTTATTATGATGCTTTTGTCTTATCATATGGTCCAGAACTTGGGTAAGAAAGAACATACTCAATAGATCCTGACAAAGGCCAGAAACCTTTTCTGTCCATGAATGATCTCTCTTGACTCTCGAATTTGAAAAAAGATTTTCAAAAAAGATTTTCTTTTGTTTATTCTTTGACACTGCTAAGTTATTGGAAACATTTGCATTCTGTTTTTAATAATTACCTATCTCCATATATATTAAGTATATTTAAATAACAGTTTACAAATGTGTTAATTAAATATTATAATATAAAATTATCACTATTAAAATATAGGAAATAAGGGAGGATTTTTCATCCCTGTCTCACTCTGACAGATGTTGAGCTAGCCTTACTTGTACCAGAACAGACCAATATGAACTTTAGATGAGATTTATTCCTTAAAGCAGCCAGGCAGGTCAGGTACTGTCTCTAGATGAACTGCTGACATGAATAATGCACAAAAGACAGAGGCAATCCAGTCCAGACCTAACTCTATCAGGGCTTGCTAGGACAACAGCCCCACAAACCTGCCTTCTGGGCCAGCTCAATATTTGGCCTAGGACTTGACAGAGTTAAAAATGACTCAAGTAGGGGCTGGAGAGATGGCTCAGGGGTTAAGCCTCTGCCTTGCAGATGAAAGGTCCTGAGTTCGAATCCTAGACCCCGGGCCTGCGTTTCTGGTCCTGGTGGGCGGAGCCTGTGAATCCCCTGGCAGAGTAAACGAGGAGGTAGAAGCGGTCCATGGTGGTAATTCGCCTGTGGTTCTACACACACACACACACACACACACACACACACACACACACACACACGTGCACACACGCACAATTGAATAAAAAAAAAATGACTCAAGTACCTTACCCACAGGACAGTTTGTATCGGTAATAGAATAACTGAAGTGTCTCTGCTAGAATTGACTGCCCAAGAGAACTTCTTTAATCTTTAATGAAAGATGGGCTACATTTCATGTCTCAGAGTTAGCTGAAGATTTTTATTTTTGGTTTACCATCACGGTAATGTATAAAAGACACTATGTTTTCTTTTTCCTGCTATATTATACTGAATGCAATATTCAAAGGCATACAACATTCAAAGACAGACCATTTCAGCAATCTTTTCTCTAATACGATTTTACATGTATATTACTTGTATACTTCACATTATAAGAAACACAAACATATATACTTATGAGGTATAGCATTGACATTTAAAATAATGATTGTTCTTCCAGATTTAAAGTTAAATTATAGAATACAGAAAATTTTTCTTCTGTACTAGCATAGCCTTTAAGCATCACTTTCAGAGAAAACTCAAATATGCTTCATTGTACATGATACACTATAGTCACCCCAATAAAGAATGAATAAATATTTAAAATTTTGTTTTAATACTAACAAGTCTACCTTTGTACTTTTAGATCACAGACCTTCCAGCTGTCCCTACTAGGCCACCACGGGCCTCTTTCCATGTACCCACAGTTCTCTTGCACCTACTTGCAAGCTTAGCCCCCTTTACCACTACCCAGAACCAAGACACTTTTAAATTATAATTAGTTTCTGTCAGTACCTTACTAACTTCTGGTATATAGACCAAGCCAAACTGTCATGTGGAATATAGCTTTCCTTCATCCCCCACTAAAATCTTACAAAAGTCGAAAACTCCTTTGCTCTAGGGACTCTGCAGATTGTGAGGCTTTGAAGGGGTTTTCTCTTGAGATTCCGGATCTACCCCTTTTAAGCTGTCCATGCCGCTCTTATTTTCTCAACTCTAAGTTATCTCTCCTAGCTAGTATCCTTTCCAGCCACCGTTCACTCTAATATCCTAATATTCTCCCACCTCAAGGTCCTATGTCTGTGAGGTGTTTTCTCTTAATAAAGTTCATTCTGAATGGTAATCTCATGTTATGTTTTCCCCAAACAAATCAAACACACTTACCTCCTCTTTTCCTTTCCTTATAACTTACAGTATTGAAAACCAAAACATGACTTCAAAATTTTTCCATCAAGGCACCAAGCTCCAAGATGAACATAAAGTATAACTCACCTCCTTGACAATATTCTGGGCTTCTTCAGCATTGAAACCGACCTGAAGAGAAAAGAAAAAAATAAAACTGCTTTCAGCATAGGCGTCCTTTTATTTGTAGATATGGCTATTACACAGCAATTCCTCCAAGTTGAAACATTCTGTTCTGAAGGGAAGTTTATTAAGGCATAGAAAGTCCTAAAGTGAAGCACTCCATTTTGGAAGGTGGTTCATTAACTCTAAGTTCCTGAAATCAAAAAGAGTCATGTGGGCCCCTCCTTAAAGTGAAGAAAGCAGTAAATAGCTGTTAGGGGAAGAGACTCTAATCAGCAGAGCTGTCTGCAAATTCTGCAGGGAGCTCTGGAATTGCAGATTAATGAATCTTCACCATTGTTGAGGTGGGCTTTTGGGGGATGTAGTTTAGCTGCCTCTAAGTCTGTTTCTAAAAGGAAATGGAACACTCATATTCCTGGTATGTGACTCCCAATAAACATAGTGGTTGGTTTAACTGGATTTTCATGTAATCATTACTTTGGTCTATCCTTGGATCACTGTCTGGAGTGAACAGATATTTGTGTGGTATCTCCTCAGGAAAAGGTCACAGGTTTATGGCAATAGACAGAATATACTCATCTGACCTAAAAAGATGTCAGTGACAGAAAACTCCAGTGATAAGGGAAATCGGGTTTACTGAACTCGCTAAATAACCAAAACACACAAAACACTTTCCTTGCCTCCTGCCTTTTCTATTGATTCTGATACATTAGGATTGGTCAGGGCCTAAGCATCTCCAATTTTGGAAAGTGCTTTGCACTACTGATTCTACGAACATTCTACACAATCATTGCATTACAAGCGGAAGATGGCTACAAAGATGTTTCATGTTATCAGTAAACAGGAAATGGCTTCATCTGTATTAAACGCTTCAATGGTCGTTGTCAATTTTATTTTTAACTTGAATGAGCCAAAAAATGACTGTCCTGAAGGAAAAAGTGCCCTCACATACAAATCTAGGTTATGCATAAGTCTGAAATCTAAGCCGTGAAGTTTTAGGTAACACAAAAATTGTTTCCATGGGGACACTTTAGGTGCTTTATGACATCATAATTATTTTTTTAAAAAGCACTGGATTTTAAAAGTACTTTACCTTGACCTATAACCATACAAGCTACCAGCAACAGTGAAAATCCTTCAGAAGCCCACACTTCAAATATCCTATCGAACCAGAAGCTCCTTCCAAGGAGCTATTAATGAGAGAACTATTAATTTCCCACTACACCTCCACAGGATCTGTCCCTTTACTTTCCTGCACCAAACCCTCAGTGGCTACTGGACAGAAAATGTCTCTTGTGGCCTTACAAACTCTTACAAGTCAACATACAAATTCAACAGGCCTCCTCCTCCAAGTGGAACAAGAGTTATGGTAAATCAGATGTCTGAGTTTCCTAATACTTTTAACTTGGGGCATATCGCTTGGGGACTATGAAAAGTTAGCATACTCATCAGTAACAGGAAGGTAAAACTGATATCCTGGAGTTCTGGTGAGGCTTAGGGAAACCTGAACCCAGAGAGCGGACTTCTGATCCCTAAAGCACCTCCTTCAACCTATCCAGGAGAGAGTTCCCAGTGGCAGGAGCTGGGTGTTACCCGAGTATGGAGTCTAGGGGGGCTGGGGCGCTGGCTCCTGGGAACGCAAAAGGGCGGAGAAAGGAGAGGGAAGACTGGTTTCCCAGGCCTGGTTGGCAGACGGGCGGTGTCCCGCACCCCTTCCCCCACCACAAGCGCCCAAAGTCAGATCTCCACCCCCACCATGCCTTGCCGGGATCTCGCCGAACACCCTAGCACTTGGAACCAACCCCCCTACCTCCAAGATCAGCCCACCCTCAGGACCTCGGGCGTGGGGAGACAGGGACGCGGACCAGCGCGGTGGAACCCAAGCCCTGCCTGAGGACCCAAGCTCAGACAACGCTGTATCCTAACTCCCCCGAGCAGCCACCTGAGCTAAGAGACCACCCGATCGGGACCCCGGGCCCCGGCGGGAGGGGCAAATAGTGCTCCCAGGCGCCGAGGGGCGGTACCTCATCGCAATGGCGATGATAGTCCTCCATGGTGGCTCCGGCTCTCGCTGGGGGCGGAGCGAAGCGTGTGTCAAGCTCGCAGCCGGCCGCGCACTGGCCTCTAGGGAGGGGCGCCCCGGTTTATAGCCTTCAGCCTTTAGTGACGCAGGCCCCGCCTTTGTGTCGTAGTTCTGCAGTAACTTTGCTGGAGACGGTGGAGGGCGGGGTCAAAGAAGGACAAAGAGAGTCTGTTGGAGGTTTTCAGGGGTCTCGGGTGAAGGAGCCCCTGAAGCGGGAAGTGTACTTGTAAGAAGGCGCTTCTTCCTTGCTCCTTGCAAGGACTTTTCTGTAGTAAAGGAGTAACGCGCTCACAGTGGCTAGGGGCCAGATCAGTTGCAGTGACCTTGTGTCAACCAGTCTAGACTCCGTTCAGGGCTTACTGCTGGGGTTATTTGTAAATGTTCATTCACAGTTAGCTAGCAAATGAGAGGAGTGAATACGATCAGGAGCAAGCAATTCCATTCCGATTTATCCACTTACTAGTTTTTACATGGAATGACATAACCCGCCACAAATTCAGTTTTCCCACATGGAAATACACAATTATCTCCATTTCACCACTGGTGTAAAAAGCAGATAAGAAACACTCCGTCTTCAAATCTATATATGACTTACTACAGAAAGGAGTAAATACCATAAATGAATCATCAATTTTAATAGAAGCATTATGTTTACACTTATTTTAAAACTACTATGTCCTAGAGGACTGAAAGAATTTCTTCAAAATCTCAATAATCCACAAGGTTTTACACCTTTACTCAAGACTCAGCTAAGGTACAGAGAATCTAAATGAGTTACCTAGGTTATGTATACAGTGTGTGATAAAAGAAGTCTGTCCCACAGTAGTGTTCCTATGCTTAAGGGGAACACAGGAAAGGGTTCTGGGAAATGCCACTGGGTCCTTGCACCTCATGGGAGAGGAGGACCCAGAGGAGAGTTTGGCATGCACATTAAAGGATGCTCCGGGGATGGGAGGGGGAGGCACTGGGGGACGGGGAGGGAGGAGGAGGGGAGGGGGGTATAGAGGGAAGTGGAGGGAGGGACCGGTGTACCTGTTAGGTTTGTATGAGTGGAAATAAAAAAAAAAAAAGATCCTCTTTAGAAGACAAAAAGAAAAAAAGTCTGTCAACTCAAGTAGGGTATGTGATAGCAGAATCCATGTTCTTCACCACGACGTGTATTTCCAATTGGTATTACAACAAGCTACCAATAACTTAGTTGCTTAACTCAGCACAAGCTTGAAAGTCCGTAGTTCTGATAGGTATAGCATTGGCTTTCTGAACACCAGAAATACTCACCTAATGAGTTCCGTTTTGTGTTTAAGTGGGTCAGATCCTGTGGTTGACTAGCATTAAGACTGTGAAAGACCACACTATCATTTCAGATTTCATTTTTTATCATTTTTATGTAATGTGGTAATTCATAAGAAAATGAAGTATGGTGCTGAAGTTTTGTTTCAATTCCCATCACTGTGTAGTAAATTACTCAGAACTCAAAAATGTGTTTATTTTATTGAATTATGGCTCATAAAGTCTTTGTATGGGTTCATTTGTATGCATATGTGTCTTCCTGTGTGTGTGCGTGCGTGTGTGTGTGTGTGTGTGTGTGTGTGTATGTGTGTATTTGCACTTGGTACATGAAGGCCACAGGTCAATGTTAGGTGTCTTTTTCAATTGCTCTTCATTTTAATTTTTTATTGCAACAAACAGAGTCTCTTACTGAATTTGGAGCACACAGATTCAGCTGGACTGACTATAAAGCAAGCCCCAGGGATCCACCTTTCTCCATTTCCCCACTGCTGGGATTACACGTGCATGCCCAAATGCCTACCCTGTTTTTAGGTGGATTCTGGGGAGAGAACTCAGGACTACGCTATCTTCCCAGGCTGTTTATAGATTCTGTTGGGTGTGTTCAAGATAACTTCTGTCTGCTTTATGATGCTTGGATCCTGAGCTGGGAAAACACAAAGGCTGGGACAACTTGTTAGAGGAGACAGAAGCTGGAGTCATCTGAAAACAGGTTCACTAGCAAATCTGACACCAGCATGGGAATGAATCAAATTTTAGTAGCATAAACTGGAGCATCAGTATATGATTTCATCAAGGGGCTTGTCTTCCTATGATCATGGCAGCCTTAATATAGCCAATTTATGTGTCAACTTTAAGTCTTCAAGCACGAGTATTTTTTCAAAGCTGCATCATTTTTTATTTTCTATATTTCAGAGATGGGTCTTAGTGTTTGTCCTAGTTAGTATATGTGTCAACTTGATGGTTGGGGGTTTGAGCTCTGAGCACATTTGTAGAGAATTAGTGGTTGAGTTAAGCCCAAAGCAAACCTGCAAGAGATTGTCTCGCTGATGGGGAAGGCCCAGCCTATGGTGGGTGGGACTAGGCCAGCTAACTCCAGCAAGTACTGCCACTATGTGTCTGTGTGTGTAGATATGGGGCTTCTACTGGGGAATGGACTATCTCCCAGTGGCTATGCTCCCAAGGAAAAGTGACTTTACCTCATCCTACTGCCAATAGCTGTTCCCTGTCATAAACTGTCAATAGCTCTTTGAACCTTGTGAACCCCTCCCCTATTCAAGCTGAAATACTGACTGGTTAATCTTCTGCAAGTCTTATGCAGGCAACCACAGCTGCTGTGGATTCATGTGTGCAATGAACATACCATGCTGAAGAATGTTAGTGCTTCCCCAATCCCATAGCTCTTATTTCATATTGCTTCTAACTACAGTAATTTTATCTTTTTGCAAAGTATCTTAAGCAAGATATGACTCAATTTCCAATTCTAATGGTAATGCATGCTTTCAAGGAATCTTTCAGAGTCTGATTCATATACTGTGTTGTATTTGCAATGTTCTGGGTCTAAGAATTAAAACAGAACCCTGAAACTCATGGAGAAGGAACACAGATTCCCATGTGTTTATGGGAGAAATGTCAAATAATTTTGATAACATATTTGAAACCAGTACAGTTTTATTAGTAAAATCCTTTAGGTACAAGTAGCAGGAATTGAAGTAATGATATCATTTTTTGTTGTATAACAAAGAATACAAAGGTAATCTATTCTCAGTTAATTTAGTTGCTCAAAGAAAATTTGTATATGGGGGTCCTTGTGCTATGCACTATACTGTTATCTTCAGAGCATGAGCATTATGGTCTCATGTGGCTGCATCAGTTCTACAATCACAGAGATGAAAACTCTATCTTTTTCATCCAATGGAAAAAAAAATAGACGCTGCCTTAGGCTTTCTTTCAAATTCCCAGGAGTCTTCTCCTTAGGTCTCATTGGCTAAAATTTGGTCATGTGACTCTACCTTTAGAAAACATATACTCAGTGTTTTTATCTTTACTTGTGAAAAGCCAGGTCTGCTGTTAAAAATAAAATGGATGTGGGATTCATGAAATGGCTCAGTAGATAAAAAGCTGGAGCAGGAGGCCAGGGAGATGGCTCAGTGAGTAAAAGTGCTTTGTTGCATAAGCCTGATGCCCTGAATTAAATCCCTGTGACCATGTCAAAAGATTCATGTGATAGCTCACATCTGTAATCCTGGCAGATACAGGAGAATTGGCCAGAAGTTTGTATGTGCAATGCATTGGCAAAAATAACAAGAGAGAACCTGCCTTAAAAAACAAGATGAAAGGAAGCTAACTAACTCCCCAAAAGTTGTTCTCTTACCTCCACATGTGTGCTGTGTCTGGTGTGTAAGTATGCATGCACACACGCACACATACAATAATAAATAAATAAATGTTTTATAAACAAGATGGGTGCAATAGTTGCAGATGTAGAGACAGGAGGATTTCCGAGGCTTGCTGGGTGGCTAAACTAGTCCAACAGACAAGCCAATATGATACCCTGTCTCAAAAAGTAAAATGAAGAGAGATCAAGGAAGATACTTGATATTGGCTTCTGGCCTTCACACATATATGCACTCACATGGATCCATGTACCCACATGAATACATAAATATATCATATGGAAGTGTAATAGATGCTATTTGGTCAATCCTTTTCAACCTTTTTCATATTACGGCCCATAGGAAAGTAAAATTTTTTCATGTTTTTTTCCTCTACTGGATAATGCTTTGAGTTCTCACATGATGAGCAAATGCTCTCACCACTGAGATAGTTCTCCAGCCCCTTTTCATACTTTATTTTCAGTATGGTCACAATAAATTGTTCAGGCAGACCTTGAACTTTCTACCCTTCAACATTAACCTCCTAAGTCCTTTTGAGTATAGGCTCCACTGCTAAACTTTATCTTTGTACAGTACATAGAGATATACTAGTGAGGCTGTGTATGTATATTTATGGGTTTATCTAAAAAAATCTGTCTTTATATAAAATAAAAAAGGTGTTAAAATAAATTTACAAAAACTTTCAAGCCAAATATGTTAAAAACGTCAGTATAAAACCTTCGATTTTACTTTTATGAATACATTTTATATCTGGTTTTATGCTTAAAGTATAAATATTTTCTGCTGAGGGAATTGGCCACACCATCTCCACAGGGATTGCTAAGAGGGCAAATCTTATTTGCCAGGCAGCAAAACCGCTAAAGCATGCTAAAGAATGCCCAAGTACTGAACCTATTCTCTTCATCTTATTCACTTGCCTGGAGAATGGTTCCACCTACGATATGCTGGGTCTTCCCACATCACTCAGATAATCTGCTACAAGCTTTCCTTAACCACTGGTTCTTCACTAATGTGGCCAAAGTTTAGATATTAATCATTAAATTAATACCAAAATAGCTAACCAGGACACACACACACACACACAGAGAGAGAGAGAGAGAGAGAGAGAGAGAGAGAGAGAGAGAAAGAGAGAGAGAGAGAGAGAGAGAGAGAGAGAAGATATATATATGTTATTTTGAGAGGAATGCTCATGTGACATTTATGAATCTCATGCAGTTTATCCCTATCACCTGCAGTATCCATTCCTTTACCCAGTACAAAGACAGTTAACTTATTTCTATTCTTTTTTTTCCTGATGATATTTTAAATTTATTTTTATTACATTTTTTGCCTAATCATACAAGCTTAATAGGTAACCACCCTTCTTCTCCCTCCCCTCTTCCTTCCCCCATTGTCCCCCATTTGCACTTTCCCTTCCTACCACCCTTCCCTCTCACCCCTTTTCCTTCCCTCCTCCTCTCTTGGTGCTTCCTGCTTTCTCCCTCCTATCCTTTTAACTTCACTAATCTTACATGGATTCTTGTCATAGCTTTATGTTTTTTATTTCAGATTGTTTTATAACCAATTTTCCCCATATTTAAATGATGCAGTAACTGTGAAGTCTCCTCTACATATCAATAAACTCATTTTAGGGTTCATTTTTACAATATTTCTAAGGACTCTGCAATGGCAAGTTCAATTAGTGTCACCAAAATCTTAGGACAATGTGATATCACAGACTTGTGATTTGAGGGACTCTAAAATTTGCTGTGGAAAGCTTTTTCTTTAATTAGTTTTCTTCGTTTAATATGCATACTCTTAATTTATATTTTCCTTATGTGTGGTTTCAAAAGGTTTAAGAAAATACAAAATGACTCTAGATTTTACTAGTAGCCTTGTTCTACTGCCATTTAACTACCATCATTATCTTGCCTCCCACTTTAATTGGTCCTCTGATGATGATATGAGTAATTGGAATTTCACTTCACAAAGTGAATAACTGGTGCTCCATTTCTTCTCAGCATGGACACTATCCATAGCCACACATGATGGCTCATATCTGCAATCCCTGTAATCATGAGGTCAAAACATGGGGATTGTCATTAATTGAAAGTCAGCCTGGGCTATATAGTGAATTCCAGGCCAATCTGAGCTACATACCAAAACTCTGTCCAACAAACCCAAAACATACATGAATATATCAATAATAATCCATTCTTAGAATTTCATTCTGAGGGTCTACTTCACTAGAGTGGGTGGGTTTCTCCAAAGTAACAGAACTAGTGTGATATAAGAACAGTGACCTTTTGTCAAATAGTATAGTAAATGTAATGCGTCCTCCCTCCCACACAGGGTATCAGTATACCAACTACATCAAACTCTTCAGTCTCCATCATATTTTACTTCCACCTCTCGCTGACTAAACCCAGCTTGTAATGAGATAGTATTGGAACTATTGGAATTTATATAAACAGCAGTATAGAGCTCACCCAGCATGTGAATACCCCTGAGTTTCCTCTCCAGGAAAACACACACACACACACACACACACACACACACACACATACACACGTTAGCAAGTAGAGCAGAGTGTGGATATGTTGTCATAAAGAATATTGTAATTCTCAAACTATGATTAAAGAATCTGTACAAACTCCAAATGGAATGATTAAACTAGACCACATATTTTTCACATCACAGTAAAAAGGCTAATATTTATTTATATTTCATTAGAGTCCTTAAATTGTTGGGTGAGGACTCTTTTGTACTGCTTGGATAGAAATTGCAGATGGTCAATGAAAAGCTCTTCATTTTCATTTATTCATTTTTTGTAACAGGTTTCATGTAACACAAGCTGGCCTTCCATTCACTTTGTAGCCAAGGAGATTGTCTTTAAACACTTGATCACATGCATCCACTTTCCAAGTGCTAGGATTATAGCATGTGCTACTATGCCCAGCTAAGAAGGTTTTAAGATTTGGTGGAAGATGATATTGTTCATAATTAGTTGATGAGTTCTGTCAACTGTGTTGTAAGATTTATATGGTGCTGTGATCCTCATAACCAGGAAATGTGGATTTGGTTGGATGATGTGGGGTCCCTTTGTATTTCTGTCTTCGCGTGTTATGAAATGCTCTGTGATGTTACAATTCTATTTATGGGAATTTTGCTTCTTATACAATGTTGTGCAATCTCCTATTTTAAGTTTTTTTGAAGAAATAAAGATTTTTTTAAACCAACATAGGCCACAAGATGAGTAAGGGAGCCTGCATATAAAGTTGGTAACCTTAGTTTGAGCCCCAGAGACTTCATGGTAAAAGGAAAGAACTGACTTCCAAAGTTCAGTTTTCCATATGCATGCTGTGGTCTCCTCCTCTCCCCTTCCTTCCCCTTCGCTCTTCTTTCTCTCTCTCTCTTCTCCTCTCTCATGTATAAATAGAATTTTAAAATTCAGCTAAAAAGACCTTAAATGGTGTGGTGGTCTGTAGCTTTGGATGGTACTCCTATGAAGGCTTCAAGTAGCAGAACCCTTATCCATTGGCAGTGTCTGCTGTTAAAGTTCTCAGCCTGTGGTCTCAGGCTTTCGGCCCTGAAATCTTGAATTTGGATTCTTCTGGCAGCCTTGGCCTACAGATTCTCTCCTCTAGCTCCTTATAGCTTTCATCAGTTCTCTACTCTTATCATCTCACAATTTTTGCTTAACTTCCTCCTGCCTTGGCCTCTTTAATGGTAAGGCAACTGGTTACTGGATCCTTTCCACAACTCAATGATCACTGATAGACTGACTCAGTACCTGCTTCTGTCATGACTATGTGCAGGAGCCCGAGGTGTGAGCTGAAGTAACTGGCAAGGTACTCGGGAACTGGGCACCTGAGAATAGATGAAATCATTCAGGTGCAGCATCCACTAATGTGGTGGAATTACCATGTGTTGTACAACATTTTCCTCTGGGAAAACCTTGATGCTATCTTAGACTTTGATCCCGTCTAAGTTAGGGAGGATGTTGCTTAACGAATTGAAAGAACCCATCTTGGGGTCTCAGCAAGTAAACAGCAATTAGGATGTGGAAGTTCCTGAAACTATCAAACTTGAGGGGGAGGAGTTACCTCCAAGATGGGGAAAACCAGTAAATGACTTGTGTGGGAGGAGTTAAAAGGAGAGCAGGCCTATCAGTCTGAAGAAGACCCTAGAGAAGCCAAGAAGTCTGGATGAGGCTAGCAAGCACCCCAGCAGTCTGAAGGAGACCCTGGAGCAGTCAAGAAGTCTGAGGAAAACCTTGGGCCAATCAGAAGTGCCTCCTGAGTAGCAAACAATTGTCTGAAAAAGCAGATTGAGAAGTCCAGAAGCCTGGAGGAGACCTTCCTAGCAAGTCATACAGCAGAGAGCACCAGGGTTGCAGATTCCTTTCTCATCTATGCTGGGGTAGGCTTCCTGTAACTAACCTCAATGAACTTTTTGGTTTGTCAAGTTGGACCTTTGTGCAACATTCCTTTAGTTTGTTGTTGAACTCTTATCTGGGGTGGATAGATGGTTGTTGGCAACTTTCCAGGAAAAGTGTTCACACCACACCATGAGGCAGGTAGGATTCTTGCATGTGGATTGTATCACCATAAGCAGTTTATGATAGACTGTGTGCTCAGAGGCTAGGTCGTGTAATTTGTATATTGAGTGTTGAGGGCTAGATATGTAACTCAGTTGGTAGAGTGGCTGCCTAGCATGCAAGAAGGTCTACAATTCCATATCTACCACCTCACAAGCTGGGTATGGTGGCACATCTCTGTGACACTATCTGAAGATAGGGACAGGAGGATCAAAAGTTCAAGGTCATCCTTAGCTACATAGAGTAAAGAGTTAGAGGCCAGTCTGGGCTCCATGAGACCCTGTTCCGAAAAACTGGAAAAAGGAAAAGCTCAGTTTTTGGAAGAAAGATAGGTAGTTATGAAGCTCATTATCAGAATTCCAAGCTAGGTGCAAACAACAGGGATCATCTCTTCAACTTGCAATCAGCCAAACCCATATATCATTGACCATGCTGTAGTTATCGCCACGCTCTGCTGCTTCTGGTTTTTCTTTCTTCCTGTTCCCAGCTCCTTTCTTTACTACAGAAAGTAGGACAAAAGAAATGACCAACACAGAAAAGTCTTTATGTGGCCCAATGTTGCAGTATTGGGCAAAGTAGCCTACCGGCTCATTCTGAGCTCAAGCAATTTACTTCTATATCTAGAAAAGGGTTTTTTAAGCCCAACAACAGTCATTTGTTCGGACCAGTCACAGCCATTTATTTTGGCTAATTGCAGCCTTTCCCCTTAGTCACTGGGTTTGTGCTTTGGACCAACTATACAGCCTTACCCTTTAGCACTACTCTGCTGTACCACCAAAAAAAATGTTCCCCCTCTGGCAAGGGTGAAAAGAGTTGCAGGGTTATCTAGAATTCATAGAAACCTATTATAGAGAAAAGATCTGGTACAAAGTGTTTCGCATACCTTTGGCTGATTCTGTGACTTCAGCAGCCTAAGAAACAACTGCAGTATTTGCATGGTTGTCTTAAGGAGTCCTTACAATATTTACTTCAGTATTTAAGATGACTGTATTGGCTTAAGGGTAGTCCAGCAGGCTGTTAGACTGAAAATACTTTTACTAAAGGCAACTCTAGTAGTAAAAGAGTTCAGAAACAGCTAATGAGGAAGTTGAATTGCTAAATTGTCTTCTATGTCTTTGCTTATTTATGGGAAAATGAATTTCGGAGTACTTCCATTATAAATTTAAAAAACTTAATAAGACTAATAGTGATTTTACCAATCCTTTAGCAATGTTCAACAAATACCCAGAGCCAGGTTAATGCGGGATCCACTTATCTGTTTCAAACTCATGTTAATTAGCAATCTTACTAGTAGGCCATCTTATAGACTATAAATAATGTAAATATTGGCAGACTCCCCCAATTTCAAATGTTAATCCTGCTTACCTATAGGTTCAATTATAGATATCAGCTTCTATAAGAATGAGCTACTGTAGTCATCAACCCTCACAGAAAACTATTTCAAGGCCTTCAAGGTCTGGTCTCAAGTATGAACAGAATGAATGTTATACCACTGCACAAACCATTATTACAAAGGAAAATTGCAAAGTCACACAATATTTCTAATTACACGAACTAATTATCAGATGTAGAACACTAATTTTTAAATTGCCTTACTTAGGATGAACATGAAAAAACAATGGGGCAGGGAATAGAAGATATAAATGGAGCAGGAAGATAGTATGCTGAGATAGGATTTCTTGCATCTCAAATACAAAAAAACACTACTGTTGGTATGGGAGGAGAAATGTCCTGACAATGAAGATTGCTAAGTTGTGGAATTAGTCTTTGGTGTATTGAAAAAAACAGGATTGGCACACTGGCTGCAAATTAGAATCAGCAGAGGAGAGTCTTAAAAAGATCTATTCTAATTCCCACTCCCTAAGAGTTTTGTGTCAGTACTTTTTGAAAATTTCCCTCAGTGAGTGATTATAATACTCATTCAGGATTGAGAAACATTAGTGCAAAGGATTTTCTGCTTACAAATATCATTAAAATGTACTTTGAGGTATAAAATATAATTTAAAACATAGACTCCACCTTTATAAGATAAAGCGTATGTGTGTGTGTGTGTGTGTGTGTGTGTGTGTGTGTGTGTGTGTGTGTGTGTTTTACAGACATGGCCAAATCTTTATTTTTGTGCATTTTTGTCCCTCCAGTTTGTCCTCAGTCTAGCAAAATCCATAATTTTTTACGTCACTTTTAACTTGAAATACTTTTTATGGATAGTCTATGTCCTACTTCATCCATAAATTATGCATTTTAAATAAATATTAAAACTCAGCATATTTTTCTTCTTGAAAAGAAAAAGTTCACCTCGATAGCACAAGCACAACCATGTTCATAGCAGCACTGTTTATAATAGCAAAGTCATGGAATCAACCCAAATGTCCAACACTTGACGAGTGCATAAGGAAAATGTGGTACATCTATACAATGGAGTACTACTCAGCCATAAAAAATGATGAATTACTGGTTTTTGCTGGGAAATGGATGTCATTAGAAACAATTATGTTGAGTGAAGTATCCCAGACCCAGAAAATTAAGCGCCGTATGTACTCCCTAATAGGTGGCTCCTAGTACCAAACCACCCAGCCCACCTAGAGACACTCAAAGATAAATCTCTGTAATACAGTAATTGCAAGGAGTATGAACAGGAGGGATGGGATAGGAGGGCCACACCAGAAACAAGGAGAGAGGGGACCATGTTACAGCAGAGAAAATAGGCCTCCATCAAGGACTGCAAGTAAGCAATGAGACATCTGGTTAAGTTCAGACTTTTCGTTCCTGATCATTTACAACTGAGGGGGTGTGATCTCACCAGAAGGGGAGGTCATATAGTCTGGCAGATAATAAGTAACCATTTTGCAAATGGGTGATTGATCCCTCCCTCACTGTGATTTCCTACTATTATTACATCTACCTTTGAACATACTCTTATAACAAGACTCTAGTTTAACAGCTTTTTATCTCTGGCCAGGGGGTGACATACAATACCCATCAGGATGGAATGAAGGGCATTGTAGAAGCAGCAAAACCACAAAAGAAAATCAACAAACCATAATCCAGAACTTCAGAGACTCTATATCAACCACCTAGAACTAGGCCAGCCTAATCTTTCCCCATCCTGAAGCTCAGGGAACTTTGCGGAAGAGGGAGTGGTAAGAGTGTAAGAGCACAAGGATGGGAGGAGCCATGATATGCAAGATACTCCATTCAAGTTAGGGCCGAAGCAATCATAAATGGACTTTGCATGCCCTGCGCAATGTCCAACACACTATTGACCCCACAAAGTCTAGCATTTGCTAAAGGCACCAAGATCCTTGGAGGCAAGGGATTGACAGCCAAAATAATGTTCCCATGCTTAAGGGGTACAACGGAAAGGGTTCAGGGAAATGCCACTGAGTCTTTGTACGTCATCAGAGAGGAGGACCCAGAGGAGAGTTTGGCATGCACACTAAAGGATTCTCCAGGGATTGGGGGAGGGGAGGCACTGGGGGATGGGGAGGGAGGGGTGAAGGGAGGGTGAGCAGAGGGCTCGGAGGGAAGAGGAGGGAAGGAGGGAACCGGTGTACCTATTAAGTTTGTATGAGCGGAGATAATAAAAAATGTTAAAAAAAAAAGAAAAAATCATTTTCTTATTTAGTGCCTATCTGTGATTGGAAGGAAATGGTGACCTTTTGATTCAGCATATATAATCTGGCTCGTTTGTGTATGATGATTCATTATTATCCTAATGGGAACAAGTCAACTGAAAAACAAACATAATCAATCAGCTCTCTACTGTTTTAAGAAAGAATGGGTGCAAGGAGACTTGTTTAGACTCACTTAGCTCTTGAATTTTGTAATTCTTCTAAGCATGTTTCATGAAGGACATTTTTGATGCTTTTCAAGAGCTGGAGTAATGTATTTACAAGCATAAAATGGCTTCATTAAGTTTAGTCATTTTGCTCATCAAAAATCTGCAGCCTCATGAGAGAAAATCAGTCATTGTCAAAGTCCATATGCTAATGACCCTCTTCATAGTCAAAGCACATTTAATATTTATTCATAGGCCAGATGCAGACTTTTAAAGTGGTAAAATTTTGAAGCAAAGTGCCTTTTTTTATAAGGAGAAATACACTGAATATGGACCAAATGAACATTTGTGTCATAGTTTCTACACAATAGAACATTTGGTAAACACCAGGTTCAATCATGCATGTTTATTTAACACATAATTCAAACCTGAATTTCAAATGCAGAATCAAATCTAGACTTACAGATTGACCTCACTTCATATTAATGGTTGATTTCAATTGCAACAGTCATTGTCCTCCATGGTCCTTAGGTAATGAAGTAAATGTTAAGATGTGGAATAATGTGCTGAAACAACGTGATTAAATGTACTTCTCATTTCTTACTGAACCATGGCAAGGTATAAATGTTTGGGATGGACATTGATCAAAGTACATAAGTATCCAAGATCTTTTAGATGTAGCTGATAGGAAAGAATTTGGAAAATAATACATTCTAAGTAGGAAGTATTTTCTGTCTATTATGGAAATAATAGTCTCAGCTATATTTATCTCTGGTTAATGCTTGGTGGAATAGATTATTTAGCATCTGGAACTTGTAATCCTTGTAACAAAGACAACAGCTGGTCCAGGTGCTGAGAATATATTCAGATGTAAAGGAAGTTTGGGGACAAAAGCTTTTACATAGGAGCATCCCCCTAAAGTCATTTTGGCATTTGGGGAGGGGTTATTTTTTAGTAATCCTCACAAAATGAGGAAAGGTTATCTTTTTTCCCTCTGATTTTAATACAGAAATCCTTCAATGAGGCCTCTAATATAATTCTGTGGCCTTCATCCACATTGCTGTTCTCACTAAAGGAGGAGCATATCTGATAATTGTCCGATCTGCAATGCTCTGGATTACTATAACCACTGCAAACATTTGTCTTCTGTACAACCCTCTATCTCTAAAACTTTCATGCCACTACAGCATACAACTTTCCACTTTACTAAGAAACTAAATCAAGAGCTGGCAAGATAGTTCAGTGAGGAAGGAATCTGTTTGCAAACCCAGGACTTGCGTTCAGTTCCCTGAGCTCCACATGGTAGAAAGACAGATTGACTTCGGTAAGTTGTCTTGTCCTCTGACTGTCCCCCACCCACCCATGCCTCATGACATGCATGTACGTTCTCTCTCTCCTTCTCTCTTGTTCTCATTCTGACCTCCTTTCTAATTAATAAGTAAGCAAATAAAAGATAAATAAATAAATATATATTTTTAAAAAAATCTGGATTTATCACATGAGGGTTCTTTGTAATAAGTAAAAAGACACATGTCTAGCTGTTCTTTACTTTTCTTATAAGAGAATTGGCAAACTCTACTACAAATTCTTTGACATTTCAAAACATTAAGATTTTTTCTTTCTCTTTTATTTTTAACCTCGCTCTTTGCAGAGTTAATTATAACTGCCACACTGGTAGCCTTTTATCGCTCATCCAAATATTACACCATGACAGGCAAAATGCTTATCCATCTTGTTTATTATTATAATTCCAATAAAAAGAAATTCATCATTGGTTGAAGCAATTGTTTGGTTTTCAATTGATGAATTGGAGCTAAAAGGCTGAGTGGTGTTCTGAAAGTGAGAATACAATTCAGTTTAATTTCAATAACTTTATGATTTTTGAGATCTCTTTATGCCAATCTATACTGATAAGTAATATTTGATTAACAAAACTGGTGATAATAGAAAATCTATCTACGTTTGATTACCTTTTGATTGAGATGAAAAGTTCCTAGGAAGTGCATGAAGCACACCTCTGAGTGTGCCTGTGAAGGTTTTTGCAGGGAAGCTTTTTTTAAATGGGAAAGTGAAACCATGAGTGCATGTGGCCCTATCCCATATTCTAGAGACATAGATTGAAAAACTTCCTGGGAGCACAGGAAATACTGTAGTATGAGCTGCTCTGCTTTGCCATACGCTTCTTGCCATAATGAACTGAACCAACTGGACTCATAAGTCAAAATCCTTAAATAATGGTCAAGTTTGCTATGCCATGCTACCAAGAAAGTATTGATGCACCAATGCTAAGTAAACTATTCATCAGAAAATTAAATAATGAGGTAAGGGAGATTGTTTAATAGTTAAATTACTTCTTACACAAGCATAAATGCTACAGTTAGATCTCCACAACTTGTGTAGAATGCCCAGTGGGTATGGTAGCCTACCTGTAATTACAGCCATGAAAGAAATTCCCAGAATAAGCTGACTGGCCAAACTATCCCTATGGGCAAGCTCTAGATTTGATTAGATGTATTTTATCTAACATCAAATGTAAAAGAGATCAAGAATGATTCCTATAAACCTCAGACCTTCACATACATACACTCATGTGCATGCAAACCCCCAGGCATATGTATTCCAATTCACATGCAAACACACACGAACACATACAAACACATTCACCTCACATGCACATGAAAATGAAAACAAGAACGTTAAATAAGGAAGCATTTGAGAAGAGAATCTGTGAAAGGAAATGTTTTGATATAACTATACTTACTTATTTCATTCCATTTGTTGGAGCATTACATAAGAAATATTAAAGACCCATGATGTGGTTGAACATAGTGTGCTTTTCCCAAAGGGAAGGCATTCAACCATTAGCATTATTAAATGAAAGTGAAAGTACAAAAGGTCACCTCCAAAAAAAACATGTCATACCTTGGGAGAGGGGGCACTATTTAAAGCCTGTTATTTGGAAGTTGTAATTCAGGTTCAAATAAAATGAATCATTCGTTTCCAGAAGGCACATAACATGTTGTGAATCCTTTCCAAGGAGAACAAGGTAAAAACAGTATAAAATCTGGTTATAGGTCACCTTTTACTTACGTAGTCTGAAAACAAATTTTAGCGTCATATCTTTGTCCTGTAGACTGTCACTTTTTCTGGAAAATAATTTAACACTTGGAAGTTGCATTATTTATTTTAACAACTGTTTCAATAAATGCTTGTTTGTTCTTACAGAGACCTGGATGTTGAGACATGAGAAAAGAAAGAAAAATGATGCTTGAACCGGGCTGGATCCCTTGGCAGAAGGGATGATAGCAACTAAAGGCAAGCAGAGGTAAACAGTATGTGCAAGTAGCATGGAGGCATGTGAAATACTACAAATGCTTCAGCCTTGTTCAATGACAAGCCTTGGAGTCCCAACTCCCCTGGCGGCTAACACAAGAGAATTGTTTGAGCCCAGGAATTTGAGGCTAGATTATGCGACATAAAATAAAAGAGCCACAATGCTTCAGTTTAACATAGAAAAGGTGCATAGAGAGATATAAATTTAAGAGTTCTTATTATATATAGTAGGCAGCTAGGTCAGGCAGGGAAAATGTGAGGAATGAAAAAAGAGCACAGATGGTGATATAATAGAAAACACTTAAAACCAGGGAATGAGTGGTAGAAGAGTTCACAAAAGATAGAAAAAGGACAGTTATAGAGGGGGCAGTATCACTGGCATACTAAAATACAAGGTAATAGAACAGATACATTGCATGAATACTTTAATTTTCACACCTATTTATATTCACTCCCACTGTTAAGTGTATGTTCAACATCCTCTTTCTCTGCCTTCAGGTTCAATCATTTGGCCTATTGTACTCAATGGAATATTAGCAGATGTGACAAAGAGTTGTGGATGAAAGCAACTTACATATTTTATTAGGTCTGCTATTGGACAAGATTGCTCTCAGCAGATTAAATCATTCCTAGTAGAGTCTGGACTACACCAACTGGCTCTCAACTGAGCCACGAAATTGTGTTGAAATAAGAAATTTCGTTTCAACTTACTGAAGTTCGGGGGTGGTTTGTTATACAGCAACTAATACAGAGTTCTCAGCGAAAGTGGTAGACATTGACAGAATATAAAAATTGGATTCTGATTGGAAAGAACACATTGAATTAGGTAATCTGAAAGATTCTGCTTACTTTATCAGAGAAGTTTCCATGGCAAGAATGAGTTTATTCTCCACATCTCCACAACTGTGGAGAATTTAGAGTGTAAGTTTAGAGCAATCTTCTTTTCGGGGAGCTAGTCTGTATATAGTGTGGTAAGATGGCAGGCAAGAGCTTGGGTACAAAATGTGTGACATGAAGATAGCAGAACTGGGGCACATTTATATGCTTAGGAGAGAGAACCAGCAAGAAGGGAGATGGAAATATAGAAGAGGGAGAACTGACACAATGTGGTACTGGAATGGGATGATGATAACTAGTAGGGCTCTGAAAAGAAAATGGCCTTGATAAAGAGAACTTCCCCCTAAGATGGGAAGAAAGAAATAAAAATGGAAACAGATACTGATACATTTCCAGGAAGAAGAAAAAAAAGAGAAGTAAAGCAGAAGTTTACTATAGTATGGTCTCTATATAAAGTACAAAGAGATGTTTGACAAGAGGCTAACTGGAAATTGCAAAATGAAAAGAGATGTAAAGTAGGTAAAGAGAGAGGAGATTTTCTCTGCTATTGATATCCAGCAAACAGAGGATGGTGAATGTGTAATCATGAAAATATACATGTATATAGTTTCTCTAAAAAGACCTTATATTTAAGGCATACAGGAGGGTGGGTGAGGGGAGGGATTCTGGATTCGAATGTTCCAAGGTAGTATGACAGAAGGCATTGAGATAACCAATATGATCAAGTAGAGAAGAGAGTTGTATTAGTGCAAGTGCATATGACAGTTATAAGCAATAAAAAGCTTTGGAGTGTATAATTTTAAGTAAGAATTGAGTCACTTGATGATGGTACACACTGGTAGAATATGCTGAAGAGGCAGAGGCAGAGGCAGGAGAATTCTGAGTATAAGGACAGCTTGGACTATACCTAGGGCTTGGGGAGATAGGGAATGGGAAATGAGATAATAAAAACAAAAGATATAATGAAAAGGCTTTCTAGAAACCCATGACTTTATAAGCTAATTAAAAAGTTAATTTGGAATCTCATTGCTGGTCAACGTGCTGATGATCATAGGTCATTGTTTAAGGCTCTTTCCTAAAGGGGACACTTATATCCCTCCTACCATGTCACATGAAGGCTTGTGGAACATCTAAATAGAGAGATCATAAAGAATATAGGACTTGGAGGATGGAATAAAAATGCTGAGAAACCCTGTCTTCTGGGAATAACAAGGAATTTGTATGTATGAACTCACAGAAAATGCAATTACCTACAGAAAACCTGTACAAAATCCAGCCAGTCAACATTCTAGCATGGATGGGGGAGTGGCTCACGAGGCCACTCCTTGCTGAAGAGCTCATGGCAGCTGATGCCTTGCTCATGGAAGGGAAATTATTTTTCTTAGTGGGTGTGGCCATTGGTATGTCATCCATGCTCTGATGGATCACCTCATACTTATGCACATGTGGGCAGTGTTCAAAGAGGACACACATGTAGGTGGGAAGATAGTAAGTTGTGGGAAAGCTAGGGAAGCAAGGGGAGGGAAGTTGGATATGGTCAAGATACATTGTATTTATGAATATAACTATCAAAGAGTAAATAAAATATTACAAAACCCCAAATGAACAAAAATGCTTACTTTTGTCATATGACACAAATCTCCAAAAAAGGGGCATAGGGTCATGATGTGATTCTACAGTATATCCTCACAGTCACATGAATATAGAATATATTTGTTACATTGCTTTGATCTTGGTTGATGCAGTACAGCATCTGAACAAGAATAACCTCTAGTCTGAGTTCTAGAGAGGAGGGAGGAGGAGGAAGAAGAGACTTTCTCTTAATTAGGTTTTACTTTGGGAAGGGAAACCTACCATTGAGTCTTCTCTCAACCCTTTTGGACATTGCCATGTCACATCACTTTCTTTACTATAAAGAAAAGAAATTCAAGGCTTCTAAAATTTTAGCTCTTCCAGTAGAGAGAAGTCCAGAAAGAGGAATTTGCAGTATCTACCACAAAAGAAGGAGTTGATACATTGCCAGGAAAGGAAGGAACGAAGAATACAAAATTTCAGCAAAGTTTAACATTAGATGTCATAAGTCATGGAAGGAGACTGAAGGATACTGAAGTTCAGTTTCTGGTGTGAATCAATTTAACCAGCAAGAAATTGTTGCTGAAGAAATCCACAGGTGAAGTTTCATATAAATGGAAAGCTCAAAAAAGTGAGACTTGTTGGGAGAAGGGTTTCATCAGGAGACAAAAGGGAATGAAAGGACAATGTGATGAAAATGACTACATTTTTATTAAAACTGTGCTTGAAAAAGTCCAACAGAAAACAAATTTAAAAAGGAGGCATAGGATGGGAAATAAATTTCTTTATAGACATCGATACTTCTCAGGATGATGAAGGGGCTTTGGGTTTTTGTAAAGTAAAGTAAGTTAATATTGTTAATAAATAATAACCCTCTCCATATAGTACATCAGGACTGAAAACAAGTCTTGATGGATATGCTTCAAATCTAAAATTAAAAGAAAAAAATCCAAAAAAAGGATAGCAGTTCCAAGAGAAGGTCAAAATTTATGGCATACAAATTATTTGTTGCTTATAATAAGACAGCCTAGAAAGCAGTGACATTAAATAACAGTGACCTTTAATTTATTTCCGGAAATCTCTTGGTTGGCTGGGTAATCTGGGTCTTTGCTGATGTGTTTTGACCTCTGCTGACTTCAGTTAGCACATTCATATGTCTGAGGTCATACGATTGATGGATGCTAGTCGGGACGTTTAGGGAGTACTCCTCATGGTTTCATAGTCCCCAAATGCAAGCCTGGGTTTCCTCTCATACTGCGAAAGAAATCCAAGAGTTCAAAACAAATTATACAAGGTCTCTTGCTCCTTGGACTTGGACCAATATTAATTTGTTTTGCTTTTTACTGGGCAAAGTAGGTTGCAAGGCTAGCCCGGATTCAAAAAGCAAGGGACGAAGTCTCTGCTTCACTTTGCAGGGAATGAAGTGAAATATCATAGTGCCAAAAAAAATACAAGAGGGAAAAAACTGTGGAGACACAGAAGGAGGAAAATGGGAGTTCTTTTATCAATGCAACACATTGTTTATTTTCTTGAGTCATTATTGAAATTCATGACTACAGGAACTCTCTCTATATATACTTCTTGCAGGCAGACATAAATGCTTGCAGCTGGACTGAGTGGCGCCTCTTTAACTGATTTGAAATGTCTGGGGATGACAGTCAGAAATGTGGATGGACATCTGCCACATAGAATTTTACAGTTCATTTTTTCAGGTTGAGTCATTACCCCTGGTAGCGACTGAGCATATTAAGTTCTCGCTACTTGTTTAATAATAATTTCCTCTTCATCTCCCCAGCCATGTAATAAACTATAGACTCATCCTGAATTGCTTGGCTGCCTTGCACCTGGTTCATCAAACAACTTCATAGAGCACTGGAAAAGCTCAGATACACCGTGATGAAAGAGAGGGAACTGTGTATCCAGTCATCCTTCACACATCTGAAACCAGCAGTATCAAGCCCAATGCTCACAAAGTTGTGATTACCACCTGTTCTCTTATCTGCGTCTGCCCCAATTCAGAGCATAATGCATCTACTGGTGTCAATAAAGCCCATCCTCTCTCCACTTCTCTTTCCCCTTTCTCTTGCCAAGTTAGCTTTATACAGGATTAGACGAGGGAAACATCAGAACACTAAGCTTGTTTTCTCTGGATGACTGAGCTTCTGGAACAATGATGCGCCCAAATGGTGCAATGATGCTGTTTATCAGATTGTGGGACCTGAGGGCGAAATGCAACTCCCTTACCAGTTATTGGTGGATGAATCACTACAGAATCCATGAAACAGAAGAGATTTAAGATCAATCGCAGCCTTTCACACAGTTTAATAAAGAATATTTTCCATTGAAAGTTACTTTATTTCCAAGGGAACTTTCCATGCCAGAGTGTTAAAAATGTCACTGAATCAGGCTATTAACTTGTCAATGTATCCAACGTGTTCCACATAAGCTCTATTGGGATTTTCTTGTCTGTTAAACCTACACATTGCCACATAGGCTTTCCTCTCTAATTAACATTGACAGGTTCACTTTAGTGGAAATATCCCACTCTCCCAGTGCAAGAAGGAGCAGGTGGGTGGAAATGGATTTGGATCATGTGCTATACAAGCAAAGAGAACATATCAGTATGAACGACCATATGGCTATGAAAGGAATATTGAACAGTGAGCTGGCATGAGCCAAGAGCAATTGAAGTAACATAGGCTTATTCTAAAGGAACTAACATATCTTGGAGTGGGACTTTTCCACTTCAGAGCTCTATTCCTGAGTCTACCACCTCAGTCTCTCTACAGTGCTGCTTTCTGAGACTGTACTTTGATCTGTGATATTACTTTGAGGGCAACATTACCCATTTCATCAAAGTCTTAGCTAGACAGAGATTCTTGGTTTCTGGATAGTCTGCACAGTATGCCTTCAACCTCTATTCTACTGGCTTTTATGGTTCTGAAATCTGGATACTCATTTGGTTTCCTGTCCATTTCACTATGACATTAGATTCAAATTTCCAAGGTTTCTTAAGTCTATCCTGATTATCACCATAAATCTACCCATATAGCCCAATATACGATTCAGGCTCATTGAATATCCATAAAAGCAAACTAAGAAACTGCAAGATGATCATAGTTGAGTCAGTCCTATTCTCTAGTCCAGAAGGTTCCAAATCAAGTAGGATTATTTGAGATGTTAGAGCCTGCTTACCACCAAGATGTTTATGTGAAGAGTTTAGTAGAAAATTCAAAGTTCATGCTATTGAAGTAAGGAAGCTCTTTCGTTGGTTTGATTCAAATAAAATAGTCATTTGCAATTTCCATTCAAAGTCAAAATAGCACACACACATACTATTAAATGACAGAATGCTTTTCTAATTTCTCACTTTTGCTCCTATGTATAAAGAGATTGTAAATTGCCATTTCCATCCTTATGACAATAAAATATAAATTGAGAAATTAGCCCACTTTTTTGATCTGTTAAAGAGTTGAGATGCTCTGGAAACCACTCTCTTAAAAGTGGAGAGTTATGTGAAATAAGAGAATCATCATGAACATTATGAATATATATATATATGTACCCATGGTATTTTTTCATGACAAACATCTACTCTCCATTTCAGGAGGAAGTATTACCATATATAATGAAGGACATTTTTCTTATTTCATTACATTTGAAACTTTTTTTCTCAGGTGAAATATAAAAGCCAAGAGACATTTTTTAATGTTTTTTTCAAGACACAGTTTTGAAGGGTACAAACAAAAGACATAACAGATTAAGATACATCATAAACAATGGAATGCATTTTTCTCCAACACTTTAACAGCAGCACAGAACTCTAGCATAAAGAAAACAAATTTCAACTCAAAGTTCAGTAAGATGCAGACATTGTAGTTAGGTAAGACCAAAGCAAACAAGGGAACAAGCATAAAGACAACTAGAACTTGGGATAAATCAGTGGTAAACCACTTGTCTAGTATATATGAAGATCCAGGTTTGATTCTAAACATCTCAAAAAACAAACAATCAGTAAACAATAAATAAATACACTCAGAGAATTCAAAAGTTCTGATGCCTATAGTTACAAAAAACATGAAACAGTCCAAGTTCAATTTGTTTCAACAAATTGGTTACTTATAATCAATTAATTCTGGAAAAGGAGAGAATCACTATTAAAATTACTGATATCATATTTGTAAGTATTGGGATTATTACAGTCTCAGTCTGTGTATACTGATTGAACTATTTTACCAGAGACTAAATTATGATGGTTTTAACATGTAGGAACATTAATTTTTCTTCCATACAAAAGTCTAATGTAATAGACAGAAGGATAAAGACACTCTGGTCCACAAACCCATTAACAGATTCACATTGCTTTTGACTTGTTTTGTTATGTCCTATATTTTCTCCTTGTCTACGTCAAAGTTGACTCATTATCAGTTCATCTATGTTAATGCATAGAGAAAAGGGGGAAAAGAAATAGAGTGAAGGCATTTCTTTTAAGAATGTGAATGATAGTAGACATTGATTCTATTCATATTGCTTTTACCAGTTTAGGGTAGCCGCACACAGCTAAAAGTTGTCTGAACAATATAGAACACAATGGAGAAGAAAAAGTGAATATACTATTGGAGATATTAGGAGGAATTTACCCTCCAGACATCAGGTGATTATGAAAACTGTTTTTTCTAAGAAGCAACTCAAAGGACTAAGGCAGTTCTTTGCTGATTTAAATTCTAGCATCTCTAGGCAATACAAAGGAATAGGTTGTTAGCTTTGCAATTTATGGATTTAAAAACCATCAGCTTTAGATGCAGAAAAAGCTTTTGACAAGATCCAACAGACTTTTATGATCAAAACGCTAGAGACAGTAGGAATGGAACAAACCTTTATCAATATAATAAATGCTGAATACAACAAGCCCACAGCAAGGATTATGCTCAATGGGGAACAATTGGAAGCATTCCCACTTCGATCAGGAACTAGACAAGGCTGTCCACTCTCACCACTTCTATTCAATATTGTACTTGAAGTCTTAGCTGAAGCCATAAGACAAGAAAGGGACATAAGAGGGATTCAAATCAGCAAGGAAGAAGTCAAGCTATTCCTATTTGCAGATGACATGATCTTATATCTGAGTGATCCCAAAAACTCCACCAGGAAGCTCCTGGAACTAATTGAGAAGTTCAGCAGGGTGGCAGGATACAAAATAAATGTGCAAAAATCAGAGGTCTTCCTATATGCCCAGAATGAAAGAAGTGAAAAAGCCTTGAGAGAAACAATCCCATTTACTATAGCTCCTAAAAAATGAAATACCTTGGTATAAACCTAACCAAGGAGGTAAAGGACCTTTACAATGAAAACTTTAAAACCCTCAAGAAAGAAATTGCTGAAGACACCGGAAGGTGGAAAGACCTCCCACGTTCCTGGATTGGCAGAATCAACATCATAAAAATGACCGTCCTACCAAAGGCAATATACAAATTCAGTGCTATACCAATTAAAATCCCAAAGCAATTCTTCAAAGAAGTTGACCAAACAATGTCAAAATTCATATGGAGGCACAAAAGACCCAGGACAGCAAAGACAATCCTGAGTAACAAAAACATTGCTGGAGGTATTACCATACCGAACCTTAGTCTATATTACAAATCCATAGTCATAAAAACAGCCTGGTACTGGCTCCAAAATAGACACACAGATCAATGGATAAGGGTTGAGGACCCAGATATAAGCCCACAAAAATACAGCCATTTGATCTTCGACAAAGGGGCCCAAAGAATCCAATGGAAAAAGAACAGCATCTTCAACAAATGGTGCTGGCAAACTGGATCTCCACATGCAGAAGAGTAAAGCTGGACCCATATTTGTCACCATGTACAAGACCTAATTCCAAATGGATCAAGGACCTTGATATAAGGCCAGAGACTATAAAAGCCATAGGTGAAAGGATAGGGAACTCCCTCGAGCTGATTGGACTAGGCCAACATTTCCTAAACAGACATCCAATGGCACAGTCACTGCTACCAACTCTCAACAGTTGGGATCTTGTGAAATTAAAGAGCTTCTGTTCAGATAAAGAGATTGTAACACGAGCTCAAAGGCAACCCACAGAATGGGAGAAAATCTTCACTAACCACATATCTGATAGAGCTCTACTGTCCAGAGTGCACAAAGAACTTAGAAAACTAAACACCAAGGAAACCAATGGCCCAATTAAAAAATGGGCCCTGGAACTTAAAAGAAATTTTACCAGGGATGAAATTAAAATGTCTAACAAATATCTTAAAAAATGTTCCACTTCTTTAGCCATCAGGGAAATGCAAATCAAAACTTCCCTGAGATATCATCTCACCCTGGTCAGGATGGCAAAAATCCACAATACAAACAAGAAATGCTGGAGAGGATATGGAGAGAGGGGAACTCTCCTACATTTCTGGTGGGAGTGCAGGCTCATACAGCCACTCTGGCAAGCCGTCTGGAGATTCTTAAAGAAATTAAAGATTGAAATGCCATATGACCCTGCGATTCCACTTTTGGGTATAACCCCCCATACAGCAGAGGTTCACCTCGATAGCACAAGCACAACCATGTTTATAGCAGCATTGTTTACAAGAGCAAAGACATGGAATCAACCCAAATGTCCAACACTTGACGAGTGGATAAGGAAACTGTGGTACATCTATACAATGGAGTACTACTCAGCCATCAAAAATGATGAATTACTGGAATTTGCCGGGAAATGGATGTCATTAGAAACAATTATATTAAGTGAACTATCCCAGACCCAGAAAATTAAGCACCATATGTACTCCCTAATAGGTGGCTCCTAGTACCAAACCCACCCAGCCCACCTGGAGACACTTAAAGATAAATGTCTGTAATACCTACAGTAATTGCAAGGATTATGAACAGGAAGGATGGGGTAGGAGGGCAACACCAGAAACAAAGAGAGAGGGGACCATGTTACAGCAGAGAAAATAGGCCTCCATCAAGGACTGCAAGTAAGTAATGAGACATCTGGTTAAGTTCACAGACTTTCGTTCCTGATCATTTACTACTGAGGGTGTATGATATCACCAGAAGGTGAGGGCATATGGTCTGGCAGATAAGAAGTAACCATTTTGCAAATGGGTGATTGACCCCTCCCTTACTGTTGTTTTCTACTTTTATTACATTTTCTTGTCTCTTATCATGCATGGTTATATTTAAAATATGACTGGAATGTGTATCTTTTGGGAGGGACTGTAGAGTGTGTGTGTGTGTGTGTATGTTTGTGTTAATCTCATTCTGTAGCCCAGACTGGTCTTGAACTTGCTATGTATCTGGTTCTATCCTTGAACTCTAGATTCTCCTAGATCAGCTTCTCATGTGCTGGGACTATAGGCATGTTCTACAACACTCATCTTCATAGCTTTTCATAGTTAAGTTTCTACTGGCTCATGTTTGAGGACTAAGGATTTAAAAATTAAGTTGGTTTTAGCATTATACTTCTGCTACAAACTAATAAACTACAAACTTATTTGATTTCAAGTACCTCAGTGTAAAATTAAGGACAAATAGTTCCTGGATTTGCTAACACTTTGTTTTACTTACTAACTAACTATTGTGTTCAACTTTTCTTCTGCTCCTTCCTTTTTTAGTTGCTACTAAAAGTAGCCATGGCTACCTTGAAGGCACCTGAAACAGTGACTTGTAGAAGGAAGGTAAAAGCCTTAATCTGAACTTCTTTGCCGGTGTGGTTCCTAAGAACTAGCCAAGAACAATTACTTTAACTATTATCATAAATAATAGTTGTCAACTGATGGTTGAGGGTTTGCCCTCTGAACACATTTATGAAGAATTAGTGGTTGAACTATGCCTTAAGCAAGCCTGCAAGAGATTGTCTTGTTGAAGGGAAGGGCCAGGCCATGGTGGCTGGGACTTAGTCCCAGGGTAGGTAAATAAGATGGAGAGAACTGATTAAGGAAGTTGGCATCCTTCTATATAGTTGGCCAGACATGTTGGTCTGGCAAGTGAGGATTGTCCCTCTCAGCAGTCCTGTGGATATGGTGTCGCCAGTTCCCTTAGCCCTTGGTGTTGGTGTGGGTTCTCCTGCCAAGCTGAATAAGGAACTGTAACTGGACAAAAATAAAACCACTTGCTCCCTTAAAGTGCTTGGTCATGCATTTACTGGCAATCATGAAATCTAGCTGCAAAGATTACTCTTAAGAAGGACTTGAATGGGGACTGGTGGTGGTTACTGAGGACAGTGAGCCAGGAAGAGTACAAGTTCAAGGCCTACCTAGCCTAGACAGCAAGGCCCTGTTTTCAGTCCTTAGCACTACACACGAAAAATTTTGATGCCTTTTCTGAACCACTTCTTTTTATAAATCCCTCAAATTAATAGAATCTAGATCACTAGCTGAGAACACCTTTTAGTGGAGCTATAGTCCCTCCTACTTTTCTTTTTAAACTGTTACTTCTTAATTTAGCTTAATATTTGTCTTTAGTACTTGGCTAAGAAGCCAAAACATAGGAACAAAATGGCTTTGCTAACCATTCCCCACAAGAGTTACTTACAGACCAGTAGGAAAATGGCTTATCATAAAATTCACTGATAGTACATTGCCAGATATTGACTATGGTTTGATAAGTATCACTTTTGATCTAGTCTGAGTTACCTGTTTCTTCTCTGATGGTCTACCAAGCACTAACCAAATAACACATTATTTACTGTTCTGTGAAGTCAGTAAATTTCAAAACATCTTTTCTTAAATATTTCACTATACTTACTATTATTATCTTGCTAATGAGGTAACTTCCACCTAAGCTATTTATATGAAAGGCCTACTGTGTAACAGTGTATTACTGTAGATTCCTTCCCAATTTTGCATTCAGTGACATGGTAGCATAAAAACAGGCACATAATATTTATATCACAGAAATGGATAGGCTAGGCAGATTGTTAAATAGTTAAAAACACTTACTGCACAAGCAAAAAGATGAAAGTTTGCGTTAACACAATCCATGTAAGATGCTTGACCATTGCAATGTCCCACTTAAAACTCCAGCCCTGGAAAGAGGAATCCAGGAACTCCTCAGAGCAAACGGACTAGCCAGAAAGCTCTGGGATTGATTAGTGATCCTGCTTCCAAAAATTAAGGTGGAAAAGCAATTGAAGATCAGTCCCAATATCAACCTTAAGTCTCCAAATGCACTCACACACATGTGTAGATGGGTTCCCCCCACATGACTGTATGCCTCCACATATGAGCATGAATTCACACATGTATATACTTCCATGCACATATGAATGAATATGGAAAAATAAAATAAAGAATCTGGCAAGTGCTACAAGTCAACCACCTTTCTCTGAGAACTGGTTATTAAACATTTACCAATATGTGGTTATATTATATTGTATCTGTATCCTTGTATCTAGTTCCTAGAAAAAATTCAAAATAAGCCAATAAATAAAAACACAAGTAAGTCTATAAATGTGATGGAAAATAAGAAAGTCAGTTGTTCACAGCCTAGACACAATGACTGGGAACAACATGAGATGGAAATTTAAGAATATACTAAAACATAGCCCAGGTAAATGGGGACTTTGAAAATGGGAACCATACAGAGAGAAGTCTGCATCTTGCTGTAGGTTCATCATTCAAGTAATGACACTGGATATATGTAAGTATGCAATATTTATACTTTTGATTTCCTAAGAAAACAGAATGTGGGTGTAACTTGCTCCTGGATCCTTCTGCCTTCCTTACAGCAAGTCTTACAAAAGGAAGTCTCCATTTATATTCGGGGTCTGTGGATATTTTTTTCACCTGATATACTAGGCTTTATAATTCAGTGTTCAATAGAGGCAAAGACGGAAAAAAAAAGCCGTGACTGGATGAAATATTTATATTGACAATTTCTTTTACAATGTGAACATCTATGTAAGCAGTTTAATATGCATCATCTTGGAAATATTTTTACTTCTAGCATTTTCATTTTAGGTTCTAATATATTTTTGAAAGATAAAATATTTAGATATACCATTTATTTAAGATATATATATATTATAAATGAAACAAGTCTCTGACCATATTACATGGTAGAAAATTCTTCTTAATAACTTAGTGTACAAAGAGCAAACAGCTTGCATAGATGTATAATACAAATGTTAGATTCTGGTTTTAGGCATATTTTCCCTCAGGAGATCAAAAAATCCATTACAGGATTATGGATGGATTCTTGATATTGATAAGAATGACTAATTCTGTAATGGACTTAGCAGAGCCAAAAAATGCTGTATAGATAAACGATACTTTGGGATCCTGAACATTTGTATTATAAAAGCAAACAAATTAAAATCAACAATTATATATAAGCCAGGTATGGTGGTACACTTCTATAAACTACCACTTAAAAGGCTGAGACAAAAATCACCATAAATTCAAAGTAAGCCTGTTCTATAACATAAGTTACAGGCTAGTCAGAGTACCATAGTACCCTGTCAAGAAAATAATGTTCAAATGATTAATCTGGCAATTTTGATCACTGGACACATTTCTTTAAATAGTATTAAGCATGTACCATATATAAAATAGCGCTAAGTCCTAGAATGAATCCAATATTGCCTTCAAGGAGCTTATAAGACAATAATGGTGGGGGAGAAGCAGTCTAGCACAACTTCCAGCAGCCTGTGTAGTTCCCTTCTCCCTTAGGAATCTCCATTCTAGGGAAGCTGGATCTTTGGCTATACTTGTTTGAACTTCTGGACAGGCAAGAGTGAAATTAAGTGGGTTTTTGAAGTATTTAGACTGAGGGCTCTATAAGAAAGGACAATATACACCCAGTCTATATGGGTGCAGGCTTTTAAAGAGGTCACATTTAAAGTATCTTGACTATATATGTATGAAAGATTCTTATGAATTAAAATTTTTTCATTATTAGCTTATATTCCCATCCCTACAATGATGATTAATAATTTTGATACATATTCTAACATGTATCCTTAAAATGAAAACTGTAATAAATAAAACTGCAACAGCATCATATTTATTATGAGAGATTCTCATACATATTACCAAAATTTTAAAAAATTGCAAAGAATTAGTATTTTAACTTTACAATCATATATATATATATATATATATATACATATATATATATACATATATATATAATTTCTTAGGAAGATATTCCACATTGAGTTTCTCAGATAGTTTCTCACTTAAAATCTTGGGAGTTCTCATTCACCACTTCATGTTTTGATACTATTCTAAGGCTTCTTTTTTATTTAAATTCCCTGATCCAGGAAGGGAAAGAATCCCAGGCTTTTTAAGTTTACCCCTCAATAATTTAATTTATAAAATTTGAAGGTAACACACTGCTTAAAACTTAAGCACGGTTTAATAGTTCAAAAAAAAAACAAGAGCTGGTTTATTTACTATTTAATGTTAAAGGATTTGCGTTTATAAGTGAAATTATAAAGCAGTGTTATTAGGTACATTGTTCGGAATTTGGGAGGAATGCTAACATGGTCAAGGTCAAGGTCAATGTAACAAGTCAAGGTTACAATCATACTGATTCCACATAAGGATAATTTCTTGTTTTTATTGCAGTATCATTGTTTGAGGATGTCCTTAGGCAAAGCATTATATCTGTAGGCAATTTTGACTTTATTGGTTGTATTGTAAAGCATTATATCTGTAGGCAATTTTGACCTTATTAGTTGTGTTGAAGTTTCTGAAAAGGCAAACTGGATCTCAGAGTGAGGGGCTTCTTTCCTTTTTCATGCTCCCTAAATTTCCCTGTCTTTCTATCCCATCTCAGCGATGAGGTGAATAAGAGCAATGTCTTAGCTCAACTGTTTTTAAAAATGTTGAATCCGAGTACATACTTACTCTTTCGATTTTAAAGCGAGCTCTGTCTTTCTCCATAAGTTGAGAATGCTTGAAGTACAGTATTAATAAAACTAGGCAGAAGGTCTGAAATTCTTATTTTAAGTATTTAAAGATGATGTACCTAAATGTAGAAGGTGAAGATAAAACATTTTAATCAACTCAGCAAGTTAGCATAGGACTAACCTGATCATTTTCCACAAACATCTTGAAATCTTGCTTTTAGTTTTGACAAAACCAATTTTAGTAAAATATCTTATTCTCAATTCTTTCCTTCTTTCGCTTTTTTTTTTTTGAAAAACCTTAAATCGTTGAAAGCTTATGAGAGGCTATTAAATGTAGAGTAAAATGAGAGAATTAAGAAACATTTAAGTAAATTTACATATGAAAAGGGTGCAGGGAGCTAGTTCCAGAAAGGAAGACTCTGGAAAAAAGCATCTGGGAAATTTTGAAAACCAGAGAAGAAAAATTGAGAGAAGTTACCATAAATGAAGGGACAGAGGGATACCTGAGACATGACATTGGAACTTCCTTATTGGATGATTCTGTTTTTGCTGCTTCAGTGAAGAGTCTTTATGAATGTAGTGTTCTCTAACTGAACAGATGATATCACCTTGCCCCTCCAACAGATATTGTGTCTTTATGCAGGGAAATTTTAAAGATTTTTTTCTTTGATAGAACTTCACTATGCATATCATATCGGCCTCAAACTCTCAACCCTCCTTTCTCATCCTCCTAAGTAGTTGAGATTACTGGTATGTGACACCAGGCCTGGGCACAAAATCAGATGGGGCATGGGGTGGAAGTGAAACACGGTTACACTTAAGGACAAAGCATAAAATATCACTCCAATGTATCTTTCCATTTTACGTTCAACTGTTTTTAGAAATGGTACTGAAGCAGGAGAGGAAGCTGGGAAAAGGTTAAGGAGATATGGAAAAGGAAAAGAACCCTTATCCACACTAACTTGGACCTGACTTATATCTCCTGCTGACTACTGTCCAGTTTAACCATAAGTGATTAGACTGCTGTATACTGAAGTCTACTCCTTCCATAAAAATATCAAAAACAAATCTATTAAGATGCCTACTGAAATATATTCAGGAAAATAGCATATGGCATAATCTCTTTGTCGTGAACTGTATATAGCAAAATTACTTCAGTTTTTAAATTTGATCTATGTTTTTGTCTAAATCACATTTATTCCCCCATATGCAAGCCTATTAAGTACCTTTGTAAATCACCTTGCAATTTCTTTTGATACAGAAATGAGTAGACCAACACAGCTTTAATTGTACCTACTTTAACCAACATAGCTGGAAAAGGCCCCATCACTTTTATAGCTGCTGCCCAAGAATTTACATACATTCTCCAAATGCTTTGTATGTCATTTTCCTGAATCAAAAAATTGCTAATTGTGCTTCACGCTTATTCTTCTTGAAATGCTTTTGTGTTACATAAGTCACAAACACCCTGTAGACCTGGGTATAGACCCCTGGGGCTCTGTGGGAGACTTCTCAGGCTGTGTTGCCCTCTGCTTGTGACACTACCAATTCTCTACTATACTCTTACATTTCTCTGGTCTTATGTTACTCTTTATGTGGTAATCTGATAGATTTTCTCCAAATTTGACTTTTCAGACCATGACACCCTGGAAGTACACAGAAAAGCACCATTAGCTTGTTTCAATTGTTCCTGTGCATCCTAAAACTGGATGACAAAAATTAAATGAAAGTTTCCAGGTTGTTTAATTGCAAGTAACATAAATGAATTTGATTTTTCCCTTAAACTTAACAGCTAATACTGGACACTACAAAACACAGGGCTTTTCAACTGGGAATGCTGCAACAACAATAATAATAATAATACCTCACCTTAAATGAATGTTGTAGTGACTGGGAAAAGGAAAGAGATACCACTAAAAAAGCCTAGACAGATGAAATACAAGTGAAAATTATAAGCCTTTATGATTTTCTTTTTTAAGGTTGTGAGGATATATATTTATTTATACATGTATATACTGTTTTCTTTTCCAGTGTGTGTGTGTGTGTGTGTGTGTGTGTGTGTGTGTGTGATGTATATGTGAGTAAAAATATGTGGGTTCCACAGAATGTACATGGAGGTCAGAAGACAGCTACATGGAGTCAGTTATCTCCATCCACTTTCATGTGGTTACCAGAACTGGACTCAGTTGTCAAACTTGTACTTTTACCTGATGAGCCCTCTCCCTTGCCCAAGTTTATATAATTTTTAAAGATTGAGAGACCAAAAAATTTCATTGTGGACTGTACTAGTTATTCTTATCTGTTGCTGTGAGAGAGCACCCAAAGTCAAGCAATTTAAGGGAGAAAGGGAGATTTATTCAACTTATGGTTCCAGAGGGGAAATACAATCTTTCATGGTGGATGTGGCATGACTGGATGGCCAAAGCTGGAGACAGGCTACGTCACTCCCATTCATGAGGCTGAAAGCTGCAAGACTCCTGCTGCAAAAGCAGATTTCTCCAGAAAGTAGGGTTCCACTAATCCACCTCAAGACCCCCCCCCCCCGCAATTGCCGTTCTCCAGCAAGGCTTCACCTCTCAAAGTTGCCATGACCTTTCCAAACACATGAGACTGTGGGGCACACATTTCAAGCTATGACATGGACTAAATGAAAATTAGTTTTAAGATCTCCAAAAAAATTCACTCATGCTCCTAGGATAACTGAATTTAAAGACTGGCTTTAGTAACTGCTACTTCATTTCCTGACTGAGACTTCTGAAATCAGAGAAGCCCAGTGCTTTGTCCAAACCCACACAACAAATGAGCTGGCACACTAGGACTTGAAATTCAAGTTTCCTGGTGTGTTTTTCAATATCTGTTCCACTGTGATCCAATCACTGACTGTTGAAGACTAGACAGGTAGCAAAAATCAAAATTAGAAACTTCCAGTTGGTGTGTTTTCATGCTGTTAGATGGAGCTGCATTTTGTAGCACGAGCTAAATCACATAGAAATAAGCACTTCTGTGGTGAATATGTCAGGTTACAATGGGAAAAGGCAGGATACGGGGGGCTGTCTTGCTGGCTTAGGTAGTCGAAGAGGATAGCACAGCTATGTGTTATGAGACCTGCTAATGCAGTTTTAAATTAAATCAAATTATCTAGTACTTTCATACATTCAGTGTGCTTCTTCATATTCTTTTACAGTTTCTGTTCTGCTTGAGGTGGCATAGATTTTGAAGTTTGAAGCTTATAACCTGTCAGATAAACCCTCGTAAGGCTTCCCTCCCAAACAAGCAATTGTAAGGTTTGAAACCAGGCCTGGTTCTTACTTTAACTTGTATTCCTGACTCTTTGATTCTAAAAGAGAGAGAGAGAGAGAGAGAGAGAACTTTGACTTAATTCTAAACAGAATTTTTAAGATTTTTGGAAGTAATTTTATTATCCTTAGAAAGGCCTTGGGGAGTGAGATTCCATACTAGGACACTATATAACAGAATTTGTAGGTTCCGTTAAAATGGACTGGAGTCATGAATGGCACAGAAAGGGAACTTTGTCTCAGAAGGTATATAGTTTACTGGAAAAGAAATTGTGTGAGACCTTGGATTCCATTCCTAACAAAAATAAAAATAGATATTTCCTGATTCCTTTGTCCATACTGTCTTGAGAAGAACTTGCAATGTCCTGGATACTGAAGACAAGATCTTAACTTGGTAAAGGACATTGAATCAGTCACAGCAGAAAATACTAAAGATATGCCCCATAATAGATTATTTCTGTATAGTTAGTAATAGAAGGTAGAGGTGACCCAAGAGCACTTACCACAGACAGATGGGAAACTAACAATTTCTCTGGAATGTCAGGCTATAACATGTCTCTTGATGCAGACTTTTAATAAAATTACACTTTCATATATTTAGTAGAATTATACTCCCGTCGAAATCTCTGTGCCTTAGTATGTGCCCAGGACACTTTCAGATCTGGAAGTTAATGCCAAGTCCATTTGGGTCTGGGAGTATTTGGGTTTGTTTTCTCACAAAATAAAGAATTATCAAGCAGATAAAAGTTGAGATATTTATGTTTATTTTAAAACAGAAAACCATAGAACCAGAGATCCTGGGAATCCAAGTATGAGCCTTGGGGAGGTATGCTTAGGTATGTTCACCAAGTGGCTACATGGTGAACAATTATTCTTTAGAGGAACAGCAAAAATCCTGGACATTAGAAGTTTAGATAACATGTGACTTACAAAAATCACATCTTTGGAGCTTCATCTTGTTTTTGCTGTGTCTTCATGAGGAATGAAGAAGGAGGAAGAGAAAGGCTAAGAGATGACTTGAGCAAGGAAGACTCTTTCTCTTTGGTTGGACTCTAGGTGGATTAAATTCCTTGTGATGCAAGAATCCTGCCTAGCGATTGATCCAGCTCATTAATTTAAGGATAGAGACAGATTTGTATACTGAGTAAAAGAGAAATGTGGTCTAGCCAAATCCCTAGCAAGGCTATTAAATAGTCAAGTGGAAACAATTCGATGTTTCAAACAGGAGGTTTGTAGTGACAAAAATGAGAACAACAAATAAGAAAAATCGATTTTCTGATACAAATATCATTAATCTTTGGGAGCTTTCTTATTTTTCATATGGTTAATGTTTCTATTACAAGGTCATGTGAAAACAAAAATTCCTACATGTGAGATGGGCTTCTATCTGAGGATGATTAAACAAAGAACTTTTATTTGAAAATTGGAAAGCAAGTTGGAATTTGCTCAATAAAACTCCACAGACTGGGAAAGAACTGCTTTACCTTCTCTTGTGTGCTTTAACCTCAGTTCTGACAAAATGAAGGCTTGTTTAGCAATTTAACAGTTCCTTGCTTTTTACCAGAAAGAAAATTGAATAAATGAAGTGCTGTTAATGCTTGAGGAAAATGTGCAGTCTTGCAGGACTGAAGTTGTCTTTCTTTCCAAATAGATAAAATATAGCACAAGGACTAGTGAGATCACTCGGTGAGGATAACCTGGTTATCCTCTCACCTCCACCCATGTGCCATGGCATGCATATGCTGTACATATATTCTCTATCTTATTCTTTTCAATCTCTCTCTCACAGATTTTTAAAATAATAGCACAATTATACATCATCTAACTTTAATATTTATCTTCATTATATTATACTGATTACTGGCATTCCAAAACTTACTTGTATGTCACAAGACACTGAAGAATTCTTAAATCAGAATTACATGTTGTAGAAGTTTTGTAAATTGTATTTTGCTCTAGATAACAATCATGTAAACACACTCTGATTACAAATGAGGACATACCTCCTTAAAGATTTATGGGTAGTTAACATAGCTGGAAGTGTGGTTTACAAAGCTCTATTACTCCTTAAGGAGCTATTCATAGTTAATGTTTGCTGGAGAGAGGAGAGAAACTTTCTGAGTGGAGTGGCTATGGATATGTAGTGGTTACTCTTCTCTGTTGCTATGAGATAACATCCAAAGTAAAGCAACTTCATGGGAGAAAAGGAGATTTATTCAGCTTACAGTTTTAGAGAGGAGATAGAATCCTTCATGCTGGGAAAGGCATAGTTGCCTGGCAGAAGTGGGAGGAGGCCCAGCTCAACCCATCATAGTGGCTGAGAGGTGCAAAATTGCCAGCTGTAAGAACAGACCTCTCCTGGAAGTAGGGTAGAGCTCACCCCCTGTGACTGCCTTCCTCCAGCAAGACTCCACCCCTTAAAGGTGTCAAGACCTTCTAAAACAACTAAAAATTCAAATATTTGAGCCTCTGGGAGACAACTCACATTGCAAATAATTCCTCACCCATGCTCATGCAAGCAATCCTAATTAAAACCATTCGATCATCAAAAAGGGCATGAAGGAAGAAGCAGGACTAATTGGGAAGAAGAAAGGGATCAGCAGAAGAAGAAGGGTGACAAACAAATGTAATGGGGTGAATATAATAAAAATATTTGTAGACATGTATGAAAATTCATAGTGAAATCTATTACTATATATTATTAGTGTATGCTAATACAAAAATATTAAAATAGAAACAATTTAAAAAATAAACACATCCAGGTATGGTGGTTCATACCTGCAATTTTAGCACTTCAGAGGCACCTACAGAAGGATCAAGAGTTTAAGACCAGCCTCAGCTATGTAGGAAGCCTGAGATCAAAAGACCCTGCCTCAGAAAGCCAGAAGAAAAACAGTGACACACACTTTATATAAATAATTCTGTGCAAATAGGCAATAAACACATGAAAACATGCTCAGCATAGCTAATAATTAGTGAAATTAAAATCCAAATCACAAAGATATGTAACTTTACACCAACAAGTGGTAATAATAATGATAATAGCAGCAATAAGAATAACATTAAGTATTGGTGAGGATGTGAAAAAACTGGGCTACCTATAGCTTAAACAGTTTCCCATTTAACTCTGAAATTAAGCTCCTAGGTATATATGCAAGATAAATTAAAACATTTTTACATAAAACCCTAAGTGGTTACAGGAACACTGTTTACAATAGTTCAAAAGATAGAAACAATTAAATATCTATCAACTGATCGATGGACAAGTAAAATGTGCTCTATTCACACAGTAGACTATCATGCATGACAATAAATACTTACAAGTATTGTTAAGTGCCACAACATACACAAACCGTGGTAAAAGTGAAAAAAACCAGGCACAAATGTCCACACGCAGTATAAGTTTATCTTCATGAAGTATCTAAGACAGAGAATTCTGTAGGTCAGAATAATGATTAGTGCTTGCCTTGACCTAGAACATTGGGAGATAATGAAAAGTGACTAACATTTGTTATGGGTGTGGTGAAAATGATCTAAATTTTGTTGTTATGGTTGCACAAATCTGTGCATATATTAAATGCTACTTAAGTGAACCCTTTAAATTGCTTAACTGAATGATGTGTAGATCATAACCAAATAAAGGTGATATTTGTTTGTGTACATGTGTATGAACCCAAGGACATCCTATGAATACATGTGATGTAAGGTAAGTATCAGACGTTTGCCAAGAAAAGAAGAATAGTGGCATGATTCTTTTTTTATTTTAAAGTTCATTTTTATTTTCTGTCAATTTCATGCATATATACAATGAGCTTAAGTCATTTAACTCCACATCCACCCATTGAAAACCTTCTTCTTTACAACCAGTCTCTCTTCCTTTCATAAATTTTTGTGTTGGATCTCTCAACTTTTCATCAGGAAAGGGGGTTTAAGCAACACTCTTACCTGAGGAAGTATTGATGGTTAATGCTAGCTATAGGAAGGGGAACTACTTTCTTCAGTGGCAATATATCCCAAATGCTTTTTAATGTCACCTTACATTTCCTGATTATTTGATAGATTCATGATGAAGCAAATCAAGGAACAGGTACGCATAGGGAGGAGAATGTTCATGTTAAGCCTGCACCTAATTGTTCATCTCTTTGAAGAAATAAGATGTAGACAAAGTATGCAAAGTAGCATATACTGGCTTAACTCAGTAGTTACTATTAAACCCCTAACTAGCATTGTATTATGGTAGGAAGCATGGGAAAACAAAGATATATCAGAAAGACAAATTACTGTTACAATGGTTAACTGCGCATAAAAGATGGAAGGTCAGCTACTAACTAATCTGAACTATGAATCACAGATATACCGTAGATGAAGCAGATAGTTAAGCAAGACAGTAAATACTGCCTTCCAGTTCACAGACAGCAGCAAAAGAGCATGATTTTATCTGATGAACGTAAAACACATGACTTGGGAGCCAGACACATGTTAAAGGCAATTGCTCAGGGACATTGATTTCCACTATTTATTGAATATTTTACTCAATGTCACAGCAGCTGAAGGTCAAGAATCTTTTTATACAATTATTTTTAATTCTGTGGTGTAGTATACATAGAATCAGTCATATTAAACTCAAATTCATTGCTGAAGGCAATTCTATATTCTTGTAACTGCAAACTGGGTAATGGTACAAAGTATTCCTCCAATTACAGATGTTCTTTCATGTCCCTTCCCAATCAATACTACTTTGTCTTATCCAAGTAACCATTGATGAGTTTTAACCTATTCTTGAACTTCACATAAGTCAAATCATACCATTTGTCCTCTTTTGTTCAAAAATATCAGTGTACATCATTCATAATTTTGTGAATAGTAGTAAGTCAACTACTTTTACTGCTGTTCAGAATTTCTTTGTATAAATATGATAAAATTTACTTGCCCAGCCTAGTTCAGAAAGGACAAAGAAAAAGAAGCAGATCATGACACTTCTCATCTTCTGTAATTGTGTAAGGTGATTCCTAGTAGGTACAACTATTATTGGCTGTGTTTATCTACAAGAACCAATGTGTTTATCTACAAGAATCAATGTCCACCAGAAAATGCTCAAATGTTATTTACCGAAAATGCTAAGTAATTCCCAGAGGGTATAAATGACATCCTCAAAAACAGCTGCCACAATTCACCCTTGTTAAGGTTTCAGAAAAATTCTTATTCTCACAGAACTAGATCAGTACTAATCAATGACTTGACCTGGTTTTCTTTCTTTATTTGTTTGCTGTAGGATGAGGATAATAATGAGTATTTCATAGGACTAGTCTTGGGTTTTGATGTCTTATATGAAACAGCTGTTCAATAAGCTCTGGTTTATTATCCCTCCTTCCCTCCCTCTCTCCCTCCTTCCCTTTTTCCCTTCCTCCTTCCCTCCTTCCCTCTCTCTCTCCCTTCTTCTCTCCTTCCCTCTCTCCCTCCCTTCTTCCCTTCCTCCCTCTCTCCCTCCCTCCTTCTCTCCTTCCTTCTTTTACTCATCCTCCCTCTTCTCTCTCTTTCTTTGTCAAATTGAAGTTGATAAAGAAGATGAAAGTATTAGTCCTTAATTATCTTAACAAGCAAAAATTCTGTGATAACAATGGGGAAAGTAGGAGTGGGTAGAATGACTGAGAGAGGAAAAAAATTAAAAAAAAAAACGTAGGAGGGCAAGACATCATGTCCCCATCCTTAAAATAAGTCCTCCACTAGGGGATGGAGAAATGGTGAGCTAAACAGAACACCTGATATTGTGAAAATCAGGCCTCATTGTCTACATCAATGTTAAGCATGCTGAAAATATAGACCGATTTGCTCTTAATGATATATTAGAAGCAGAAATGTATCAAATTGAAGATAAGTCGAGGAGAAAATGTATCAAAATTTAAATCTAATTTGCATATATGAAATCAGTTAGAGCAAATGTTCACTGCATGAAAATGCTCCCTTTAGGAGAGGCCATTAGGTTGATTTGCATTCATTTAAATGTTCATGTGGGATGCTGATTTTGTCTATGTAATTGCTAGGGTAGTTAATACACTGTGCTAGTAAAGTAGGTAGAAAATGAATAGAAGCCATACCACATAAATGTGATAGTTAGAAAGAGAGCTCGTCATATAAACAGTTACCTTTATTCATGGGTGAAAAAATGGAAACTGATCATTAGGGTTAATCTAATGGCCCCAACTTCAGAATGAATCAAAAGTTATTTTTTATAATAAGCAAAATAGATGGTAATTATGCGATGTTTCAGGAGTGGTAGATTGAAATATGGGAAAAATTCAATTCTCATCTGTACAACTATGCACAGTGCCATTTTGCAGTATGGCTTTGCTTTCTTTTGAAAAATGTTTATTTTTTTCATGTGCGTGTATGTGTGTGTGTGTGTGTGTGCTGGCATACACACAGTATAATGTGTGTATGAAAGTCATAGGGCAACTTTTGAGAGTGGTTCTCTCCTTAAATCATGTGGACTCCTGGTCCTCTCAAGTCACCTGGTTTGTGTGGCAAATGCCTTTCTCTCCAAGCCCTAGCCCAGATTTTGGTTTCTTAGCACCAAAAATCCTAGCCTACTTCTCTACCCCTTATGTCTTGTCTGGTTATGTTCCTTACTTTGGCCAGTAAGGTACTGGCAAATAATTACAAGATCAAGTAGAAATTTGCAAATTGCAGGCTCACTAAGGCTTCCTGCTTTACTGCATTTGAAACCTTGAGACCATCATGTGCACGAATCCCCAGCAGCCTGCTGCAATATGAGGGAGCTGTATGGAAGAGACCTAAGGTGCCCAGCTGCCAGACTGCCAAACAGTAGAAATACTGGGAAGGCCAATTTAGATCATCTGGTCACCAGTTTATTTGCCAACTGGCCACACATATGTGAACAAACCTCCAAGAGAACCAGCCCAATTAATTCAGATTAAAATAATTCCTCAGTTAACCCATAGCAATATTCCCTGAGCAAAATGGCCATCATTTTAAAGCAAGTTCAAATTTCTGGTATTTTGTCACGTAGCAACAACTAATTGGTAGTGTGTGTGTGTGTGTGTGTGTGTGTGCGCGCATGTGGTGTCATCTCCGGTTTCCTTTGGTTTCATCCCAGCAGCAGCCTCATATCTTGTGATCCACAAAGAGAAGAATTCAGAAGGGTCATAGTAGTTGAACAAGCAGCCCAAAGTTTATTTGGAGCAAGGAAGGAACCAAGAATACATGCTGTAAAAAAAGAGTGGAGTCTTCAATCTGCAAGATGGCTGAGCTGGTAGACATTCTTGCCATGAAAGTCTGATGTCTGAGTTGTATCCCTGGAAAAAGAGGGAACTGAACCAGGCAGCAGTGATCCTAATCATAACAGGCGTGTTTCCAGAAGCCAATTTTATCCCCAGACTTCACTCTAAGTAGGTACAAAAAGCAAGAAAGTTTACTAGAGGGAAAGGTAGCAGTGTTCTGAACATGTTCACCTACCTAGGAAGTCTGCAATTTACTTTAAACTCATATGAGTAGATACCATTACTACTTATTGTTCTTTATATACTGTTTTGGGGCCTGGATCTGGGCTGCTGAAGAGACCACTATGAATAGTCCTTATATATTATTACATTTCATTGACCCCACCACTGGCTATCTTTATGGCCTCCCTGGAGTGAGGATTAACCCTATTCTTTATGCCCTGTCATGGCATACACACAATCTAAAGGTCAGTTCCTTTCAAAGCTAACCTAACACTGATACTCTTGATTACAATTCCTTTTTTTATTACTAAGAATTCTCCTTTTATACAAATATAATGAGTGGTTGTCCCTTCCACCCTTTCTTCCTTCCCCCTTCCTCTTTCTCCCTTTCTTCCCTTTACCAATGCCTCTCTCTCCCACCCTCTTGCTAGTATGAGCCACAGGATTCCCTTCCCTTGTTTGTTCTAGTAGAGTCTTGGGCTTCTGTGGCAATTTAAATGGCCCTTCCTTGGGTAGACACAGATAGGGATGCTCTCTTCCACCTGTCTAGTCCTAGTCCCTAAGGTTCCCACTGCATGTAGTTATTTCTCCTGAGTAGTTTACCTGGAAGCTAACTCCACTCCTTACTAAGTCCTATTCCTATTCATCCCTTCCCTTTGAGATTTTTCTTACATAAAAGCCTTATTTAACTGTTTGCCCATATTCTTATGTTTCTGCTCTTTCGGGGATATAATTTTTTAGGAGAAAAGTGAATGCTCCATAAAAGGAGAGATTATAAATGTATATGTGTGTGTACATTTGGATGTTGAAATTTCAGGTAACTTTGTTAGGGAAGGCCATTTGAGAAGATGATATTTGAATAATTATTTGAAAGGCATATAGAAGTGATTCATGTGGTTATTTACGAAATTGAACTTGCAGAGCCAAGGACACAGAAAGTGTAAAGTTCCTTAGTCATATCATTCCTAGCATTTTTGAAGAAAAGCAAGAAGGTTAGAATAATGGGGTCATTATGGAATATGAAGGCAAAGAGGTAAGAAGGGGAGATTTATTCTAGGAGCTCTCAGTAACACTTTGGTTTGCTGTCTCATATGAGACTATGCTGTTCATTGATCCAGAGGTATAAAACAGACACAAACTGGGCCAAGTAGGTATCATTCCTGACAATGTGAAATAGAATACAGAAACCCAGGGCTTGAGAGATGGCTCAGGGGTTAAGGCTCTGTCATGCAAGCAGAAGGTCCTGAGTTCGGATCCCAGGTCCCATGTAAAAACACCAGGCAAAAACGGCAGCGGCCTGGTCAGCAGAGCCTGGGAAGTCCCAGAGCAAAGCAAGGAGGTAGAAGTAATCCGGGATGGTTCCCAAAGTCACCCTTAGTCCTCCACAGGGACACACAGTGCCCTCTGATACACACACACACACACACACACACACACACACACACACACACACATAAATAAATAAATAAATAAAATTAAAAAAAAAGAGAATACAGAAACCCAGATACTGGGAGATGATCTTGTGATGACTAATTTCCATTGCCACTTGACTGGATTTAGTATTACCTAAGAGATTGAAGCATACTTCTGAATGTGTTTGTAAGGTTATTTCAGAGAGAATTAACTAAGGAGGAAAAGTATAACTTCAATGTAGAGGGGATCATCTCTAGAGCTGAGTATTTTGGGTGCGATTTAAAAAAGTGAGGTGAGTTCTGGCATTACCCTTTCTTGTTTTTGTGACTTACTGAGATATAAGCAAATAGTTGCCATATACAACCACTACCTGCTGCTATGGCTTCCTAGCCATGATGGACAGTATTCCCTCAAGCACAAGGTAATGTATTCTTTCTCCCTTAAGTTGTCCCTTATCAGATATGCAGTAACATCAATGAGAAATGTAACTAGTATAGAGTTAAAGTCAGGTTACCAGGGAGACAACTAGCTGTCTTGTACTATTTAGGCAGCTAAAACAAAAACGTAACAAACTAGATAGCTTGACAGGCAGCAACAGAAACATATTGCTCACTATTCTGAAGATTTTGAAGTCTAGGATCGAACTGGTGTAGATTTGGAGTCTGGTGAGGGTTCACTTACAACATTATTTTCACATAGCAGAGGAAATAAATAAGATTCTGGAGCCTCTTTCATGAAGGGCACTAGTTTAATCATTTCCCCAAAAGCAGTCATATTAGTGACTAGACGTCAGTTTCCTGAATTTGGGGGTGGGGAACATAAACATCTGAACCTTAACATTGGTTGAAGTCAAGAGATCCATAATTCAAACTAAGTTCTACTTAATGATTTTTTAGTTCACTTGCTTCTTGTTCTTGTCAAGGTTTGACAGAAGAATCTGTTTTTGGAGTCTGTGGAATACTCCTGAATCACCACAAAGAATTTGCTCCAATCATCATTTTTTTCTTAAGTAAGGTAAAGTTGACTGTTGCTTCTTGCAAACAAAAGAACTTTAACTAATATAATCATCTCGTGATTTCTCTCTAGTTCTCCAATATATTTTTTTCCTGAAATAGATAGTTTCTTAGGGACAGGAACAATTCTCTCAATTTATTTTGTATCCTTCATCCAGCTGTGCTTATAAAACAAGATAATAACAGCTAAGCATTCATTCACTGACTATTATGTGTCAGCACTGAGCTAAGTGCTAATGTAGAATATCTTATTTAAACTATACAATGCTTCTGTGAATAATTACTCTGGTTATCTCCATTTGTACAGATAAGGAAGGGTAGTGACCTTGGTAATGAATGGAGCAAGGAGTCAAACAGAAGCAGTCTCACTTAGCAACCCATATTTTTGCAGGACTCAGCACTTAGCATGCACTTAAAATATTTGTTCACTGACTCATGGAAAAATACTAAGTATTCATGAAGTTACCTCCCAGGATGATCAGCTGTTCAGCCATGGTTATTGGAGCATTCCTCCAATGTGGTAGAACAGTGTCAACACAGGAAATCACACACAGTGACAAGGTTGGTGGTGTAATGTCCAACTTCAGAAAAATCACTCCTGCTTATGAACAAAGTATTCCTTTCCTGCCAGCGGTTCCCATAACCATAAGGCCCCTCTGAGGCACACTGTTTTTTGTACAGACTATTGGCTTGAAGTCGATCGCTTGGGAAAATTGGAAATGTTTAATAAAAACCCTATAACATATTAAGAGAGAAATTATAAGTATTATACAGAGAATCAATTACCCCCAGTGATAAAGAAAAAAAGACACAAGTTTATTATTCATTTAGAAAGAACTTCTCTTGCATCTGTGGTATTCCTTCCAGTAACCTTTACCAAGCCCACATTACTTGCAATGAAGTTAAGATTCAAAAATTTGAAATTTCTTCCTACTATAACTCTCAATATTAAGGGGGTTACATTCAGAGAACTAAAATACTGAATGTCCAGTGCTTACACCCAGACACTCTAAGTTATTCCTCCACCTCTGAACTTACAATATATCCTTTTCCTTCTATTCATTTGCCATTTAATTATATGCTGCCCCATGACACCAGTATGCTACTCTGTAATTACCAGCATGTTATTTAATGCTATGCATCTTCATTGTAATTGTACTGTTCAAACCTTGCCTTTTGTGTGGAGTTCTGATAAGAATGGGCTATTTCCATAACAAAATAGATTTATTGTTATCTTACCATAGCTTAATGTTATAGAACTATTTGCCAGTGAAGAAAAAGTTAAATTGAATCAAACTTAATTATTAAATAGGCTTTTAGATATTAAAAAAACCAAGGGACACATTAAGTAGACTTTTTATAATTTGTAGATATTACTAGCATGTAGAAACATGTTTTTTTATGTCTTATTTGTTACTTGTTCTTTTAAGCATACCAGTTTCTTTATCCATATGGAATGAGCTGAATGAAACAAAAAACAGTTATTTGGAGACCACTGTTTAAGGAGTTGATCTTTCTCTCTTCCTCCTTCCCCTTTTTCTATCGCTCACACAAACATATTCCACACAAGGGGGTGCTTTCCTCTTTTTTATTCACTGTGATAATGCTAATGCCTAGAACACTATCTGATACGTAGTATTTGAGTATGTAAAAATAATTATTGAGTGTCTCCTAAATGTTAGAACATAATCAAGGTATTCAGAGACAACACTGAATGATACAGAAATTCATGTTTTCCTGTAGTTTATATTCTAAAAGAAGAGGCTGGAGAATGAAGAAAGAAATTAATATGATATCTTGTATGTCAGTGATATGAAATATGAGGAAAAATAAGATAGAAATGAGGGACAGAGATTGACAGCAGTTAGTTGGGAGTGTCAATATTTCAAATAGGCAAGTGATACATCAATGATAAAGGATTCTTACAGAGCCCATTGCTAATACAGTACAATAAGCTAGGGAGATAATGAAATGGAACAGATTTACAAAGAAAGTAGATCATGCAGAGCCTAGTGACCATTGTTAAGAATGTAAGAATGCAGATTTACACTATAGGGCAGATAAATAATTGTGAGGATTGGGAACAGAAAAATGGATCATTGGGATTTTATGTGTGTTTAGTATAGTGTGTGTGTATCGTTCATGTTGTCAATGTGCATATGTGATGAATGTTTGTATACATATGCACAAGAGATTGTAATTTTGAAGACTTTCTAGCTACTGTAGAAAGATATATGATCTGGAACAAAGGGCAGAAGCATGTACCCCACTTGGACTGTTTTTAGGAGCACTAACATGATGGTGACTGAAGGGCGCTTGTTCAAGGGACCCCCTTCAGATGTCTGGCTCGAGCAAAGACCACAGGCCACATTCATGAAAGAGATTTATTGCAGGAGCAGAATGGCTGTCCCAGCACAAGTGGACGGAACAGAGGGGGTGTCATTTTCTCTCAGCTTATATACAATACAACTAGGGAGGCATTAGGAGCGCGAGCTAGGGAACAGATGCTCGGGTTTTTACCCTGTAAGAGAAGAGTCCACTTATCTGAAGAATGTACAAGGGAGTTGGAGCCTGCCATCAGGAACACATACAGGAAAAGAGAGAAGCCCGAGGGTGCCATCTCGGGTGTAAAGAAGAACATGTATATGTCTGAAGGCACCTTTTTATGAAATGGGACCATTTTGTCCAAGAGGGAAGGGTCACTGCATGATGCAGTAGCCCAACAGTGACTGTATAGGAAGATATCAATGTAGGTTGTGAGTGATAGGTTCTACAGCAGATGTGATTTGAAGGCAGAATGGACAGGATTAGCTAACCATTTTGGTATAGGATCTGATCTAAAGAGAAAATTTAAGACATGACTCGAGGCTTTTATAGCTTAAGTATCAATATGGATTGAATTAAAAAAGAAGAGAGAAACCATAGAAGATCTATATTTGAGGGAAATATGAAGAGTTTGACTTTATGTACAGTAAGTCTGAAATTCCTATTAGTCATCAAGTTGAAGACATTGAGCAGGTTGCTAAGTATCTGGGGTCAGGAGAAATATTCAGTTCAAAGATAAATTTTGGAGTCATTATCAGATAGCTGGAAATTTGAAACATGAACCAGAATTATATCACAGGTGTGTGATAAGCATTTAGTAAGTAGGAAATAAACATGTACAATTTCTTTTTCTATGATCAACAGCTTATACACAATTTGACTAAGAGAACAAAGTTAACATCATGGAGAAGTTGTGTTAGAGTGAATTATTCACTCAAGATGAAAGAAAAAAAATAACTTCAGATCAGAAGCTATTTTTTGGCTTTATTTTAGGAAAATTAAAAGTAAGGTTCTTCACACAGGCCTCTACCCCAAGGAGATATTCGTTAGCCTTGCATAATTCTTGCTTCAACCAGATTGTGCTTCTTCCTGAGATCACCTGAAGGACAGCTTCCCTGGTTTAATATTTCACTTCCATTTGCATTGACTTTCTGTTCTCAAGTCAGTTTCCTGTGTTTTTTTTTTTAACAATTTACTGTCCCCCAGAGCTCTCCAGACCCCCAAGCTGTGTGTCTGAGCTGCTCAAATCATAATCTGCTATGTTAATTTCTAATTTTCTTAATGTTTTGCTCATAAAGCTATGTAAGTTTTGATGATTCTGTCCTATAAGTCTGACTAGTTTTAACGTTTATTTGCCATTTCATGACAGGTTATAAGTATTTGCATATATGTCATTCACATGTAACTTTTGTCCTCACCTTTCCCTACAATTTTGCCTTTACGAACTATATCTTTCTCTTGAAATTTCACGTACATGAATACTTCCTGTCCCAGAAACACAAACAAATAGGCATGAGCACATGATCAAACCTAGCCACTGGATATATTACCTATGTGTCCAGCATGACTCATGTCAGCCAATCAGAGTACACTATCGTCATGCAAATTATGTTCTGAGATAGCCAATCAGAGTACATTATCTTAATGTCTACTATGATCTGAAATACCCAGCCTGAATCAGCATTACCTGCTTAGTCAACATTACCAGAGCTAGCCAATCAGAGCATATAATCTGCCTTGTCAACATGACCTGAGGCAGTCAATCAGATACCTGTCCACCATGACCCAAGCAAGTCAATCAGAATATACTTACCCATCTGTACTATACCCATCTGTAGGAACCAAATGAGCCAATCACAACACAATACCTATCTATGCAACATGATCTGTGCCAACCAATCACAAGACACTCATCTGCCTGTCCCACATGATCCAAGCTGGCTACTCTGAGCACATTAACTATCCAAGCTGAGCTAAGCTGGTAAATAAGAATATACTGCCTGGGGCTAGGGAGATGGCTCAGCGGTTAAACCCTTTACCTCACAAGGAAAAAGACCTGAATTCCCATAAAAACACTAGGGGAAGAGGCAGCAGCCTACACTTCTGTGCCTGGAAGGCAGAGTTTAAGAAAACCCCAAGCAAAGCAATAAAGAGGTAGAGAAATCCAAGATGATTCCCAATGTCACCTTTGGACTTCCACAGGCAGATGCTCGAGGGCCCTATCTTACACACACCCACACGCACACACACACACACACGCACACGCACACGCACATGCACACGCACACATATGCACATGCACAAGGAGACAAATGAAAAGAATATCTCCCTGTCCCAAGGTAGTTAATAAGAATACACTACCTAACTGTCACTGGTGATTATTTCAGGAGTGAACATATGATCCAGAAGTGTCATTTGGAATTATCTCTGCCATTATTAGGAAGAAGAACTAATTTTTAAATTTTCTTTAATCTCTATCTACTTTAGAAAGAGAGAGACACAAATTAAAACTTGGAAGTAAATTAGTCATTTTCCATGTATTTATACTGTACTTATTTTGTATAAAACCCATAGTTTCTTTTCAAGACTTAGCTCAATTATATTCTGGTGAAATGTATCACAACTCCCCTTTTCACAAACAAATATGAATTTCCTTTTCATTCCTTTAGTATCTTGTATGCTTCCATTTTATTTTTATTGTTTTACTGCTTGCTCTTATCCTTTACCCCCATTACTTGGTCTATGACATTCACAATGGTAATAACCTGCCTTATTCCTGTTGATAAATTCAGGACTAAGCCCAATGCCTAGTACATAGAAGTACATGATATATGTGAGCTGAATGAGTTATGAAGACATACTTCTGATAATACATTGGTTTGATCACCTTGCATGAGTAGACAGCTTGGCTGGCAAGAAAGTCTTCTCCCTCAGCAATTGTTTACAGCTTTTCCTCACTCCCCAAACTTGTTAATTTCAGGAACTTCCTGAGTCAAAAGAGCTATTTACTTGTTGAGCCTTACTCTAGAACTGGATGTTTTAGTATCTCCTTAGGTTAGACAGGAAGGGGGCAGAGTCTAAAATGACATTAAGCTGTACCCAGAATAAAACTGTCTTACAACAAAAGAAAATCCAAGATCCAAACCATAGCATATTTCGTTGACAGTAAAATTGAAAATTAGGCATGAAGAGAAAATGGGCAGTAGGAAGACTTAGAAAAAGTAGATCAAAGTTGGAAAAACAGCTTACCATATAAAGTCAGAGAGCATTGATGTAGTGGGGAACTGAGGGACTATATAGCTGAGTAAACTGTGAGTAAACTGAAATGCAAACATAAAATAAAATAAAATAATAACCTGTCAATGACAGGAACTACAGAGCCAGGAGCAAGAGGCAAGTGTAGAGAGGACCTGGGTGATAACCCTTCCCTCTCTCAGTAAAGCTTATTTTCTATTTTGTACAATAACATGTGTGCTGGGTTAGTGGGAAGTTGAAATAAACAAAAGAAAACCTATTGTTTTTAGGAGTCTCATTTTGAGAGACGTAGGCTTCTAATAATGCTGAGAAAGGGATGGTATAACGTGGGGCTGTGTGTTGGGGGGAGAGAGACTATTGTTTTGAACAAGCAAAGATCTTTTCTTTACCAGAGTTGTGGAAAACATGGCAGCTCAAATGCTGCCGTCTTTGCTCTGCCTTCCATTCTCATTTTCTCTGTGCGAACTATAACCTCTGACCCTTTCCAAGGTTAAAAGAACTCATATCTATATGCTCATTGCCCAGTTTTTTTTAAAGAGAAGTTTAAGTGACAGTATATTATCTCCCATGAAACTTATCATCCTTCTTCCTCTGTCTGACAGACATTAGGGGTCACAGGCACTTTTGATGTGATATAGGCCGGATTGTCATCTTACAACTTCTCAACTCAAGTAGGGAAAGGTAGGTGACTTCTGCCAAAGCAGCATACCAAGTTCCAAGGTAGAAGTCCTAATCCTTGTTTGCTGGAGGTATTGCTGATTCTTGCACATTCTGCTCTCTTTGGGCTCACTTACCTGTTCTGAGGAAGCACCACCATCTTGGCTTCCCTGGGTCAGAAAAGGATCCTGCCTTTTGCTCCATCATTGGTTTCTCATTTTCTGAAGGTACTTTCCCAGGACTTGGGGACCTGAAAGAGGAGGTTCTCAAGAACACGTTTCAGGAGGCACAGGCCTTTTCTGAGTGTTGGCCTTGGTGGGCAGTAGGATACCTCAGTAATAGACACCTACTGTGGAAGGAGTCTGGGCTTGGCTGTGATCTAGCCAGCAGTTGGAAAGTCTGTCCAAGGGACAGAGAGGAAGGGGTACTGGCAAGACAGGGGCACTAGCAAAGGATACTATATCCCTGGGATCTTGAGGCGCCTGCTGTGGTCATCTCTGGGCTGAGTGGGTCCTGTTAACACCACAAGGTGGTGGACGAGGATGCGCGGGGTCCTCTGTGAAAGGTTATCTGTGCGTTCTAGAGCTGGCTTGCCTCTGTATCTCCCGAGGGCCACGGCAGTGCTGCACACAGATGCTACGCAGAAGGTATGTGGGGTTCGTGGGGTTCGGATGGACAGTCCGGGGGCACGGAGATCAGGAAGAGGCCAGGCTGGGAGGAGAAGACCCGCTACTGGAGGCTCCGGTCCTGTGTGCAGGGGCGGGCTGCGCCTGGCGGGGCTATGGCGCCGCCTCCTGGGGGATCCGGGCAGTGAGCCCTGTGGGCAGGGGCGGCAGGAAGCCGCCTCCCCGCGCGGTCCCTCTACCTGCTGGGGGCGGGGACGAGGGGCGCACAGCGCGGAGAGGCGGGCACCGCGCCCTGACTCACTCTTCTCCTCCGGTTAGGAACGGGACTTCCGCAGCCTTCCCGCGGGCTGCTTGGCTGCTCCAGTCCGGGGGCTCTCCCCGGCCGACCCACAGCCCCCTGAGTTGAGACCTGCCGCCTTTCGGAGGAAACGAAGACCAGGTAACTTCTCCCCATCCACGTTTCGTGGTCTTCCAGTCTCTGGCTCCGTCAGTCTTTGCTGGTTCCCTCTGGTTCTCTCCTTAGGAGACAGAAAGTTAGATTTTTTAAAAAACGCGTCGGAGTATAGCAAATCCGTGCTTCGGCCCCAGACACACCAAACTCTGGAGCCATATTCTTAATTTCCCGGGCCCCTTTTGAAAGCCCCGATGAGGCGTTTGGAGGACTAGCAATGCTTAAATTATTTAGTCTTTACTTACCCCTTCCCCCAACCTGCTGATTTTTAGAAGTGGGGACAAGGGAGCTTTAGGGTTGAGCTGGAGTCCTTTGCCAGGTGGTCCTTTTATTTAATTTTATTATTTTATTTTTTGTTTTATTTTATTATTTTATTTTTTGTTTTATTTTATTATTTTTGTTTTGTTTTGTTTTATTTGAATTTAATTTTATTTTCATTCTTAGTGAGGAAGCAGGATGTGGTACTGTACTCCTGGTTGAAATCTTGGAGAACCCTGCCAGCCCAGGACATGTCAGAGCTGGAAGGGAGCTGTAGTTGTTCCCTTCCTCGCCATCGACAGAATGAAAATATTCTGGAAGCACAATCCAAGCCAATGCAATGATAATGTTGACACAAATCATTGGAAGACTTCATGGAATATTCTAGGAAAAATTCGAAGAGGGCACTGTTGCTCTTGTTTTATTTTTTTCTTCCTGTTTTCCGAGATGCTTTAAAACCTATTATTTCCCTTGCAGGGAAATCAGGGAGAGCCTCTTCCCTTTCTTGTAAGGATTTAACAATTCAAAACTACATGTTAGTTGCTGTTCTATCACTGTATGTGTGTGGGGGGGTGCTAACACTCGTTGCTTTTAGAAAAAAAATCAATCTGGGGAGCTTTTATTCCTCCTTTCATTACCATTAAGGTGCAAAATGTTTTTGTGACCAACAGCTAGGTACTCATTCTTGTCGTTTTTTTGCCCAGAAGCAACACAGTGAGCCTCTTGGAATGCATGAATTTGTGGTTTTTGCTTGCCAGTATTATTTGGTTTTCCATGCAATGGTAACAGGTGGTCTCAATTCACAGCATAAAACTGTTCTGTTATAAGAAACTTCTCTGGTGATATAGGACTAAAGTACCCATTGTCTTTTTTCCTTCTTGTGTGAGAGACATATGAATGAGGGAATCTTTTCTGTCAGTTTATTAGCTCCTGATCATAAATTGTTCCTTCCTGAATTGTCAGGTAGCTGAATTGTCAGGTCTGTGAGCATAAACAGAGAAACTCTGTTGAAAGAAAATAAGTAAAACTTTAGATTGGGTCACAGGGAGGTGTTGATAACTAGCTTTCAATGCCCTCCAGAAAGTCCTGGAATATAAATTGCATTTGTCACCTCTCTGATAATCTCACTCCTCTTCTCTTCATATCTCTATCATCTTACCATATAAAACTCTTCCCTCCTTGTCACTCTTGGTTTATATACTAGTTTTTCTTGGGTCAATAACATTTCTTTGAAGATAAGGTCTCTTTCACATTTATATCATTGGAGTCTAGTAAAGTAGGGGTGTTGGAAAAGTGTATGAATTAATGAATACCATTTGCAGTCTAGATCAGTTTGCCATCTCTCAAATACCACATGGGGAAGCTTTCTGGTCCTTCTTCCTAGAAGATAATCCTTCTAATTCAATGGTACTCGAAGTGTGGATCATTAGATTTATACTGTATTCTAAATATGTGAAAAGATATATATGAAAGTCAACTAAAAGTGGGTTTAACAAATAGAAAAATCTGACAGCAGGTGAAAATAATGGTCCATCAGTGTCAGGGATCTGAACTACTGCCTTATCTGTATGGTTTCAGAATAGCTTCAATATCTCCAGGCTTGATGTCCTTACTCTATATTCAAAGACAAGAAAGATGGCAGAAAGGAGTATTTCCCTGATACTGCTTCCTTTCAGAAAAGAAATTCCTTTCCTCAGGTGAAAGGAAAAAACTGAATTCCGAGACTTGTCTTCTATCCTCCATACGCAGGCTTCTCTCTCTCTTTATTTCTAATAAATAAGTAAATAAGCATTCTTTAAAAAACATATAGCCATTGGGAGGAGGTTAGGTTTATACATGATCATCAGGGTAGAAATTCCATCAGTGAATATTGGTGCCTTTATAAACAGGGAAGGAGGAAAGAGGAAAAAAGGAAAGGAGGGAGAGAGGGAGTGAAAGTGAGCGAGAGCAAGGGTGAGCAAGTGAGAGAGCGAGCAAGCGAATGAGTGAGAGAGAGAGGGAGAGAGAGAGAGAGAGAGAGAAATCAGAGGGCGGACATGAGATCAAAGGGTGAATATGTACAAGCGTTCCCTCTTACTGTTTGAAGTCCTGAATTTCCTCAGGACTACTAGCAAAGCATCACCAGAGTTAGGCCCACAAACCTCCACAGCAGTGAGTTAAATGAACCTGCTTTTGATAATAAAGTTTCCTAGCTTCAGGAATTTCATTATTATAATAACTTTAAAGGGGTTAACTTTTAGTGTGTACATATGCATCTCACATGGAATCTCATATGATTTCTATTATGTTGAATATGAGTCAGTTTGTGGAACAGAGTAATAGTTGGCCTTTGAGCAGATTGTTAGGTTTCAAAGGGATGTGGGAAAAAATAGGAAGGGGGACTTTTCTTGTGACATCTATGTCCTGGCATGAAGATTAATGGAATATGTCTGTCATTTGGGTCGTAGGAACCTTGAAAACAGCTTAGCAGGATGATAGAGAAAAACCTATGAAGTAATGAATACTGAAAACTTAGACAAACAGATTTCACATGGAGGGGGTTCTCAAGAACTGCGCTGGTGAAGGTGTACTATCAAAGAAAAACATTCAGGATATTTCTGGCACAACAATAAAGAAGACAGTCAAATAATTTTTGTAAAAGCTGAGATTTGACAAGAACACTTCTTCATATAATTGCCAGATTTTATTCTTGACTTCCTACTGGCAGGAGTCTTCAGATGAATAGAAATATCCAGACTTGGGGACATAATAGTGGGGGGATTAGTACCAAGCAAGTAGCAAGAGACTGAAAATTAACAATGTTGCCCACTGAAAATCACTTGCAGAGCTCTTTTTCAAAAGTCTAAACTTATGGGGGAACCCTCAGACCACTTAAATTGGAACCCTCAGAACTCTTAAATTGAGTTTGAAGACTGTTATTTTTTTGAATTGCCATTAAAAATCCAAAGGTTAGATCATCAGGGTAGAAATTCCATCAGGTTGAGTTCTTCCTTGGACAGTCCCTTTGGTTTGTCTGAAACACCTTCTTGCTGTGTTAGTACATAATCTTTCCTCTGCCTGTCTGCACCATACCCTCTGCTTTATGAAGCTGTAAGTCAGTGTGGTTGAATGTGAGTTCGAATAGTGGTTTGAATGTGAGTTGTCCTCCACAGGTCCATGTGTTTGCCTCTTTAGCTGGTGTTAATGTTTGGGACATCATGGCACCTTTAGGAGGTGCGGCCTTGCTGAAGGAAGGCATGCCACAGTGGGGTGAGCCTTGAGGTTTGGTAGCCCCTGCTTGTGTCCACTAGTAGTCTGCTCTTGCACCCTGTTGTTTGTTCTCTCTGACTACTTGATGATGCATGTGGTGATCTAAGTCATTTCTCACCATGCCTTCTGCTATGTGATTTCCACCTTAACAGACTATGTCTCTCCTCTAGAACCTTAAGTCAAATAAATCTTTGTTTTCTCCTCTTTAAGTTGCTTTGATTTGAGTGTTGTCTCATAGCAGCAGAAAGAGTAACTGTAACAACAGTCTAGGGCTTATGCCCTTTTTTCAAAGATTGTCTCTTTAAAGGCCCTGCTTCCAAATAAAGTCATATTCTGAGGTCCTCGGTGTTGGAAATTCGACAAATCAATGAGCAAAAGAGAACAATCAGGCCACAACAGGAACCATTGCATATGTGTGGGAGTTCTTATGTGTTAATGTGCATGCAAATCAACTAAAACCCTTGTTAAAATTTGGAAATCATTTATTAAGTCTCGGTGGGATGTGAGAGTCTGCAGTTCTTACACAGCCTCAGTGTTGCTGGTGGTGTTGGTTCACAGATTGTCCTTTAAGCATCACGGTATGTATAGGTTAGAGATTCTCAAACTTAAGCTGTCATCCAACTCACCATGGAGAAAAATTGTTAGAAGCAGTTTTATGGGGTCTGCTCTCTGAATTTCTGATTCCATAAATTTAAAGTAGAGCCTTCAAAAAAGCATTTCTAATGATTTTCTAGATGGTGTTGAAGATTCTTGTTTAGTGATGATAATTTTCAAGCAACATTTCTCTCACAGTTTGAGATTTTATGGTATTGATCAAGTCAAGGTCATTGCATACATTACTGCATATGAAGTTTAGCTATGATACTCACTATCCTTACTGGTAGTATTGCATTCTAGGTTTTTGCCCATAGACATACAGTATAAGAATGGGAGAAAATGCTTTACTTAGATTTCTTAAACAAATAAATGTGTATGGATACAGAGGCTACATGTACACATTTGTCTCTATTCATGTCTGTTCTCCAATCAGAGTTAAGTTGCAGATTGATCTTCTGTCAGCACAAAGATTATTTTATGAAACTGGTTGTATGTTTCCCATGTGTGGTTTTTAAAGACTTAACTGTTCTAGAGGGTGTATATCACAAGGGGTTTTGAATTTCTCAATACACATTAATTTTAAATGATTTCTAATTTAGCCACATTATTGTTTCTACATGAAATGACAGTAAACTGCATCAAATAGTATTCCTTCCCCAAATAATTGGAGATAAGGAAAATATTTTAATTTGGGGGAATTAACTGAGTGAACATTATCTCTATGCATGTTATTAGGCACTTACTATATATACTATATATATGTAAAAAATGCATGTGCATATGTATGCACAAGTTATATTTTCTTTATGCAGTTTAATTATTACTAATATTCTATGCTACATGCATCTGATTTGTAATTTAATCATTATTTTAATCTAAGATACAATCAGACGTCTTGATGCTCAATTCACTCTGGGACAGGATCAAAAGAATGATTCTTCCTAAAATATTCCCATTGCAACGTTCCCAAAGATATACAAGATATTGTGTGAACTCTTTTCAGAATAGTTTTGCTTAACTCTCAAATAATAAGCAATGTACTTTGCTCATGGCTATAAGAGTTTTGCATTTACCTTTAAGACTCTTCCACATTTTTCCCAGTGCCAGCACACTTTAATTAAGCTAATATACAGCTAATTCCCATGCCACCCACTGACATCAATCAATTATAATTTTTAGTTGAGAGGATATTATCAATGATAAACTGATTTCTCATCAAAGGGAAATTTGTAAGGTTGTTAAGAGTAGAAAATATAAGATGTAAATTTGTATTCTAATACACTTTTTGCTCTAACAAAGCATTTTCACTTTAAAATTTTCAAATAAATATTTCAGCGAATATTCTACTTTCAATAGAGGCAACATTTTTAGGGTTTATAGATTGATTTCTCACTTGATTTCTTTACTCACTGTCAAAGAAAAGTTGAAGTTTGGAACAGTTCACCAGTATTGATCTCATGCCCACCATCCAAATCAGAAGGTATTTTTCTGGTACTAAAATGCTTTTGAATTTCATGGGAAAATAGAATGTGAATTAATGTTCTTGAGAAAGATGTGTATGTAAAATATATGTATTTCATGTGAAAGGTAGCAAGTTTTTTTTCTCCCGCATTTTATTTTTTTCCTTGTCATACAAGCTCAGTAGGTACCCCCATTCTCTTTCCCTCCTTCCCTCCCCAGTCCTCTCTTGCACTCTCCCACCTTTTACCCTTCTTTTTATCCCCTCCTTTCCTCCCTCCCCCTTTCCCAGTGCCTCCTCCTTCCTCCCTCCCATCCCCTGGAGCATCCTTTTCTGTGAATGCCAAACCTCCCTCTGAGTCTTCCACCCTAGTGAGGGTTCAGGACTCAGTAGCATAGCCCTGAGCCCTTTCGTGGGCTCCCCATTAGTATGGGAACTCTATTATGACTGTTAATCCCTTGCCTGTAAGGATCCTACTGCCTGGAACCTTCTCCCCTGTGATCCATGCTAGACTTTGGGGGTCGTTGACACGTCAGCCATTGTGCTGGTCAGACAAAGTCCAATTCTGGCTGCTGCAGCCCTAACTTGTGTGGAGTATCTTGCGCATTGTTGGTCCTCCCCATCTTTAGGCTCTTACAATCTTGCTGCCCCTTCTTCATGGCAAGGTTCCCTGAGCTTAGGTTGGGGAGAGATTTGGCTGGTCTGGTTCCAGGTGATTAATGTAGGGTCTTTGGTGTTCTGAATTATGGTTTGTTGTTATTTTCAGTTTTGGTAGCAAGTTTTTTTAAACTAAATGTTGAAGCATTACCAATAGTTATTTTAGGTTTGAGTTTGGGGGAATTTTTTTGTCCCCATCTTTTTTATTTTTCTTCTTTACAAGCATATTGAGTACTCATACCTGCTTGTCTTCATCCCTCCTCCCTTCCATCCACTCCCTTCCCTTTCTCAATTCCTCTCACTCCTTCCCACCCTTCTGCGTGTATGCTTCCATCAACCCCAGGGTTCCCTCTGGTTTGTCTACTCTTATGGTGATTCAGGCCTATCTGGCATACCAAGTTGCCTGTCTTTGTTGGGCCATCCTACTGATAGGGGCATTTCCCTTTTATTCATCTTAGGTTCCTAATCTTTCTTGAATTCCTAAGTAGTTTATGGGGGTATGTTGGTATGTCTGTACATTTTGTAGGTCTGAGAAAGACAGGTCTCACTGTATTGAGTTCCAGATGCAAAAGTCCTGCCTTGAGTGGAATGTCTTGTTCAGTGATGAACCTTCCAATCTTCAGGTTCTTACAGTCTCACTACCTTAGGATGGGGAGAGATTAAGTTGGTCTGATTCTGGGTGAGCCTCACTGAGTCACTGGTACTCTGCATTATGGTTGGCTGTTGCTGTCCACTTCACTGCTCTTTTATTGCCCTAGGCTGCATCCTGTCTGGGTGTTGAGATCCTCTACCTCTGTTGTAAAAGAAGACTTCTAGGCTGAATGTTAAGTGTTCTTCCAACGTATGGTTATAACAACAGCTATTTACAGAGCAGTTTGATGTACTGTCTTCCTACCTATGTGTTCATTGCTTTTTTCCCCATTGATCTATTTCCTTCCCTTTTTTTAGGTTCTTGTTCTAGTCTACAGTAACAGAAATGTGTACCATTCTTACAAGTGGGTCTTGAGTTTAATCAGAAAGCTGTAGGCTATCTCCTTGATACTCATGCCACTATTATACTGGTGGTCACCTGTTGCCATGGTGATTTTTATTGCAATTTACAAATCTCATGTGTTGATGGGGCCTGTGATTTTTTTCCTCTCTCCCAAGAGTTTCTGTAGTATTCCTTGGTACTATGTAACAGATTCTTCCACATTTTGCACTTTTTGTTGTTTATTTATTTGTTTGTTTCTAGGAATTGCAAATGAACTTCCTAACATCGGCCAGAGGAATAGGTGGCTTGTTATCTGACCAGTTAGATAAGACAAACTTAGTTGTTAGGATGAGTACAATTGACTTTCAAAGTCCAATGATGTTAAATGAAATGGAACTCTCAAAAGAAGTAATAGATAGTGCATAAGAACTATCTAAAAAGATTCAACATGATGCCACATCTTACTACTTTCAGGGAAAGGATAAAAGATATTCAAAATCCTAAGCAACTTAGGAAATTCAAATAAAAGTTACTATGAGACAACTTTTTACACTAGTCAGTATGACTAAGATTGAAAAAAATTTAAAAATGAGTGCTGGTAAGGATGTGGGGAAAGGAAAACCCTCATCCACTGTTGTTGGGAATGTAAACAATACAGACACTTTGGAAGTCAGTGTGGAGATTCCTCAAAAAAACTAAAGACTATAGCTAGAACAACATATGACTCAGCAATGCCACTCTAAGGCATATTCTTAAAGGACTGTATATATTTACCATGGAAATCCATGCACATCTATGTTCATTGTGGCTCTATTCACAATAGTACAGACTTGGAATTAGTCGGTGCTCACCAATTAATTTTCATAAAATGTGGTACATTTCATACATCATTATTATTATTCTATTATTAAAAAGATGAAATCATGAAATTCACAAATAAATAGAACTAGAACAACTATATTGAGGCAATTCATACCCAGAAGGACAAACACCATATGTTCTCTTTCATATGCAGATACCAGCATTAAACCTGCAGATCTGTGTTAGCTTGTGAATTGCAGCCAAGAAGCTTCTCTTATCAATAGATGGTGGTCTTCAGAGAATATATGTTTCTGGAATACTCAGCCCCTGGTGGAGTATCCTATTCTTTTCTCTCAAAGATCAAGAAACATCACAGAAGAGGATGCAAAAAGAATACTTTAGCCATACTTAGCATTACATAGAGAATATACACATCAGCATAACAGAAAGTGAAAAAGAGGTTGAGATTTAATGAGGGTTGAGGATTTCATTTTTCAGCATGGCATATACTTTACCACCAATGTTCAGGGACCTTTGTGAAAGAGGGAGCAGAAAGAATCTAAGGGCTAGAAGATAAGGGCATCTCCTCCAACACAATGATGTCCATCACAAACTCAATCAGAAACACCTTCAGCTAAACACCAGTGTTTAGCGATGTGTTGAAAAGAAATCTATGGGGCCCTACAAAATTCTGATGAACAGAATATATCTAGCAGTCATGGAGGAACCCAACAGGTCCAAGATAAGATCCCAATTTCAGAATCACACTGTAGGCCTTGGTCGAACCCAGTATACACCAAACAAAACAAAACAATTGCGTTTTAATATGGAAGGAAAACTAGAAGGGGAGGAGGGCACAGAAGGAAGGAAAACAGAAGACAACAGAAAGGAGAGTAAATAGAAGATTTTTGTATACAAATATGAAAATGTCAAAGAGCAAGATTCATTGATGAAAAAAAACCTTAAACCTTTGAATTGTATTGTGAATTCTGTCTCTCTTGATTTCATGCTCAGCACTCAACCTTATGATGCCACATGTTCACTGCCTTCAGGGAATGGGTAACTGATCAGACTCTCTAGTCTGCCTGACAGTTATAATTTCATTGTAAATTACCAAGGCACCACTTTGACTCTCAATAGATGAGTGTTATGGTGTGAGTCAGCACCTGCATCCCCAAGTCTGACAAATTCAGGGACACTGATAAGATCAGTTATGTGACAGTTGGCTCCATGCCAGGTCCTGATGCTGATGACTCACCAAACTTAATTAAACCACCTAACATTTATTAAACATTTTTCTGCATACAGGCACCATATAACTTTATTTACCTTATCTCATTTAGTCCTTATATTAACTTTGTGAGTTAGTATTGTCATTTTCATCTCACAAACAAGAGGACTGAGAGAGATTATAAAATTTTCCCGAGTCAAATGACTTCTGTGCTAATACATATATTTAAAATTTTTTGTTTAATTTTTAATTAGCATGCAGATTAGCAAGTTTTATGATAATTTCATTCATAGTTTGTTTTGGTTGATCTTCCCATCCCCACTTACTCTTCTCCCTGCTTCCTCACTTGTACATTTCTGTCCCTAGTATTTTTCCCTTCATTTTTATATCAAGTGTTCTACTAACCTCTTCATGGTAGAAACATTTAATTACCTTGTAATATCCATTCTCACATCTCTTAGGGATCAAAGTCTGTTTTTCTTCCTGGGGGCAATTTATCTAATGAATTGCTTATGATATGGCATTTTCATACCCTTGTGTGAAGTTATGAGTGGGTTTTGGTACTGGTAATTATTTCATGACATACTTCTAAAAAACCTGATTGAAGGGAGTTGGCTTGCGTGAGAGGAAGACCTTTTTGTTGTCCCTCCTTCTTTTGTTTTCTGGTATATTTGAAGCCATGTTGGATCGTGGTATGACCTGCTTGATGTAAAGGTCATCGTTAAAGGTGTCAGAATAGCTAAGGTTAAGAAGAATGGACTTGAGTTGGTGCCTGGAGTTGCTGTGCAGGCTGCACTCCAGAGATCATTGTCTATTACCAGAGCAAACTGGTATACTCTGATCTGAAAAAATTGGTATCATTAGACAATATATGTATGTGTATATATATTTACACACACACACACACACACACACACACACACACACACACACACATTTGTTTCTCTGATATTTAGCCCAGGTAAAGCCATTGGTCAAACTTTATGTTTGGGTATCCAGATATTATTTGCCTTAGGCTTAAAGTGAATACGTTTACTTTCATGGAAGGACTTCGGTGATATTTCTAATTGGAAGTCTGTTTGACTAGCAACTCATACATGAGCGTATAGAATATGATGGAGTAACAACGTAGAAGTCAACCTGTGACTTGTTGCACCTGGTGTTTTGGGGTTGGAGCCTCCCGGAAGGAGAAAGACGAGTGCACTGCAGGCCCCCTATGCCTCCCAAGCCCCGGAGACAATCAGACAAGGCAGGGAATTTAGTCAAAGCAGGAACTCGTTATTGTAGGCAGCATAGCAGTTTATAAAGGCAAAGACTGCAAGGTGCAAAACGGGCAGCCAATGATCTTAATGGTCATGCAGGCTACGCAGGCTACACGGGCCAGGGCCAGCATTCTTCTATATGGGGGACATGCCGAGTTCACGTGTACGGAATTCTTATGAACCACTCAGGGTTCCCTGTGATGCAAACAGGGTTACGCCTAGCACACTAGCTCCCCAGCGCCATCTTAGGTCCCATGTGCTCGGCCACGCCCTGTTCACTTCCTCCCAGCGCCATTTTTCCTGGGGGTGCCTAACAGTGACTGATGTGCAATAGGAGGTGGAGATACAGTTTCCCTTCTTCAATCCTTGACAACATAACTCTCATATATATTTTTGTATAATTTATTTCTAAAAGGTTATCAGAGAGGACCTTAGCAAGATTAAACAGCTGTGGCCAACCCAGAAATTCATCCCTGTATTGGTTTTCTCATTTTTCCTTTCCCTTTTTCCTAATTCTCTACTTCTATTCTCGGAAACATTTCCTAAAACAAATCATCTGCATGAAAGCCTTTGTCTTAGGCTCTATAGTCTAGAAAAACTTAAAAACACTGAATAACTTTGAATTAAACTGTACTGATAAATATTGGCACTTGCTGATATTTTTGAGTCCCTTATATGATAAGACAACATGATGAACTCTCATAATAGCAAGCATTTCTTTGAATATGAATTAATAAGAATTCAAATGCTTTGTTTGGTAGGAGTACAGATTGGGATTATTTTGAAAAGGAAATCTGGCATTGCTATGGTTTGGATTTCATTTTTGTGTAGCCTATAAGCATTCATCTGCTGGAAGCTTAGTCTGGAATGTGGTGATATTAAGAGGTGCTGAATCTTTAAGAGATTTAAGAGTTGGGGCCCAGTGGAAGGTGATTAGGTTATAGGAGGTCCTGTCCTTGAAAAAAACTAATATAATTATCCCTGGATCCAGGTTAGTTTTCATGAAAGTGGGTACTTATATAATGAGGGTACTCTATGCATTTGATTGCTTCTGAATGTAGTTATTTCCTTTTGTATTTCTCCATGTTGTAATGAGAGGAGGGAGTCCTTTTCTCAAAACAAACAAATAATGCAAACTGACCGTGGGATTTCAGACTTAGAAACTGTGAACTAGATGAAGTTCCTTTCTATACAAAATGTTATTTTGTGTGCTGGAGATATGGCTCAGGAGTTAAGAGTCTGCCTGGAAAGCAGAAGGGCCTGAGTTCAGATCTCTGGTCTCACACAAAAATGTCAGGAAGAAATGGTAATGGCCTGCATTTTTCCAACTCTGGAAGGAAGAGCCTGGGAAATGCCAGAGTGAAGCAAAAAGGAGGTAGAAACAATCGAAGATTATTTTCAAAACCACCCTTGAATATCCACAGGGACATATAGCACTCTCTGATACACGTGTGTGCATACACACACACACACACACACACACACACACACACACACACACACACACAGAGGCAAAAAAGCAGATTTTTAAAGTAGCAACAGAAAATAAGATATAGATACCATCTTGGAAAGTTGAATAGCTACAAGCCATATGACTCAGCAACTTCATTCAGTTTATAATTTCTAGAGAAGTTTTTCTTTATGTGTAGCGGTAACTCTCTTTAGCAATCTCCATTACAATATGTTAATGTGTTTCATAATATAAACGTTCTGGAATAAGTTAATTTCCCAATAAGAGGAAAAAGGTAAAATATTGCAATGATTTCCATAGTAAAAATGAATTAACTATTGTTGTAGACAAAAAGACATTTGTATTATAGATAAAATATTGAATCAATTCAAGTTTTTTTTATGAAACTTAGAAACAATACTGCACAGTACATCATTAGGAGTTTATATATACACTGTAAACTATAATACAAGAAAAGCTCTCATTCCACTTTAATTCAAGGAGTTATTACAATAAGATGTTTTGTCATGCATGCGTGTGTGTGTGTGTGTGTGTGTGTGTGTGTGTGTGTGGAGAGAAAGAGAACGAGAGAGAGAGTGAGAGAGAGAAACTGGAAGGTGGTACATAGAGAGCCAGGTGGTTACTGACATGACCTTTATTTTTCTTTATGGTTTCAAACTTCTTGTTTTTATTAACTATGCTACCATAGAAAGCTCTAAATTCATGTGAACTGTCAAACTCTAGGAAATATATAAGCTTCAAAACATTCCTCTAGCATGAAAACTCTGATGAAACGTATGACTTTCATTTTAGAAGGATTCCTTAAATATATCAAAACTAAACACACTGGACTATACAGGAAGCAGGCTTATTGAAACCTGCTTATTAGAATAATGAAAAGTCAATTTGTTACCTATAAATGTAGGTATTTATCAACTTACTAAATAACAGGGGATCATCACCACTAAGATTTAAAACTTCAAATGAGCATAAAGGATATTTCATGCTGTCTACTATACTATAATGTGACATGAAAGCTACGTAAGATTTCTGAGTCATGAAGCCACAGTTCTGCTAAGGCATTGTGGCTTATTTACTACAGCTGTAATTGAAGGTCATATTAAATTTCAATTAGAGATTGATGATGTAAGAGCATACTTTTTCTATTCAAGTTCATGGGCATTATAAGTTCTTAAATGTGTGTGTTTTATGTGTGGGTGTGGGTACACATGTGTATGTATAGGTACTGCATATGAAGGTCAGAAGTCAGCTTGTCTCTGTCTCCCCAATCCTGAGATTACAAGTTCATGTATACGTGTGCATATGGATACACATGTCCATGGATACACGTATACATGAATATGAGATACGGAACTCTGGTCTCATGCTTGTGTGGCAGCTTTACTGAATGAGTTATCTTCTTGCCCTTCCATACTCTATTCATATCACATTAAGATCCAGCAAATGAGAGAAATCATTATAAATACAGATCTCTAACTCATATACTACAAGGAGGAGGCATGGTGCATCTCAATTCCTGTTTTTCCCTCTCAAGGCCTCTGAAAACTTTGCATTTCACCTTTGTGCAAGCAGGTCTCCATACTTCCCTTAGGAAATCCTGCCTGTCTCTGAGTCTTAAGCTTGAATTCACGATTTTCCTTTCCTACTCTGTTTTCCTGCTAAGGACTATCCACTCCAGAAAAACTCTCTGGTGCATCCTACATGACAGCATAACAGGGTTATGATTCCCTAAGCTTGTCTTCTTCGAAGGTTTTCCATTGAGATTAGTTATAGTAAGTGTGAGCCCATACAAGACCCGTGTCTCCTCTGAAACATTCTTAGAGACAACATGATCTTGAGCATGGGGAAAAGAAGCATTTTTCCCAACTGCTCCAGGAATCCAGACTTTCTAAGCATATAGTGAAGCTAGTGTATACTTAGTCTGCAGTTCACGTGTACTGTTTCGTTATTCAGTCCATGGTCCCTGTCAAATGGCCTCATTACTGAGTTATACATTTCATAATGATAGTTTTCTGAGCTACATAAGTACCTTGCTCCTGTTTGTATTTTCTGCATGTATAAAAGCCTTATTAAGTGTTGGCATGTGTCATTTATATCTTCCACACTGTCTAATGACTGATTCATTGATTGATTTATTATTTTAATCTAGTCTCAATAATTAGTAATGAGTAATATGATTTTCCAAATAATTTTTTACAGGAGATTCAAAGATAGGACATAGACTTACATATACATAATTCTAGTATACTTTATTATTAATATTAGCATGTTACATGACTGTTGTTATACTTGTTATAGCTAATGAAATCATATTAATACATTAAATAAAGACTTGTTGAATAAATTTGTCTTTTATTAAAATTTTCTTGTTTATTTTTGTATCTAATGACCCTTCTGTGCCAGGATCCTATGCAGAGGAACACCCAAATAACATTTAGTCTTTGTTTCTTGTGCTCTCTTGACTGTGATAGTTTCTCAGACTTTCCTTTGTATAATGATCTTGATAGTTTTAAGGATCACTTTTCAGGGGCTATGTGTTTTGAAGAGGAAGGCTACAGAGATGAAGTGCTATTGTAACTACATCATATCAAGGGTATATACTGTCAATATTATTGAGTGTTTAATGTTTCTCCTGTTCTCCTGGATAAGGTAATGTTTGCCAGGTTTCTCTACTGTAAAGTTATTCTTTTTTCCTTCTTTTGCCCTACGGAAAGCCAAGCCACTAGGCACAACCCACACTTAAGAATTTAGGAATTATGTTCCATTTTCTTGAAGAAAAATATCTGTATAAGTTGTTTAGCATTCTTGTGCATGGGAAATTTGTTTATTTCTCACTAATTTATTTACTTATTCAATCAAGCATATTTATATTAGTTAAATTCATGATAATGAATTTTAATTAAATAATCAAATCTTATTTGTAACCAGTAATGTAAATTTCTGTGAATATGACTAGCCTTGAGATTCCTAAGCATAGAAAAAAGTGGGAGCAATTGTGTTGCTTTCCTAGGGATATAGGACACAAACATCTATTTTTCTCAGATAAGGAACTAACCATAGTCCAAAGTATCAATTGCACCAAAGTCCAACTCGGTGAAGCAATGGGTTTCTTCAGGTTACTTGCTAGAATATGGGTGAGTAGTTACTTATAGGAGGATGGATGACTCAGTGGCACTTGCATTGCTGAAAAGCTCGTCATTGCCTGTGCAGCTGCAAGGAAGCTGCATCCCTGGAGCTCTCTAATATAGAACTGACTTACAGACCGTTTGAATGGTCTGAGAGTCTCTTCCCTCAGTAGTTGTTTATTGCTTTTTATAACCATAGGAAAAGGCCTTGTGAATCTTCTTAGCTTCCTGACTTCTTGAGACACGTGGATTGTTTACTTCTTGTGTCTCATGGGCCTTTCTCCAGGATGAAAATGTTTCAATTAGTTACAAATTACTATGGGGCAAATGGGTTTATGCATGGAATCTTTCATCATCTGTTTTTTCTACATGTAACTTCCCATTTTTGTGTAATTTCTCACCAAAAGAGCTATTCGGTAGCACAGTAAGAAAAATTCAACCATAAAAGAGCACACAGTGAAAATTAGGAATCTTGCCAATCCCAAACCTTTGTATCCCTCAGCAGAGACAATTTTTGTTACTGCTGTTTTTACAAAAATTTCAATGCATGCTAGTACATTTCTATCTGTCTGCTTCTTTATGTCTTAAGGGAAAGGGCCAGGAAGGTACAGGAAAATAATGATGGGAAAATAAGAAGTGGAAGGACCAGCCTAAGGAGTCATGAATTCTTTTTATTTTTTCCACTCATACAAACTTAATAGGTACCCCGGTCCCCTCCCTCCACCCTTCCCTGAATCCTCTTGCTCTCTCCCCCCTTTTCTCTTTCCTTCCCCCCTCCCTTTCTCCTAGTGCCCCTCCCCCCATCCCTAGAGCATCCTTTAGTGTGCATGTCAAACTCCCTCTGGGTCCTTCTCTCTGATGAAGTGTAAGGACTCAGTGGCATTGCCCAGAGCCCTTTCTTATGCTCCCCTTTTGTATGGGAACACTATTGTGACTGTTAATCCCTTGCCTCTAAGGATCCTAGTGTCTGTGATCCATGCTAAACTTTCGGGGGTCAATGAAATGTCGGTCATTGTTCAGGTCAAGGGTCATGAATTATTAATGCTGTCTTTACATTTCCTTAGCAAACGATTCGTTTTCTAAGGTTTTTTTTTTTTTTTTTTTTTTTTTTTTTGGAGGGGAGGGAGGGTTGACTTTTCTTACTGCTTCAACATCAGATTATCATGCAATGTGCTGTATTAGTCAAGATTCTGTACTTGAAAAAAAACCAAATCTTTTCTACATAGTTTAGGAAGATGAGTTTATTTGAAAGTATTTGGTAATATAAGTTGTATGGATCCAATTATCCCTACTAACTGGACCTTGGGGACAATATGGGTTTTTAGTTTCTCCCAAAAAGAAGAATATCTATACATCTTTTGATTCTGAGGCTTACCATTAACTTGCTTTAGTTCATGTAATGTTAGTGGATATGATTCATGATTGAAAAAATACTTGGCTGTTTCTCCTTTCGTTCTTTCTTCTTTTTTAATCTCCAAGAGAAGATTAACAGGGTAGTCTCCTAAAGGATATGAGATATGTACTGCAGCGCCAAGTCATGACATATTGCAGTTGAGACTATCCTAGATTGATAGACGACATCTTGACAAAGACAAAGGTGAGATGAATTGCACCTGGTCACTGGTACATGAGAAAGTCCAACCAAAATAAGCCAAACCCAGGCCATGTGAACTTTGCAAACAGGGGCTAATTACATGTTTTTTTTTTTCTATTACTGAATTTTTTGGATTATTATCTATTATTTTTTTGGGAGGGATGAATAACTGGTACTGGCGTATTAGTGCATTCCCAGAAACGTTAAAGAACTTCTTTGCATGTTAATTGTTTGGCAACGCCACCATTTAAGCTACAGGATATTTCTAGTAGAACTATCTTCCTCAATTTTGCTGTCTCACAGTGATGTAAAAATCAAAATTCATAATAATATTATTGTTTTGTCTACATAAAGAATATACTATAATAGTTATTTAGTGTGCTGCAGAAGAAGCAGTATTCCTTCCAACTCACTGCTTTCATGCGTCAGTGATTTCCTCATTTTATTCATCTTGTGGATGCATAATATTATCCATGCTTGGAATTTTAGCTGCTAGGGAATCTAAAAATATGGGAAGTATTTGTTTATTTGTTTATGTGCTTTTTAGATTTTTAGTCTAAGATGGCTTTTTGGAACAAGTTTGAAGAAAGCATGAGCTAATATTTGCTATGGAGACATAGAGAAACACACACAACTTATCCCCTGTGCATCTCTCACTTCTACACTGAGATGGTTAAACTGTTAACTTTCCCACAGTTTGGAATCCCAAGTGAAGACCACGATCCTGTGACTGCCCTGCTTCAAATTTTTCATGGCAATTCTAGCTCTAGGAAATAAAAAATCATTTTCTTCTAATCTTCATGCCTACGTTTGCTTCCTGCTTTTTCCTCCTTTGGTTCTGGCAGGGTAAGTAGCATGTAAACAATTTCAGATCAAACAGGATTTCTAATTACATTGGGACTGGTAAACAAGGATTTTGACCACATTCTCCTTCCTCCGTAGACTAGTGAAAAGCTACAGCAAAAACATAAGTTTATTTCATATTATTTTTTTCTCTATGGGAAGAATTCAATGTAAGAAACAAGTGCCTGTCTCTTCCCATGTCCCATACTCAGATGCCTACTTCTTTGACCTAAATACCTAAGTACTTAACAGGTGACACTACTTACCCAACCAGTTGCAAACTTATTCCTATTCTCTAACCATTCTATTGTCAGAAACGATAATGGTCCTCTCCCATGCCTAGTCTGGAACACACAGTGGTAGCTGAAAGAAATAAGGCATTTTTATCAAGTTGAAAAGGCTTTGGGTGTAGGTCTAATTATTTCAAATGCCAGTTTGCCACATGGAACCATTATTTGTTCTCCTTTTCTTTTTTCCTCTGAAGGTCTTGTTCTAGTTAAATATTTGTTGAGCCATTCTGGTGACCTTTTTTGTTTTAATTCAATAGGCAAAACCATACTACTGCTAACACTTCAAACTTGAGAAAGACTGACATTCTTCAGTATTTTAAGGAGTAATTTTTTAGTAAATTTTGGTGGAGATGAAACATTCAGCCATAAGCCAATTTGTAAATGCTTGAATGCATATCAGTAAAAGTAGAAATCCTTTGAAATATGGATAGCTTTATTAGCATATGAACATTCCCAACGGTGGCAACGTGATCAGAACATTTACTAGGAGAATCAGAAGATACTTTGGTATTTTCAAGGTGTTTCTTGACTCATATGGCTTTGTACATTTGGTCATTGTATTTAATATCCCCGTTTATTGGTAAAAAGTCTAAATAAGGAATGATAGATAATATGCTCAGATAAATAGGAGTTTGGAACAGACATTAATTGTTATTTTCTGAAGTAGTTTCATTTATATAGTATAAAAACATTGATTTCTTTCATTTAATTCTGGCACCAATGTTAATAGGTAGCTACAATTATCACTTTTCATTGGAGATAAAGTGAGGCAGCTTGTGGCTCTTGGTTCGCTCTTTATTACAGCAAGTGTGTGTGTGTGTGTGTGTGTGTGTGTGTACTGCTTATGAATGAGGAAGTAAATGCCACCTATATACTCAAGAATATACGATAGTATTGAGCTGTGGACGTACCTCAGTTGGTACAGTGCTTTTCTTGCATGCACAAGGCTCTGGGTTTCATTCCCAGCACTGTATTTGGTGGACAAAGGTAGGTGTATTAAATATTCATGGTCATCCTCAGCTACACAGCAAGTTTGAGGTCATTCTGAGCCACCTGAGACCTGCATAATGATAGTGTTTTGTACAGCTTCAGGGAAACTATTCTGGTCTCAATCATAACAGCTCAGAGCTGTGACGACTTCTTTAGCTGGAAATGTCTTTGGGCTGCTAGGTACTAACAGCAGAAAAGAGGAGGAAGGAGAGGGTCAAGTGCCTTCACCACTCTGTTTTACTTCCACAACAATCTACTTTTATTTAATGTGCTGCATTCCAGTATATGAGGTAAGATTTCACATGATTCCTATATGAAAATGGGGTTCTTTGCTTTAATAAAACAACTTTGAAAACTATGGGATTGAAGACTTTAAGGCCTAGAAAGATTTCTGCATTGTGCATATTTAATTTAAATCACAATGTATTTTGCCAGTTTGCTTGGTTAACTAAATTTTCAGTATGTTTTTGGAAATCTGAAGTTTCTGAGAAGTTTAAAAAAATCAACTAATTTTCGCAAAGATAGAATGGACATGTAAATAAACATTTCAGAACTTTGCAAAGCCAGAACATATGCTGCACTAAGAGAAAATGAAGGAAAGAAATGAAAGCAAAACATATGACACATCATTTTTAAAATGAAACAGGCATGAAGAAGATAAGTAATTAAATATTTCAAGTTATTAAGTAGAGAAGCCAGGCTTGAAAGCAATACATTCTATCTCCCCGATCTGTTATCTTTACCTCTTCAGTATACTGCTTTTCCTATGGCCCAGGTGGCTTCATTGGATGATCCTAGATACCTTACACTCTTCCTGAGTGAGTCAGAATGTTTTAATCAGTTGAAGGTTTTGTGTGGGTCCAGGAAGGTCTTCAGTTAAGTCATAGTGCTGTGGAGAATACCGGAACATTCTCTTGATGGAAGAACTAGATGGGTGGAAGTTTAGTGTGGTGATACCCTCCTATGGCCATCAAATGCAGGATTTCAGAAGCACCCATGTCATAAAGATCGAATCTTCTGTAAGTAAACACTGAATCAGCTATTATTTGGGTATGTTATACTTTATAAATACTAAGTATTGGCCATCATTCTTATATCACAATATTTTCATCGATATTATTCTTCATTCATGACAAAGCACAGTGTACCTAAATTTATATTTATTAGAAAGCCACCTGTATCTACTACACTGAATTAAAGAAGCGTATTGGTGAGTATGAGAGGGAACAGCAAGTGAAATAGATTACCAAGAAGTCATTGTGACTTTGTTTTCCTTACTGAACTAAAAAGAAAAGAATGAATCACACTGACAATGAAATTTTAGGATTTAACTTATTATTTTATACCTGTTGCTTATTTCCTGTTATTGAGTTGTTTTTCATTGGAGAGACAACTGTCCTTTTGCCTTTTTTTTTTTTAGTTTGACAGCTGAGACATTTCTCGTAAAGCACTTCAGCCAATCTCTCCAGCTTGTCTTCATCTAAATAATCAAAAATCATATTTCCAATGTGCCCCAGGAGTTTCAGGCATGTGTCCTTTCTTTTGGGGTGTTTCTTGTGACAGGTTCAGAATGCACAGTAGATAGGCATAAGGATATTGGGGGAAATCATTTTCAAATTATGTTGAGTAGAAAGCCTCCAGGGTAAAAAGTCTCAACCTTTCCAGTTATAAAATTCATGTATCAGAAGAAAAGAAAATATCCCATATGGCCATAAAAGTGAAATCCAGGACTTAACAGTTGATGATCCATTTTAAAGGGTAGAGTTGAAGTAATAGAATAAGTAAATATTAATCTAGGGGAAATGTGAATGCACTTTATGGAGCGTTTAAATTCGAATTTTCTTTTCATCTTGTGCTGTGACCTGGGACAACAGAAAGAACATACCATAAGTATACATTCGTTCTTACACGTGCCTTCTGGCAATACCCTTTATTATTACCCTTGGAGTGAAAGGCGTCTCTGTAGTGCTAATCAAAAATGCCTAGCTCTTTGGCCCTCAGAAAGGATGGAAGGACTGTGTTATCTCTCCCTTTCCTAAGGTAGGAACATGGTTATTTTTGTTAGAAATTAATTTTTCCTCCAGTGTGCTCAAGAAGTCCTGGATTCTTTTCCGGATGTCACAAGTTCATCATGAGTAACTCCAGTTGTCCCTCACTTAGCTGATCACATAACAGCTTTTTGGTACTCAGCTTTAAGCTGCATTGTTATTTACTTATGATGTTTTCATTTTTTATATAGGCATTAAGAGGTATGAACTTACCTCTTAGGACAGCTTTCATTGCATCCCAGAGATTTTGATATGTTGTATTTTCATTATCATTTACTTCTAAGAAATCTTGAATTTCCTTTTTGATTTCTTCCTGGACCCATTTCTGTTTTAACATCACAGTGTTTAATTTCCAAGAGTTAGTGTATTTTCTGCTGTTTGTTTTGTTGCAGATGTCAAGCTTTAGACCATGGTGGTCTGATAGGATACAGGCTATATTTCAACTTTTCTGTATATGTGGAGATTTGTTTTGTGGCCCAATATGTGGTCTATTTTGGAGAAAGTTCTGTGGGTTGCTGAGAAGAATGTGTATTCCTTGGTACTTGCATGGAAGATTCAATAGAGGTCTGTTAGGTCCATCTCTATAAGGGTTTGATTTAGTTCCAATGTATCTCTGTTGACTTTTTGACCTGTTGATCTATTCCATGTTGAGATAGGGTATTGAAATCCCCAATTATTATTGTTTGGGGGTTGATTTCTTGTTTTAGACGTTGTAGTGTTTGCTTAATGAATATAGAGGAGCCCATATTAGATGTGTATATGTTTTGTATTGTAAAGTCTTCCTCGTGAATTGTTCCTGTGAGTAAAATGTAGCATCCTTCTGTATCTCATGATTTTCTTTGGTTTGAAGTCCACTTTGTCAGCATAATTGCTACCCCTGCTTGTTTCCTGGTTTAATTAGCTTGAATAATTTTTGATTAGCCTTTTACTTTTAGAATGTGTTTATCTTTTGTGGTGAGATGTATTTCCTGAAGGCAGCAGATGGATATGTTTTGATTTCTAATCCATGTTTGTAACTTGTGTCTTTTGATTGGTGAGTTAATTCCGTTGAAATTTAGGGTTACAATGGAGAAATTACTTTTGAGTCCTGACATTTTTTGTGTTTAGTGGTTTTCATAAGTGTATTATTTAGCTTGTAGGTTGTCCATTCTGTCCTCCTGGATATATTTGTTCTTTTCTTCAAACGTAAGTATCTTTCTTACCATAGTTTGAAGCCTGGTTTGGTGGTCACTCACGTAAGCTTTCAAGTTGTCTTTATGTTGGAAAATTTTTCTCTCCCCCTTGATCTTGACTCGAGAGTTTTGATGGGTATGTCAGCCTGGGTTGACATTTGTGCTCATTCAATACTTGAAGTACATCTCGCCAAGCACTTTTGGCTTTTATTGTTTCCACTGAAAAATTATTTGTTATTTTAATAGGTTTACCTTTAAAAGTGACTTTTTTTTCTCTTGAAGCTCTCAACACATTCTCTTTGTTGTATATGTTTAGTGTTTTGACTATTATTTGCAGTGGCAAGTTCTATTTTCATCATGTCTGTCTGGGGTGTGGAATGCCTCTTTCATTTGGATGGGCCTCTCTTTCTTTAGATGTGTAAAGTTTTCCTTTATGATAATTTGAAATATTTCCTCAGATGTGGTATGATTCTTGTTCTGGTATTCCATGAATGTTCATTTTAGGTTTCTTCAAGGTGTCCCAAAATTTAAATATTCCTCTCAAGTTTCTTTTTGGCTTTAACGACCTCTTTGATTCAACTGGTTTGTTCTTCCACTTTGTCTTCAAGATCCGATATTCTATTTTCTGCTTCATTGTTTCTGCTGATAAGACTGTTGAGTTTTGGGTTGAAGATAGCCTGTCTTTTAGTTCGAGTTTAAACTCTGCTTGAGATTGTTTTAACTACTATATGCTTATTTTTGTTTCTTCAACTGTTTTTTTCATGTCCTCCAAGGGCCTATTGTGTTCCTGTTCCAAGTGGTTGATTTGGTTATTTAACTCCTCCCAGATTTCCTCTTTTATTGTTTTGGTCATAGTAAAGATCAAGCTTTGAAAATCATTATCTTGGGTATGGCTTTCTTGGCTATATTCTGTGTTTCTTTTGTTTGGATTCCATCATTATGGGGTTGATTCTTTTTGAAGGAGATTTGTTGTCTTGGTTTTTGTTTCTCATGGATTTGCACTGTGATCTGGGCATTTTGGTCTTATGTCTTATGGATTTCTTTTTGTATTTGTATTTGTAGAGAGTAGGGGCCTTCCCCTGGAGCAGAAAGGAAGACTAGCTACTAGTGTGGTGAGCAGATGACCTGGGGCCTGGGTCGTGGTCTAGGTGCCTTACCTGAGGAACAGGGAGTTCTCTGGTGTCTGGATTCCAGGTAGAAAGGCATAGTGGCTAGTGGGGCACACAGATGACCTGGTGCCTGGAGTGTGGCCTAGGGGCCTGAAGAGCAGGGAGTCTGCATGGGTTTTGGGTCTGGGGCAGAAAGCTATTATGTTTTTTGCCTTTCTCTGGGAGAATTCCTTACTCACCAACCTTATCAACTTCTCTTTATTCTGTTTATTTTTCTTGATATGGATACCTGAGACTTCTAATTTGAAATTTTTAATCTTAATTTTTTTCTCTTACTGTACAACAGCTGCTCTGTCATATTTCACCAGTAGGTGCCAGTATGTGATATGACTTATCCAGATAGATCTACCACTTATGGAGGATTTTCCTAAGGAAAAACATTCTCATGAACTCAGAAACAGCAAAACATTCATTCTGGTTGTGGGAAGCCTGTTTTGGATCATAATTACCTTTACTTAGTGAGATTTCTCTGAGGAGATGTGAACAAATACCTACTCTGTCCAGATAGTGCACTAAGAAGAAAAACAAAGAAGTGATTCCACCCAGGTGTAATTTATTCAGGGTTACTTACAGTATCATAGCTGATGGGGTACTTGCAGGAATGTGGGTAAATTAAGGGTGAAGAAAAAAATTATTTCCCACTAACTATTGTCTATAAATTCTTGGGGAAAGAGAGGGCTTCATGAGACTCTTACCTTCTATGGCGGAAAGTTAATGAGGCCAATCTTGTGCATGCAGGTCTCTTGTGGATAAACATAGCTGGTGGGAGTTCAAGTGGTCAATGGCCATGCCATGCTTGGAGGACAGTATTCATGACATCTATTAAAAATGGCATGATTGATAAATTAATAAAATATGGCATGATTGGGAATGAAAAATATATTTGGTTACCTCTATTTTTTACTTTCATAGAATAAATCCAAATTCTTCATGGACTCCTCATGAGTATGTCTACACATTGTAAAGCCTTTAATATGTGTTTAAATCAACCAAAAATAGTTATTCCATTCAATCCCTTGAATAGTACATGATAGATAGATAGACAGATAAATGATAGATGGTAGATAGATAGATAGGTAGATGATAAATAGATAGATAGATAAAACAAATCGATAGACAGAGAAACAGACAGATTACACAATGACTACAACTTCCTTTCCTAAGTATAATGTATGATCTGAGAGTTGATATTGCTAACTAAAATTAGCATATATATCTGGGATTGCCAATGGATACATTTTTCAAGCATAAAAAATAGTACTTGGTAGATTAGGGCTAATGAAATTGGCATGGCTTATGAATTTGTTGTTAATTAATTCTTGCATGTAGAAAGACATAAATGTGTCTTCCTATGTTTCTGTCAGTATGTTCATGACACTGGGACTGTCCTCGTGAGGGACTGAGGCAGGTAAATGAAGGAGTTCAGAATGGTAAAATAGCCATTTTGGGATGTGAATGAGGGAAATGGATTTTGCACAAATTTCAGAATTCACAAGTACTATTTTATTTTGTTCTTCTAGATTGTCTCTCCAGCATCTATCAAATCTTATTCACTTTCCTTATATGTGAAAATTTTCCTAAAAATACGTCTAATCCTTAAAACAACTTTATAATTACTTCTAAGTGTAATTTCAATGAAAATATAAAATCTTGTAGTTCCAGTGAAAATGGTAAGGTTATATCTGTTGAATCCAAATCTTACATAAGCCGATAAGGGAAAAATAAAAAATGACTTTAATAAAGTTTTTTATTTGCAAAGATAAAGTGGAAACATCATATATATTCATGACCACAATTTTCTTTCAATTTCATGATACTTCTGTACTGGTACTTATTTGTCTGCTGTCTGGGCACAAAAGAAATATCCAGTTCTGTGGGATCTGAAGCTTACTCAATTTCAGTGGATACCAATAAGAATAATATTACAGAAATAAATGGCTCCCCTATAGAACCTGACTAACCCACCTATCCAGAGAATGTGGTTTCTCATCCAAGCACTTACTGGTAGACCTTTCCTAATACATCACCATATGCTAGAAGTTAGCAAATGACTTTTTAAGAGCCAGATTTGGGTTACTATATGTTTTGTATTGGAACATAACCAGACCAATTTGGTTGAAAATGATCTATAGTTACTTTTAATATAATAGTTGAATTGAGTAACTGTCACAGGATTTTGTCACAGGGACCATAAAGTCCCATAAAGACTAAAATATTTACTTGTGAATCAATCACAGAAAATGTTTGGTTAACTTGTTCCTTACATTATGGCTGTTATTTTTGGCCTCACTTCTTTCTGAACCTACTTTAGAGGTTCTAAGAAAAATAATATAGTGTGTTATAAAGTGATATAACAGCATATACTAATTATCCGATTTCCCAGGTATGCTTTATTCTTAGTTAATTAACATTTGATATTTTATGTGTTTCTGGAGTTCAACGATTATTCAATATACATATGTAATATATAATGATCAATCTATAATATATTATATAATATATTAACATATCTAGCACTTTATGTGTTTATCCTTTATTTTGTGTCTTCATTTCTGTGTATAGTGTATGCATGTGTGTGTGTACATTTATGTGTGAGAGTGTGGGTGCATGCATGCCACATTGTATGTGGAGGTGAGAGGACAGTCTCAGGTGTTGTTCCTCACCTTTTTGCCTTGTTTGTGACAGAGAATCCTTGCTTCCTGCTGTGTGTGTCAGTCCAGTTGGCTTGTGAGTTTCCAGGGATTCTTTTATCTCCACCTCTCATCCTCCCATAGCAGTCTCAGAATTACAGACACTTTTGCTATCTGTTCATATTTTATGTGGGTTCTAGGGATTTGACTTGTGGGTAAAGTATATTTACCTACTGGGTCAGATTCTCAGCTAATATTTATCTTTTTTAATGGGTTAAGAGCCTTTAGACTCTTCTAGTTACTTTGAAATTGTGATTTGTAGAAACTAAAAAATGATCTCACAGAAGAGGACAGAGTAGTGGTTACTACAGACTAGGGCAGAGGTAAAGGAATCAACAAATTAAAAAATAGTAACAAAATTAAATATACAGGAAAATAAAGAAAAAACTATACATAGGAGGACTTGCTCTAGTGATCATATTTCTTTTTTTCTGATTTTTTCTGAGGCATAGCCTCACTGTGACAATAGCCTCAAACCAATAATATTTCTGGTTTTGTCACCCAAGTTTTGAGATCACATTCAGGTGTGGACCACCATGTTCAGATTCATGTGGTTCTTTTTTGAGTCTCATCTCCTAAGGATTACAAAATCAAATTTACTTTTAGTATAATAATCTATCCCTGGTTATTATCATCATGATTTTTCTGTTATTTCATTGAATGTATGTTTTTGTCTTTTTGTTCACTTACCAGTAGTTATATTTTTTAATTATAAGCTATTTCATTTTTTTATGTAGAGGGAAGAATTTAACTAATAACTTAACATGGTGAAATGTTTATCCTGCTTGTCAGTCATACGGGTTTTAGAACATATGATGTAGCACAAGAATTTGATATTTGAAAATCTTTCTGCAGTTTGTCCTTAGTTCCTGAGTTAAAAACATAATTTGTCATTGAGACATAGGAGTTTTTTGTACAAGAGCATCAACTTACATATAAAAATATAGAATTAACATGTTATTTGAAATTGCATCTTTGAAGGATTATTATATAATTAGTAGGATTTTTCTACTGTTATTGCTTCCTTGGAAGGGAGAGTTATAGGTCCTGGAATTTGTGAGAGATGGAGCATCAATGGAAGCCTCTAATCTGAGAAGAAAGGGACCTTTCTTCTTGGCAGGAGGATGACAGAATGGGTCGCTAAAGTAGAAGCATCAGTCAGAGTGAGACTACTCAGAATGAAGTGACAGATAATCTCTAGAATACTACACATTATGAGACTTATAAATTACTAGCTGTTTACAAGAAGGTTTCAATAAATATAATAAAACAGCGGCCTAGTGTTTATCCTGTTTTGGTGAAAAGTGGGTAATGGAGCGGATCAAGTACTGCTGAGATAAGTGGAAGTGAAGGCAACATATACAGGAAATCAGAACAGAGGAAGCTTGTGAAGTATGGACGGGTGATCCTAGCAGGATCTAGGACAAATAGCCACCTTCAAAGAACCTCAAAAGCATTTGAAAAGGTTACTTTCTTGGTTCAATAAGAGAAGGGTCTGGACAAGTTGAAGTTGAATGCATAAAGCATTTACCCATGTCGTTATTCAAAACTGACTTTAGTACTATGACTGAGAAACATGAAAACTGAGTTGATTTGGTTTTGAGATCCATAAAATTTAAAAAAAGGGCTAAGAATTTTGAAGCCAGTCAGGTTTCAGTGACTCAAAGAAGTTAGCTGCAAAATTAATTGGAATTCAGGTTGAATTTTGGTTAAGTCAAGAAGATAAATTACTTTTAGGTATAACCAGTATAAGAAAATATTCTTCAAAGATAATGTTTCAGTGTTTCTTGCATCCATAGTGAGTATGAAAAGAGTAGAAGTATCTTATCTACTGGGGACTCAATCTAGCAGATCCTCTGTCTTCATGACTTGCCTGACCCCTGAGAGTTTAGCTGCAGTTTGACTCTTTGCTAATGCTAGCTTATGAAATCGATGTGATTAGCTAATAATAATTAAATGCCACTTTTTCGTGTTTCATGTTAATAGGAGATCTGTTATTCTGGACACATAACTGCTCAGAATAAAGACTGTTTCTCTCCTCCTCTATCATGCTTGACCTTATGAATACATTTTAATAAAAGGGATATAAGAAGTGGCATGCATCATCCAGAAGCCATTTTAAAGTGTTTATATTACAAGTCTGATAATTTTAATATCTAAAGTTTAGAAATTGTGCATGTGCTGTGTGTGTTTGTGTGTGTGTGTGTGTGTGTGTGTGTGTGTGTGTGTGTGTGTGTGTGTGGGTGCGTGTGCGTGCACTGGGGACTGCAGGCATGTATTTGCTATGACACATATGTGGAGGTAAGAGGATGATTTTGGGAGTTAGTTCTCACCTTCACCTTGTCCACGCAGGGCCTTTGTTTTTGTTGCTGCACAGGCTAGCTGACCTGTCTCTGCTTCTTCCATTTCACCATAAGAGTGCTGATTTTAAGATTGTTTGTAAAGATGTGCTTGCCTCCACTTCTGTCTTTTTTAATGTTACCTGTGTGAAGGGGAGCCAATTTCTTGTATTGTCCCCACTGATACCTTGTGTGTACTCCATCAAGTGCCCAGGTACTGTTTATTTCTCTGAGTCTAAAACAAGGCATATACTTAACTCATACTCAAAGAGGAGAAAGATACAGTGTTCTGTGATGGAAGGAACTACAACACTTGGCAAAAGACATGGGTAAAAAGGAAGGTAAATTGGTATCATTAATCCAGTGAACACAATTTTAAAACTAATGATTTAAAAAAGCATTCAAATGAAATTTGTGGATAGGATTTTATAGTCGTTAAAATGCTGTCTGTACTCTATATCAACCACCTAGAACTAGGCCACTTAATCTCTCCCCATCCTGAAGCTCAGGGACATTTGCGGAAGAGGGGGGCGGTAAGAGTGTAAGAGCAAAAGGATGGGAGGAGCAATGATATGTAAGATACTCCATACAAGTTAGGGCTGAAGCAATCATAATTGGACTTTACATGCCCTGCGCATTGTCCAACACACTATTGACCCCACAAAGTCTAGCATCTGCTAAAGGCACCAAGATCTTTGGAGGCAAGGGATTGGCAGCCACAGCAGTGTTCCTATACCTAAGGGGAACATGGGAAAGGGTTCAGGGAAAGGCCACTGGGTCCTTGTACGTCATCGGAGAGGAGGGCCCAGAGGAAAATCAGGCATGCACAAGAAAGGACTCTCTGGGAATTGGGGCGGGAGGCACTGGGGGAAGGGAAGGGAGTGGGGTGGGGAGGAGGAGTAGGGGGGAAGAGGAGGGAGGGAGGGAACTGGTGTATCTATTAAGTTTGTATGAGCTGAAATAATAATAAAAAATGTAAAAAAAAATAAAATGCTGTCTGTAGATTCGATGCTCAATGCACTTGTAATATTGGAAAGAATTGAGCATGTTTGAGAATATGAAATTTTTATTACAATTTCAGTGTAAAATTTTGGCATTGATTTTAGCCTTTTGACTGAATGCTGGAAGGTGGAAGACATTCACTCTAATTCAGTAATGGTAAAAGTCTTTTAAGTTTTCTGCTAAAATTTAAATTGTTGAGTATTTGTGACATCTTGTTCAACAATTCCCTTAATTATTAATTTTTCTAAAAGGCTTTCCCTGTTTCATTAATAAAAGACTTTATCGCTTGCATTGTCTTCTAAAGAGTGCTTATCATTATCTGCATTATATTTGCGCATTACGTGTTTTGACCCACTTAAATGCACTTTCCACATGGGGAAGCATTCATGTCCTGCTTGCCATATAGTAGGTGCTCACACATTTTCTGATAACAGGGGCAGTAACATGCACAATACTGGAGCTGCTGTCATTCCATTGTGGAGAAAAAGAAAATATAAGGGGAAAAATAATCATAATGTGTGAAATTGACGAAGACCAAATTCATCAGTAAGTAAAAGTGAAAAATATATTCCACAGTGGAGTGTGGAGGGTCTCACAAACCCCACCCTTCCTTGTAACTTTATAGGCAGTTGTTAGCAGGAGCTAAGGGGAGGAGCTCATGGGGGTCTTCCCCTCCCTAAGAATTTCCAGGCACATAATGGTTGGGATTGTCTTTTTTCAGTGGTGTAGCCATTGCTATACGGCTTTCTAAATAACTCTTCTCCCATTAATTAATTCCTAAATTAAACTCATTTGTTCACCAAAGCATCGAAGAGAAACATGTGAAAGTAGAAGGGGATAATTGGCAAGGGAAAGGTGGGCATAGAAGAGAAATTAATGGCCGTATGAATATGAACAAAATACATGTATGAAAATGCCATAATGAAATCAATTACTATGTACAATTAGCATATGCTAATAACCTAAAAATGACACTTGCTGACTAAATGACTGAATAGATGAATGGCTGAGTGAGACTTTTACTTTTAGGTTATACATTTCAGATGTTTTAAAGGCATTTTCAATATAGTAAATTTCTTCATGTAATTTGAATCTCATAAGTGAATTAGTTGTGTTTTAAAAAAGATTATGGATTAGGATTTCAACATATTCTATTTCAATGATTAAATATTGAACATTTTTCTATTTAGGGACTGTTAAAATTTACTGTAGGTATAAGAATAGTAATAGGATTTATAAATTTTCTTAAACTCTTAAAAGACAAAGATTGTTAAATGTTGCTTTAATAATTTTAAGATCAGTTTAGAAAAAAATAAAGCTAGCATGGTGACTCATACCTAATATCCCAAGTGGAGGTAGCAGGAATAGAAGTTTTAGGCCAGTTTGGGCTATATAGTAAGACTCACCTATAGAAGAAAAAGTAGTACATGACACAACTGAACAAAAACATCAATGTGAAATACATAACTTTGCATGATGAATATATACTAATAAAAATTTAAAATGATATATATAGTGACAGTATCTATCTGATAAGCCCTATGAGATGGTAACTTTGAAAAAAATACTTTCTATATCAGGACTCAGCATTACTAAACTGTCTAACAAATGGTTTGGTTTAAAAATATGAATACTGATAATTCCTTTGCTGAATAAAAATTTGGAGTAATTTTGAATAAGACTAAATTCATCAAATTATGCAGTCATATTGAGGTTATCACAGTCTATCTCTGAAAATAAGATTTTAATGAGCAGAAGTTATACACTGATGGTCTTATGTTGAACCAGACAAAATAAAGATGTGCTCAGCAATGATAAAAACTTTCATGCAGAATTTACTATATGCTAGGCACTTTACTTATATTAACTAATTTAATCCAAAATAAGAGCTTACAAAGCAAATAATACCTTAACAATTAAGAGATAAAGAAACTTCCCAACATACTTACATTTAAATATCTAGGCACATTAAAAACATATGAATATGAATGAGGCCCATGTACACTTTGTATGAATACATAAATATGTCTCCAAAATTTAAAAACAAAGCAATGATTGTTATTATTCCTAAATGTGAAACCTTCTCAGGGACTTAAAAATTCTAACAATGACCCCAAAAAGTCTTTACAATGCACATATTATGAGACAGGAAGCACAACTGAGTCCCAGAAAAGGAGGAAGGATACAATTACATGCTGGTATTGCTGTGTCACTGGAAGTAGTGGAGCTGATGATGGCATAAAGGGAATGTGATAAAGTGGAGCTAGTTCCATTTTCAAATCATGTCCCTGAAGTTGAAATTGATTTCTGATTGTTTAAAAAGTCTATGATAGATGAAATCATTTGACTTATATGGAAAAGGAAGGAATATCTAGGGAGACTAATGATGGCATTCCTTATTTTAAAAAAAATCTACTGGGAGGGAGGAATAAATATTTTTCAAAAAGCTAATGAGTACAGTAGGCACTGGGGCTGTTGCAATAGCAACAGGGGTCTCAGTTTCTGGTTTTCTTCAGAACAGTTTCCTGCCTTTGGGTTTGGTTGTATTGCCGAAGCATCTCCATTATCATTTTGTTTTATTCACAATTTCAAGAATTAAGAATTTAGGACAGGCTCAGTATAACAGTTTGTGTCTAGTTTAAGTGATAAGAGCTTAATGTTGAAATCGAATTCAAGAGGGATGGTTTATTTTCACCTGTCTTAAGTTCTTAGTTCTTCCTTGGGCTGTCATTCTCCACATGTTTTATCAATCTTTAAGACTTTCCATACAATTTGAAATACTTATGACATGGGACCCCTAAGGTAGTTCCTCTTGTACCATAGTGACCGGTTTCTAAAAGCTTGTAAGTAGGAGTTGCCAGAATAGTTGAGGACTAGAATAGCATTACTTTCATTGACTTTATTAATTAAAAGAGACAACAGGTCTGCCCACGACCAAAAGAAATGGAACAGTGTTAATTCTCCTTTCAGAAACTTAATTCAGGGAATTGTGGCTTTTAAAAATGCTCCAGCTTCCAGGATTCTGGTTTTCAAGTTAACTGTGGCTATGATTTTTTTAAGCCTATGGATGAGCAGTGTATAGGAATATATCAAGTAAAGATACCACAAAACCACCTGCTTTTATTGAGTTTAAGCTACTGTTCTTGAACAAATGATCCCAAGATTGGTATAATCCTTTGCTACTTTCCGAAGATCTGAAAAATTTGATTCTGCATTGTTCCCAGGAAGATGATCAAGAAATTATTTCTTGGATCTGACTTGGAACTTACCCAGCATATAAAAGTTTTTCTTCAGGCATTTGTCAAACCACAGACAATTGATGAACCTTGAAACTGACTGTAATTGATGACACTTGGGATAAACAATAGACTAACTAAAAAACTTGGATATAAAAATCTGTCGAATTGTTACAGGAGACCCAAAGTCCTATTTTTGCTGGTTTTGGGCTTATTGATAAAGGAATTTAAAAATGCACACAAAAGGGTATTCAAGGACAATTTATCAAAATTAGAAAGGGGTGTTCCAAGCATCAGAGTTAAAATAAAGATGTTGTGGGAGGGCTAGAGGGATGGCTCAGGGGTTAAGACTCTGCCTCTCAAGAAGTTCCTGAGTTCAGATCTCAGGTCCCACGTACAAAAGGCCTAGCATCAACAGCAGCAATCTCCACTTCTGGCCCTGGTGGTCGGAGCCTGGGAAATCTCAGAGCCAAGCAAAAAGGAGGTAGAAGCAATCCAAGATGATTCCTTAAGTCACCCTTGGTTCTCCATAGGGATACACAATGCCTTCTGACACACCACACACACACACACACACACACACACACACACCATATGCAAAATAAATGAATGAATGAATAAATAAAGTATAAAGATTAAAAAGTCATGTGGCAAGAAAGCAGAAAGTTGTAGTTTTAGTACAGAAATAAAAAAAATTACATCTTGAGTGACAGTTTCTTCAGAGTTGTATCCCCTGGTAAATACTTTCTCATGTAAATCATCCCGACCCACATTCCTGTAAGTAACTCTAATTGAATGCATTGGCTAACACACACACACACACACACACACACACACACACACACACTAAAAGCGGAAGGTGAAGTAGGTTGGGATTAGTGGAAATTACAGGGGCATAAAAAAGGAAAATAGGGTCTATGTTCAAAATACATTATATACGTGTATGAATATGTCATAATGAAACCCATTATTAAGCATAATTAAGGTGTGTGTGTGTGTGTGTGTGTGTGTGTGTGTGTGTGTTGCAGAGTCCAAAAATTCACCCAATGAGGCACAGACTACGAGCTTGATCAGGAGTTTTTCTCTCCTTTGTCAACTCACAGAAGCCGGGCTACAGGGGAGCCTATCCTTCAGCTCCGACTGTAGAGAGAAGCCTTTGGCTTCTCAAGGGACCAGACTATAGGGCAATCTTTCCTTTGGTTCTGGCTATAGAGAGGAGCCTTTCCTTAAGGCGCCTCGAAAAATAGTCTGGCCTCAACAAGGGGATCTCGGATGAGTCCAAATATTATGTGTTTGGGGGTCATCCAAAGATTCACCATAGATCAAAAGTTAAAATGAATAAGAGTGTGAGAAAGAAAGAGAGAGGCAGAGAGAGAGAGAGAGAGGATAGACTAAGAGACTGATACCAGGGCTTACACACACAAGCAGGGTGATGTCTGTATAGCCCTGAATTACTTTTCCACACCGCTTTTATACACATGGGACAAAGGAGGTTGCAAGCTCCACCAAAGCAGTTTTACAGACTTATCAGCATGTAAGCTTCTTACAAGCCCTCTGGTCAAATGGCCTTCTAGAGGGAAATTCCAGAGAATGATAGGGGAGTGGGCATTTTTATTGCCTGCCAGCAATTTCTCACCCCAAAGAATTTTTTAATGTTTTCCCTTTTATATTTCTCCCATATATATAGACAAGGGTACACCACGAAAATAAAAAAGGAGCCAAGTGCTCAAAGACTTTGTTTCTTATAGATTTTATCCAAAAGGTCCCAAACTTTCCTCTTCCCATGGTGGTGTGGACCTTGGGCACGAAGACCATTGGATCAGCTTTGACCAGCTCATTAGCTACAATTAGCCCTGGGCCTTTTTACTTGTTAAAAAGTTGGAGATGATCTATTTTTAATGCAGCAGTGGAGGGTCAATACTTCACAATGAGTTTTAAGCAGCTCGGAGAATTTCTTCTTTGTCTTTGAAATCTGCCTCCTTTTGACATTTTAAATGTGCTGCCTTCCCCACACGGGGTGTAAGAACCTGTCTTTAGGGGCAGTGCCTTTGGTGTGTGTAAAGGTCATATTTCATTAGGGAAAATGTTGTTCTTTCCATTTTATGATCTCATTTTCATGTATGTGATTTTTTTTCCACCTCTGGGTTTAAACTGGCTTTGTTTATGTTAAAAACATGGCTTTCTCTTTAATTCAGAAATGGTCTTTGCTTTTTCAAAGGAAGTACTACCTTACCTGGTACAGATAGAAGAGACACCTGTTGTCTTTTTCTGTAAAAGAAATTCCTGACCTGATCACCAACCATGTTGGATATGGTTGCTAAGCACTGATCATACCATTTGACCCAGAGGAAGCTGATATATTTGTATTCATTTGTCTCAAATAGTTCCTGGGAAACAGACTGCTTAGCATCCTGTCTCAGAATGAGATTTCAATGTGGGATTAGGAAACACTTTGATATTTTCTTGAAAATCTAAAACTCGATGCACATATTTGAGGCTTTATATATACTTCTTAGGTGCAGCTAACTTTGAGACATCATGTGAACAAAAAGTAATATCTTAGGTGAGTTGGAAGCTGAGTGATAAGGGCATGCCTTAATATGTATGCAGAGACCCTTAACAAAGACCATGAAACTTAGGAGTTATAGAGACATAAGAAGATCTGTATCTTCTATATATTAAAGTAACAGAGAGGAGATTGCTAAGTTTCCATTTTTGAGGAAGAATATAAGTGACAAAAAATAGTTTACAAGAATCAATAAGCAAATAACTAACAATGCCTAAGAAATAGAAAGAGATTGACCTTGAGTTACCACATTATTTAAAATGTATGTTTTTTAACAAAAATATGAGACATTGAAAAGAACATTGTATGGGGCCCATGTACAGAAAAAATATTTAATAGAATCTTTTCAAAAACCCCTAGTTAGATTTTAAGGCCAAGTCTTGAAACTAGACATTGTAATTGTATTTGAAAATGAAATGAAACTTCCCAAAAAGTAAAAGAAGTGTATGATTGCATCCTAGTGCTCCCTTGGAAGCTAGAGACAAGAGGATCAGAAGCTCAAGATCAGCCTCAGCTAACTTGGTTATATAAGATCTTGTCTTCAAAACAAAGACAAAGACAAAAACAGAACAGAACAAAGACAGCAGAACAAAGGAAAGACAGCAGGCATAAGTTACAGCTGTAATCACAGAGTACTTGAGATGCTGAGGCAGTAGGATTGCTCATGAGTTCAAGACCAACCTGGACTGTAGTGTGAGACCCTGTCAAAAGGAAAAGAAAAATATAATAACAAAAGTAAAGCACTCGCTATCACTTCATACAAAAAGAAGGGTTTTCATATAATCAGAGTACATAAAATAAAATATAGGCATTTCCTGGTCAGCAAAATCTAAGAGAACTTGTCACAAGCAGATTTATTTGTCTACTCAGAAAAACTAATTGAAGTCTTTAAATTTTTAGGCTATAATGAGAATACACCTTGCTACCCAAATTCATATGAAGACAGTAAGTTAATCACATAGATAAATGCATAAAAGATCATAAACAGTTTTTTGTGGTTTTTTAACATATCAAATTCAAAAGGAAATTAAATCAATAATTACAATTTGTGTTGATGGACATAATATAGAAGCTATAATTCGTATTACAATAATACCACAAAGAAGGAGCATAGAATAGAGATGAATAAGTTTTATATCCTGTTGTAATTAAACTAGTGTTAATCTGGTTGACCTGCGGGTGCATATCTGTAATCCCGGCATAGTGAGTTCTGGGCTATTCTTTGAAACTTGGTGAGCCCTTGTTTCAAAAATTAAAAATAAAGGCAAGACTTAAGTGGCAGATCACTGACCTGTCATTCACAAGGCTCTAGGTTTAAAAAAGAAAGAAAAATCAGTTTAATTGTCATTAATGTCGTTAATGACATGTATTGTAAGGAAATGACAAACAAATTTAGTAGTACACTGAAATGTTCCCTTTAACATGCAAAAGGCAATCATGGAAGTATAAAGGAACAAAAAGCACAAAATATCCCAAATAAAAGGAAAAAGGCCATACCTAAATCCTACCATATCAATAATCCCATTGAATGTAATTGAATTAAGTACTTCAGTTAAAAGGTCTAATGGCATAACTGGATGAAAACATAAACCAAGTATATACTGCCTAAAACACTTAAATTCAGAGGTAAAGGTGGGTTTAAGGATAAAGATGTAGCCTGCAAACAGCAATCTAAAGCACCTGAAATGATACTGTAATATTGGACAATATATACATTGAGAAAATGTTACTAGATATTAAGAAACATTTTATAATCATAAACTTACCAATCTGTCCCATCAAGATAGGACAAGTGTAGGTATATATACACCTGAGGTCAGAGACAAAACTGATAAAGCAAAAGCTGACAGAAAACATGATGGGGAATGTTTTGTGGCCATCTTTAAAAAGGATAATCTGTCACAAACACATATATAATTTTTTTTATTATTTATTCAACTGTGCGCATGTGAGTATGTATGTGTGCGCGCGCGCGCGCGCGCGCGCGTGTGTGTGTGTGTGTGTGTGTGTGTGTGTGTGTGTGTGTGTGTGTGTCTGTGTGTGTGTGTATGTGTAGAACCACGGACGAATTCAGGAACCACCATGGACGCCTCCACCTCCTCCTTGTTTACTCTGCCCCTGGATTCACAGGCTCCGCCCTACCAGGACCGGAAATGCAGGCCGCCCCCGCTTCCGCCTGGCGTCTATACGTGGGATCTGGGATCCGAACTCAGGACCTTCCGCCTGCAAGGCAGAGGCTTAACCCCTGAGCCACCTCCCCAGCCCACAAACACATATATAAAAAGTAGAAAAGTTGTACTGTATTGACATTGTCTTTTTCTAAGAACTGTCAATTACATATCTGCTATAGAAATATTGCCCCTCAAATGCTATGTGTATGTTGCTGCATGTTTGTTTGGCGCATGGTTATATGTGTGCAGGCATCTGTTATTGTCAGAGATGAACCCTGAATGTGTTCCTCAGGTGCTCTACACCTATTTTGGGAGACAGGGTCACACTGCTTGGAATTTACCAAGACTAACCTCACTGGTCATCAGCCCCAGCGAGCTGCCTGTATCCACTGGGATTACAGGTTCTGGGGTTCAAATTCAGCTCTTCATGCTTGCATTTGCAAGTCCTTTACCTACTGAACTGTCACCTAGCTCCTGAAAACCATTTATTAGTAAGATTTTCAAATTCACACCTAAAGACTGAGACAATGTGGAATTAATAACAATTCATGTGATTTTTAAAGCAGAGAGTGTTTATGTCTTGATTAATGCCAACACATCAACCTGCCTTCTCCTAGGCGTCTGAATATGAAGTATTCATAGCCATTAGTGAGGGGTATGGGTGATAGATAAACTTTCAAGTGCTGTATAACAATGGGTTTTGGTCTACCAAAAATCTGGGGCTTCTTACATTTGTTGTTCATCACCCAATAGCTGTTATAGTGGGTGTTGTGCTTGTGAGCTGTCCCCAAAGTACCAAAATGAACATCGATAGATGTGATAAGCATTTTTCTCTAGGTAGCATGTTTTAGTGTGCAGGACCCATGAATGTAAACAAGCGTCACTGTTAGGACTGTGTTTTGTTATATAGCACAGATGATTTTTTTGAAGTAAAGTGATTAGACCTATTCAAAACATAAGGTGCTAAAGAAGAAAATTTTTCTCCAGCTGGTAATAAAAGAAAACAGAAAAGCATGTCAGAGTGCTGGAGAGATGGCTAAAGGGGTTAAAAACTCTGCCTCAAAAGCCGAAGGATGTGAGTTCGGTTCCTGGATCCCATGTAAAAATGTTAGGCATAAGGGTTGGGGCCTGCAACATCTGGCTTTGGAAGGCAGAGCCTGGGAAATCCAGAGCGATGCAAAAAGGAGGTCAAGCAACCCAGATGATTCCTTAAAATCACCCTTGGGCCTTCACAAGAATACACAGTGCCTTCTAATACACACACACACACACACACACACACACACAGAGAGAGAGAGAGAGAGAGAGAGAGAGAGACTAAAAAAGAAAGGCATGCCAAGGAGATTCACAACACAAGAAAGCTGCACAGTGCACCACTCCTAGCTTTAAAATGAAGAAATGTGGTGATGCTGTATAAACCAAGGAAAGATGCCTGAAAGTTTGTAATGGGAACCTCAGTTCTAAAACTAAGGAAAAACATTCTGCCACCAACCTTAACAAAAACTGTAGGTCCAGGCAGCACTTCACTAGATCCTCTAGATAAGAAGCTAGCCCAGTTGATCTAGAAGACGTAAAGTAACCCCACCCAGAATTCTGACCTTTAAAACTATGAAGTAATAATTGGGTATTGTTAAACGTTGCTTAGTTTCTGGTCATTTGGTCTGTAGACACAGATGCAGAGTGGATCAGTAGAGTATCAGTGGAATGTGGAATCTCCTGTTAATCTCTCTTCTTTCACCATCACTTCAAGGAGGTACAAAGTACACGTAGTGTATAAAATAGTGGGAAGATATCTGGGGCAGATGGTGATGATCTCAAATTCAGGGATTCTGTTGAAATAAACAGAAGTGAATTTAATGACTGTTACATACATGCTATAATTTTTTTATTATTTCTTCAGAATATTTTTCTCTGTGAAAAGGAGATGACCTATATTTAATTCTTAGCAGGAGACGTATATGAACTAAGACTATATTGCTGAACGAATAATTCAGATGAAAGAAGGGAATATATGATCCATGTATACAATTGTACCTTGTTTTTTATAAGAACATAGTGTTTTCACTGTGCCAGTATAATTTGCAGGAATAAAAACAGACAAACATTTCTTGGGATGTCTTTTATTATCAAGTTTTCCATCAATGACAATATCTCTGCACCAAGCACAGATATCCAAAGCAACATGTTAGTCATTCTTATCCCTGATGAAGTAGAAAATTCTTGCTTATATGGTATCTCGCCATTCCTTTATAGGATCTCGCTCTGTTTTTATATGGTCACATGCTTTAAAATTTTGATTTGATGAAAACAAATTTAGACTTGAGATTAGTTGTCATACCCCCAAATAAGAATTTTCCATCTCTGCATTCTGTCCGTCTCTCTTCATCCTGTCTCCTTGGCCTGACTCCACCCACAACCCTTTATTTAATTTAATATATTTTATTAACTTATTTCATAGCGAAAGGATTTAGACTGAAGATAATTCCACTCAGATATTTTGCTTGTGAATTTTCAAAGTTTAATTATGATAAATTGCTGTGAAGTAATGAAGCAGACATTCTGGCAGTTGTCCTTTCATGCAATAAAGACCTAACTCTCAAACAGTTATTAAATAATGCAACTACCCACATAAGCCTGTATTTACACAAATGTATTTGGCCTAAGCTTTTGAAGTTACCTTAGAGATAAATAATAATAATATTCATTTCCTTTGGAAGAAGTCATCCTCTTATACACAAATGCCTTAGGATTATTTCCATGGTTTTGTTTCATAGTCATTATTCCAGCCTTCCCCTTGCTATGCTGTTGCTGGCCCTGGCGTTGGTGCAGAATTATCTGATGGAAGACCTTTGTAGGGAATTTGCAGGGCCTGACTTGAGATGGGATGAGAAACACATTGCTAAATGTGTAATCAGAAATGGATAGACTTCTTTAGATTATTTTACATGCTATGGGTTTCCATCCTAGGTGCACTGGCTAAGCTGCATCAAGTTCACTCAGTACTGCACTCACTGAAGTCAAAGGAGTCTGATTTCCCAAGGAAAGTTCCCTAAGCACAGGCAACTGTATGAAAGGCAGCCTACAGTTGTGATTAAATCCTGTTTGTGGTGGGTTGCAAATTCAATGCTTTTGAAAGTACAAACATGCAATAGCAGATGGTGTCAACCATGGTAAGCTGGGTGTTGGTGCTCAACTCCTGCCTAATGTTTTCATGCAGAGTTGAAATTGACACTGCTGCCTGATCCTCTGACTTTTTAAAAAAAGAAGCAGATTTTATTTGAAATTTCCTCATTTAAAAGTGTCACATAGTTTAACATCATGAGCAAGACATGCAGAACACTCCTGCAAATTAAATTTTGCCACTAGATCAGTTGGTAAACTTTGAAACCAAATTTACTGTGATCTAGTTATCCTTATTCAGTTCTTTTACAAGAATTTTTTTATCTAACCAAGAATTGATTCAATCACTGGACAGTGCAATGAAGGGGCTAACCCAATCAACATTTGATATGAAGCAGGGGTTGATCACTAAACATCACTTGATCCTGGTCAGGGGATTGATCCAATTCTGGGTCAATCTAATTAGGATTTCAGGTTTGAGCCCATCAGTGCTTCATTAGATCAAGGATTTTGTGCAATCAGTTGGTAAACCAATCAAAAGTCCTTCTTCATTCAGTGGCTAGCAAATAAAAACTATTATTTTGAGTGAAGAATAGTAATATAATAAATATTATAGTATTGTCTATATTAAAGTAAATATAGACAATATAATTTATGCAAGCATGTCATCTTTTGAATATAAATCAGCTTGGAGCTTCAAGTAACACTAGGAATTCTTATGGAAATCAGTAAGAAAGGCGTATGAGTACAGTGTTTATTTTATTATATCTTGAATAAACTATGTGGTAACTCTGGGGAAAACGGTCTGGGGTCTGCAATGGGACCCTGATAGGAGTCTCACTTGGAAAACCTATTAAACCCTAATAAAGAATAAATGAGAAAGCCTGGGGAAGTAAGTTATTCCTGGAAACAAGTGTATCCATTCTTCAAAGCTGTTTCTAGAAATAAAGCTTTAGGAAAGACTGCAAAAGGATTTCTCATTCCTGTTGGCATTATATGTGGTTGCTGTGAATCAGGCTGCAGTTTTTTTCACTGGATTAGCTGGAGTTTCTTCTTCTTAAAATCATATGTATAATATATCATGTCCTTCAATGACATTTAAATAGAGTTTTAGAAAAAATAATATTTAAAGCTCATTAACTTCAGTAATTCTCTGCTAGAAAATCTTATAGACTGACTGCTACAATGACACTGTATAGAACCAACTCTTTGCCATACCCAGCTTGTGCTCTGATAGTTCATGAGAAGAAACAGAAAGAGAGGCTGACTACTATTTTGCAGTGTATTGCTTGAGACTTTCTGATCCTAGAATTCAACTCTGATATTAACATAATAATGATGGTCCACTTAACAAGGACTATCTTGATTATGGACTTGCTTGAATTGAGAGATACCTGGGAGATTAGTAACGTACCCTTCTGGATACATCTGTTGAGAGTGTTTCTGGAGATGATAAGATATGGCTCTGACTTAAGCAATGGTTTAACCTATTTTACAGAATTTTTCACATACAAATAAAATGAGTTTCTGTTGTTGTCCTGACTCGCTCCTCCCCACCTACCCTCTTCCTCTCTCATTAATCATATAATCTAGCCATATCCCTCTCACCCTCCTGTCCCTCTGTGTGTATGGATCACAAGCTCCCTTTGAGGTATGGTACCTGTGTTGGTAAGGGAGTTAGATCTCTATTCTAATATACGTGGCACTTTAGTGGGCAAAGCCTTAAGAGGGGAGGTTTAGGATCTCCAAATGCAGTTGTTTCTCTTAAGATCCTTGCTCCTTGCTAGACTTTGGGAGAATGTTGATAAGTATGTAGAAGTTTTCATTGCAGCAAGCTCTTGGGTACAGGTTTAATATATTGATTAATTCAAATTTGAGATGCAGCGAGTGCTGGAAGTATTGAACAGGGACTTAGTTGCAGGAAATGAATTGATGGTGTGCCTTTAAAGGGTTACTATGTCCGGGCTCCTTCCTGTCTTTTCTGCTTCTGCATCAACATGAAATGAGCAGCTCTCTATCATATTTTCTCTGCCACTGGGTCTTCTTAGACAATGAAGGGAAAATGGAGCCAGCAAAGTCTTGAACTGCAATTTCGGAAACTATGAACCCCAAATAAATCTTCCTATTTTTAAGTTGCTTTTCTTGGGCATTTTGTCAATGATGGAAACTAACCCACACATTCTTTCACTGTTCTTCAAGCATGCAAAAAGCTGCTTACTGCAACAGTTCCTATTGTGATTCTCTGTCTCACTGTTGTTTTTATGGCCAAGGAGGCAACTTTACCTTGTATTGAGGTATTGTAGCAGTTTACCTGCATGGTTCTGGACTATTAGTCCAGTTACTTACTAACAGTCCAGTTACAGTCTGTCCAGTTTGATGAGAGAGCATGTAGCAACACCAGGGCCGAGGGAACTGGCCACACCATCTTTACGTAATGGCGAGAGAGGGATGATCCTTACTTGCCAGACCAGCATGTCTGGCCAAGTGTACACAAGGATGCCAACTTCCTTAACTGACTCTCAGTATTTTATTCATCTGTTCAGGGCCTAGACCCACCTACCTTGGGCTGGGCCTTCCCCATTAACTAGACAATCTCTTTCAGGTTTTCTCTGGGCTTAACTCAACCGCTAATTCTCCACAAATGTACCAGAGCTCAAACCCTCAGCAGTCAATTGACACCTGTGCCTAACTATGACAGGTATCCATTAGTGAATGATTGGTAAAAAGTTCATGAATACCAACAAGTGCTCAAGCACATGACATCATCAGAGGCAAACCAGATGAAACCTAGTGGGCCACACATACAAAAAAATCTTGAAAATAGGTGAGAGTCTGACAAACAGGTGAGAAGAAGATTTGTAATGGGAAGATGATTTGGGAAGGAGGAGGGATGGGATTAGTGATTATCATGTGGGATTAAGGTGTGAAAATATAAATTCACAATATTTATGTATGAAATATTAAAAGAATAACAAAGGTTAACAAAAACTCTCCCTGAGTTCTTTGCTCTTCTATTAGTGTCTTTGAAATGTGGATAGGTTTTCAGTCAATTACCAGGTAATATTCACCTTGCTCATCCAGGGATTATACTCTTAGATCACTGTACCAAAAACATTAAGTCACACCAAGAGAACAAACCATTTTGGAATGCGATCACATATTCTTCAGGAAGCACGACTTTTTTGAATCATTAATAAAAAGCGTATTTAGAATTTGTAGCTCACGTTTAGATGATCCCATTTTTTTGGTAGCATCTGTCGCGAGCACACCTGGGGGGCCTGTGCCACTGACTTCTATCTCCCTGGAGGTCTATGCGACCCAGCAATAACCACACCACACGGGGGCTTACGGATATATTCCAGGGCACAGGTCTCGAGCCGAGACCAGGGCTGAACGAAGGGCCGTTTCTACGCATTGCAAGAGTTGAGGGGTGCTGCACGATCAACAGTCATGTCCTCAGGGTAGCAGGGCGCACTTTGGCTGGAGTTGCATTGGGTAGTTCGGCTGCCAATCGGACAGAGTCTCGGAATGCTCTGTCCCTAATGAACTGAGGTCCCGGTTCTCAGCCTGTCCCTTAAATACTGTTTTATTCCACATTACATCATCAGGGTACAGGTCTGTTTACAGTTACAGTACAGTTGTTTTGCCTCATTTTGATATTACACATTTTCATTTATTATGTCTTCCACAGTTCGTATCATACCTCAGCTAGGCTGACGCAGAGACCCACTTATCTATCATACAGTATAGGCTGACACAGCAGCCCACTTATCTATCACACATGATTACATACAGTTGTTTTCACATTCAGTTGTTTTCACATTGTTAATATTACACATAGGCTTTCTCATTTACTAGCCTTCTCACATTCATTTCTTCCTCACTGAAACTTTCCTTATGCTTTCCACAGCATCTAAACCATTGTAATCAGGAGCAGTCGAACTAGGCTTTTTTTCTCCATCAGGCCTGATTAGTGTGTTGATTTTGGCACATCATTGTCATAGAGCCTCTTCACAGCCTGTGTGATCAGGTGTTTGTTAGCCTTGACATCTACAATGATCACAAGTGTGCTGTCTTCTATCTTCTTTACCGCTGACTCAGTGGTCAAGGGGATCTTGATGATGGCATAGTGGTCAAGCTTGTTTCTCCTGGGAGCGATCTTCCGAGGGTATTTGGGTTTCCTCCTAAGCCGCAGGGTTTTGGGCCACTGAAAGGTGTGTGATGTGTGAATCTTCTTTTTGTGTCTGTGGACACTTTTCAGCACTGCTTTCTTGGCGTTCAAAGCCTTCGCTTTGGCTTCAACTTTGAGAGGGTCAGGAGCTTTCTTCTTCACTTTGGGCTCCATCTTGGCAAAAGATGGGTAGAACAATTTTCTAAAGTCAATTTTCATTGCAAAGGAATCAAGTATGTGAAATAACTTATGGAGAAAAATGCGAATTCATTTTTATTTTAATCTAGCCATTTCTATACTATGATTTTGGTTTTCTTCATGTTGAGGTTAAATACTTTGGTAGACCTAAACTGCCATTAAAATCATTAGTGTTGTAAATTTCCCAATATTTAGAAGAAATTCAGTTGCATTAGTCACACATCTGAATTGAATGAGTGTGACCTGTGCAAGAAATCCTCATGGTAATAACCTTTCATAAATATAAGCATGAATTATTTCATCAGTACATTCTTCCTTTTTGCAATATGTCAATATTTTAACTACATCTGCAGAGTTTTATAGCATTTTTCCTTTGCGATTATGTAGTTCTTTAAAGGAAATACCACATCATTTTAGACTTCTTTCAATTTTATCTTCTGTCACCTCCTACCTAAATGAGTCATGGAAAGTATTATGCGCCACTTCCCTTGAAAATTACCTGGTAGCTGAAGAAATTTTCACACACTCTTTCTTCATAGTATTTTGATGCATTATGAGCAGCACATTACATTGACTGATCAGAAGAGTTTGTGGGAGGATGCCAATCCAGATGGTTCTTATCCTTAGCCTTCATTCCATATTGCTAAGAACTCCCAGGTGGCTTCTGTTCTGGGCCTGTTCATGGGATAGCTCCTTTCCGTGCTAAGTTGTTGAATACCAGTCAATTTCCCCTCTTCTTCACTGGAACAGATGGGCTACTCTTTAGTCTTGTGATTCATTTCATCCTTCTCCTCAGATAAAACCAATGTAAGACTTTTGTGTATGGAATACTTCTGCATCTGAAAGGAAAAGGTATTGACTCTATTCTCTAGTACCACAAACTTACAGCTGCTTATCACGCCAGCATGCTCTCAGTTAATAAGCTGTGGTTGGTGTCATGGGTTTCCCACCTCTAAGTTCTTCCTTGCTTGTTTATCTCCTTGCCCTATTTCCTTTTTCTGTCATCCTTGCTTCCTGTGACCCCCCTACTTGCCACTTTCCTCGTCTCCCTCCTGGCTACCATAACTTTAATTACAATTTCACCATGTAATTCAGCTTTTATTTGTGGCTCTCATTAATTTTACAGACTCATAATGAAGTACAATATTTTCTTTTTTAAAAACCATTTTATTTATTTAGTGTGTGGTGTGTGTGTGTGTGTGTGTGTGTGTGTGTGTGAGAAAGAGAGAGAGAGAGAGAGAGACAGACAGAGACAGAGACAGAGAGAGAGGGCACTATGTGTCCCTGTGGAGGACCAAGGGTGATCCTTGGGAATCATCTTGGATTGCTTCTACCTTCTTTTTTCTTCACTTTGGGATTTCCCAGGCTCTGCTCACCAGGGCCAGCAGTGTAGGCCACTGCCATTTCCACCTGGCGTTTTTATGTGGGACCTGGGATCTGAATTCAGGACCTTCTGTTTGCGAGGCAGTCTTAACCCCTGAGCCGTCTCTCCAGCCCAAAGTATAATGTTTTCTATTGACTTCTAGCTGTATCTTCTAAGTTGATTTAGATCATTCCTTTACAGAGGAGGAAGTGCCTAGAGAGAGAGACAGAGACAGAGAGAGAAAGAGAGACAGAGAGAGACAGAAATAGAGAGAGAGAGAGAGAATCTTGTGTCTGTTAGTGTGCCTGCCACAGCTTGTGTGCAAAGATAGAGAACTACCTTCAGTGTTGTTTCTCACCTTCCCACCTTGTTTAAAATGGTGTCTCCTCGCTGCTTGGCTGCTGCATAGGCCAAGCTGACTGGCTTTCAAATTCTGGAGATACTTCCTTCTCCACTTTCCATTTTCTGGAGGCGCACTGGGATTACAAGTGCTTACAGCACTGCATCAGGGTTTTATTTGGGATCTGCGGGTTCAAAAGCATTCAGGGGAGTCAGGCTTTGGGGTCAGTGCTTTACTAGCTGAGCCATCTCCCCAGACCTGAATTTAAATACTTCATTTTTTTTCTGCCATGTTTATTAAGGGAAAGACCATAGAATTCATCTTTACTGAGGACATATTTGTGGATTGACACAAGTTCGGGAAAGAAACTGCAGTTAACTTCCATTCACAAAAACAATGTTCATCAAAGACAGGGATGGAAGATGTGGGAACTGCTATAATGACATCTTGTACTGGGAAAGAGATTGGGCTGTATTTCAAGTAAATGAAAATGGGAGTTTAAAAATATTTGATTATGAGAGAGAGTGAGATTATGTATTAGGTTTTTACGTGGAGGTCAAAGGACAACTTTCAAAGTCAGTTCTCTCCCGTATGTGGGCCTTGGGGACTGAACTCAGGCTTCCAGGATTATGTGCACATGCTTATACGACTGAGGATGCTCCCAGGTCCTCTTAAAAATATTTTATCTATTTATGAGAGGGAGGGAGAAAGAAGGAGAGAAATATGGTGAGAGAGTGAGCCAGAGAGAGAGAGAGAAGTAAGGGCCTATGCAATGGTTCAGTGAGCGGTAAACGCAGTTCCCACTAAACCTGACAATATGAATTTGAATCCCTGGAAGTTACATGGTGGAAAGTGAGATCGGACTCTTCACATTTATTTTCTGACCTCTGACCATATGTACACTGTGGCATGTGCCCCTCCAAGATAAATGACTAAATGTAAAGTCATTTAAAAGAAAAAGGCCAAGGGTGCAGGGGTCAATAAATAAAAAGTTCATGGGAAAAAAAAGGAAAGGGAAGAGATTTCTATATTAACTCAGAAAAATTTTGCTGAATTGTAAAGCTTTGAGTGCTTTCTGGTAGGTGGTCAGATTCAAGAGTGAGGGAACGGGTTTAGCAAGGATTCCCGAACTGGATTCTGTGAAGACAGCCTGTGAGGAAAGCACAGCACCGACCTTGCTGATGAAAGTTTAATCAAGGCGAATCCTTGCCAGTGTCCCTTCTTTTTGAATAAATTATATTTTATAGAAGTTCGTTATTTACCAATGACCCTAAAGCTAGCTGCCGATCTTTCAAAACGATTATCTAATTCAAAAGGTAATGCAATAATAACCATTATCACAGTGAAAGAAAGTTTGTATCTATACTTAGATCTTAAAGTAACTTTTTATAAAACTTTCCTAGTTTTACAAACATAACGAGTAATTATCCCTCCCTGCTTCCCACCCTGCCCTCTGTCTGTTTCTATGCGTCCCAGGGTTCCACTCCAGATTGTTTGCTCAAGGGGGGGTTCAGGCCTCTGTGGCAGACCAAGTGGCCCTTCCTTGAGCAAACCCACTGACAGAGGTACTCACCTGTGTAGCTCTAGCCCCTAAGGTTCTCCCTGCATGAAATTATTTCTCCTGAGATTCTCACTAGTCTATGGGGGCATATTGAAATGTCAATCATTGTGCAAGTCTGGTAAGGACAAGTCTCATTGCAGTGAGTTCCTGGATGCAGCAATCCTGCCTTGAGTGGAATATCTTCTGTAGGGGTAAACCTTCCCATCTTACAATCTTACCCCCCTGATTTTGCAAGGTTTCCTGAGTCTTAGGCTGGGGAGAGATTTGTCTGGTCTGATTTGGATGATCAATGCAGGGTCGCAGGCACTCTGCATTCTGGTTGGTTGTCCATTTCACTGTTCTTCCACCGCACTAGGCTGCGTGCTGTCCAAGTGTTGAGATCCTCTCTTGTGGGGTGCGGTCCCTTTCCTGAGGCACTTTTCCTTCTTGATCAAAGAAAAATAGGCGTTTTTCTCTCCTTTCCACATTAGAAAACCAATTCTTCTTTGGGCACCTTTTGTTCAGTAAGGTTCAACTAAAACGAATGTTGAGATTTGTTAGTAAATAGTAGTACAGACAGGCAAATATGCACTTAGGAGAAAATTCCATGAAAACAAGTAAAAAAAAAGCTTTTAACAGATGAAAAATTAGTTTGTAAACCATAGCAAAAGTAGTCATGCTTTCCGGACATGAACTCAAAGCATCTTGAGGTGAAAAAGTGAAGATAGTAATGACAACCTGACGGATTCCCTAGTTTGCAGTTGGAATGTCTTCTGTGGTTGCATCAGGTTCTGATGAACTTTCTGGGCATCCATGCAGCAGCAAAAAGCAGGTTGCTTATGTGTCATCTGTTACAGTGACTTAGGTTCAGATGAAGTCACCTAGCCATAGCTTGTGAGTTTTCACAAAACAGCAGGTTCAGTTCTCAGTGTGCCTCGTCAGGACCATGGAAGAGAGCAAAATGCAGTGCTCGTCTGGAGACTTAAAAGCAGATAATGGAGAAGGAGGAAAGAGTTAACAATTCGCAAGGTTGCACTATAGTTTTCCATTGAAACATTTCTCTGTATGGTCACCTTCCTTTTGAGACTTTTTTACAGATTAAGTCTGGTTTCATTAAATTTTAGTTCTATTGATTTATATAAACATAGAAAGAATGGTAAATTGGCCATATATGACATTCAGAGTTTGTTTTGAAGAAAAAAATTGTGGGTTTTTCTGGGGGAACAGAATGGAGGACATGGCTTTGCTATGTAACCCAAGCTATATTTATCTTTCCTGAGCTTCCCAAGTTTTGAGATCAGAGGCATGCACCACACAACTCCTGACTGCTGAAACTTCTGTAGGAAATCTTAATGCTTAGAAACCAAGCCGAAGACTTGCCCAAGAGTTTAGCTGCATATAGATTAGGGTGAATATCTCTGTTGTTGAGATGCTCCAATTTATTCTTAGGATTCTTAGTCATGGCAAGATTTCGCTTTCTTATGTTCAATGTCAGGAACCCCGTAAATCAGATACTAAGCTAGTATTCCAAGAGAACATTTGTAGTATTGCCTCCATAAGTAAAATTTAATTCCTTGAATCTATCTTATATCTGATTCTATTCTTTTCATTATCTAATACAGTATCTGGTCACAACTTTGTTAATATAATCAAATGTTTTCATCTCTGTCCTGATATAAAAGGAATAGATTCTTACTGAACTTTGTAACTTTTCTGACATGAAAATTAAGACTTAAAATTCTGGAGGGAATAGGTAAGAAGAAAAAGAAATACTTAGTTTTTTATTACAAAAGTATGTCTTACCAAATTTTATGAGTTATGGACAGAAAAGTGAAAGGTTTAAAAATATTTTTTAAATTTATTTTCTGATAATTTCTCATGCATATACAATGGATCTTGATCATATCCATCCCCTCTACCCTTTTCCAGAATCCTCCCCTTTCCTGTACCTTCCCCCAACCACCTACATGTCTTTTTTTTTAATTTATTTTGCTAGTTTTATAATCATAATGGGCAGCTGTCCCTACTCTCTTCTCTCCCTTTCAACTCCTTCTCCCACCTTCCCTCCCTTCACCAATTCTTCCTACTTCCTCCTACCTTCCTGTCTGTCTGTTTCTGTGGGCCCCAGGATTATCAGCTCTAGTGTGGGCTCGGGTCTCTGTCTGCTCAGGCACGCTAAGTGGCCCATCATTAGGTAGACTCACTGGTAAGAGCACACCCCTTCACCTGTTTGGCCCTAGCCCCTAAGGTTACCATTGCATATAATTTTTTTTCTTGAGACCCTCACTAGTCTATGGGGAGTGTTGATGTGTCAGTCATTGTACAGGTCTGGTAAGGATATGTCTCATTTGCAGTGAGTTCCTGGACACAACGGCCCTGCTTTGAACGGAGTTTCTTGGCCAGCGGTGGACTTCCCCATCTTTAGGCTCTTACAATTTTACTGGCCTCCTTTTCTGCAAGCTTCCCTGAGCCTTAGGATGGGAAGAGATTTGATTGGCCTGATTTTGGCTACATGTTTCAGAGTTGCTGATACTCTACCTTCTGGTTGGTTGTTGTTGTGTATTTCACTGCTATTCCAATGCACTAGACTGCCTTTTGTTTGGGTGTTGAGATCTTTTCTTATCTAAATATAAAATGAGAGATGCTTAGATGGAAGCTTACTCTTTGATGTTAGTGGTTATTATTACCACATCTGATCCTGTCTGCTGTCAGTTTTTACCCTGTCCACTGTTGTCTAGTATATCTTTTTCTTTTTTTAATAACCACTAAGTCCCATCAGTGCTACTGAAATGTGCATAGATGTGAGCCTAGTCACTGGAGCATGGACAGCCTTCCTAAGTGGTCACACCTACAAAGAAAAAAGGCTTTTCCTCCCCCAGCAGCTATCAACTGCTACTAACTTCTCAGCTAGGAGTGGAGGCCTCATGAGTTCTTTCTGGACCCATTCTGGAATGTTGACTGGCATGATCTTGAAGGAATGCTGTTTTTTTTAATCTGGAAAAGAAAGTATTAAAGAAACAGCAGAGCTGAGGGGATGGCTCAATAGTTAAAGCACTTGTGAAGCAAACAAAAGGACTAGAATTCCAATCCCTAGATCTCATAGAAAGTGCTTGGTGTCTGTGGTGCCCTGCCTGAAATTCCAGCCACAACAGTGAAGATGGGGAATGCTCAGAAAAAACTGATTAACCAGATTAGCCTTATTGGTGAGCTGTGGGTGTGACGACAATCCATGATCCAAAAAGAATAAGTTGGAAGATAAACTCACAGTGATTCCTGATATCAACCTCCAGACTCTACATTCATGTGCATCTACATGCATGTACACGTACATGCACACACTTTTGTGCCCATACACATATGAAAAGAGATACACACACACATTCCACACAAGTGTACACATGGAAAGTCTGAAAAAAGAAGAAGAAATATAGTTTCAAACAGGAAGGTCATTAAAATTATGATTGCTCTCATTAGTTAACTTATTCTCCTATTACTAATCTTTGTTCTGCTTCTCTTGGGTTGAGCCATTTCATGAATCCATCCATGAGTTATCTTTTTTCTAGAATTCGAGAATTTTACACAAATCAGTAACATGATCTTAAATTGTCAGAAATCTGCTTAAAAATACTTCTCAGACGTCTTTTCCTTGAATCTCTGAATATGAAATTCTTTTGGATCCTGGTTGATTTTAAATACCCAACATAAAGCAATGACTGTCATGGTTAAGAGACAATGAGAATCTGTTTGAAACGAAAAGACTTTACAAAGGTCATGGTTAAGAGACAATGAGAATCTGTTTGAAATGAAAATTTGGTAATTTTATGCAAAAATAATCAAACTTATTCCTAGTAAGATCATATCGAGACATGTCACAGATAGCAAGGATAGTTACAAGTTTCTATGAATTTTATATAGTTTCTGGAACACTGACTTTAATAATATTCATATTTTTAAATATGATTTCAGAGAGGTTAGATACACTTCTTATTTAACCCTATCTCTCTATACAATTTAACATGTCAAATTCATAAAATTATTTCTAATCATCTGTTAATAAAGTTAAAGAACTTTTACACGTATTTTCTGAGAATCTGCCTGTAAATATCTTTACACGTAAAGATATTTTACACGTATTTTCTGAGAATCTGCCTGTTCAAAAACAAGATTTTGGCTCGAGTCAGGCATGCACAAGAAAGGACTCTGGGAATCAGGGTGGGAGGCACGGGGGGATGGGGTGGGAGGGGTGAGGGGAGGGGGAGCAGGGGCTTCGGGGGGGAGGAGGAGGGAGGGAGGGAACTGGTGTACCTATTAAGTTTGTATGAGCTGAAATAATAATAAAAAATGTATTATATAAAAAAAAGATTTTGATTAGGACTTGATTTTAAGAATATGTCTAAATGTCAAAACTTTTGAACCCTTGCTTAAATAGGATCACATGTTATTATCAAACAATAATTTGGCTTTGCTAAATAATCAAGAGTACTCTAAAGATTAACATATGACTTAGGAAGTTATTTTGAAAACACAGGCAGATTGCATAGAAAGTAAACAATAACCTTTCATTGTATAAAAAAGCATTTTATACTACCTTTTATCTCATTAAGAGCAAAAAATGATAGAAGGAAACTTTGAAATTTTAACTTTTGTGGATTTTATTTTTGTTTTAGTGGTTTTCTGTCCAGGGACAATGTCTTGTGATATAGTACGGGCTCTGATCAAGAACTCACTATGCAACCAAGGTTGACTTGAGACTCACAATGATCTCCTAAGGTACCATGCTAAGCTTTGTCTTTTATTTATTCATTTATTATTTATTATTATTTATTAGAATAAAAGCATACTTGTCCAATCCAGACATGAATAACTGTCTAAGAGAGAGGACTGGTCTCTAGGGTTGCAGGCTATTCTTATTTAAATCTTTCTTGTTCATTAGTCATTTATTTCTCTCCCTTTTGTATAGTAGCTTTAAAAGAGACCATTTTCAACAGTTGTCTCCGCTTACAACTGGCTTTAATCAGGATTTCTAACGCTCTCATCACTTGGTTGGTTGGTCATGAGACTCCCATGACCCAGTTTCCTGACCCTTGCCTCAGATCTTGTTGCCACAGAGCAAAGATGGAGCTTTGCCCCTGACTCTTTTTGCTACTAGTGGTCATGGTCTGGGCTAGATGTTTCCAAGTTCTCGTTTTCTTATTCAAGGCTCATATAGATCGCAAAGCAGCAAGGAAGCTTTAGTGAACCCATAACACAGATCATAAAGGAGTACACTCAGAGTGACAGCAGGTTACATGAATGAGGATTCTCAAAGGCACTGATGATCCCTTGGGACTTCCCTTTATGGAGTTTAAGAGAAAGAAGAGTTTGCTTGTTAAAGGATGATTAACTGTTTTGATTGGCAGAGTTAGCCTGTATAAAACTTTGTGCACTGTGGATGTCCTCTTCCAAAATGCATCTGATCCTGTGCAGCCTCCATTATCCATAGATATAAGAGGATAAACAGGTTTTTTCTACAGAAGTTAACTCAGAGAGTATTGTTTGTATTAGTGTTCCATACACCCACAAAAAAAGTTTAGAACAGATTGTCACCCTGCTTTCAGTACCCAGACACGTTCCAATATATATCTGATCAGTAACTGTCTATGAAGAGGTGGATTTTGATGGTTATCAGAGCTGGAGAGACTTAGTTCACTGTTTGGAGAAAGGTATACATGTAGCTCAATCTAGATACAGGTCTTGGTTGCTAAGCGCATAGTTGGGAGTGTAATGTGTGCAGAGCGAAAGCCAAGCGGAGATAGGGGAACTGATCAAAGGATTCAGATAACTAAAGAGAGAAGGAAAAGTAGATGAAATATGAAGAAAGAAATGTTTGAGGCACTAGCGTGAAGAGTATATAGTTAGCAAAGGTTCTAGAAGAAGGGTTTCAGCTGAATGCAAAATTGCCCTTTTCTTGACCAATAGCACCTCCATACTTAGGTACAGAGAAATTCAGGGTTGTAACCAAACTCCCATTCTTCAGAGAGACTAATCTCTTTAAACAGAAAAGCCGATGCCCTTAACCTAGCCTCTGTTTGTCCAGGACTCGAATATAGTTCTAGAATTATACTCAGAATCTTAAGAGTAAGAGTAGCTTCAACAGACATTAGTTCATACCAGTGATTCGAGAATGGAACTCATCAATATGACCTCTGTCAGCCATGAGTGAAGACAAGACTTTAAAGATATGCACTTGGGGTTCTGACTGAAAATTCTGGGGATCCAATTCTAAATATAATCCTGTCAGACTATATATGACAACACATGGTGCTACATGAGTGCCAAAGAAATAATGTCCTTGTGATGCTTGTTCATCATGGTAAAATAGGCCTTATTCATGGGGAGAGTATTGAGATAGATATAGGAACCACTTTATACAGATTGGCAATGGGGGAGAGACTTGTTTTCACTTTAAACAGTGACAAGTGGGAATTTATAGTCACCAGTAGGGTAGAAGGCAGTGGATGGACAATTCTTAAGAGAAAACATTATGGAAAAGGTGAATAATTTTTCCCTTTTCTATTTTCATGTGTATGTTTGTACATATATGTGTATTCCCATTTATGTACACGTGTGTATGTAAAGGTGAGTATGTACATGTGTGTAGAGACTTAGAGGTGAAATCAGGAATCATTCTACATCACGCTTCCACCTTATATTTTTTGAGACATAGCCTCTAATGAAACCCAGAACTTGCTGGCTAACCAGCTCACTCTGGGAACTCCCAGTCTTCACCAGCCAATGCTGGAATCATAAACCAGTCTCTACATCCATCCAGCATTTACATGGGATCTGGATGTAATCTGGTAATCTTGATTATGGAACAAGTGCTTCAATTACCGAGTCATCTCCCAGCTCTGGGCAAACTCTAGGTCATGGAATTTGATCTTGTATTGATGGGAGGTTTCCGAAAACTGACTTAGTAACTTTCTTGTTTAAACTGGGTTGTGTGTACTTAGGTTAGTTAAGTAGAGACCTCAGAGACAGAAGTTTGATTAAATTTAGGTCAAAGAGAGAGCCTCTCTTACTTATAATTAGGATTCCCAGTCTGTCTTAGCTCTGCATTTGTCTGGCAATGTGGTTTCTGACAGCCTACTTAAGGGTTCCAAGCCTTTGTTTCTGTATTTGCAAACTGAAACAGTTGAATCTTTGTTCTTTAAGCATAAGCAGGATACTAAATAGAATAAATGCTTAGCAGTGGCTTCTAAGGAAGTTGGAGAAAGACTCCTAGACTCAGTTCTTTATTATTATTTCTTCCTCTAAGGCCCCAGGGACACAGTTCTGAAAACCCTGATCTAGATGCATTTCGGCCATAGTAGTTTTCTGCACTTGTGGAGTTCCTTAGAATTCTGTTTATAACACATGTTCCTATAGACAGGAAGCCACTCAAGGGAAAGTCTAGTTGAAAGAGTCTCCCAGTTGCTTGGCATGTCTGAGGAATGTTGATGTTCTGTTATGTTTATCCTATGTATTTCCAACATGCACACATCTGTCACAGATCTGGCCTACTTTTCCAGCAGATGTTGCTGGTGGAAAAGAGCTTCTGAGGACGGAGACTGGGGCTGGGCAGTTTGGATTAAAACACGATCTTTGTCATTTGACAATAATTGATGGACATGGAATGTGGGTGGGAAGATCATGATGTTTAAGGCCAAACTTGGTTATATAGGGAGCTCAAGGACAGCTGAACTACCTAAGACACAAAAACAAAAAGATGTCCAATTACTAATACACCTAAAGAAGTTCATTGCACTCACAGTGACTACATAAAGGAAGAAGAGCTGCCCTAATGCCTCAGATTTGGTTTCACTTCAGTTGTAGATGTTAATTCCCTGAACTTGCTAGAAGCCCTTGTCTGGTGGGCAGCATGGCAAAGGATAGAACGTCATTCCATGGGTGCAAGCAAATATCTATCGATAGTACATAAGGGTAGGTAGATGAGTGTTCCTATTGTTCAAACCTGTGGTGGTATAATTTTGAAGTCTATTCCTTGCAGTTCCTTACTGTATGCCCAAAGATATTAAGGTCCATTGTCTACATGATTTTATTTTCTTTGCTTCTCTCTATTTCATATAGTACAGTATAATCATATATTTGGTTTAGCTCACAAACACTTACCTGAGCCCAAATCAGTCTGTCAGGTTCTACTTCGAGGGGAAACCAAATTAAATTAGCTTTCAATGCTTCTACAACTTCATATACTAAAAATGAAATGGAGGGTGATCTAATTTAAAACAAAATGCATTTTCATTTTCCAAACTCTGTCTCATGTAGCCCAAGCTGGCCTTGAACACACTGTGCAGCCAAGAAGGACCTTGAACTCCTGTTCTTATTGCTGAGATGAAAGGTACTTATCACTGTGGCTAAAAGCAAAGACTTTGAATTCTGTGACCACCTTTACAGATAGACTATTTCCACAATTTGGATTGAGTGCTTGAAGGGTGCAAGCTAAAGCAAAAAAACACATAGCTAACTCTTTAAAAAAAAATATATATATATAAAAATGTGAATTATGTGATTTAAAAACTTAAAATTTGGCCTTTTAGAGCTGGATGTGGTGGTACACACCTGTATTCCTGAGCACTCAGTGGGCAGACGCAGTTGGCAAGATGTCTAAGACATCCTAGGATACAGAGTAAGTTTGAGTCCAGTCTGGGTTATATAACAAGTGAGAACTGCATCAAAAATTTGAAAACAATTACATTTTTAAATCATAAAGTCAGATTGTTCAGGGAAATTTGCGGAAGAGGGGGCGGTAAGATTGTAAGAGCACAAGGATGGGAGGAGCAATGATAGGCAAGATACTCCACACAAGTTAGGGCCGAAGCAATCATATTTGCACTTTACATGACCTGTGCAATGTCCAACACACTATTGACCTCACAAAGTCTAGCATTTGCTAAAGGCACTAGGATACTGGGAGGCAAGGGGTTGACAGCCACAACGGTGTTCCTATGCTTAAGGGGAACACAGGAAACGGTTCTGGGAAATGCCACTGGGTCCTTGCACCTCATCGGAGAGGAGGACCCAGAGAAGAGTTTGGCATGCACATTAAAGGATGCTCTGGGGATGGGAGGGCGAGGCATTGGGAGGCATTGGGGGTTGGGGAAGGAAGGGGGAGGGGAGGGGGCAGAGGGGGATAGGGGGTTGGAGGGAAGGGGGGACTGGTGTACCTGTTAAGTTTGTATGAGTGGAATTTAAAAAAAAAGAAAAAAATATGTGACTTTATTTTCTTATTTTATTTTATATATTTTATTTATTTATTGTATTTATTTATTTTATTTTATTTTATTTTATTGTGTGCTGTTGGTGGAGCCCTATACCTCATGCATGCTAGAGCTACAAATCCAGCTCTAATTTATTTTATTTTGCCCCAATTTTGTCAAAATTTCCTTCAAGCATTAAATACTACTTTGTGACATCTTAGCCAAATTCTGGTAAGCCTCATCTTTGTATTCCTGGAAATTATCATTTCAGTATGGAGAATTATTTCTTTATTTGTTTATCAGCGTGTGTATTGTGTGTGTGTGTGTTTGTGTTTGTGTGTGTGTGTGTGTGTGTGTGTGTGTGTATGTGTATGTATGTGTGAGTTTTGCATGTGGGTAGGTGTATATGTGTATGTGTATGTAAGAGTGCATTTTAGTGTGTGTGTATGCCTATGAAGGCCCAAGGGTGACTTCTGGAATCATCCTAGATTGTTTTTCCACCTTATTGCTTTGCTCTGGGTTTTCCAGATTCTGCCTACCAGGGCCAGAATTACAGAGTACTTCCATGTCCACCTGCCATTTTTATGTGGGATTTAGGGATTCCATCTTTTCCGACAAAGAATTATTTCTTCTACATGTTTTAATTCTCTGAACACTGGTGACCTTTCTCATTTCTTGTGAGTTTTTTTCCTCAGTATTGACTGAGAGATTAGGGAAATGTTGGTTGAAGATAAAGGTGTTATAACTGATATTTGCAGTTCCTCTGGGGGCTGAGGAAAGTGATGGACAACCTCAACCTGCATTTACAAATGCTGTTAGGTATTTGTAGTAGAATGGGTAGAAAATTTCTGTTCATTTCCCTGGATGGATAGTGTTTTCAGTCTTAGGCTCAGTTTTTCTCTTTTTCTTAGAAAAAGTCTGCCGAAGCCACAGCAGTGTTCCTATACCTAAGGGGAACACGGGAAAGGGTTCAGAGAAAGGCCACTGGGTCCTTGTACGTCATCGGAGAGGAGGGCCCAGAGGAAAATCAGACATGCACAAGAAAGGACTCTCTGGGAATTGGGGTGGGAGGCACTGGGGGATGGGAAGGGAGAGGGGTGGGGAGGGGGAGCAGGGGGTACGGGGGGAGGAGAAGGGAGGGAGGGAACTGGTGTACCTAATAAGTTTGTATGAGCTGAAATAAAAAAAAAAAAAGAAAAAAAAAAAAAGAAAAAGTCTGCCGAGCAGGAGACTTCCACCATCTTTTCCTTTTAAAGTCAGTTCAAGTCAGGCCTCCAGTGCAGAATGTAAAATAATGTTTTTTCAAGTCAGTTGCTATTAGTTGAGGGACAGGAGGAGTGTCACTGTTGACCCTCTTTAAATTTTGGAACATTAACTGAAAAAAAAAAGATAGCTCATTAAAAGATTAGGGGAAGAAAGTCAGAAGAAGTAAAAGGTCCCACATCCATTGTTTATATTGCATGTCAACATGCAAAGAGAAGCCAAGCCTTTTTTTCCATTTGACAAAGTGCAATTCAGATGACTTCCTTATTTCTCAAGTAGCCTCTAAGCATTAGGTAAATATTATCAGTTTGTATTTCATTTGCTCTGTTACAAGGGGAGGCTTTAAAGGGAAGAGGAGCCTGGTTTCTACTGTTTTGGTTCACTGCAAGTGTGCGCTTTAAACTTAATTCCCATGATTTCTAGTTTCATTCTACTGTTATCAGAAAAGACATTTGTTACTGAGTGCAGTGGCTCAGACCTGTTACTGAAGGGCTTGAAAGACTGGGGTACAGTGATTGCCTTGTATTCAAAGGTAGTATATGCCAAAGAATGTGAATCTGTTTCAAAACAAAATGAAAGAAAGAAGAAAGGAAGAAAGGAACAAAGAAAGAAAAGGGAAAGGTGAAAGGAAGAGAAATAAATTTTTAGTCTTCTTAAGTTTCCTAAGACTTTTTTTGTAATTTAATATATAATCTGTTTTTTCATATGATCAATTTTAAAGAATTTATTATGTGTGCTTGAGAGGAATATATATTCTCCTATCATTAGGTAGAGTATTCTTTATATTCTGATAGATCTATACGTTCTTCAGTATTCTTCACCCTTACTGTTTTTTCATTGAGATTCTGTGAGGATTTTCTATACACTATTTGTTGAAGAGTATTAAAGTCTCTGAATGTTATTGCACTGATGTATCTACATCTGTCTATGTATCTATCAATCAATCTATCTATCCATCTATGTATGCTTTCATGTTTGTTTTTTCTTTGACAAATAAATTAAAAGTTAAAATTGCACATTTAAAGGAATAGTATTTACTTCTAAAATATGTTTTACACTTTATGTTTAAATCAGTTTAAGCATCTTTATTTATAGATTATGTGAGTAGCGATTCTGTCTTATGAATCCAGTTGGTCTCCGTCTATGTAGTTCAGGATGAGGTTGAACTTCTTATCCTCTTACCTCAACCTAGGATTATTAGCATGAGTCAACACATCTTTTATACAGTGTTGGAAATCAAGGATGCTAGGTAGGCTGTCTACCAAATGAACTACAACCTTGTCTTGAAATGCCTCTTTTTTTGAGAGAACGTATTATTTTGTAGCTCAAACTGGCATGGAACTCACTACATAAACTTGATTGGCCTTGACCGTATGAAATCTTCTTGCCTCCGCCTCTTAAGTGTTGGGATTATAGGAATGTATCATCATGTCCAGCACTGGAGATATTTTTATACTTAATTTCCTTATATCAGATATGTATGTATATATAATTATATAATAATTATATAATTGTTACTCCTTTCTGAATATTGACAATTTTGTCATCATATAATATGCATATTTGTCTCTTAAAATATTTCGCAGCCTAGTGTCTGTTCTGACTGTTTCAAATATATCTATTCTTCTTCTAGTTTGGTAACCATTTTCATAGGCTATTTTTTCTCAGTTCATTATTCATTGTCATTTAAATCTGAAATGACTGTTTTATCAAGAGCATTTAGGTAGATCTTCCTTACTGTGGTTTACATGTATTTTGTTGAAAAGCTTTACGTTGCTTTTTTTCTTAATTACCTTTCTTTGGGATTTTCACATATGCGTATGATGCCTGCTGATTACTCCTGATCCCACCGTTTATCCTCCCTATCATGCCTATTGATGCTTCCTCTTCCTACATATTCTTTTCCCCCATGCTTGTCACTTCGTTTTGTTTTGTGGTACAAAGATGATTGGTTATCTGTGTGAACCTGGGTTTGGAGCTATCCAGTATAATTTGTTGGGCTTAGCAGTGAGAACAAATCATGTTCTTCAGATCTGTTCAGGTGCTCTGTACCGTTTGATTGTAGAGTTTGGTGATTTACATTTCAGGTAGTTATTGTTAGGAAAGGACTTACAATTACTGCTTTTTTAGTTCTTTTCTGTCTTACAGTTCTTTTCCTTTTTCTAATTTTCCTTTGTACTCATTTATTTATTTTATTTATTTCTTCAGGAATCAAATCCAGAGCTTTTCAGTGTAGGCAAGGATTCTACATCTGAGTTAATGCGATTCGCCCCACAGTCATAGGTATTTTCTTGTGATTAAAATAAAGCTTTTATAAAATATATTCAATAATTTACTTTAAATTGGTAAAAACTGTAATTGTATACAGACCCTTATTTTGTTCTTCTCCCCTGTATTCTTTGTTGTTGATCTTAGTTTGTGCCATTTAATATTTTTATATCCATTAACAGATTCTATAGTTAGTTATATTTTAAACTGTATAAGCTGAGAAGGAATTTATCTATTTACTCCTATTACAATATTACAGTTTTTACATTTGTTTCTATATCAATTTCTACTGCCTAATTTCATATTTTTCTCATGCTTCTGTGTTTTCTCATAGGCTTAATGTTCTGTCATTTCAATCTTTATATTTCTTTCCTAAGGGGTTTAGTTGTATTGAACTACTTCTGCTTTTTTTTTTTTTTTTTTTTTTTTTTTTTTTTTTTTTTGCGTGGGTAGGTTCTTCTCTCCTGCTTTTGAAGGACATTTTTTCCATATATAATATGGTTGCCTGGAATTTTCTTGTCTTTCAGCGTGTTGACTGTCATCCTGTTGGCGACAGCTGGGAGACCCAGGAACATCCACTAAGATAAAGCTGAATCCTTAACTAGACTACAGAAAAGAATTTCAAAATAAGCCAGAGTGAAGCAGAGTTAGTAAGTTATTAAAAATAGATTGAGTTCTCTTAAATTAAAGCCTGGGCATTCAGAAAAAGAGCTTAGGAAAGCTGTAATATATATCCAGTAAGTGAGAGAGGAAGAAATAAGAAGAGAGACTTAGGTATCTTTATAATGGCTTTATATATACACATGATTTTGTGTCTTTCCAAATTGCATTGCTTAAGGGGTATGACTTAATACAAGTTTTAAAGATTAAGCAAAACTTAAAATTTAAATAAAGTTTAAAAATTAAATAGAAGTATGTGAGTTGATTTTTTTCTCTTGTAAACACTTTCATCTTGTAAATTAAATTGTATGGTAATTTATGAAGTACATTATTTAGATTTAGGGATGAGAAAGGAGGCTCACATGGCCAAATTCAGGGCCCCAAACAGTCTGTTCCTAATGTGGTTGTTTTAAACAGTTTAGCTTTCAAGGTGTTTTTAAGAAGCTAAGCTCTATCTCTGTATTCTTTTTGATAATTTTATAAATTGTCTTAAAGTTCTACATTCCCATCCATTTTCTAGAGTGAAGCGCTTTTTTTCCTTACAATGTCCACTTATTTTTTTACCTGTCTTTTTACCCTGTCTCGATCCCACTACTTTCTGGACTATACTTAAAAAAAATGACGGTAATTTAGTTAATGTTCTTTTGTTCATGGCAAGTCAGTTTCTCTTACTACTTTCAGAATATTCTTTGTCTTTGACTTTTGACAATTTAATTGTAATAGTTTAGTGTGAATATTCTGTGTAAATCTTATTTAGTATCTAAACTGCCTGAGGCTGGATGTCTATTTCCTTTGCAAAATATATGATGTTTTAGTTATTGTTTCTTTAAATAAACTTTCCATTTCTTTTCTCCCTCTTGAGCTTCAATGATGCGTATGGTTTGCTTGATGGTGAACCACAAGTCCTCTGCTCATTGTTTGCCATTGTTTTGATTTTATTACTTTGAATAATCGTCAGTAACCTGTGTTTGAACTTGGCGATCCTTTTTTTTTTCTTAATATATTCTGCTGTTGAAATTCTTTATAGTGAAATGTTTAGTTATTGTATTCTTAAACTTCAGTATTTCTACTTGGTACTTTTAAAACATTCCATCGCTGTAAATTTTCACTTTTTTAATTTAATTTTTTTTCTAAGCTGGAGAGTAGTAGTTCAGCAGGCAAGGATGCATAGTGCAAACATGGTTATCTGAGTTCAATCTCCACATGTATATGCTTACACACACAACACACACACACACACACACACACACACACACACACACATATAATTGAGGTTCCATATACCATATGTGTGTAGAAGCATGTGATATTAACCTTTCTGGTTTATTTCACTTAACAGAATAATCTCTGGTTCTGTTCATTTTTTACAAGTGAGAGTGGTTTAATTCTTTCCCATGATTAAATAATGCTACATTGCATATATATTCCACGTTTTCTTTATTCATTTATCTGTCGATGGACCCCCTGGGATTTTTTCTAAAACTGCTATTTAAAATAGATATAAACGTAGGTATAGAAGTATGGATAAAGTTGGGTATGGAAATATCTGTATAGTGTGCTTTTTCTATTTCTGTTGGGTAAATTTCCTGGAGTTGTACAGCTGAGTTATATGATAGTTACATTGTCAGTTTTTCAAGGAAACGTCCTACTAATTTCTATGGTGACTGTACTAATTTACCTTCGCATCAATAGTGTGTAAGTATTTCTTTAGCATCCTCACAAATATTTGCTGTTGTTTGTTTTCTTGAACATAGCAATTCTGACTGTAGTAAGATATAATCTCAATTTAGTTTTAATTTGTATTTATTTTTCTGATGGCTAAGAAAGCTGAACATGTTTTTATACATTTATTGGACATTTATATATCCTGTTTTCTGTTGTTTTAAGAGATGGTCTGATATACCCTAGGCTATCCCAAAACTTAGGCCATGTAGCTTAGGAAGAACTTGCACTTCTGATTCTCATGACTCTACATTCCATGTGCTGGGATTACAGGAGTCTGATATCATATCCAGAATGTACTTCATCTTTTTTTTTAAAGGGAAATTCTTTTTTTTTTTATTTATTCAATTGTGCGCGTGTATGTGTGTGTGTGTATGTGTATGTGTATGTGTGTGTGTATGCATGTATGTGTGTGTAGAACCACGGACGAACTCAGGAACCACCATGGACCACCTCCTCCTTGTTTACTCTGCCCCGGGATTCACATACTCCGCCCTACCAGGACCAGAAACTCAGGCCGCCCCCGCTTCCGGCTGGTGTCTATACGTGGGGTCTAGGATCCGAACTCAGGACCTTCTGCCTGCAAGGCAGAGGCTTAACCCCTGAGCCACCTCTCCAGCCCCAGAATGTACTTCATCTTTTGAAAGCTTCCCATGTAATTTGCCCACTCACTGATTGGATTCTTTGTTTATTTGGTGTTTAAATATTTTAGTTCTTTATATACATGCAGTGTGTGTGTGTATAATATATTAGAAGGCTGTGTTTCCACTCTATTGTTTCATTTGTCATATAAAACTTTAACACCAAATTAGAAACATTCAACTTTTGGGTCTGGGAGACAGCTCAGTAGGTAAAGCTCCTGTTCTCAAGTGCGCTGACTTGAGTTTGATTCCTGAAAGGAAGTCCATTTGATGGAACTGACTTGTAAAACTCTGACCTCTACACTCACACTATGACATACACGCAATTCTCTTCCTCTCTTTTTTATCTCTCCTTCTTAAATAAATAAGAAATTCTCACATTTTAAATGTCGATTATTTTTATGATACTTATTTTGAATTTTTTGTCCAGTCAGCTACTTTCCTTTCACTGGAGTTGATTTCCAGAGGTTGGTTTGTTCTCTTCTGGTGAAATAAGTTCCCTTTTTTGTTTCATTCATTCTTCATGTGAACACCTATACATTAGAGCAAGGTATCACTTCTCAGAGTCTATTTAAACTGAGCACATACAGAGGAAGATCCTCTCCTATCAATTCTAGCAGATATTCCAAGGACTTCTTAAATGCTTCATACTAGTTAAAATTTAGTCTTTGTTCATGTGTGTGTGCGTGTGTGTGTGTGTGTGTGTGTGTGTGTGTGTGGTGTGTGTATCAGAGGGCACTGTGTATTCTGTGGAGGACCAAGGACCAAGGGTGACTTCTGGAATCATCCTGGATTGAATTGCTTCTACTTACTTGCTTCCCTCTGGGATTTCCCAGGCATCATCCACCAGGACTGGAAGGACATGCCTCTGGTGTTTCTTCCAAGCATTTTTCCATGGGACATGGGATCTGAGCTCAGGACCATCTGTTTACGAGATAGAGTCTTAACCCATGAGCCATGTCTCCAACCCTCTGTCTTCTTTCTTAATAGTCCCTGTATATTTAGCGTAATACTAGGTCCTCTCAGGGTTCCGATAGGCACTACAAAAGCCATATACTTCAGGGAATCCCTTTTTAAAAAGTAGATGTTAGATGCACTGTCTATTCCTATCTACCGGGAGAAGCTTAGGCTTCAGTGGTTGTCTCTCCCAACTTACTCTGTGTTGACTAAGTGGGAGTGAATTGCTTGGTGTTTAAGTAAAAGTTCAAATCAAAATCTTTGCATCCAGTTACTTTCAGGAGTTTAGAATATACTATTTATTTTCACCACTGCAACAGGTTACACGCCATGAGTGGGATGCATGAAATACACAACATCAGAGTCATTGTTCAAAATTACTCTTAAAAATATGGTTTTTATAGAAAGGTAGAGATTTGAATTTTCCTAAAGGCTTTGATGAGGTTTGTTTTCATTCTTTCAGGGTTATGTACCTTCTCAACTTATTACCAAAGTTTTTATAAAAGTACTATGTCCATACATGTGCATTTTGTGTATCTAGAGTGAGAAGAGGGTTCCATCATATTGCTAATAGAAATCAGTCATTTTAAATATACTACAGTAGCTTGCTGTTAAAATGAGTTAAGTATGAAATATTTTCTGAAGTTTATAATCACAGAATATACATGCTCACACTTTCATATATCAAATTTTCCTAGGCTAAGTTTGATTTTAATTTTCTATTTTTTTCTTTTTAGAATTAGTCTATACTATTCATTTTTTTTAATTTATTTTTTCCACTCATACAAACTTGATAGGTTCCCCATTCCCCTCCCTCCCTCCACCCCTCCCTGGATCCCCTTGTTCCCTCCTCCCTTTCCCCTTCCTTTCCCTCCTCCCTCTCTTTTTCCCAGTGAGCCCCTCCCCATTCCTGGAGCATCCTTTAGCCAAACTTCCCTCTGGGTCCTCCGCTCTGATGAGGTGTAAGGACTCAGTAGCATTGCCTAGAGCTCTTTTTTTATGTTCCCCTTTAGTAGAGGAACACTATTGTGGTTGTTAATCCCTTGCCTCTAAGGATCATAGTGCCTGTGATCCATGCTAGACTTTAGGGGGGTCAATGACATGTTAGTCATTGTGCAGGTCATGCAAAGACCTATTATGATTACTTCGGCTTTAACGTGTGTGGAGTATCTTGTATATCGTTGCTCCTCTCTGTCTTTAGGCTCTTAAAATCTTACTGCCCCCTCTTCCACAAATTTCCCTGAGCTTTAGGATGGGGAGAGATGAGGCTGGCCTGGTTTCTGGTGATTAATGTAGGGTCTATGATCTGAATTACGGTTATTCTTTTTTCTTCTTCTTCTTCCAGTTTTGCTGTTCCTGCACTGCTCTTGGCTCCATCCTGATGGGTATTGGATGTCACCTCTTAGCCAGAGATAAAAGGCTGTTAAAATAGAGTCTTATTATAAGAATAGATTCAAAGGCAGATGGAATAAGAGTAGGAGACTGCAGTGAGGGTGGGTCAGTCTCCCATTTGCAGGATGATTACCTTCTATTTACCAGACTCTATGCCCTCCCTTTCTGTTGAGATCAAACCCCACCAGTTGCAAGTGACCAGGAATGAAAGTCTGTGAGCTTAACCAGATGTTTCATTACTTACTTGCAGTATTGGATGGTGGCCTGTATTCTCTGCTGTAGCATAATCCTCTGTCTCCTTGTTTCTGGCAGTACCATCCTTCCCCTTGCCTCCTGTTTATAATCTTTGCAATTACTGTAGGTATTACAGAGATTTATCTTTGATTGTGTCACTAAGTGAATTTGGTACTAGGATCCACCTATTAAGAAGTACATACGGTACTTAATTTTCTGTGTCTGGGATACTTCACTCAATATAATTTTTTCTAGTTCCATCCATTTCCCGGCAAATTTCATTAATTCATCATTTTTGATGGCTGAGTAGTATTCCATTGTATAAATGGACCACATTTTTCTTATCCACTTGTCAACTGTTGGGCATTTGGGTTGATTCCATGACTTTGCTATTGTAAACAGTGCTGCTATGAACATGTTCATGCTTGGGCTATGGAGGTGAATTTTCGCTGTATGGGGGGTTATTCCCAAAAGTGGAATAGCTGGATCATATGGCACTTCAATCTTTAACTTCTTTAAGAATCTCCAGACAGCTCGCCAGTATGAGCCTGCATTCCCACCAGCAATGTAGGAGAGTTCCCCTCTCTCCACATCCTCTCCAGCATTTGGTGTTGTTTGTATTGTGGATTTTTGCCATCCTGACCGGGGTGAGATGATATCTCAGGGAGGTTTTGATTTGCATTTTCCTGATGGCTAAGGATGCAGAGGATTTTGTAAGATATTTGGTAGACATTTCAATTTCGTCCTTGGTAAAGTTTCTTTTAAGTTCCAAGGCCCATTTTTTAATTGAGCCATTCGTTTCCTTGGTGTTTAGTTTTCTAAGTTCTTTGTGCACTCAGGATAATAGCGCTCTGTCAGATATATGGTTAGTGAAGATTTTCTCCCATTCTGTGGGTTGCCTTTTTGCTCGAGTTACAGTCTCTTTATCTGAACAGAAGCTCTTTAATTTCATAAGATCCCATCTGTAGAGTGTGGGTTTTAGTGACTATGCTATTGGATTTCCGTTTAGGAACTGTTGGCCTAGTCCAATGAGCTCGAGGAAGTTCCCTACCCTTTCAATCAAGGTTTTTATAGTCTGTGGCCTTATATTGAGGTCCTTGGTCCATTTAGAATTAATTCTTGCACATGGTGATAAGTACGGGTCCAGTTATAATCTTCTGCATGTGGATATCCAGTTTTGCCAGCACCATTTGTTGAAGATGCTGTTCTTTTTCCATTGGATTTTTGGGACCCTTTGTCAAATATCAAATGGTTGTAGTTGTGTGGGCTTATATCTGGGTCTTCAACCCTTATCCATTGATCTGTGTGTCTATTTTGGAGCCAGTACCAGGGTGTTTTTATAACTACAGATTTGTAGAATAGATTAAGGTTTGGTATGGTGATACCTCCAGCAGTGTTTTTGTTACTTAGGATTGTCTTTGCTATCCTGGGTTTTTTGTGCCTCCATATGAATTTTGAGATTGCTTGGTCAACTTCTTTAAAGAATTGCTTTGGAATTTTGATTGGTATAGCATTGAATCTGTATATTGCCTTTGGTAGGGTTCATTTTTATGATGTTGATTCTGCCAATGCAGGAACATGGGAGGTCTTTCCACCTTCTAGTGTCTTCTGTAATTTCTTTCTTTAGGATTTTAAAGTTTTCATTGTAAAGGCAACTTCATTCCTTGGTTAGGTTTATACAAAGGTATTTCATTTTTTAAGGGCTATAGTAAATGGGATTGTTTTTATCAGAGCTTTTTCACTTCTTTCATTCTGTGCATGTAGGAAGGCTACTGATTTTTCTACATTTATTTTGTATTGTGCCACCCTGCTGAACTTCTGTATAAGTTCCAGGATCTTCCTGGTGGAGGTTTTGGGATCATTCAAGTATAAGATCATGTCATCTGCAAATAGAGATAACTTGACTTCTTCCTTGCCGATTTGAATCCCTTTTATCTCCCTTTCTTGTCTTATGGCCTCAGCTAAGACTTCAAGTACAATATTGAATAGAAGTGGTGAGAGTGGACAGCCTTGTCTAGTTCTTGATCGAAGCGGGAATGCTTCGAGTTTTTCCACATTGAGTATAATCTTTGTTGTAGGCTTGTTGTACACAGCTTTTATTATATTGATAACGGTTCCTTCCATTCCAACCATCTCTGGGATTTTGATCATAATGTTGGATCTTGTCAAAAGCTTTTTCTGCATCTATCAAGAGTATCATGTGGTTTTGGATTTTGAACTGGTTTATATGGTGAATTACATTTATTGATTTGTGTATGTTGAACCAACCTTATGTGCCTGGGATAAAGCCTACTTGATCCTTGTGAATGATCTTTTTGATGTTTTTCAATCTGATATGCTAAGACTTTGTTGAGAATCTTTGCATCTGTGTTCATCAGGGAGATTGGCCTATAGTTTTCTTTTTTAAGTGTATCTTTATTGGGTTTTGGAATTAAGACTATATTAGCTTCATAGAAAGAATTTGGTAGTGTTCCTTCCTTTGCTATTTGATGGGAACAGTTTAAGGAGTATTGGTGTTATTAGCTCCTTAAATGTCTGGTAGAACTTTGTGCTGAATACATCTGGTCCAGGACATTTTTTGGTGAGGAGATTCAAGATTACTTCATCGATTTCCTCATATGTTTTAGGACTATTTAAATAATTCAACACTTCCTGATTCAATTTAGGTAAGTTGTACTTACTTAGGAATTCATCCATTTCTTTTGTGTTGTCAAATTTCACAGAGTATAAGGTTTTGAATTAGGATGTTATAATTCTCTGAATTTCTTGGATATCGGCAGTGATAACTCCATTTGCATTTCCAATTTTGTTAATTTGGGGTTTCTGTCTCTTTCTTTTGGTTAATTTAGCTAGGCGTATATCAATCTTATTGATTTTTTTAAAGTACCAAGTTTTTGACTGGTTGATTCTCTGTATCATTTTCCTTATGTCAGTTTTGGATATTTCTCCCCTGATTTTGCTGATCTCGTCTCTTCTACTACTTTTGGGATCGGATTGCTCTAGTGTCTCTAAAGCTTTAAGCTGCATTAAGTTATTTATTTCTGATGTTTCTATTTTTTTGATGTAGGCATTAAGAGCTACGAACTTATCTCTTAGGACAGCTTTCGTAGTGTTGACAAATTGTATTTTCATTATCGTTCACTTTCAGGAAATCTTGAATTTCCTTTATAATTTCTTCCTGAACTCAATTCTCATTCAGCACCATAGTGTTTAGTTTCCAGGAGTTAGTGTATTTTCTGTTGCTTATTGTGTTGCAGATGTCAAGCTTTAGACCATGGTGGTCTGATAGGGTACAGGTTAGAATTTCAACTTTCCTGTATATGTGGAGATTCATTTTGTGGCCCAATATGTGATCTGTTTTGGAGAAAGTTCTGTGTGCTGCTGACAAAAATGTGTATTCTTTGGTGCATGGATGAAAAGTTTGATAGAGATCTGTAAGGTCCATTTCAGTAAGAGTTTGATTGAGTTCCAATGTGTCTCTGTTAAGTTTTTCACCTGTTGATCTCTCCCATGTTGAGAGGGCGGTGTTGAAATCCCCAAGAATTATCATTTGGGGGTTGATTTCTCACTTTAAGGTTTGCTTAATGTATGTGGAGGCACCTGTATTAAGTGCATATATGTTCAGTATTGTAAAGTCTTCCTGGTGAATTGTACCTGTGACTAAAATGTAGTATCCATCTGTGTCTCTTATGATTTTTTTTAGTTTGAAGTCCACTTTGTCTGATAGCATAATAGCTACCCCTGCCTGTTTCCTGGTTCCATTAGCTTGCAGAATTTTGGAACAGCCTTTTATTTTTAGGATGTTCATATCCTTTGTGGTGAGGTGAATTTCCTGAAGGCAGCAGATTGATGGATTGTGATTTTTAATCCAAGTTTGCAATCTGTGTCTCTTGATTGGTGAGTTAATTCCACTGACATTTAATGTTATAATGGAGAAATTATTTTTAATTCTGGACACTTTTTATGTTTTGTGGCTTTTATAAGTGTATAAATTGGCTTTTAGGTTTTGTTGGTATTATACTTCCCTTCTGTCCTTTTGGATGTGCTTGTTCTTATATTCAAGCTTGAGTATCTTTTCTAAAATTTTTTTAAGGCCTGGTTTGGTAGACATGTAAGCCTTTTAGTTGTCTTTGTGCTGCAAAACTTTTCCTTCCCCATCAATCATGACAGATAGTTTTGCAAGGTATATCATCCTGGGTTGACATTTTTGCTCATTCAAGACTTGAAGTATGTCTTGCCAAGCTCTTCTTGCTTTTACTGTTTCCAATGAGAAATCATTTGTTATTTTAATGGTTTACCATTAAAAGTGATTTTTTTTTCACTTAATGCTCTCAGCACAATTTCTTTGTCTTGAGTGGAATGTTTTAACTATTATTTGCCGTGGTGAGTTTCTATTTTGGTCATATCTGTTTGGGGTGTGAAATGCCTCCTGTATATGGATGCGCCTCTCTTTTTTTAGATGAGGAAAGTGTTCCTTGATGATAGTTTTGAAAATTTCCTCAGATGTGGTATTTTTGGATTCTTGCTCTGGTATTCCGTGACTACACATTTTAGGCTTCTTCAGGGTATCCCATAACTTTTGAATATTTCTCTCAAGTATCTTTTTGGCTTTAACAACATCTTCCATTGAGCTTGTTAATATTCCCACTTTGTCTTCAAGATCTGAAATTCTATTTTCTGTTTCATTTATTCTGCTGGTAAGACTCTCTGTTGAGTTCTGGGTTGAGGATAACTTGTCTTTTAGTTCAGTTTTAAACTCAGCTTGAGTCTGTTTTAACTGCTCTATGCCTATTTTTGCTTCTTGAACTGTTTTTCTCAACTCCTCCAAGTGTCTGTTGTGTTCCTCTTCAAAGTGGTTGATGCAGTTACTTAGCGCCTCCTGAATTTCTTCTTCCTTTTTTTTTAATTATTATTATTATTATTTATTCAATTGTGCGTGTGTGCATATGTATGTGTGCACGTGTGTGTGTGTGTCTGTGTGTGTGTCTGTGTGTGTGTAGAACCATGGACGAATTTGGGAACCACCATGGACCACCTCCACCTCCTTCTGCCCCGGGATTCACAGGCTCCGCCCTACCAGGACCAGAAGCTCAGGCCGCCCCCGCTTCCGCCTGGCGCCTGTATGTGGGATCTGGGATCCGAACTCAGGACCTTCCGCCTGCAAGGCAGAGGCTTAACTCCTGAGCCACCTCTCCAGCCCCTGAATTTTCTCTTTCTTAGTATTGATCATGGTAATGATCATGCGTTGAAAGTCATTATCTCAGGTCAGGTTTCTTGGCTCTTTTCTGTGCATTTGTTCTGGTTGGAGTCTATCATTATGAGGTTAATTCTTTCGGTGGGATATTTGTTTTCTTAGGTTTTGTTTCTCATCGATTTGCACTTTGACTTGGGCATTGTCGTTTTATTTCTTAAGACCTTTCAATTTCTGTGTGTTTTTGACTGAACTGAATTAGTTGGTATCACTACTCTCGGGCAGTTATTACTAGTGTTTACCTTGGTGTTGGTTACACTTGTTATTGTTATTTCCTAGATTAGGCTATTAGACAGTACAGTGGGTAGATAGGGGGTGAATATTAGTATGATAGTGCACTTTTACGATATGTGATATATGAGGGTGAGTGGTATAGTCCCTGAAGTTGTATATGTTTTGGGGGTGGTATATGGAGAAATTACTCCTACAGTACCTAGTAATTGAAAGGAACAGAATGGTAAAAAGGGGGTTTACTTTTCTTTGGACCGGTTGTGGAGAATCTTTCCCATGTGATAGGATGAATTTAGAAGATTTCAGATGTGTGGCTTTTGTCCCCTAGAGTTTTGCTTGGGTCTTATTTGAACTCTGTTGAATTCTGATGATCAGTGTGTCCTCCCTGGACTGGGGCACAGCGTGTCCTTGCTGGATTGCTAGTGTCCCCGGCGGGCAGGGAAAGAGCAGAGGTGCTGGTGGTGGGCGCAATTAACCTGGGGACCTGGGTTGTGGCCCAGGGGTCCTCCCTGGCCTAGAGCAGCACCTGCCCCGACTGGCTGGAGGGAGGAGCTGGGATGAGTGGGTTACCTGGGGTTTGGGGGTGAGCAGGGGGTGTTTACCTGGGGAACAGTGTGTCCTCACTGGACTTCACGTGACCCCGGGTGGGTGGGGGAAGGGATACTCATCATGCTTAATAATGGGTTTCATTATGATATTTTCATATATCCATATAAAGTAGCTTGATCACATTTAACCCCATCACCCTTTTCTTGTCAGGTTCTATCTTTGCAGATTACCTTCCATTTCCCACCGAACTCTTCCTCTCTATTTTCACCTTTCTTGTTGTTGATCAACGGAATTTATTTAGGGTTATTTACTTGACAAACACAATGGATTATTTATAGGAACATAGTCAAATTACTAGTGGTTATAACACTGATGAAAATGCCTCTTGTCCCCCCCCAGCAGCCATTAACTCCTAATGGGTCCTCCTCCCACCCCCAGACTGCATACTGTTAACTGCCTACACAATCCTCAGAAAAGGGCTGGGCCACAGGAGTTCCTCTTTCATTGACTGTTGACAAGTAATCATATTTTCTGTTAGTTCCTGAGTATGATGGCTGTGTCATGTCCCAAAGATAGCATTCCACAACACTCCACCTCTTCCTCTTCCTCATACATTCTTTGTTCTTTCGGTCCCCTCTTCTGGTATGTTCCTTGAGCCTTAGAGGAGGTGACAGATGTCCCACTTAGGAATAACAATTGACAGTTATTTATCCTCAGCACTTAGACTAGCACTCATTGAAAAAAAAAAGCTTCTTTGACCAAAATCTAAGGAATTAAGCAACTTTTTATAGACACACACACACACACACACACACACACACACACACACACACAGTATATGTGCATATACATAATATATGTAAATATTTAATGAGCTTTGATTTTTATTTTATTTTCATATTTTTAAATTATTTTCTTATTTTTGCAAAAATAATAATGAGTGGTTGTCCCTTTCCCCCTTCCTTACCCTTCCCTCTCTCCTTCCTTTCCCTCTCTTCCTTCCCTTCACCTTCCACCCTACTCCCTGTCTGCTTGCATGGCCCCATGGTTTCTTTTGGGTTATCTGCTATAGTAGGGGTTCTGGTCTCTGTAGCAGATTAAGTGGGCTTTCCTTTGCTCAACCCACTGATGGGGGCACTCTCCTTCACCTGTCTAGCCCTAACCCCTAAGATTCCCCTGCAGGTAGTTGTTTATCTGGAGTTCCTCATTAGTCTATGGAGGAATGTTGATATGTCAGTCAGTGTTCAGGTTTGGTGCGGATAAGTCTCAGTGTAGAAAGTCCTGGCTGCAGCAGCCCTGTCTTGGGTGGAATGTCCTGATTATCACTGGACCCTCCCCACCTTTAGGCTACTACAATCTTACTGACCCCTCTTCTTCAAGATTCCCTGAGCCTTAGGATGGGGAGAGATTTTATGGGTCTGATTATAGTTTAGCAGTTTAGGGTCACCAGTACTGCATTCTGGTTGGTTGCTGTTGTCTATTTTATTGCTCTTCCATTGTACTAGGCTGTGTCTTTTTTGGGTGTTGAGATATTTTCTTTTCTAAAGATAAAATGAGAGGAGTTTAGATGGAGGTTTACTACTGGGTGTTTGTGGTTAGTATTGAGGTTTCTTATCCTGTCTATTGCCAGTTTTCTCCCTATCCACTGTTTTTTCAGACTGGTTTACAGTGGTGGGTATGTGTTCCCTGTCTTGGGGTGGTTAGGCGCTAGTAAGAAGGTGCTTGGTTATTTGGAGGCTAACCCCACTCTCTAGTATGTCCTATTCCTGTTCTTCCCTCCCCTTAAAACTTTCATTACATAAGAATCTTTTTCAACTGTTTGCCTCTATTCTTTTACTTCTGCTCTTTTGGGGCTTTGTTCTATCCCTCCTGTGGCTTGGGTTCCTTTGCATTTGTGGATTACAGCAAACTGGAAGTTTAATGTTAGGATCCACTTATAAAGGGGAATATACAGTGTCTGTCATTCTGTGTCTGGGATATTTCGTTCAGTATTATTTCTTCCACTTTCATCTATTTACTGGTAAATTTCACTAGTCTATCCTTCCTGACAACTTAATAGTATTTCACTGTATATATGTACCATATTTTCATTAACCATTAGTCAACTGTTGGACATCTAGGTTGGTTCCATTTCTTTGCTATTGTGAAAAGAGCTGCTTTGAACATGGTTGTGCATGTGACTCAATTACAGGATGTAGTGTTCTTTGAGAATATTCCCAGGAGTGATATATTTTAACTTTTTAGGAACCTCCAAATGGATCTCCAAAGGGGTTGTGTGAGTATAAAATCCCACTAGCAGTGTATGAAGGTTCCCTTCTCTCTGCATTCAAGCCAGCATTTGCTTTCTAATTCAATTCTTCACAGAAATGGTTAAAAAAATCGAGAATTTCATATGGAAGCAAAAATGACCCAGAATACCAAAAGAATCCTGAGTAACAAAAACTCCATGTGAGGTATTATCATACTAGACTTTAAACTATACTGTAAAGCCATAGTAATTAAAAGAGCTCCTAAAAGAAAAAGATACAGACCAATGGATTAGAATTGAAGACTCAAATACAAGTGCATATACCTACAGTCAATTGATTTTTTTTTACATAGGTGCCAAAAAAAAAAAAAACCTATTGGAAAAGGGACAGCATCTTTAACAAGTGTTGCTAGCAAAATTGGATATTTGCATGCAGAAGAATGAAACTGGATGGTTTTTGTCTCCCTGCACAAAAATCAACTCCAGATGGATCAAATAACCTCAATGTTAGACCAGAAACTATAAAACTCCTTCAAGGAAAACAAATGAGAAATGCCCTCAAATTGATTGGTCTCTGCCAGTATTTCCTCAGTTGGATCCCCAAAGCACAGAGAATAAGTCCAACACTAAACAAGTGAGACTACATGAAATTAAAACCTTTTGCTCAGCAAAAAAGACTGTTAACTGAGCAAAAAGACATCCTACAGAATGGGAACACATCTTCATTAACAAGACGTCTGACAGAGGTCTAATATCAAAAGTACATAAAGAACTTAAAAATAATCAAATACCAAAGAAGCAAACAACCACATTAAAAATTAGCTATAAAACCAAAAAGAAACTTCTCACAAGACAAAATTCAAATGTCTAACAAACATCTTTAAAAATATTCTACATCCCCAGTCATTAGAGAAATGCCATTTAAAACCACCCTGAAATATCATCTTACTCCAGTCAAAATGGCTAAGAGCCAAAACGCAAACAATAGTGAATGTAAATGGATTCAGGGGGAAGGAGACCCTCACATATTATGTATTTTGTACTCCAGATTTTTCTAGAATTCACTCTGGAGCTTAGGCTAGTCTCAAATGCAAAGCAATACTTCTTGCTTCCCAATTGCTGGGGTTACAGGATTGAGTCACCATGCCTGGCTGTAGAGAAGGAATTTTAAATATAAGTACATCTATTATAATTGAGTTGGGAATAAGAATTTCCTTTATCTAAAGAGTGGTACCTTATGTAAGTTGCAATTAAATAGTGCTCATATATTCTTAATTTTTAACAACAAGTTCTCATTTTAGAACTATGTGGAAGGAATGCCATTTATATATAATTTATTCACAAATGATTTTATGGAAATTGTGAAAATCTGTTTCTTTTTAAAGAATTGTGACATCTTAGAGAATTGTAGCACTCAAATTTACATTTTTAAAGAACAGCAGACAATTTAATAGCTTCTTGATTTAGAACTTCTAAATGATTTTTCTTTTTTTATAATAATATATCTTTTTTCTGGACTCTGGGAATTGGGGCGGGAGGCATGGGGGGATGGGGCAGGAGGGGTGAGGGGAGGGAGAACAGGGAGTTCGGGGGGAGGAGGAGGGAGGGAGGGAATTGATGTACCTATTAAGTTTGTATGAGCTGAAATAATAATAATAAATGTATTAAAATAAAAAAATTAAAGAACTCAAAAAAATAATAATATGTCTTTTTTCTTTAGGACAAATTCTCTCACTGTACCCCAGGCTGATCTGCAACTCACTATGTAGTTCAGTCTGGTGCCAAATTTACAATGCTCTTGATTCACTTTCCCAAGTGCTAGAATTACAGCCTGGAATACAGAAATGACCATCGTACTTGGATTGTAAATGGTCATTTGTTTTTTAAATTTAGCTTCCCTTAAGTATAATCTTTGTGCAAAAAATTCAGTAAGTTAAAATGTACAATTTTGTGAGGTTTCTTCCAAATACATAGTTATTTCATAATCACACTCAAGACATAGAGGATGTCCATTATTACAAGAAGAGTCATTATCAAGCCTTTCGCCTATACTCAGATAACTGCTGATTTGCTTTCTTTCTGAATAACTGTAGGAGTGGAACCATGTGATACGCAATCTTTTGTGCCTGTCTTCTTTCATTTTGTAGAATATACTTGAGATTAAACTACATTGTTTCTTTCATAAATAATTACTTTTAACTATGGAGTAATATTATATTGTAGGGCTGGAGAGGTGGCTCAGGGGTTAAGCCTCTGCCTTGCAGGCGGAAAGTCCTGAGTTCGGATCCCAGATCCCACGTATAGACGCCAGGCGGAAGCGGGGGCGGCCTGCGCTTCCGGTCCTGGTAGGGCGGAGCCTGTGAATCCCGGGGCAGAGTAAACAAGGAGGATGTGGAGGCGTCCATGGTGGTTCCCGAATTCGTCCGTGGTTCTACACACACACACACACACACACACACACACGCGCGCGCGCACACACATACGCACAAAATGCACAATTGAATAAATAATAAAAAAAGTTTAAAAATATAAAAAAAATATTATATTGTATGAATATATAACATTTTAATCATTTATCAGTTGGTAGATATTTAGGTTGATTGCATCCTGAGGCTGTTATTAATAATTATAGCCACTTTAATTTCCTTTATGTAAATATCTAGCAGCAGAAATTTATGTCTAAAGGCAGTTGTGAGTTTCAGCAATAAAAGAAACAGATTATTTCCCAAGATTGCTGATCAGTTTTTATCCCTAGAAGCAATGTATATGAATTCATTTTCTAGCTCATAATATGTAAGACAAGACCTCACACTGAAGCTAGACTGCACCCATTGACTATACTGCACTTTAGGCATCTACCTGTCTCCATACTCCACCTCTTCCAGCCCCTGCACCAGACCTTTTTTGTGGGTGTCATCCTTCTAAACTAAGTCCCATGTACTTACACAGCAAACATGTCACCGATGGAACCACTGCAAAAGCCGCATTCATAGTAGATGCTCGTTATCAGCACTGAAGAATATCATGGAACAGTGGCTCTAAAGCAGTTTAGCTTTAGGACTCTCAAAAATGAGGATCAAAAAAAGGTTCAATTTATGTTGGTTTAATGTCTCAATGTTTACTTTGTTAAAATTAGTACTGAGCAGGAATGAAGTAATGTGACACTATGCCTACTTATGTTTAAATTAATATTCTTTGATAATTTCATACATGCATACACTGCATTCTGATTACACTTACCTTCACTGTCTCTTATATCCCTCCCCTCCCTCAACCCACCTCTTTCTTCCAAGCCCCTTTCCTATTTTCATGGCTTTTTGTTTTTTTTATTTTGTAACCTGCCAAGCTTAACCAGGCACGATAGCACATATCTGTAATCCCAGTTTTCAGGAAGTAGGAGCAAAAAGATCTCTGCAGCACTACATAGCAAGGTGTTGTCTTAAACAACAAACTGGCAAAACTTAAAGCTAAGGTATTTTAAGCATAAGAAAATAAAAGGGGTTGGGAAGATGACCTAGTAAGTAAAGTGCTTAGCGCATGAGGCTGAGGACCTGTGTTCAAATCTCCAGTTCCCACATTGGAAGTCAGGCATGACATCATTCTCCCATAATCCCTGTGCTGGAGGATAGAATAAGGAGAGTCTTCGGGGATCACTGGACAGCAAATATGTCTGAAATGCTATGGTCCAGGTTCAGTAAGACAGTATATCTGAAACAAATAAGGTGAAGAAGTGATTAAGGAAGATGTCCTGATAACAACATCCACATGTGCTTAGGTGAGCTCACCTGTGTATACATGTACACACACACTCACACATACATACATATGCATGTGTACACACAGAGAATGTAAAATGATGCATTCCATCAGCCATCAGAGAAGAGGAGCAGTAGCATATATTCTCTAGACTGCTTCACTGCACACTCTGAATAAAAGAGCAAATGAAATTCTTGGCATTTGAAAAGCACTTTTTAATTCAGGGACCCATGAACTGGTATTGGCGTTACCTAGACATTTTCACATGACATTTTAAGAATTACTGTTGGACTGAGGCTGTGGCTCACTGGTAGTGTTTACCTGGCATGGAAGAGATCCTATATTAGTTCCCAATACGTCAAGTAAATACATACATAAATAAATCTATTGCTGTAGAACTTGTGTATTTAATATATGAAGGCAGACTAATACTTAGGTACCCTAGTATTTTCTGTCTCTTCCTCAATTTTGTTGATAGGACTTCCCCAAGCACTACTGTATAATGGTGCTATTCATTTATAACCAAAGAAGTTCCTTTATTTATTTTCCCTCCTCTCATTTTATTATTTAATTTAATTTTGTTCTTTGTACTTTAATACATGAATCCAATGAATTTGTTACTTTAACCCCCTATTACCCAGTTCCCTCCCCCTCCTTTGCCCACTGATAACCTCCTTCTTTCCAGTCAGTCTGTCTCTTCCTTTCATGTCTTTTTATTTAATGTAAGCCCACAGTGTGTCATCAGGGTTACCTGTACTGGTGTGTGCCTGAGCACTTGGAAAGGGCATGGATGACATGCCAGTGGATATACCATTGAGGAAGTAGTGTCCCCTTCTCCCCATGTCTGACATTAACCCTCCATAGACTGTTAGGAAGGTATGGTGCCTCTTGAGATTTTGCAGCTTCTATAGTGAAATGATGATATGCCAAATCTTGTGCTGGTCTTGTGGAAGTAGACTCAGGACAGTGAGTTCACGGATGTAAAAACCCTGTCATGTCCAGAAGATGCTGTTTGGTAGCAGTCAGTCCTCTCAGTCTCTTACACCTCTTTTTCTGCCATGTTCCCTGAGCCTGGAGGTGAGGAATTATTTAGATGTATTGTTTAGATCCAAGCAATCCATAGTCAATTACACTCTGCACTTAGTCTAGTGATGAGCCTATGTATTAAGCACCCTCCATTGCAAATGGAATATACTAGGTCATGTTTTGACAACTTCTCTAACCTATGGATATAACAATAAATGTTCAGTTAGAAGTTTGATACTGCATCTTTATAGTTATGTCTTAGTAGTTTGCCTCCCTCCAAGGTACCTATGCCTCCCCTTCCACAGAATCTCAGCCTGATTTATACTAGACATGTGTTCCCTGTTGAAAAGCAGGTCTTAAATCCAACCAGAAAGCAATTGTTTGCCTCAGCAACATACATGCCACTGTTGTGCTAATGAACATTTCTTGTTAGGGTGGTTGTTATTGTAGCTTGCAACTTTCAAAGGAGTTCCTTTAGAGATCTTCTGACAATGACTGAAAAAGTAATTTGAGACAAAGTAATTGTATTGTAGGGTAAATTAAATACTGTATCCTAACTGATTTGAGAAAATGTAGTGTAGTAAATTTGAAATAATTTAAAGGATGGTTCCAATACGTTAAGATAAATAATACCTCTGGTTCACGTAAGGATTCTCTTCTCAAGCTATCATTAATTTTTTTCTGTGAACTTCTTTCTGCTCTTACTGGTCATCTTCTTTCTGCAAATAAAGGACTTTTGGCAGTGCAGGCATGAACCCTAGATTCTCACATGTGCTAAACAAGTACTCTACCATTGAACAATGCCTTGGCTTCCTTAAAAGGATTTTTATAGCTCTTGATGCTTATACTTTGATATACAGTCTTCTAGTATGGGTGAATTCGAACTACCAATATCATGTCGCTTGTCACTAGATGCCAGGTAGAGAAGAGATAGGCAGAATAAACGCATAAGTCCATATAAGCTGACTTTCACATACAATTTCTTTTTTTATTTTATTTTTTTATTATCTCCACTCATACAAACTTAATAGGTACACCGGTTCCCTCCCTCCCTCCTCCTCCCCCCACCCCTCTGCTCACCCTCCCCTCACCCCTCTCTCCCCACCCCCCAGTGCCTCCCCTCCCCCAATCCCCGGAGAATCCTTTAATGTGCATGCCTGACTGTCCTCTGGGTCCTCCTCTCCGATGACATACAAGGACCCAGTGGCATTTGCCTGAACCCTTTCCTGTGCTTCCCTTAAGCATAGGAACACTATTTTGGCTGTCAATCCCTTGCATCCAAGGATCTTGGTGCTTTTAGCAAATACTAGACTTTGTGGGGATGATAGTGTGTTGGACATTGCACAGGGCATGTAAAGTCCAGTTATGATTGCTTTGGCTCTAACTTGTGTGGAGTATCTTGCATATCATTGTTCCTCCCATCCTTGTGCTCTTACACTCTTACCGCCCCTTCTTCCACAAATTTCCCTGAGCTTCAGGATGGGGAGAGATTAGGCTGGCCTAGTTCTAGGTGGTTGATATAGAGTCTCTGAAGTTCTGGATTATGGTTTGTTGATTTTCTTTGGCGGTTTTCCTGCTCCGGCAATGCCCTTCACTCCATCCTGATGGGTATTGGATGTCACCCCTAAAAAACTGTTAAACTAGACTCTTGTTATAAGAGTATATTCAAAGGTAGATGCAATAAAAGTAGGAAATCACAGTGAAGGAGGGGTCAATCACCCATTTGCAAAATGGTTACTTATTATCTGCCAGACTATATGCCCTCCCCTTCTGGTGAGATCATACCCCCTCAGTTGAAAATGATCAGGAATGAACGTCTGTGAACTTAACCAGGTGTCACATTACTTACTTGCAGTCCTTGATGGAGGCCTATTTTCTCTGTTGTAACATGGTCACTTCTCTCCTTGTTTCTGGTGTGGCCCTCCTACCCCATCCCTCCTGTTCATAATCCTTACAATTACTGTAGGTATTACATAGATTTACCTTTGAGTGTCTCAAGGTGGGCTGGGTGGGTTTGGTACTAGGAGCCACCTATTAGGGAGTACATATGGCGCTTAGTTTTCTGGGTTTGGGATACTTCACTTAATATAATTGTTTCTAATGACATCCATTTCCCAGCAAATTCCAGTAATTCATCATTTTTGATGGCTGAATAGTACTCCATTGTATAGATGTACCACAATTTCCTTATCCACTCGTCAACTGTGGGACATTTGGGTTGATTCCATGACTTTGCTATTGTAAACAGTGCTGCTATGAACATGGTCGTGCTTGTGCTATCGAGGTGAACCTCTGCTGCATGGGGGGTTATTCCCAAAAGTGGAATTGCAGGGTCATATGGCATTTCAATCTTTAATTTCTTTAAGAATCTCCAGACGGCTCACCAGAGTGGCTATATGAGCCTGCATTCCCACCAGCAATGTAGGAGAGTTCCCCTCTCTCCACATCCTCTCCAGCATTTGGTGTTGTTGTATTGTGGATTTTTGCCATCCTGACCGGGGTGAGATGATATCTCAGGGAAGTTTTGATTTGCATTTCCCTGATGGCTAAAGAAGTGGAGCATTTTTTAAGATATGTGTTAGACATTTTAACTTCATCCCTGGTAAAGTTTCTTTTAAGTTCCAAGGCCCATTTTTTTAATTGGGCCATTGGTTTCCTTGGAGTTTAGTTTTCTAAGTTCTTTGTGCACTCTGGACAGTAGAGCTCTATCAGAAATGTGGTTAGTGAAGATTTTCTCCCATTCTGTGGGTTGCCTTTGAGCTCGTGTTACAATCTCTTTATCTGAACAGAAGCTCTTTAATTTCACAAGATCCCAACTGTTGAGAGTTGGTAGCAGTGACTGTGCCATTGGATGTCTGTTTAGGAAATGTTGGCCTAGCCCAATCAGCTCGAGGGAGTTCCCTATCCTTTTAGTTATGGTTTTTATAGTCTCTGGCCTTATATCAAGGTCCTTGATCCATTTGGAATTAAGTCTTCTACATGGTGACAAGTACGGGTCCAGCTTTAATCTTCTGCATGTGGAGATCCAGTTTTGCCAGCACCATTTGTTGAAGATACTGTTCTTTTCCCATTGGATTCTTTGGGCCCCTTTGTCAAGACCAAATGGCTGTAGTTTTGTGGGCTTATATCTGGGTCTTTGATCCTTATCCATTGATCTGTGTGTCTATTTTAGAGCCAGTACCAGGCTGTTTTTATAACTATGGATATGTAGTATAGATTAAGGTTTAGTATGGTAATACCTCCAGCAGTGTTTTTGTTACTCAGGATTGTCTTTGCTATCCTAGGTCTTTTGTGCCTCCATATGAATTTTGACATTGTTTGGTTAACTTCTTTGAAGAATTGCTTTGGGATTTTAATTGGTATAGCATTGAATTTGTATATTGCCTTTGGTAGGATGGTCATTTTTACAATGTTGATTCTTCCAATCCAGGAACATGGGAGGTCTTTCCACCTTCTGGTGTCTTCTGCAATTTCTTTCTTGAGGGTTTTAAAGTTTTCATTGTAAAGGTCTTTTATCTCCTTGGTTAGGTTTATACCTATAGTATATAGTAAATGGGATTATTTCTCTCAAGGCTTTTTCACTTCTTTCGTTCTGGGCATATAGGAAGGCCTCTGATTTTTGCCTATTTATTTTGTATCCTGCCACCCTGCTGAACTTCTCAATTAGTTCCAGGAGCTTCCTGGTGGAGTTTTTGGGATCACTCAGGTATAAGATCATGTCATCTGCAAATAGGGATAGCTTGACTTCTTCCTTGCCAATTTGAATCCCTCTTATGTCCCTTTCATGTCTTATGGCTTCAGCTAAGACTTCAAGTACAATATTGAATAGAAGCGGTGAGAGTGGACAGCCTTGTCCAGTTCCTGATCGAAGTGGGAATGCTTCCAATTGTTCCCCATTGAGCATAATCCTTGCTGTGGGCTTGTTGTATACAGCTTTTATTATAGTGATGAAGGTTCCTTCCATTCCTACTGTCTCTAGCGTTTTGATCATAAAAGGCTGTTGGATCTTGTCAAAAGCTTTTTCTGCATCTATTGAGAGTATCATGTGGTCTTGGACTTTGGACTGGTTTACATGATGAATTACATTTATTGATTTGCGTATATTGGCCTATAGTTTTCTTTTTTAAGTGAATCTTATTAGGTTTTGGGATTAGAACGATATTAGCTTCATAAAAGGAATTTAGTATTGTTCCTTCCTTTGCTATTTGATGGAACAGTTTAAGGAGTATTGGTGTTATTAACCCCTTAAATGTCTGGTAGAACTCTGTGCTGAATCCATCTGGTCCAGGACATTTTTGGTGGGAAGATTCGAGATTACTTCTTCAATTTCCTTATATGTTATAGGACTATTTAAATAATTCACAACTTCCTGATTCAATTTATGTAAGTTGTGTTTACTTAGAAATTCATCCATCTCTTTTGTGTTGTCAAACTTCACAGAGTATAAGTTTTTGAAATATGATGTTATAATTCTCTGGATTTCTTGGGTATCAGTAGTGATAACTCCTTCTCTCTCTTGCTTTTAGTTAATTTAGCTAGGGGTGTATCAATCTTATTGATTTTTTCAAAGAACCAGCTTTTTGACTGGTTGATTTTCTCTATCGTTTTCTTAATCTCGATTTCAGATATTTCTCCCCTTATTTTGCTAATCTCCTCTCTTGTACTACTTTTGGGATCAGATTGCTCTAGTTTCTCTAAAGCTTTAAGCTGCATTGTTAAGTTGTTATTTCTTATGCTTCAATTTTTTTGATGTAGGCATTAAGAGCTCTAGTAGAATTTTTACTTGGCAGAATTTGTACCTGAAAGCACATCAATAATGCTGCCCTAAGTATGACAGCCCTCATATTTATATTGTTGAGAGACTAAAACACAGAGAAGTTATTTGCCACAGGTTACATTAAAAAAAGTAGAAGACTGTTTTTCTTCCAAGGTTAGTTGTATCCACTGTGCTTAAATCACATTTTTAGTTCATCATATATGTAGGAATTAATTGTAACAAGTCGCTTAAATCCTCCAGTTGAAGTAAGTTTTCTTCAGTTATGTGATTTGCCAATTTTCCTATAATCATTTCATAATTGTCACTCAGTAGGAATAATGAAATTATTTATTTAGATAATAAGAACCCAAACAGTATAGACTCTTTACTTTCATCTGTTTGATCCATGTCACAAGTATACTAGTTACAAATTACTATTTGTTGCAGTCATTCTGCCTGTTGTTAAAAATTTAATGACCAAACAACTTAAGGAAACAAGGGGTTTTATTTTGGCTTACGTTTTCATGTAATGATTCTTGGTTACAAGTCCTTGTCCAGCTTGGCAGGAGAGTTCATACCAACACCTATGTTTATAGATTCTTTTGAGTGGGCAAGGTCCAGCCCATGATGGGTAGGATTAGTCCCCAAATATACTTGGCTAGACATGCTAGTCTTATTAGTTTTTGTACTTTTTCATTTTTATGATTGAGTTTTTCTTTTTTAATAAATTTATTAAATTTACATTTTAATATACATGCTCCTTGCCTCCCTTGTTCCCCCCTCCTTTTCTACCTGCCTTTCCTTCTACTCTTATCCTCCCTGCCCTCCATACGTGGGTCCAGTCTACTCCCTCCTATTCTCCTGTCCTTTATTCCTACTTAATTTCTTTTGAATTTTTTTCTGATGTGTGCAGCTAGAACCCCAGACTTCTTGCATTGTTAGACTAGTATTCTAGCAGTAAACAACACTCATTCACAGGTACTGTTATAAATGCTTAAAAAATTATTCATTATGACCCAGGGAGGTATGTATCTTTATTATCAGCTTTTTACAGGTGAAGAAAATAAGGTATCAAAGATTTGACTACTGAGGTCTAGTTGGGTGTGGTGATACGTCTGCAACTGCAGTACTTGGCAAGTAGAGGCAGGAATCAAGAATTCAAACAGAACCTCAGCTACATAGTGAGTCTGAGGATTACCTGGGATACAAGAGACCCTGTCACAAACAAACAAACAAATAAATAAGTGGCTGAAGTCAGACAGCTAATAAGGTACTAAGAAACTTGTGGTATGCACCTGAGCAATTTGGTTAGAGGTCATGTCTATTTCCTTTTGGGTTTACTTAGGACATGTTTCCTTAGTCTCAGGCAATTCTCGTTTGCTCTTGGTGAGTCTAATTATGGAGAACCATGAACAAGAATATACCCCTTAGGTCCCTAACCTCTTTGGTCATGAGTTTATCTCCAACGTAAAGACAAACAGCAACATATGTAATATTTATTATAAATTGTAATTTGTGTTTATACCACAGCCCAGGCAATGAACACATAACTGTCACTTATAAAAGTTTCTTGTTTCCCCTTAGTGTTTTGTTTTTGTAGTTAGAACATTTGCTATGAGATCTATAATTTAAAAATATGCACTAGTTTGCTTTTAGATATTATAATAAAATTTCTTAGGCTGGATACTTATAAAGAAAAGAGTTTTTTTTTAAGTAGAAAAGAGTTTAATTTAATTCCCAGTCTGGGAAGCTGAAAGTACAGACAGTATATGTTGATTCTAATGAGGCTCAACCTTATCTCTCAATAGGGAAAGAAGGTCTCACAACGGCAGGAGTGCATATTAGAGGAAAAATCATTTTTTTAAAAAAGCTTCATATTATTTATTTAGTGTGTGTGTGTATGTGTGTGTGTGTGTGTGTGTGAAAGAGAGAGAGAGAGAGAGAGATAGAGAGAGAGAGAGAGAGAGAGAAAGAGAGAGAGAGAGAAATATATAGAGAGAATCATAAGGCACTATGTGTCTCTGTGGAGGACCAAGGGTGACTTCGGAAATCATCCTGGATTATTTCTACCTCTTTTTGGGGTTCGATTTGGGATTTCCCAGGCTCCACCCATGAGGGCTGGAAGTGCAGGCTGCCACTTTTTTTTTGCCTGACGTTTTTACATTGGACCTGAAATCTGAACTCAGGACCTTTGGTTGTGAGGCAGTTTTAACCCCTGAGCCATCTCTCCATCCTAAAAAATCATTTTCACAAGTCAAAAACCCAAAATGAGAGGAGGAGCCAAGCTAACTCTTTATATTTCTTGTAAGACCTAACTCAGTGTCCCAGGAAAACTACCTTAATTGATTCTGAGGATAAAGACCGCATAAGGTTCCACCATTTCTACAACACTGTGTAGATAACTAAATGTTCGGTATTTGAACACTTAGGGGACAGACTCAAACCATATCTAAACCTCAGTATATCACAATACCTCACTGTTAACTGTACTTTCCATGGACTGAGAATGAAGGAACCATTACAGATGTTCCCTAATTGATGGCTATATATGATACCTTCAATTTCAGGCTATAGCTGATTTGTTTAAATCAAATCTAATTTAGATTCTAATACATGAAGAGAAATAGCAAGCAATCCTAAATTATCAGGTATCTTTAAGTATAAATTTCAACTTTCTGCTAGCATTCCTTTCAAAGTATGTATATAAGGGAACAGAAATCATCTACTGTTTTTTTAAAAGTCTATATATAACTTCAGTAGACCTGTAATGACTTTGAAGTATGTGAAATCAATGTGAAATTATTTGGAATTGATACTTGGTTGTTTCAATTTGTTTTCTGAGACCACACTAGATTTCATTGCACTTCTTGAAAAGCACTTTAAACAAGTACAAATCTGTACTTTGAAATCCTATGTCATGATGAATTAAAGTAGTAAGGACAACATTCAACTTTAAAAAAAGAAACATTTCTAGCAGGTAAACATGGCACATGGCTATAATTTTAGGAAGGGAGAGGCAAAGGAGTTGGGGAGTTCACAGTTGACCTTGGCAACATAGTGAGTATAAGACCAACTGAGCTACATGAGGTTCTGTCTTTTTAAAAAAACACAAAAATAAAAAAAACATACAACTGATATTTTGCAGTTTTCAGAACATTTTCGTACACATGAACTCTCATAACTGACATTCCGTACTGCTTTCATTTAAGCAATGTTGACTTTCTTTTCATGACTAATTGAAGCTCCACACATTGCCACATTATTCAGAGAGTACTTGCAGAATCCCAGAGTAAATGTCTCTGGTTGAGCTTCAGCACAGCAAAATACAGCCTTTTAAACATTGTCATAAAGATAGCGTGACTCAGACTACAAATCTTGTTTGCATGGGTGACTGACTAATGCTTCATAGATGTATGATTGTTTAGTGGTTATAATACAAAAAATGCCTTTGTCCCCATTTCTGGGTTGAATTTATTTCTTCCCTCTCCCTACATCCCTTGATTTTGGTAGCATCCTCCTATACTCTTGGAACTGTTATCGCTATTCAGATGACTAAGCAGTTTCTGGATGTCCTTCCTTCTGCCCATCACTCTTGGACTAAATAAACACTTAGACACATAAATTTCTTGAGTTAAAGGAGTATTCAAATTGTTTGTAGAACAACAAAACTGGCCACCCAGGATTTCCTTCGTTATTTAATTATTCTGCTAGCATTAATAAGAGTTAACAAAATGTTATAAAAAAACTTAACATTAGTTTTGAAAAATATGAATATATCACATTATCTCAATTAAAAGGACTTTTGATTGTTTAAAGAATGTAAAATGAGTATTAATTACTTTGATTTGCTACATGGTTGTTCTGTTTTGCTATTTCTTATTGAGACAAAAATCACACTGCCCAGCCTAGGATAGCCTCTAGTTTGCAGTGATCTTTTTGCTTCTTCATCTCCATCCCAAGGGCTAGAATTACAGGCATAAGCTACCATATCCAACAATAAGAACTTAAGGGTAAGAAAATAAATATTTAGTGAACATTTTTATACTGGATATTTTATGTGTATTATCTCATTTAATTTTTATACAATTTATGAAGAAATGAATGACAAATAAGTTTTGTACATGAGGAAATAGGATCAGAAAGGATATAATTTTATTAAAGTTCTAGATTCACAGAACTGTGGTAGAAAAAGATATGTATGATCTCTGTGGCTGAACTTTTTCAATTCTTTAGCATAACATAATCTGCCTATGGATGGATTTCTGTTATTCAGATTCAGCTTTTCCCACTGTAACAGAAAATATAATCAGAAAATTAAGAAAGAAGAAAAAATTACTGAAAAAAAATGAAATGCCACAAAAAAAGATTGAAGAAACAGCTGTGGACAAATTATGAAAAGTTAAATTGATGGAACAAATGCTCTTTTGTACCATACATTGTAAATGCAAGGTGCTTCCCATTGTTGAGAGATGCAGACCACACTACACTTGCAAGGACAGATGAGACAGGAAGAGCAGGTGTAAGTCACTTTATAAGCAGCAGGAATCTGCATGGAAGGGGTAATCCTTGTGGGTGGCATAGTTCATCAAGACGAAGACCCTTTAATTCCCATTGAAGATCATTAAGATGTTTCATGACCTCTATGCTCAGCTCAAAGTCAAAGATCTTAAAGTTCTCAACTTTAATGAGTACTGGTGTCACAGACTTGGGAATCGCCTCCAAATTCCTTTGTATTGGGGAAACCAGAGCAACACCTGGGCTGAACTTTTATTAAATTTGGCTGCAATCTCCTTGATCCCGGGATCCTGCAGGAGATAAGGGTCCTCAGTCTTGGCCCAGGGACTGTCGGGACAGCCAAGGGGCCTGTAAGCAGTCACCATGATATCTTTGGAATGATAGTACTGGGTCAACTTCTTTCCGGTTAAGTATAGGTGTCACTCATTGTGGTAAACTGCAGGATTATTTTGTAAGCCAGGTTTGTTTAAGAGTCTCTCAATCTAGAAATGATTAAAGTTGGAGATACAAATGGCCTTCACTCCACCTGCTGTCCTGTGGCCATTCAGTTGTTCATAATATTGGTGTCACTGGGAATCACTCCTGAGACATCCAATGGGAAATAATCAGGCCCAGACTCGAAGCTTGTTGGCCAGTGAGTAAGAAAGAAGTCCAGACAGTCTAGCTTTAGATTGCTGAGTGTCTTCTGGCAGGCTGCTTTCACCATGGAACATACACCACAGCTTGCCGATGATGAAGAGATCCTCGCGCTTCACCACCTCCTCCTTGAACTTCTCCAGGAGGGCCACGACCTTCTCATTGTTGTACACCTGGACCCTGTCAATATGGCGGTATCCAGTGTCAATTACAGCCTTCACAACATTGGTCACCTGACCTGATGGAGACTTCCAGGTGCCCAGCACTAAAGTGGGCATCTTAGTGCTGTTGAGCTTGATGTGGCTGGACATGTCCACTTCGTGTCACATCCTGGGTCCACAGTGATCAAGTTTCATTCTTTTACACATAAATACCCAATTTCTCCACCATCATTTGTTGAAGATGCTGTCCTTTCTTCCTTGTGGATTTTGGTGCTTTTATAAAAAATTGGGTAGCTAAAAACAAGTTTAAAAATAAATGAAACAAATATGGTAAGAATAAAATAATCAGATAGCTGTGGATGCATGTGCTCATATCTGGGTCTTCATTTCTATTACATTCATTAACTTTTGCCTGTTAATTTCATAACCTATCACTTTGCTGAAGATGTTCAGCAGTTCTAGGAGTTTCCTGTTATAGCCTTTGTGGTCTTTTATGAATAGAATTGTGATTGGTACGTGGGGATACACTTCTTTTCTTATATGTATGCTTTTATTTCCTTGTTTGTCTTACTCTTCTAAGACTTCAAGCACTGCTTTGGAAAGAAGTGGTGAGAGTGGATAGTTTTGTCTTATTCCTGATCTTAGTGGGAATGCCTTGAACCTTTCTCCATTAAGTATGATGTTTGCTATAGACTTGTCATATGCAGCCTTTAGTATATCGAGATATTTTCTCTTGACTCCAAGGCTGTAATTTATGTTTTTCATTCTATTTATATGATGAATAACATTATATAATGAATCTGACTTGAACATTCTTTTGATGTGATTTTAAATCCAATTTACAACTATTTTATTGAGGATTTTTATGTATGTATCCAACATTGGGTTTTGGTATCAGGGTAATACTGGCTTCATGAAAAGAATGGTCTGGAAGTGTTCTTTTCTGAGAGCTATCAAAAGTCATCAGATACCAGAGCTAATTAGGAAAGAGGGAAAAAGTGTTTCTTAAGTGAAGTTGGAAAGTCAATGGGTATGGGAGATAAGGCATGTCCTAAGGAGAGGAAATACCACAGTGATGACATGGAGAAATGTGACATTTTGAACAGCCACAAAAGTTCAGTGTCTACTTGAATTGTTTTATTGAGATGTAGTTTATGTACAGCAAATGGTGACTCTTCAAAATGTGCAGATTTAAGTTTGGATTTATTTATTTGCCCAAAGAAACCACTGCTTTAATCAAGATACGGAAGTGCTCATTTCCCAGAGCCTCTTGTACTCTCTCCCTTTCTCCACTTTCATCTGCAAAACAGAAATGATCTTCATTCTGTCTGCATAGATTAGCTTATCTTTTCTAGATTTCTTTATTTTTGAGATGGAAATCTTACAATATAACTGCAGCATAGCCTTGAACTCACTCTGTAGCCTAGAATGATGAACATTCACCAATCCTCCTGTTTCTGACTCACAAAGTGCAGAGTTAGCTATGTGTTACAATACTTTCTTTCGTCCTGGAATGTTAAGAAAATTTGGTCATAGAAGGTGTCTAATTTTATTTCTGACTTCTTTTATCTAACAAAATGATTTTTATATTTAATTATATTGTCACATGTATCAGTAAGTTTCTTCCTTTTGTTGCCAAATAGTGATCCTTTCGGTGGATGTTCCACATCTTATTTCTCCACTCATCTTTTGATGTACATTCAGGTGGTTTCTAGTTTTGAACACATATAGATAAAACTAAGATTAACATTCATATACAACATTCATGGGTACACGTATTTTAACTACTCTTGAGAAAAATACTCAGCAGTAGAATGGCCAGAGAGTATGGTAAGGTTCAAACTTTTTTCATGCATCCATGTGTGTCTATGTGTCCACATGTGTGTTTGTATGTTTTTCACATGGAAGGGTGGGTGTACATGTATGTGCAGATAACTTTATTTGGCTACAGATCTTTTGTCCTAAAAACCAAAATAAAAGTATTGAGGACATATACAGAGAAGTAGGATAGTTATTTATATATTATACAAATGATTCTGAGAAACTTGCAGAGAGTATACCAGAGTCTAAATGCTTTCTATTGATCATATTTCTTGCTCCTTTTGCTTTGAAAATTATTTAAAATTGTAATAAAGTACACACTCAGAGCATAACAAAATTCACACTCAAAAGCATAGGAAAGATGGTTTAGGGGCTGGGGAGATGCCTCAGGGGAAAAGTGTTGTCTCAAAAGCAAAAAACAAAACAAAACAAAACAAAACAAAACAAAACAAAACTTTGCATTGCTTTGGGATTTCCAAGATTCTGCCCACCAGTTCCAGGAGTTCAGGCTTTCCCTGTTTCTGCCTGGCATTTTTAGGTGGGACCTTGGATCTATTTCAGGATGTTACACTTGTGAGGCAGAGTCTTAAGTCATGAGCCACCTCTCCATCTCCATTTTAAATATTTTTTTTCCTAAAGAATTTCACTTGGTGTATTAAATTTTGGGGAAATGTATATATATGAAGAATGTGGTCATGGTGGCTTATACAGAATCATTTTTTTCCTTTTTAACTTATTTTTCTACTTTTACAACATATTGACTATTCATCCCAGCTTCCCTCTCTCCCCTCCCCGTTCATCTCTTCCCTTCTCTTCACCACTCCCTCCCACTCCCTACCACCCTTCTGCCTGTGTGCTTTTGTGGACAACACACAAGTGCACATCAAGTGACAGCACAACATCTTAAGATCTGTAGGTGAAGGAAATCAATAATTTCTCTGTCTGAATCAAAATGTGGGCATCCTTTACATATTTTTAGTGTATTCTTCTTACTGTATACCTTTTGCTACACTACAAAGTAGAAAGTATTTCCCATGCAAATCTTTACCATTTCTTCATACCACCTCTCTAGTCTCATCTCCGGAAATCCTCTTCCTCATACAAATTGATGGTTCATCTGTGGTTCATCCATTTTGAAAACAATCTATGCACAGCTGCAATTCAATCACTGATTATGTATTTTCCATTACTATGCCTGGAGTGCATTTCTGACTTCCATTCCCTCTTCCCATGGCTTGACTTTTTACTTGATTGGATTGAGGTTGTCTTAAGATATTAGTAAATCACTGCTGCCTTGTGAAAGCATCTGAGAGTGCATTTTCAGAGATGATCAGATAATGAGCTTCAATTAATGGCTTGACCTATTGATAGGTACAAATTTGAGTAGACTAATAGGAAGCAGTAGAACTGTGGAAGGTGGGGCCTGGCATGAAGAAGTAAGTCATGGGGGCATGTCCTAACAAACTATTACTTTTCCCTGGTCCCTATTCTTATTCTCACTCTTCTTCTTCCCTGCCCCTCTTCTCTTTTTCTCTCTCCCTCCCTCCTCTCTTTCTCCCACTGAGCTCAGAGCTGCTCAGTTCTCTGAGGCTTTCTTCCTCCCTCCTCTCTTTCTCCCACTGAGCTCAGAGCTGCTCAGTTCTCTGAGGCTTTCTCCCTCTGGCACTATGAACAAAATAAACTTTCTCTCTTATATTGTTTATTTCACAATGACAAGGAAATCTTCTCTATCTCTAAGCCAACTTCCTTCTCCTTGAGTTCCCAAAATATGTTTCCTTTTCATCAAGATTAAGTAAAATGTATTGTATTCTTACAATCTTCGTTAACTTAAATAGGAAAAATATTTCTTTCTTCATTGATTTATGAGAGCGCTGAAATCATTACTCTTACTCACTTACATGTCTTTCACCCCTTCAAGAGATGTAGCAGTCTTGGGGACCCATGGAGACCCTTGGGGGCGGGGATAAGTAGGAGCGGGGTCAACAGCACAGACCCCGGAAGCAGGTAAGTGCCAAAGCAGGCTTTCAGGTTCGCAGGTTTGCAGGCTCCAGCTAGCAGGCTCACAGGCTTGCAGGCTTGTTTATTGTAAATATCGGGCTGCTTATATACCCCACCCAACATCCCATAAGTCCCAGCATGAGCTTTTGCTGAGTTGTCCTGTCAGGGTTGGTCCTCTCAGCCAGGTGGTTTGATGTCAGCAATAGACACGACAGCAGGTTCTAGCTTGGTGAAGTTGCATTCGTGCATGCAGCCCATACAGACAATACAGGCTTGCCTGGTCTGATCCTCCTACATATCCATCGTTTTTATTTATTTTGACAGCCAGCAGAAGCCAGAGTTCTTTGCTCTGACCTTGTTGACCCGGCCTCAGAGGGAGTACAGCATTATGGACTGTGCCTGCCTTAGGTTGTCCTGTCTCACAGGATCTTACCCGTCATTGACTATCAGCTCTCAAAGGACCTCACCTCTGGAAGGCATGCCAGGATATGTGGGTAGTAGATTAGACCAAGGCCTCACAAGCAATCCAAGCTCGAACCACATCCCTAGGGGCACCATAAGGGCCATAAGCACCTGTAGCTGGTCTTGTTGATGGAGCACTGCTGAGAGATGTGCTGAAGGAAACACTTAAGCAATATAATTAAAAGAACAATTGAACCTGTTCAAAATAAAGGGAGTCAGGGCCGGATTCATTGACTACTTTACGAATCAGGGAAAGATTAGCAAGCAGGGTAGTCACCCAAGGCTGGTTGGCCACATTGGGTGCTACATTAACAGGGAAAGCTTCTGTCTGCAGAAAGTTGGAAAACTGTGGACACATATGGAGCATAGGGGATTGGGGCATTGATAGTGGAGATGGCACCATCGGGACTGAAGGGCCGGACCCAGTTGTAATAACAGCAGGTTCTTGGCAAGGGTATGGCAGGGGGGGACTGCTCACAGGGATTGGAGGCTTCTCTGCCTGATCTAAGCATGTGGGTTTATGAGGTACTGCCATAGATTCATCCTCTCTTTCTCCATCCAAGGAGTGAAGGATTTCGGCCTTAGTGCCCATAGCAGGCAGCGGCGAAGTGATAGGTAGGTAACGGGGAAATGAGGCATGTATTTGGGGCTTCTTAGAGTGTGAGGAGAGGTTGCCCGTTTTTCTAAAGATCAGAGATGAGACTAAAGAGGGACAGACAAGACAAGGAATGCATCGGACCCAAATGTCTTGTGCTTAGTGGGGGAACTTCTGTGGTTTATTAGGCCACTGCCGTATGTCCACACAGTGTCTCTGGAGGAGGAGGGTCAATCAAGAGACGACTCCTGGGTTCCATCTCCTGGGGAATCAACACTTATGTGGAGATGCCCGGTGAACCAGAACCAAAAACATGTACCTCCCTATCCGTGGACAGATAAACACAGAGAAAGGGAAAGGGACCTTCACACTCACCTCTCACGAAGGTAAAGGACATTAAACACAAAGGGGCAAACTTACCGAAAAACTGCCGAAGGGGGCACAGTACTCAACACTGGTACCGAGAGGAGGAAAGGGCTGGGGTGGAAGAACCACGTTGGGCACCAGATGTAGCAGTCTTGGGACCCACGGAGACCCTTGGGGGCGGGAATAAGCAGACACGGGGTCATCAGCACAGACCCCGGAAGCAGGAGAGTGACAAAGCAGGCTCTCAATCTCTCAGGCTTGCAGGCTCGTTTATTGTAAATATGAGGCTGCTTATATATCCCATCCAACATCTCATAAGTCCCAGTGTGAGGTTTTTTGCTGTGTTGTCCTGTCCAGTTTGGTCCTCTCAGTCAGGCAGTTTGATGTCAATGCCAGGCACAGCAGCAGGTTCTAGCCTGCGAAGTTGCATTCCTGCATGCGGCCCATACAGACAACTCAGGCCTGCCTGGTCCATTCCTCCTACATACACTGTAAGGAACTCTAGATACGTGTCTTAAAATCTCTGCTACAGACTAGAGGCCTCAAGGTTATTGCTGGCCTGAAGGAATTTGGGAATGAAGCTGTGATTTTAGCACTTTGGATCCCCCCAGAGAATAGGTGGGAACCGGACAATGGATAAGAGTGTTTTCTTTGCTAGATGCTTTTCATAATTAAGCTAAGCTGCCAGACCTAATTAAAATGAGGTCTTGTTTTAAATAAAGTTTTCCTAAATGCTACTCTGCCTTTAATAAAGCTTTCAAGGGTAATTTTAAGACAGTTGCCAGTAAATTGTACAGTTGCCGGTAAAATGTTGTTCATGTGCTTGTATGTTTATATGTTCTGTGTTTACACATGTGTCTTGTGTCTGTGGCCACCTCAATTTTTTTTCTCATTTCTGTTGTGCACTAATATAAAATTCTGGCATGCCATTTTTAAACGCATGTATGCATACTTAAAAAGAAGAACAAAGAATTTTAATGACATCTAAGGCCTTTAACTACTTATGTTTTATATCAATCACAATTGTTTTTCTGATAGATTATAAGTTTTCTTTAATGAAAGATTATCTTGCTTGATTTTGATCTTTAATAGGATTACAAATTAAAATGCCATTGTGTTCTTAAAGGTTTTTCCATGTGTTCCCAAAATAACAAAGCCACTATGATATTGCTTGATTGAACTCACTCATTCCTCTGACTTTTATAGAATTTTATCCCATCAAATCTAGCAAGCAGGAAAATGTAATTGTCTTCTAAAAGATTCATTGGAATTTCTCCTTCTCCTGGTATGTACGAGCTCCCTTTCTTGGGGACAAATCTGCTTTCTAATCCCATGTTCCCGGTGTGTACTCTTACTAAGGTGGAACAGGAATTTCAAGCCTTCACCACAGCCAGACCCCAACAGGATCAATGTAATCTGGACTCAGAGTCCTCTGTTTTCAAGAGATTCTAAGTGCATTTGGGTCAACTCAGGTTCATGTTTCCTTTTTCCTTGCAAGATTTTGGCCTAAGTTACTTAGAGTTTCTCTGAGGCTTCATCTGCCTAAGGGAATAGATAAAATACTAGCAGGCATGCCCAAGCTGACAAACCTGAAATTCCCTTCCCCAAAGGCAAAAAAAAAAAAAAAAAGTTTTAAATGTGTCCTGAGCACTGCTCTTCCTGGCCTGTAAGAGGGAAATCCAAGATGGCCATATGTCTCCTGCCCGCCAATATTAATGGCACCTGGAGTATTTCAAACTATCCTTTGACATATCAAAATTAACAGGACTAAAGTTCAGATTATTACTGCTGTGTCCTTCATCAAACAATTATGGTACAGGATACCTGCTTTCTTTTCACCTGTAAATTTGGTAACTTGGTTAACTTTTGGAGTTGCCCTTTTAATGCTAATTGTCCTATTTAGATGCAAATGGCAAGCAGTAAGGTCTCAACATTTACAACACAAGCAAATCAATGCTGGCTTTTCATTTAGATCTAAGGAGTGGTCCTTCCCTAAAGATAATGCTTAGAAACCTATAGAACTTTCCATGTGAGGAAATAATGTCTCCTACATGTATCATCTTTTTTTTTTTTTACTATCTAGCATTAAACTATAGATTTATTGTGGTGATATTGGACTTTTAGTGCATACATACATTTAGGAATAGTTATAACAGAAAATTGTAGTAACCATAGTCATTTGTGATATGCTTTTCAACATAACATAAAATGTAATCACAGTCATTCGTGATATGCTTTTCGATGTGGTAAATACACATAACATAAAATACACATAACATAAAACATAAAAATATTAATTTGACTATATAATTCATTGGCTTTAAATATGCTTAAAATGATCTACAAATATCATCACTCTCTATCATAAGAACTTTTGTATCATCTCAAGCAGAAATGTATTAATTTAACACTAACTCCCCCCTGCCTTGTGGAAACTCCTATTTGATTTTATATCTCTATGAACTTTCTTCTTATGGCATCTCATATAAATGAAATTTTCATTTGCCTCATGTGTTGGACTTATTCTGCTAACACAATGCTTTCAATTTTCTCCATGTTGTAAAATATATGTGATCTACTATTTGATTACATAAAACACATTGTGACTTGTGTGTTAGATAAATAATAAGAAGAATTTTATTGGCATGATGCCATTCCTTTATAGTATCGATTTATTGGTTTTATTTATTTTTTTAACATTTTTATTATTCCGCTCATATAAACTTAATAGATACACTGGTTCCCTCCCTTCCTCCTCCTCCCCCTGACCCCCCTGCTCCCCCTCCCCTCACCCCTCCCTCTCCATCCCCCTATCACTTGTGTCACTTTCCTTTTCAGCACCCAAAAAGGAGGACTGATTTAGATTGTTCTGTAAAAAGAATAGACAGTTCACATTGTTTTGGACAGGTTTTAAAATGTGATCTTGGAGATTACAATAGCCAGAGGAGAAAGATCTCCAATATGTAAATTACTTACAGTTCTTGGCTTTTATACCAGGCAAAGGTAGTGCCTATTTCAGACAAGATAACAGGTAGATTTAATTAGACTAAATTTATCTGTTTTGTCTCTTTTAGACAACCTTGAAGTAATAAAACCATCTATGTAAGACCTCTAGACTATCCCAGCATTTCATAAATGAGGACATCAGACTACTCTTACTTCCTTTGCCTCCAGCTCAGCAGGAGGCAGCCAGAGAGGTCATTGCTCTTTATCCCCAGAGCAGTCTGAGTCCTCAAATAAGTTTATCGGGGAATAAGGCAGGATTAGAGCAGCCATGCTAGGATGGGTCTCTCAAGGTCTTTGGAATTCCTGAAGGACATCACCCACTGCTGGAATCACCCTGAGGGAACACTCCTGCTGAGGAACTGACTTGAATCCTCTCAGAGATAAGATAGCCAACTTCCCTGTGTAGGGATTATGGAGATGAGCTCTCCATATCCAACAAACAACTTGATCTCTAGCTGAATCTGGGCCTAAGGGCAACTGGGTTGGGCCCAATAGGAGTTAACCAAAGAGAAAAAAGCTAGTTTCCCTGGGCTTGCTTAGGTGTACACATATATCTTGCCCTGGCAGCTATCTTTGGCACTCCAGCCCCTCATGGCCCTCTAGTGCTATGAGTCCATTTTTAGATCCATGCCTGTTTCTTATGGATTCCACGAGTTTTTTCTAGCCAACCACTTCTCATAAGTTAGTTAATAATTTTTTGAGGTAGTTCAAAAATTCTTAAAAGACAAATTTTTGAAGATAACCTACAGATATTGGGGACTTTCTTGTGACAGAAGTTAGAAGGTTAAAAACATTAATGGATGGGGCTGGAGAGGTGGCTCAGGGGTTAAGCCTCTGCCTTGCAGGCGGAAGGTCCTGAGTTCAGATCCTAGACCCCACGTATAGACGCCCAGCAGAAGCAGGAGCGGCCTGCGTTTCCGGTCCTGGTAGGGCCGAGCCTGTGAATCCCGGGGCAGAGTAAACAAGGAGGAGGCGGTCCATGGTGGTTCCTGAATTCATCTGTGGTTCTACACACACATACACGCACACACACACATACATGCACACACACACATACACATGCACAATTGAATTAAAAAAAACATTAATGGACTAGTAAAGGATCTACTCAGTATTGGTAACTGCAGAGGTTTTATTTTTTAAAGATTGCTTATCTAAACAGACATACAGAGTTTCTTCTATGACCATGTGCTACATGCTTATTCTACATTTAATAATGTCCTGGTTTCTACAAAATTTAAAAAGCTTTTACTTATTTGTGTTATAATCTATACATTTGGCTCTAAAAGACTGTAAAGTACTAAAATTAAATGAAATTTTTATAAATTATTTAATATTTTCATTTCAAAATGAGATTTAAGGCTGTTTATCTTAAATCAAAAGATTTCTTTTATGTTTGTAAGTTTCATGTATTTTAAAGATACAAGGGCTGGAGAGGTGGCTCAGGGGTTAAGCCTCTGCCTTGCAGGTGGAGGGTCCTGAGTTCAGATCCTAGACCCCACGTATAGACGCCAGGTGGAAGCAGGAGCGGCCTGCGTTTCTGGTCCTGGTAGGGCGGAGCCTGTGAATCCCGGGGCAGAATAAACAAGGAGGAGGTGGAGGTGGTCCATGGTGGTTCCCAAATTCGACATGGTTCTACACACACACACACACACACACACACACACACACACACACACTACACATACACGCACACACTCACAATTGAATAAAAAATAATAAAAATTTAAAAGAAGATACAAAATTTGTAGTCGCTTAATGCTAAAGTGGATAAGTAAATTGAGAGCTACAATATCTTAGATTTCAAAGTATACATTTATAAATGATTATATATAAATGTATATTGTCTAAAAAAGACTTATGAGTAGTTGATACTTTAAAAAAATCCTTAGTTTTCATGTCTGTTATAGAGGAAGAAAACTGTTTTTTAATTGTTTATAGTGAATAAATTTGTGTTTTTAAGAAAAAACAAATGTGATTAACTTTAGCTTGAGCTCTGTTGTGCACTGCTTAATTATATTGGGGGAAAAGTCTACCATAGATGTTAGTCAACACTGATACAATATTAATTGATATATCATGATATAATTTATTCCTTGCAAGTTAGGAATATGTACAATTTTTGTTTTTTTGGGTTTATTGTATGATTTATAAATAGCTTTTTTGTAGAATTGTTATTACCATGTGTAAAATAGTGTAGTAGAGATTGTACAGACCTTAAAAATTAGACTGTTATAACAAGTAATGTAATTAAAGAATAATTGAAGACACTACAATGAGGACAAATGAAATGGGAAAAGCTTTGAGTGAGTTGTCATCATTAATGAGTATTTCTAGTTATTTTCCAAAGAGAAAAAGTGTGGTCTCTGTCATCTTTAACAGTTACAATATTGGTTCACAGGAGTGCCATACATTTATCCTCCTGGGTGTGATGTACTGTAAAGTTAGTTTTTGTCCTTTTTCTTGTCTATCAGGTTTCCAACATTTCTAAGGCTCAAGAACAACTTTCTCAGTATATCGAGGGGCCTTGGTCTCAGGCCTTCCTTAATTGCTCATTGACTTTGAACCAACAGAAAGAACATATTAACATGATGCATGTGGCTCCCCTGCTTGTAGATACTGGGTTTGTAACCAGAATCTGGAACAACTTTAAAAGGCTGTTTGATTCCTCTTGGATTGTAATTTATGCTATCATAGGAGTAATTGTTCTTTTATTAATTATATTGCTTAAGTGTTTCCTTCACTACATCTCTCAGCAGTGCTCCATCAACAAGACCAGCTACAGGTGCTTATGGCCCTTGAACACCCAAGCCATGGCCCCCCTAGAGATGTGGTTCAAGCTTGGATTGCAAAGATTCATGAGGCCTTGGTCTAATCTACTATCCACATATCCTGACCTGCCTTTCAGAGGTGCGGTTCTTTGAGATCTGGTAGTCAATGATGGGTAAGATCCTGTGAGGCAGGATGACCTAAGGCAGGCGCAGTCCATCACAAGGTCAACAAGGTCAGAGCAAAGAAGTCAACAAGGTCAAAGCAAAGAAGTCTGGCTCCTGTTGGCTGTCTGTATGGGCTGCATGCATGAATGCAACTTCGCAAGCTAGAACCTGCTGCTGTGCCTGGCATTGACGTTAAACCGCCTGACTGAGAGGACCAACATAGACAGGACAACACAGCAAAAAACCTCAGCTGGGACTTATGGGATGTCAGGTAGGGTATATAAGCAGCCCCATATTTACAATAAACAAGCCTGCAAGCCTGCGAACCTGACAGCCTGCTTTGCCACTTGCCTGCTCCCAGGGTCTGTGCCATTGACTCCGTGCCTGCTTATCCCCACCCCCAAGGGTCTCCGTGGGTCCTGGAGACTGCTACAAAGAATCTAAAGCTTTTGATTGCAAGGGGCTTTCTTTCATCATGGATACCTGCAGTATAGTCTTATGAATGTGATACATGACGAAAAATGTTGGTAAAGTGAAATAAATTGTTTTTCGAAATGAACTTAAATTCTTGTTAAGAGTGAAATGAGGTTGGTAAATAAAAGATTTTGAGTACTTTGAGATAAAGCAGTAACTATTGTTTAGTTACTTACAACTGAGAGAAAACATCTGACATAGACAATTTAAAGGGAGGAGGGCTTTATTGTGGATTTTCCTTTTGGGTTGCAGAGGAAACAGTCTGTCCACAGTGGCAGGAAAGCTTGGGAGGGAGAGCAGTTTGGTTTGTGAGGAAGCTGATGGTGAAGTTTATTTGAATCTTGGCAAATAACGAAGCAGAGGAACTGGTGGAACCAGAAACATGTGCCCTTCAGGATATATGCATCATCTAATTGTGTTAGTTAGGCCACAGTTCCAAAGTACCCATAACCTCCTGGCATGGCACCGGCAGCCAGGAATCAAGTGTCCGAACCCACAAGCCTGTGTGAGACATTTCCACATCAAACCATAACAAGCAGGAGACTAAAGTTTTGTCTCTAGTGTTAAATGCAAATAAGTGTTAGAGAAATCATTGCCATGGCTCATAAAATGATTAAAAATATCTGATACACCACGGAGACCTGAGCACCCACAGAAGTAGACAGGACAAGTTGAATTTAAAACTAATGGACCAATTTTTTTGGTGGAGAACAGGTATATGGATGGGCAAGCTTGAAATTTCAGACAAGGGATGTGTGGCAGGTAGTTCCCACTTTCCTACTTAGTTTCCGCTCAGTTGAGGGATTTTTTTTTAAACTTTATTTTGCATCTGTGTGTGTGTGTGTGTGTGTGTGTGTGTGTGTGTGTGTGTGTGTGTGTGTGTTTGTGTGCATGCACTGTATGTTCTGGTGACGGACCTAAATTGCATCCACCTTTTTCTTTGCTCTGAGATTATCCAGGCTCCACTTACCAGTGCTGGAAGTGCAGGCCACCTCCATTTTTACCTTGGACCTGGGATCTGAACTCAGGACATTCTGCTTGTGAGGTAGTTGTGCAGTTTTATAGTTCTTGGAGAAATTAAAATCATTAGAAAAAGCTAGTGCTTCCCACTGTGACGTGGGGAGTATGTCCTTGTGAGAGAACCCCACCCACGAATGATCCAATTTTTGATGATCCAGTCTCATTTGGAGGAACAAAGCCTAATCTGAGGGGTCTTTCTGCTCTTTCAAAGTGGCTATGTAGAAAGTATCTCTGTAAAGTCATTTCATGGAAGTTGATAACAATTCTAGTCCAAGTGGACCAGCATGTCTGGTCTTGGCAAATCTGATGTATTTCAAATCTTGCAGCAGAAGTGTTCAGCATTGTTCAAGTGGTACTGGTTTTATAGGAATGTGAGAGGCATAACTGACTTTGGGGGTAGTCATAGAGAGTAGTTATGGTCTAGTACTGTGGAATGTTTGGAGTCCCTGTGGAGAGATCCTGAGAGGAAATCGCAATTGAGGTCTAAATCAGTAATAGAGACCTCAGCATGTAGGAGATGAAAAACCATGACGTATGTACCAAGGAGGGCTACTACCTATGTGGACTGTAAACGTTCCAAAGAGGAGTTTTGTAGACTACAGGCAGAAAAGTTGAAGGTGCTGAGCTGTAAAACCCTTTGGATATTATGAGACTTGAATGAAAGACATTAAGCTACAGGATATGGTATTTACCTTGCTCGTCTTTGCTTTTATTTTAACTAGATTTTGGTCTTAATTTTGCTTTCACAATTTCTTGCTGCTTCCTCACTCTTCATTTTGAAATCTATTGTTTGTTTGAAATATTTAATTTGTTTATATTTATGGAGCTTTCAGTTAAGAAGAGACTTTAGACTTTCAAAGTGTTTTAAACTTTAGACTTTCAAAGCACTCTGTGGTTTTGTGATCTGGTGTAAGTGTATGGAGTAACCACTGTGCAAATTGAAATAAAATGTGACCTTGCCACATCCACATACTCATGCACCCACCAGCTACACCACCAACCCCACACACAGAAGAACTTTTCATGATGATTTAATACTGGAACTTTCAAAATTGGATTGAATAATTTGATACTGTAAGGTGAACATATTATCCTGGGTACAAGAAGAGGAGGGCTGTAGTTTTAAGCTGATATGTTTGTGTGTCAATGTGACAAAGGATAGAGCATGCCAGTTAGTTTCATCTTTCAATTTGACACTTGAGATAAGAGTCTTTAGGCATACCTTCAAGTAATTATTTAGCTAAAGCAGGCCTCTAGACAAGTTTATGGGTATCGTAGTTAGAAATAGATGTCACCTTGATAGTTGAGGGTTTGAGCTCTGGGTACATTTGTAGAGAATTAGTAGTTAAGTCCAGAGTGAACCTAAAGGAGACTTTCTAGTTGATTGGGAAGTCCCAGCCCATGATGGGTGGGGCTAGTCCCCAGGCAGGTGAATAAAATGAAGGGAATTGTTTGGGAAAGTTGGCATTCCCCTATATACTTGGCCAGACATGGTGGTCTGGCAAGTGAGAATTGTACTTCTCTCAGCAGTTATTTGGATACGGTATGGCTAGTTTCCTGGTCCCTTGATGATGATATAAATGCACCTACCAAAGTAGACAAGGAACTGTGACCATGAATGATAAGAATTAACTAACCCTCCTATTTCTTTAAGCTGTTTTGTCCTTTTTTATCAACAGCAATGCAGGATAACTACAACAATGGGAGATTATCTTAATTCCTTTAGTGAGCTGGGAAGACATACCCTTGCAGCTGGGACTATTCCCAGCAGAAGTTGGATAAGATGGAGAGAACTAGTTGGAATTTTGACAAAGCTGGCAGCAAGCTGACATGAACTGATACATGTCTTCTGCTCTTAAGTCCCCATGGTTCTTGCTGGTTGGTAAGCCATGATAGATGGTTTTCTGGAACTGTGAGCAAAACATAAAAACACTCTTGTCCATCTGAATTATTTGATTTAAATTATTATCACAGCAACGAAGTTATGAAATTAAGCAGATGACATGAGAATCTTTGTATTTTCTCATAAGAGCAAAGAGCAAGGTGGCCCAGCTTGCAAGCATTCCTAGTGTGTGTGTGTGTGTGTGTGTGTGTGTGTGTGTGTGTGTGTGTGTGTCTGTGTCTGTGTGTGTGGTGTGTGTGTGTGTGTTAGATGGCATGCGAATCTTTGCATTTTTGTCATAAGAGCAAGGTAGTCTGGCTTGCAAGCACACCCACTGTGTGTGTGTGTGTGTATGGCATGTATGTGGAATTCAGAGGCCATCAGAAATAACTAGGCTTTATAAAATAGATTTGACCATTTTTTAGTGACAGAAGTAAAGTGAGTTGGTTAGCTTTTAACCGATGACCACAATATCTGAACTAGTAACTTACAAGGAATAATTATGTATTTTGTCTCAAAAATTCAGATGCTTCAATTTGTAATTCATTGTTTGTTGATTCTGAGTCTGTGGGAGGGAGAACTCGATAGCAGTGGTAGTAGGTAAAGTATGTGGAGGAGACGGTTGTCTATCTTATGGCAGACAGGAAAGTGGGAGTATAGTAGAGATTAGGGACAAATATAATTTTGGAAGGTACATTCTTAACAATTTAATTCATCCTAAGGTTTTCAGAGCCTCCTAAAATAGCCCCCATCCTGCTAGGGATGAAGCATTAATCATCTTAACTTTTTGGGAATATTTTATGTCCGAATCATAACAAAGGGGGAGTAGCCAAACAAATATATTGAGTCAAAATTTCGTATTTTAGGGCATGTAGGTTTGTAATTTGTTAAAAATTAAAGTTCCACTGATGTGAAAGTGCCAAGGAATAAAAATAAATTTAAAATAATCCCCAGTAGTCCTAAGTATTTGAAGAACTCAAAAAAGAATGTGAATGAATCACACACACCAGTAGGTGTTTACACAAAAAGAAAATAAACTACTGAACTATGGCATCAGCAGTGAGGATAGCTTGTAGTAATGTGCTGAAGAAGAATTCATAATTGGTAACCAAGTGAAAATGAGCATGATAGTGGACAAAATGCTATTTGAGCATTACTGGTTGAACAATGGAAATAGTAGTAACATCTAGGTTGTGGTATATGGAAGAAGATTCAGGTGCTAGAGGGAGACTGAGTTATTTCAGTTTGAAATATGTTTGAATGGCCTAGAGCCACAGTGCTATTTCATAAATGAATCACAATGGTTCTTGACTCTTTTTTTTTTGGTCAATCTGAATAAAAATGGTCACAGATCATGACAAGGTTGTTTGTGAAGCCAAATTAAGATAAGCTTTTCTTTTTCTAAGGTAATATTAATATTTCCCCTATTCAAATGTGAGTTTTATATGAATGATTATAAAATATAGGCAAGCAGATGAAAATATAAATTATAATCGCTTCAGATGAAAATTATAATTAAGATCATGTTTCCATATTGACATTAAAGTTCTGCCATAGAAGGCAAAATGTGAAAAATGGTGCCAAAAATTATTGAAAAGGTTTAAAGAGGAAATAATTCTCATTTGGATTTTGATGGATATTGAGAGCATTTGTTGGCCATAACGAAGCAAAGTCTATTGAAAAGCAAGACTTGTGATAAAACGAAAGGTTGACTTCATACAGTTCATCATGTCTTAACTTAATATATTATACAACTTAATATATTAGTTCTAAGTGATGTTTTTAGTGATAAGGTGATCACTATGTAGATGATATATTGACAGATGGATCTGAAGTGTCAACTGACTCCCTAAGAGGTAGGACTTTAGGCATCATGCATACCTATGGGATGCTATTGTATGAAGGCAGGCATGTACATAAGTCTATAGGAGACTGTCTTGATTGTATGATTGATACGTACCAATCAGTCTGTAATGGGCAGGACCATTCCCTGGATATGAGGATTATGACAGAGAGGGCTAGGCAAGCAGTTAGGCAAAGTATTCAGCATTGCTCCTTGCTCTCTACTTTTGCCGTGAATGTGATATGATCCATTCCCTTGGCTCCTAATACAGGTATAACTCTCTTGCCATGGAACTGAAAGATGGAATTAATCTCTTATTTCCTTAAGTTATTTGGATCAGATTGTGAAACAAAAACATATATGTGCTGAAAAAATACACATTTTGGCTTTAGTAAATGCCAAATTAGATATTTTGAAGCTACGTTTTCAAATTAGTGCCTTGGACAATCTGTTTTTTTTTTTTTGTCTGATAACTGAGATTGCTGGCTTCCCTGCTAATTATTTGAAACATTATAGTTAATTTTCCCTTATTTTTGAAAATTTCTTTTTCTGACAATGTTTATAGTTTTCATAAATTCTTTATGAAGCAAAAAAATAAATTCCTCAGGACACAGAAAGTTGACTGCATATTTTGGTTTTTACAGCAGTTTGATTACATTGCAGTAGAGAAGGTAATTATCAACATGAGAGGCCCTAGGAATGGCCACTTGTATGTCATTGAAATTAGGCAATGTTCTCTGTTGAGTATTGTTAGATACTTTAGCTATTTCCATTGTAAAATCCTACTGATGATTAGATGTCATTAATTACTTATTCAGTGATTTTGGTATTTTGTTTGTGTTACTAATAAACCACCTCAGATGGTTTATATCTGCTACTCTGGAATTAAAAGTAAGTAGTATTTTAAGTGTGCCAATATGCACTTCTCTCTTTCTGGCTAAATGTGTAGAGAAGGAAGCTCATACTCTGCAAGTTTAGTTTTGATAGTATATCATACTGATAATTCTTATTAAAGGCTTCCTAATATGAGAATTGAAGAAGTACTTCTCTGTAATGCAGTGCATGACTGTCTATTTTTCTGTGTTAAGGAATAAAGCCTCATTTCAGCTCTCTATATGTTGAATTCTTGCTATATGTCTTTTGAAATTGTACTATAAAGTACTTTTCAGACCCTAGCTATTTATTATAGGAGGACATTGCTGTAATAAATCCCCAGAGTGACTTCAACTGAAATAGAACAAATACTCTAAATTTTCCATGAAATACTGAAAACTTGGGGATCCTGTATTTTCATAAGCCACAACTTGCATTAGATATCTATTGGTACAAAAATGCTATGTAATACTAACACACCTTAGTAAATTAAAAAAAAAACTGGAATTCCACTTTCAGCTTAATAGTAAGATGCTCTATTACCATGTCCCTAGAGAATGTTGTAAATTACGTTTTCAAGCAATTATTTAAAATCTCTCAAATAATTCTATAGAGATACAGTAAACAGAGGAATGTTCTTGAGATGGATTCATACTATGTAACTCAGACTGGCCTTCATCTCATAGCAATTAATTCTCTTGCCTTAATCTAAGTGCTGAGATTAAAGTTGTGAACCATAATGCCTAACAAAAACATTTATTCAAGAAAGTCTATTAATACTTCATGAAAATAATTATTATCATATAGTACTTTAGGAGAGACCCTACATTTCTGTCCCTACCCAGCAGAGCAAATTGAAAACTTCACCAAAAATTGTTGCAAATAAGACATAAATTCATCTTTCTTCAAATCCCATTCCAAGGGTTATTTTTAAATTCAGTTCATGATTGATAGTAGCATGTTTTATCTATTTCTTATCCATTTGATGGGTTAAACTAGATGACTCAGTGAAAAAAGACTAAATATAATATGACTAATCCAGTGCCTTATTCTAGCACACTCCACAATATACAGAAGAATGGGCAAGAAGTGAGAAAACATTGAGTATAGAAGATACTGTCAGCATACTACACAGATTCTCACATCTATATCATTTAAATACATATATTCATTGCTTTCAAAGGTTAGAACTGTATTTCTCTTTGTGAACCATTCATTAAAGCACCAGAGACCACTCTGCCTAAGATATGATAATTCAAAGTTATAGAGCATTAAGCTGTCTTTAGTATGTTTTCTAGAGTGTTCTCAAAGTTCTTCAGTGAGTTGAACTGCTCAATACTGAATACTTTGTTTACCTCCTTCCTTTCTCTGTTTCAGTTCCTCACTTTCTTTCTACTATATTTTGTAAATATCTCATGTGGTAGGCCAAATAATGGCGTCAAAAGATATCTTGATTCTAACTTCTTTCACCTGTAAATGTTACCTTATGTGGCCAACAAGAATTCACAGGAATGCTTATTATTCTTGAAATAGGGTGTTGTTCTCTTTCATCTTAAAGTACCTAAGTACAATCACACATGTCCACCTAAGTGGGATAGAAGGACTGATTTGATATAGAAGAAAATGTGCCCCCTGGCACAAGATGCTATGTTGTTGGCTGTGCTTGTGAAGATGACTTGAAAAAGGCAAGGCACAAATTTTCCTCCATAGTTTCCAGAAAGAGTATGGCAGTGTGAAGCTTTACTTTCAATACAGTGTAACCGCTTTTGATCTCCTGATCTTCAGATTTGTAAAAGTCCACTTTTGTGTTTTAAGGTACCACATTTGTAGTAATGCATTACAGTAGTCATAGTTAATGTGTAGGTTTTTGTACCTGAACATACATTGCTGTGATAGTGAATATCTAATAGTGTGGAAGTGCCTTTGCAGTAAGATAATGGCTGGACAATGCTTTAGAAAATACCTAAACCATCATAAGTAGAATTGCTGACAGAACTGTGATGGTCAAAGATGTTGTTAGAGAAAGCTTAGGAGAAAATAAGGGACATGATATTGGAAATTGAAGATGAGGGCTGCATTAGTTGAGAAATGGAGAAATGCATTTAGTTCTTGGACTAGGTGGCCTACAGTTAGAAGACTTCCTCAAAAGTACTTTCCCAAAGAAGGAAACAAAGGAATGGATGAGAGATTTAAATGAAAGAGAGGGATGTAACTTGAAGAATAAAGATGAGCATATCAAAGACAAGAAAGGATCAGGTGCCTCAATTTTTTATTGAAGCTTTTATTTAGATGGGCCTGAAAACTTCACTGGGAGCCAAAGGGTATAGGCCAAGATTCTGGAGACCAAGGCAGGTAGAATCACAAATTAAGAGTCTCGCCGGCCGTCTGGAGATTCTTAAAGAAATTAAAGATTGAAATGCCATATGACCCTGCTATCCCACTTTTGGGAATAACCCCCCATGCAGCAGAGGTTCGCCTCGATAGCACAAGCTCGACCATGTTCATAGCAGCACTGTTTACAATAGGAAAGTCATGGAATCAACCTAAATGTCCAACAGTTGACGAGTGGATAAGGAAACTGTGGTACACCTATACAATGGAGTACTACTCAGCCATCAAAAATGATGAATTACTGGAATTTGTTGGGAAATGGATGTCATTAGAAACAATTATATTAAGTGAAGTATCCCAAACCCAGAAAATTAAGCGCCGTATGTACTCCCTAATAGGTGGCTCCTAGTACCAAACTCACCCAGCCCACATTGAGACACTCAAAAGTAAATCTATGTAACACAGTAATTGCAAGGATTATGAACAAGAGAGATGGGGTAGGAGGGCCACACCAGAAACAAGGAGAGAGGGGACCATGTTACAGCAGAGAAAATAGGCCTCCATCAAGGTCTGCAAGGGGTGACATACAATGCCCAGCAGGATGGAGTGAAGGGCATTGCAGGAGCAGCAAAACTGCAAAAGAAAATCAACAAACCACAATCCAGAACTTCAGAGACTCTATATCAATCACATAGAACTAGGACAGCCTAATCTCTCCCCATCCTGGAGCTCAGGGACATTTGCGGAAGAGGGGGCGGTAAGATTGTAAGAGCAAAAGGATGGGAGGAACAACGATTTGCAAGATTCTCAACAATAGTTGGGGCCAAAGCAATCATAATGGGACTTTGCATGCCCTGCGCAATGTTCAGCGCACTGTTGCCCTCATAAAGTCTAGCATCTGTTAAGGGCACCGAGATCCCTGGAGGCAAGGAATTGACAGCCATAGTAGTGCTCCTATGCTTAAGGGGAACAAGAGAAAGGGCTTATGGAAATGCCACTGGTTCCTTATATGTCATCAGAGAGGAGGACCCAGTGGAGAGTCAGGCGTACACAATAAAGGACTCTCTGGGAATTGGGGGGGAGGCACTGGGGCATGGGGAGGGAGAGGAAGGGGAGGAGGGGATTTGGGGGGAGGAGGGGGGAGGGAGGGAACTGGTAAAAAAATTTTTAAATGTATAATTACATTTTTAATAAAAAAAAAAGAATCTCGCCGGGCTACAGAGTGAATACGAGGCCTGCTGGGCAACTTGGTGGCACTCTCACAATTTACAAGAAAAAAAGCGTTCTTTTCCTTTTCCTTTTTGACAGGCCCATCTCAGGAAAAAAACAGTGATAGAGCATTTTTCTAGCATGTCTGAGTCCACTGAATCGATCTCTAGCTTTGCAAAAGGAGAGAGGAGAGGAGAAAAGAGAGATAAAGATGAAAGATAATTTTATTGTGTTCATAATCATAGGATTCCTGGGTGAGAAAATGCACCAAATGCTATTACTGTTGGTCTAACTGCCTTTTGCTACTGTCCACCTTTTGGTTCTGTTGATCTAACCACCTTCTACTTCCATTAGTTTAATTTTTGTTGCTGTTGCTCTAACTGCCTGCTGTTACTGTTGGTCTAATAGTCCTATGTTACAATTGGTCTAACAGTGTTCAGTTTCCATTGGTTTAACAGTGTTCTTTTTTTTTTTAATAACATTTTTATTATTATTTCCGCTCATACAAACTTAATAGGTAGACCAGTTCCCTCCCCCCTCCTCCTCCCCCCGAACCCCCTGCACCCCCTCCCTCCCTCCCCATCTCCCAGTACCTCCCCCCCCAATTCCCAGAGAGTCCTTTATTGCGTATGCCTAACTCTCCTCTTGGTCCTCCTTTCTGATGACATAAAAGGACCCAGTGGCATTTCCCTGAACCCTTTCTCGTGTTCCCCTTAAGCATAGGAACACTTCTGTGGCCATCAATCCCTTGCCTCCAAGGATCTTGGTGCTTTTAGCCGATGTTAGACTTTGTGAGGTCAATAGTGTGACGGACATGGCGCAGGGCATACAAAGTCCTATTATGATTGCTTCAGCCCTATCTAGTGTGGAGACTCTTCAAATCATTGCTCCCCCCATCCTTTTGCTCTTACAATCTTACCGCCCCTTCTTCCGCAGATGTCCCTGAGCTTCAGGATGGGGGGAGATTAGGCTGGCTTAGTTCTATGTGGATGATATAGAGTCTCTGAAGTTCTGGATTGTGGTTTGTTGATTTTCTTTTGCAGTTTTGCTGCTCCTGCAATGCCCTTCACTCCATCCTGATGGGCACTGTATGTCACCCCCTGGTCAGAGACAAAAAACTGTTAAACTGGAGTTTTGTTATAATAGCACTTTCAAGGATAGATGTAATAAAAGCAGGAAACCTCGGTGAGGGAGGGATCAGTCATCCATTTGCAAAATGATCTCTTTTCATCTGCCAGACTATATGCCCTCTCCTTCTGGTGAGATCATACCCCCTCAGTTGTACATGATCAGGAACGAATGTCTGTGAACTTAACCAGGTGTCACATTACTTACTTGCATTCCTTGGAGGTCGATTTTCTCTGCTGTAACATGTTCCCCTCTCTCCTTGTGTCTGGTGTGGCTCTCCAACCCCATCCCTCCTGTTCACAATCCTTGCAATTACCATATTACATAGATTTACCCTTGAGTGTCTCAATGTGGGCTGGGTGGGTTTGGTACTAGGAGCCACCTATTAGGGAGTACATACGGTGCTTAATTTCTGGGTCTGGGATACTTCACTTAATATAATTGTTTCTAATGACATCCATTTCCCGGCAAATTCCAGTAATTCATCATTTTTGATGGCTGAGTAGTACTCCATTGTATAGATGTACCACAGTTTCCTTATCCACTCGTCAACTGTTGGACATTTAGGTTGATTCCATGACTTTGCTATTGTAAACAGTGCTGCTATGAGCATAGTCGTGCTGGTGCTATCGAGGCGAACCTCTGCTGCATGGGGGGTTATTCCCAAAAGTGGAATAGTAGGGTCATATGGCATTTCAATCTTTAATTTCTTTAAGAATCTCCAGACAGCTCACCAGAATGGCTGTATGAGTCTGCATTCCCACCAGCAATGTAGCAGGGTTCCCCTCTCGCCACATCCTCTCCAGCACTTGTTGTTGTTTGTATTGTGGATTTTTGCCATCCTGACCGGGGTGAGATGGTATCTCAGGGAAGTTTTGATTTGCATTTCCCTGATGGCTAAAGAAGTGGAGCATTTTTTAAGATATTTGTTAGACATTTTAATTTCATCCCTGGTAAAATTTCTTTTAAGTTCCAGGGCCCATTTTTTAATTGGGCCATTGGTTTCCTTGGTGTTTAGTTTTCTAAGTTCTTTGTGCACTCTGGACAGTAGAGCTCTATCAGATATGTGGTTAGTGAAGATTTTCTCCCATTCTGTGGGTTGCCTTTGAGCTCGTGTTACAATCTCTTTATCTGAACAGAAGCTCTTTAATTTCACAAGATCCCAACTGTTGAGAGTTGGTAGCACTGACTGTGCCATTGGATGTCTGTTTAGGAAATGTTGGCCTAGCCCAATCCTTTCAACTATGGTTTTTTAGTCTCTGGCCTGATATCAAGGTCCTTGATCCATTTGGAATTAAGTCTTGTACATGGTGACAAGTACGGGTCCAGCTTTAATCTTCTGCATGTGGAGATCCAGTTTTGCCAGCACCATTTGTTGAAGATGCTGTTCTTTTTCCATTGGGTTCTTTGGGCCCCTTTGTCAAAGACCAAATGGCTGTATTTTTGTGGGCTTATATCTGGGTCCTCAACCCTTATCCATTGGTCTGTGTGTCTATTTTGGAGCCAGTACCAGGCTATTTTTATAACTATGGATTTGTAGTATAGACTAAGGTTCGGTATGGTAATACCTCCAGCAGTGTTTTTGTTACTCAGGATTGTCTTTGCTATTCTGGGTCTTTTGTGCCTCAATATGAATTTTGAGATTAATTGGTCCACTTCTTTAAAGAATTGCTTTGGGATTTTAATTGGTATAGCATTGAATTTGTATATTGCCTTAGGTAGGATGGTCATTTTTACGATGTTGATTCTGCCAATCCAGGAGCATGGAAGGTCTTTCCACCTTCTGATGTCTTCAGCAATTTCTTTCTTGAGGGTTTTAAAGTTTTCATTGTAAAGGTCTTTTACCTCCTTGGTTAGATTTATACCAAGGTATTTCATTTTTTTAGGGGCTACAGTAAATGGGATTGTTTCTCTCAAGGCTTTTTCACTTCTTTCATTGTGGGCATATAGGAAGGCCTCTGATTTTTGCACATTTATTTTGTATCCTGCCACCCTGCTGAACTTCTCAATTAGTTCCAGGAGCTTCCTGGTGGAGTTTTTGGAACCCCTCAGGTATAAGATCATGTCATCTGCAAATAGGGATAGCTTGACTTCTTCCTTGCCGATTTGAATCCCTTTTATGTCCCTTTCTTGTCTTATGGCTTCAGCTAAGACTTCAAGTACAATATTGAATAGAAGTGGTGAGAGTGGACAGCCTTGTCTAGTTCCTGATCGAAGTGGGAATGCTTCCAATTGTTCCTTATTGAGCATAATCCTTGCTGTGAGCTTGTTGTATACAGCTTTTATTATATTGATAAAGGTTCCTTCCATTCCTACTGTCTCTAGCGTTTTGATCATAAAAGGCTGTTGGATCTTGTCAAAGGCTTTTTCTGCGTCTATCGAGAGTATCATGTGGTCTTGGACTTTGGACTGGTTTACATGATGAATTACATTTATTGATTTGCGTATGTTGAACCAACCTTGAGTGCCGGGGATGAAGCCTACTTGGTCCCTGTGAATGATCTTTTTGATATGTTTTTGAATCCGATTTGCTAAAACTTTGTTGAGAATCTTTGCGTCTGTGTTCATCAGGGAGATCGGCCAATAGTTTTCTTTTTTAAGTGAATCTTTAGTAGGTTTTGGGATTAAGACGATATTAGCTTCATAGAAGGAATTTGGTAGTGTTCCTTCCTTTGCTATTTAATGGAACAGTTTAAGGAGTATTGGTGTTATTGACTCCTTAAATGTCTGATAGAATTCTGTGCTGAATCTATCTGGCCCAGGACATTTTTTGGTGGGAAGATTCGAGATTACTTCTTCACTTTCCTTATATGTTATAGGGCCATTTAAGTAATTCACAACTTCCTGATCCAATTTAGGTAAGATGCGTTTACTTAGAAATTCATCCATCTCTTTTGTGTTGTCAAACTTCACAGAGTATAAGTTTTTGAAGTATGATGTTATAATTCTCTGGATTTCTTGGGTATCAGTAGTGATTACTCCATGTTCATTTCTAATTTTGTTAATTTGGGTTTTCTCTCTCTTGCTTTTGGTTAATTTAGCTAGGGGTGTATCTATCTTATTGATTTTTTCAAAGAACCAGCTTTTTGACTGGTTGATTTTTTCTATCGTTTTCTTAGTCTCGATTTCAGATATTTCTCCCCTTATTTTGCTAATTTCCTCTCTTCTTCTACTTTTGGGATCAGATTGCTCAAGTTTCTCTAAAGCCTTAAGCTGCATTGTTAAGTTATTTATTTCTGATGTTTCCATTTTTTTGATGTAGGCATTAAGAGCTATGAACTTACCTCTTAGGACAGCTTTCATTGTGTCCCAGAGATTTTGGTAAGTTGTATTTTTGTTATCGTTCACTTTCAGGAAATCTTGAATTTCCTTTTTAATTTCTTCCTGAATCCAGTTCTCATTCAGCATCATAGTGTTAAGTTTCCAGGTGTTAGTGTATTTTCTCTTGTTTGTTGTGTTGTGGATGTCCAGCTTTAGGCCATGGTGGTCTGATAGGGCACATGTTAGAATTTCAACTTTTTTGTATATGTGTAGATTCATTTTGTGGCCCAATATGTGATCTATTTTGGAAAAAGTTCCATGTGCTGCTGAGAAAAATGTGTATTCTTTGGTGCGTGGGTGAAAAGTTCGATAGAGATCTGTAAGGTCCATTTCTTTCAGGATTTGATTAAGTTCCAAAGTGTCTCTGTTAAGCTTTTGACCTGTTGATCTATCCCATGTTGAGAGGGCGGTGTTGAAGTCCCCCAAGAATTATCGTTTGGGGGTTGATATCTTGCTTTAGGCGCCGTAGGGTTTTCTTAATGAATGTGGAGGGGCCCGTATTGGGTGCATAAATGTTCAGTATTGTGAAGTCTTCCTGGTGAATTGTACCTGTGACTAAAATGTAGTATCCATCTGTGTCTCATGATTTTCTTTGGTTTGAAGCCCACTTTGTCTGAAAGCATAATTGCTACCCCTGCCTGTTTTCTGCTTCCATTAGCTTGTAGAATTGTTGACCAACCTTTTATTTTTAGAGCATGCCTATCTTTTGTGGTGAGATGGGTTTTCTGCAAGCAGCAGATTGATGGATTGTGATTTTTAATCCAAGTTTGTAATCTATGTCTCTTAATCGGTGAATTAATCCCATTGACATTTAATGTTATAACGGAGAAATTATTTTTAATTCTGGACATTTTTTATGTTTAGTAGATTTTGTAAGCATGTTGTTTGATATTTATGTTTCGGTGGTATTATACTTCCCTTCTGCCCTCCTGGATACGCTTGTTCTTTTCTTCAAGATTGAGTATCAGTTCTAGGATTTTTTGAAGGCCTGGTTTGGTAGACAGGTATCCCTTCAAGTTGTCTTTGTGTTGGAAAACTTTTTTTTTCTCCCTCAATCATGATATATAGTTTTGCCGGGTATATCAGTCTGGGTTGGCATTTTTGCTCATTTAATACTTGAAGTATGTCTCTCCAAGCTCTTCTTGCTTTTACTGTTTCCATTGAGTAGTCATTTGTTATTCTAATAGGTTTACCTTTAAAAGTGAGTTGTTTTTTTTCTCTTGAAGCTCTCAGCACCTTTTCTTTGTCTTGAATGTGGAGTGTTTTGACTATTATTTGCCGTGGCGATTTTCTATTTTGGTCGTATCTGTTTGGAGTGCGAAATGCCTCTTGTATTTGGATAGGCCTCTCATTCTTTAATTGTGGGAACTTTTCATTTATGATGAATTGAAATATTTCCTCAGGTGTGGTATTTTGGGATTCTTGTTCTGGTATTCCATGAATGCGCATGTTAGGCTTCTTCAGGGTGTCCCATATCTCTTGAATGTTCCTCTCCAGTATCTTTTTGGCTTTAACAATCTCTTCCATTCAGCCGATTAATTCTCCCACTTTGTCTTCAAGCTCTGAAATTCTATTTTCTGCCTCATTTGTTCTGCTGATAAGACTCTCTGTTGAGTTTTGGGTTGAAGATAACTTGTCTTTTAGTTCAATTTTAAACTCTGCCTGAGACTGTTTTAATTGCTCCATACCTATTTTTGTTTCTTGAACTGTTTTTCTCAACTCCTCCAAGTGCCTGTTGTGTTCCTGTACAACGTGGTTGATTCGGATGTTTAACTCTTCTCGGATTTCCTCTTTCATAGTATTAATCATGGTAAGGATCATACTCTGAAAGTCGTTATGTTGGGTCTGGCTTTCATGGCGATTTTCTGTGGATTTGTTCTGGTCGGAATCCCTCATTATGGTATTGATTCTTTCGGCAGGAGATTGGTCTTCTTGGGTTTTGTTTCTCGTGGATCTGCACTTTGACTTGTACATTGTTGTTTTGTTTTTTAGGACCTTTCAGTTTCAGTTTTTCACTGAATCCACGTAGTTAGTATTGTTACGCTTGCCAGTTATTATTAGTGCTTGCCTTGGATTGGGTATGTCTGTGTATTGTTAGTATTATATCCTAGATGAGGCTACTAGGCTGTTAGTACGTCAGTTAGGTCAGGTTACATTACCAGGGGGTGAGTATTAGTTTGGTAGTGCACTTTTATGATTTAGTTTCTTGATGAAATGTGTAGGTGAGTGGTGTACTCCCTGAAGTTGTATGTTGTGGGGTGGCTATATGAGAAAGTTGATCTACAGCATTGATACTTTAAAGGATCAGTAAGGTGAAAAGAAAAAGTTTACTTATCTTTGGGCTGGATGAGAAGAAACTCGCCCACGTGATATAATGATTGTAGTGGAGTCCAGATGTATGGCCTGTGCTCCCTTTGTTCCTTAGAATTTTGCTTGAGTTTCCTTTGGGCTCTATTGAATTCTGAGTAGCAGTGTGTCTTCCGTGGACCATGTGCGTAGGTCCCCGGTGGGCCAGAGAGGCAGAGGGTCTGATGTTGATGGCAGAGTTCTTCACCTGCGATCTGGGTAGGTGGGCGCGGAGAGGGGCGGGCCCGGGACAAAGCCAGCTATGCAGTGAGGTGCTGCTAGTCGGGCGGCTCCCGGGTGGGGGGCGGGGTGGGGCTGGGCTGGGCTCTTTCGCTCCTTGGCTCAATGGCAGAATTCTTCACCTGGGATCCAGGGGGTGGCTAGGCGCACGGGGCAGGAGGGTGTGAGGGGCTTGGGTCCAGGGCGGGGCCCAGGCTAAGCTGCAGTGGGCCTGGGTGCTCGCCGCTGGGACACGTGGGGCTCCGGGGTGGTTGGGGGCTGGTCTGGTCTCTCTCTCTCTCTCACTTACCTTGGGTGGCAGGCGGAGGGCGGCGGGATGCGGGTGGTGGGCGGGGGCGGGGCGGCGTGGAGGGGGCTTGGTTTGTCCGTGCGGGGGCGGGGAGGGGGGAGGGCGCAGGCCAAGCCGTGGGGTGGGTGGGGGCTGGGCTGGTCTCTCTCTCTCTCTCTCTCTCTCTCTCTCTCACCTTGGGCGGGGGCGGGGCGGCGTGGAGGGGGCTGGGTTCGTCCGGGCTGGGGGGCGCAGGCCAAGCTGCAGTTGGCCTGGGTGATCGCCGCCGGGACGCGTGGGGCTCCGGGGTGGGTGGGGGCTGGGCTGGTCTCTCTCTCTCTCTCTCTCTCTCTCTCTCTCTCTCTCTCACTCACCTTGGGCGGGGGCGGGGCGGCGCGGCGGAGGGGGCTGGGGTCGTCCGGGCCGGGGGGCGCAGGCCAAGCCGCAGTTGGCCTGGGTGATCGCCGCCGGGACGCGTGGGCTGGTTTAACAGTGTTCTGCTGCCATTAGCCTAAAAGTCTTTTGTTGCTATTGGTCTAACAGTCTTCTGTTACAGTCTTCTGTTACTGCCTGCAACTGTTGTCTTATTTAACTTTGAAGTCCAAAATTGCTCTGCAGCCAAAATAAGATGACATTTTAGTAACTGGGTTAGCAGTTTCTTAGCATGAGTTTACCTTATTTGTTTGGAGTCAGGAAGACACAGCTAATTAATTGTCCTTGTTGCCATAAGTTTACTCTTCAGTTTTGTAACCTGTTTGGGGACCCCCACATGACTCTTCTGATTCATTCTTAACTAGCAGTCTCAAACAGTTTCAGGACTGCTTGTTGAAATATAAATGTTTGAAAGTTTCAAGCTGCCACTTTGAGAATATCTTCTCTCAGTTTCCTTACACAATGCCCACCTTGACATTTTGCCCTTTGAGGAATAAGAGACTTACATTCTTCCCCCCCCCCTCATAAAGTTAACAGGTACACTGATCCCCTCCTTCCCTCCTCATTTCCCAATGCCTCTCTCCCATCCCCAGAGCATCCTTTAATGTGCATGCCAAACTCTCCTCAGGGTCCTCCTCTCCGATTAGGTGCAAGGACCCGGGGGCATTTCCCAGAACCCTTTCCTGTGTTCCCCTTCAGCTTAGGAACACTACTGTGGCTGTCAATCCCTTGCCTCCAAGGATCCTAGTGCCTTTAGTTCATGCTAGACTTTGAGGGGTCAATAGTGTGTTGGACATTGCGCAGGTCATGTAAAGTCCGAATATGATTGCTTCGGCCCTAACTTGTGTGGAGTATCTTGCATATCATTACTCCTCCCATCCTTGTGCTCTTACAATCTTACCACCCTCTCTTCCACGAATTTCCCTGAGCTTCAGGAAGGGGCGAGATTAGGCTGGCCTAATTCCAGGTGGTTGATATAGAGTCTCTGATGTTCTGAATTATGGTTTGTTGATTTTTTTTTTCAGTTTTGCTGAGTCAGGATAATATCTTCTTTCTTCTGTAGATACTTCCTGTCCTATTGGGGGGGGGGATCATCCTGCCTTTACTTGCAAGTCATTTGTTTTTCTGGAGGTTAGGCTATTTAATGAATTTGTTTAGTGGCCTATTAAGCTGTTAGTACCATATATTTGAAGAAATCCTTTTTTGTTTTGTAGTGGAACATGAACATGAAATTTGTGCTGAGTCTTTGGGTTTTGATGTTATGATGCTGTACCCAGATTTCTGAATCCCAAGAGACCATGGAACAGACACCGATGCAATTCACATGAGAGCTTTATTGCAGGCTCGAACCTGAGCTCCCAACCCACCGACCAACCAGCACCGGCACAGCAGTATCAGGCCAAAAGCGTGGCCCTTTGTCTGCGCGAAGTTTTTTTATTATTATTGTTATTTATTCAATTGCGAGTGTGTGTGCGTGTGTATGTATGTATGTGTGTGTCTGTGTGTGTAGAACCACGGACGAACTCCGGAACCACCATGGACGCCTCCACCTCCTCCTTGTCACTCCGCCCCGGGATTCACAGGCTCCGCCCCACCAGGACCGGAAACGCAGGCCGCCCCTGCTTCTGCCTGGTGTCTACGTGGGATCTGGGATCCGAACTCAGGACCTTCCGCGTGCAAGGCAGAGGCCCAAACCCCGAGCCACCTCTCCAGCCCCTGCGCGAAGTTTTTATAGCTTACTGGCAAGGGGAGGGGACTTCCAATTTAGTAGTTACATGATTGGCTGACAGCCAACAGTTTTAGGGGGATTCTCCCCCCCCCCTTGTCTGTAAGCAGTTTGAATTGCAACCTGTATTACCCACAACACTTGTGGACAGCCCATAGACTTCTAGGTAAGGGGAGGAACAGGGGGTGGGCAACTCCAGTCAAGCAGAAACCTTTGCTTTAGCTAGGCTCGTGGAGCTGCATTCCAAACTCCCAGCCTGTCTGTAGTTAGAGCTAATGGCCACTCTGACTAGATCACATGAGAGCTCCACTGGGCCACATAAGAAAGCTGTATACATGTGGAGAAACATATTTAAAAAGAACTAAAAGAAAACCAAAATCAGGTCCTAGGTCTCTTCATTGATGGTAATACCAGAATACAAAAATGTTTAACTATTTTGTACTTTTTAAGATATAATTGTAGAATTATAACCAAGAATTTATTTTCATGTCAAAATTTTATGTTTTTAAAATTTAAACTGAGACTAAGATTCCCACCTGGGCTTTTTATAATTTTCTTCACAAATATACTTTTTGAGCACAGAAAATGTAACACAGTTCATAGAGAAAATCTACAGGGCGCCAATAGGAAAGTTTCAAGATTCTGAGATGGAGGTATAAGGCATATGTCACACATCTAAGTGGTTGTTACTTGAATGTATAGTAAATATATATATATATATATATATAGTAAAATAACTTAGTGGCAATGCATTAAGAGCTGAAAGGATGCATTTCAGAAGATGTAGTAGAACTGTAAATCTAGACTTTTCTATGGGTGTTGGTTAAGACATTGCAGGTATGACCAAAGGCTATAAGAATTTGTTAGCTTTTCCCTGAACATTGTGTCTACTAGTATTTTTTAAAATAGAGTCTCTAAAGCCTGGTAGAATCTTATGCATAGCCCTTTTTGCTTTGTGGGATTACCAATTACTCCACTATTTGATATTCCATTTCTGTTGAGTGTTTAAGACCATAAAAATGACTGAAATCAACTTTTTAGTCCTCTTTTACTGTTAAAGCTAGTTGAGGCTCCTTCAGGCTTATTCTTAGGGACATATGGGGAACCAGATGACTTCCCTAGTGTTTGTTGTTGTTGTGGTTGTTGCTGTTGCTATTGTTTTCTTTAGCATTTGTTTCATCTACTGGGTCAGTGTTTGTAAACACTGAGGACATCCCCCACTTTGAGGACTCCTCTTACAGAATGTATACTGATGAAATCCTACCTCTCTGTTTCAGGTGGCCTCTATTATTATGAGAACATGTTACTTACTGGAGTCACATGGGTCCTTTAATGAAATTTCTCCCATTCCTTGAGTCCTAGTCGACACTTCAGAGAGCAAGAGCCAACATACTGGGTTTCTTCTTAGACTATTTATTTATTTTTGTTTTAGTCAGTTTTGAAAAGGAACCAATAATGTGTTTTTGTTTTAATTTTTCTATAACATTTGCATAAACATAAACTTATAACATCTTTAGCTCTAAAGGATTTTTGTGCTTTAAACAAACACATATAGATGTGTGTGCACACGCACACACACACACACACACACACACACACACACAAATAACCACTGTCAAAAATTATCTATTGAATTAGTGTTGCAAAGTGATCATTTTAAGAGACTTTAAAATAAGCAGGTATTTAAATAGGTTCAGATTCTGTGACGAATCATCTTTGTGGACTATTAAACAAGTCAGTTCCCTAAATAGTTAAAAGTCCGGTAGAAGATATAAGTGATTGTACTCATGAAATAACCCTTGCTCTTTAGGCCATTTTTCTATAAATGCTGCTAAAAACAGATCAGAGCTTAAGAAACCATTATTTTACACAAAATTGGGACTTCAGCCAAATATTAGTGCACAAAATTTGTCCTTTGGGAATTTTTCTAATAACCTACAACGACGACCAACGTCTTTCCTTTAGGTGTTGTTTTGTTTTCTTCTGTGAGACAGGTAAACACTTTGCATCTGTGAAAAGCCTTCACGATACTATGAAGCTCAGGCTAACCTTGTTCTCATGACAATCCTATTTTATCCTCCAAAGTGCTAGGAGTGGAAACTTGCATGATCACTCTTGCTTCTTTCTTTTAAGTTTTAAATTTTCTAGCTTTGTTTTCTTTCCATTTCTACTTTGGGATAATATATCCCAAACTATATTTTATCATACAAAATCATTTCTTATCCCAAAACATTTCCTTTTCTCTAGACATGTATTTTCATAGCTATGATTTTGTGCATCACTTTTACATCTTTGCAGGTTCCTTTCTGCCTTACTTTCTGTTACAAAATTCCCCAATTAAAAGTTTTTTTCTAATAAAACAGAATAATTGTACATACCATTTTAGTGCTTTCATTTGTTTGTATTTGTTTCAATTATCGTATAAAACAATGGGTTTCATTGTAGCCTTTTCATTCATACATTGTTTTTGTTGATCTTCTTTGCTGATTTCATCCCCATCTCCCTGCACTTTGCTGCTTGTACACATCCATACTCAGTATTCCCTTTTCTATTTTCATGTAATTTATAGTCTATTATTTTTTTCTCTGTCATTCCTCTTTTTTCCTTTCTATTTTCATAATCGGTGCCTACATAAGCACACATAGAAAAATTGAAATCTAGGGTCCACATATGAGAGAGAATATGAATCATTTATCTTTATGACTCTTGATTGCATCACTTAATCCACATCCATTTTCCTTCAACTTTCATTATCTTATTTTTATTTATGCCTGAATATAATTCCATCCTGTATGTGGGCTATATTTTCATGATAAATGCATATATTAGTGGCCATCTAGGTAGTTTCTATTTCCTTACTATGGTGAAAAGAGCAGTGATACCAATGGATGTGTAAATTTCTCTGTAGCGAAATATGAAGCCGTTTAAATATATGTCCAGGAGTGGTAAACCAGGCTATAGAGCAGTTCTATTTGTAGTTTTTTGAGGAAACTCCAGACTGTTTTCACAGTGGCTGCACCAGTTTATACTTTTGCCCACAGTGAACAAGGGCTGCTCTTTCCCCACGTGCTTACAGGATTAGTTGTCACTTGTTTTCTTGATGATAACCATTTTGACTGGGATTAGATAGAATCTCAAAGTAGTTTTAATCTGCATATCCCTGGTGGTTAAATACTGAACATTTTTAAGCTATTTATTGGCCATTTGGTTTTCTTTCTTTGAGAACTAGGTCTGCTTAGTACATTAGCCCACTGATTGGTGAGCAGTTTTATATTTTTGTGTGTTTATTTTTGCAGTTCTTTATATATTCTAGATTTTAAAAAAATCTTGTCTGAAGTAAAACTGGCAATGATTTCTCCCAGTGTTTAAACTGTCTTTTCACTGCCATGAAGAAGTTGATTATTTTCAAATAATCCCATTTGTCAATTTGAGGAGCTTCATCCTGTCATCTGTGAGTCTTTTTCAAGATGTTGCTGCTCTTGTTTATATTTTGAAGTCTTTTCCCTATAACAGTTTCAGAGATTTAGCTTTTTTTTTTGGAAATTTTTTTTATTTATTCAATTGTGTGTGTGTGTGTGTGTGTGTGTGTGCGTGCGCATGTGTGTATGTGTGTGTGTGTAGAACCACGGACGAATTCGCGAACCACCATGGACGCCTCCACCTCCTTCTGCCCCGGGATTCACAGGCTCCGCCCTACCAAGACCAGAAGCACAGGCCGCCCCGGCTTCCGCCCAGCGTCTATACGTGGGATCTGGGATCCGAACTCAGGACCTTCTGCCTGCACAGCAGAGGCTTAACCCCTGAGCCACCTCTCCAGCCCAGAGATTTAGCTTTTAAGTGAAGTTGTTTGATACACTGTGAGTTGAATTGAGTTTGTATAGGATGAGATATTTGGAAGTAATTTCATTCTACTGCAGATGGTTAACCAGTCTGCTAGTACAATTTGTTGAACAGACTGCCATTTTACTAGTGTATGCTTTTGATACCTTTGTCAACAAATTAATAAGCTACAATTATGTGTGAGTTTATTTCTAGGTTCTCTGCTCCATTCCATTGGTCTGAATTTCTGGTTTCTTTTGCCACTACAAGCTGTTTTTCACTATTATTTATCTGTAGTATAATTCAAGGTTAGGTATTGTGATTTCTTCTGTCTAAGACATGAATTCTTAATTAATGGAATAAAATAGAAATGGGTAATGTGAGAAAGAGGGCTAAAATGTGAGTGATAAGGAAAGTATAAGGTTGGAAGTATGAGAGTGTCATGGTTTGAAATGTGTGCCCCACAGTATCATGTGTTTGAAAAGGTTATCGTATCTTGAGAGGTGGAGCCTTGCTGGAGGAAGGCATTCACAAGGGGTGGGCCTTGAGGTGGATTAGTCCCACCCTACCTTGAGGAGAAGTGTGCCTTTGCTGCAAGCAGTCTGCAGCTCTCAGCTTCCAAGATGTTTGTGGTGACTTAGCCTCCTCCAGCTTTGGCCAGCCAGCCATAGCGCCTCTGCCATGAGAAACTGTTTCCTCTGGAACCATAAGCTGAATAAACCTCCCTTTCTCCCTTAAATTGATTGACTTTGAGTGCTCTCCCACAACAATAGTTAAGAGTAACTGTTACAGAAATTGGTATCAGGAGCAGGGTATTGCTGTGAGATTAAGAACAGCTGGTACCACAACGTGGAGTTGTTTTTGAAGCTGAGAGAAGTTGGTACCCAGCAGTATGGCCAATGCTGTGATGTGGCGAGTGTGCCTTAACTGTTTGTTGGGAGAAATATAGAGAACTTTGGGACTTTTTGCTGGCAAAGTCTTTGCATCTTGGCCAGGGGGCCAAATGGGCCTTTCTTGTGAGAGCTCAGAGGAGAGCAATGCTGTGAGAGACTCAGGCAGTGGAAGCCCAGCTTGTGATGGTCCAGAGGGGAATAGAGACTGTATTTGCAACTGGATGAGTGACACATGGAGTCATGTGCTGGCCGAGAATTTAGTGAAATTTTTCCCTCATCCTGAAAGTTTGCCTGAAGTTAAGCTGGAGTGCTTGGTGGAGAAATTTCAAAGCAATGTAGTCTTGACAATATGATGTGGCTACTTTTTAGTTGTCTTCAGAGTTATGAAAAAGAGCAAAGAAATCAGGTAGGAAGAAGCAAAAACTGTAAGATCTGATGATGAAAAATACAATGGCGAACTTAAAGAGTTGAACCAGGAAGAAGCAGAAAACAAAATGGCTGTTGAAGAGATTAGCTTCATTTGTAAATCAAAACCTGCTCCAATTTGAATAATAGGAGAGGCCCTAGCTTGAGGGCAAGATCCTCAGGGAAGGCTCCCACTCATAAGAATGCAAATCCTTTCAGAAGACTGGAGTTAAAGGATGGAGTTCCAAAGCAAGAGTTGGTTTCTCTTACCAAGCAACTGCCCAGGGGTGAAAGAGATGGTCAACATACAGAAGCAGAATCAGCTGTGATTCAAGGGGGCCAGTCTTGGCAAAGTCGTCCACATGGTTCTGGTTTTAGAGGCATCAGTCATGCAAGAGGGAGATGTGGGGTCCTCCTCCAAGATTTCAAAAATTGGCAGAATTCAAGCATCATGAGGCAAGAAGCCTGCAGTTTAGAGGCCCAAGAAGGGCAATTTGTGCTGTGGATTTAAAGCCTGGTTTGCTATTGAGAAGTAAAGATGCTAGAGATGCCAGAGACAACATGGGACACCTGCCAAGGAGAGCAGTATATCCTGGGAGGAGTCAGCTCAAGAAAGCAATGTATTCTATGGGCAGCTGCATTGGAGGGGTGGAACCAAAGCCCTTTGGAACTGAGATGATTTCAACAAGAGGCTCACCTGTTGGACTTGGAGCTACAAGATTTGGAGTTTGTCCTGCTGGTTTTCGGTCTTGTTATGGACCGATCTTTCCTGGATGTGCCCCCGTTCTTTCCTTTTGGAATGGGGATGTTTATTCTGCGCCATTGTATGTTGGAAGTATGTAACTTCTATTTTGATTTCACAGGAGGCTTTGGACTTTGGACTTTTGGACTGTTGGGACTACTGTTGTAGTCTATGAAGACTTTTAAAGTTGGACTGAATATGGTTTGCATAATGAGATGGCAATGAACCTGTGGGGGCCAGGGGTGGAATGTCATGGTCTGAAATGTGTCCTCCACAGTCTCATGTGTTTGGTAAGGTCATGGTATCTTGAGAAATGGAGCCTTGCTGGAGGAAGGCATTCACAAGGGATGGGCCTTGAGATGGATTAGTCCCACCCTACCTTGAGGAGAAGTGTGCCTTTGCTGCAAGCAGTCTGCAGCTTTCAGCTTCCAAGATGTCTGCAGTGACTTAGCCTCCTCCAGCTGTGGCCAGCCAGTCATACCGCCTCTGCCATGAGAAACTGCCTCCTTTGGAACTGTAAGCTGAATAAATCTCCCTTTCTCCCTTAAATTGATTGACTTTGAGTGCTCTCTCACAGCAATAGTTAAGAGTATCTGTTACAGAGAGGTAACCAAGAGACTGCTGAGTTACAGAATTACAGAAAAGAAGAAAATTAGGAAAATAAAAAGAAGTCACAGCATACATGTTAAAAACAATAGTTTAACAATTAAAAAGCAAAATAATAAGTAATGAAAATAGCTAAAGTTGAAAAATATTTACATGAGATAGTGTAAAGGTTACTCTTAACTATTGCTGTGAGAGAGTATCCAAAGTCAAACAACTTAAGGGAGAAAGGGAGATTTATTCAGCTTATGGTTCCAGAGGGAAAGTACAGTCTCTCAAAGCAGAGGTGGCATGGCTGGCTGGCCAAGGCTGGAAGAGGCTAAGTCACTGCAGACATCTTGGAAGCTGAAAGCGCAGACTGCTTGCAGCAAAGGCAGACTTCTCCTGGAGTTAGGGTGGGACTAATCCACCTCAAGGCCCACCCTTGTGACTGCCTTCCTCCAGCAAGGCTCCACCTCTCAAGGTGCCATGACTTTGCTAAACACATGAGACTGTGGGGGACACATTTCAAACCATAACAGATAGAAAGTATTGTTATTTAGTTATTGTTATTGGTTTATTTTTGATATGTTTTCTCCAGTCCTTTTGTCATTGTTATTGTGTAAATAACATCAGGTGTGTGTGCATGGGGGTTTAATGTCAGTAACTCAGACTGGTTAAGTCTGTGTGTTCTTCCAGATGAAAAGATTATTTTTGACAATAGACTATTTTCTGCCAAAATTCACCAGCCTAATTCCCCTACCCCAGCAACTTAGAACCTTGTAACTAATGAGTTAGGAATTTACCTCTCCATAGACAGTTTTTTTTTTTTATGAAAATCAGGCGCTGAAAGTATGTGGATGGACCATGGAAGGCATTCAACATTTATGTGCCAGAAACATCCAGTACTGGGTTCCACTGCACAGTTCTGGTGATCCTATATACCTCATCCCGGTAATGCAGAGGAGAAGTTATCTCTCATGTGCTGTCTTGTTCAGGGTTCCTGGATACCCTTTTGCTACTCACATTGATGCTTACCCTGCTCCAGTTAACTCTTCATGGTAACTTTTCAACAGGCTATACCATCTTTCTCAGGTTTTTGTTCTTTCTGTCCTTTGAGTAGTAGTTCATTGGCTGATTAATAGAGTTATCGTGGTGACGCAGTTGGGCACTAGAATCAGGCAGATTGGTTGCTCCTTTTCCTGCTTCAATCTACTTTTTGTGCATGCCTGGTAGATCTCACTCATTGCCATTTTTAGAAACAATTTCCTGATTTGTGTCAGTATTTGGCAGCCCAGATCCTTTTCTTATTTCAATCCATACCCCAAACACACTTAATCCATCCTTCTTGCATTGTTATTCATGATAGCACTTGGCTGAAGAGTTTTGCTAACACTGGTTGGCTGGTTAGGAGACTTCAGGGGCAGCAGCGTGATGAAGTAGCCCAAGTCCTTCTCCCTCTCTTAACTGTACTCATCCACTGGATCAGATGAAACTTCTAATCTGTCATGTAGTTTTGCACATTCATAATCAGACTCAAAACAAGAAGTCTTACCTAGATATTCTTTATCTTCTGCAAAATCCTCTAGACTTGACACATACAAACTCATTGTAAGCCATTTTTTTTCTTTTTAAAATATGGTATGGTTCAGATAAAGTTGATTGTTGTTGGTTAATTACTCAACTTCAGAATTGAGGAATGAAAGGTCATGTTTTGAATCACTTTAGGAAGCCCATAGACCTGAGTTCTTTTCTCCTTGGTCAAAAATATCTCCCTTATAATCTTAACAAAAACCAAGGAAAGTGTTTGAAACCTAGAAAGTATGGACATTGCATTTGAAATATTAGTTATACATACATACGCAAACAGATTATGTTCATAGCTCTGGAGACTCATTTTTTTTCTTACCAGCAGATTTAAGTCAACCCATTTGTTGGCTACAAGGTTAGGGGCACTTAGGACTTAGGTATTTTTTTAATTAATTTCACTTTATCTTGAACTCAAAAGGGCCTTGACAGAGTGGCTCAGACTACTCGTCCAATTGTACACATAAGTTAAAATGTTTTTCTTCAGAGTCTATGGGTCAAAAATCTTCCCAGTGATGGAGAAAATACCCCAGTGGTAACTAATAGGTAAAGAAATGCTAGGTTCTTTAGAAAAAATCCAGGGCACAGGTAATTCTTCTGTTGCTGCCATGATTGCAGTTCTTCTGCAGTGTACTAAGTAAACTCTCTTAAAATAAAAAAGGAAGAAGAAAGTAGACAAGGATGAGGAGGGGGGAAGAAAATTCTTGATTATCAAGTCCTTTTCTCCTTTTTACTTCAGAGTGATACTGTCTGAAAGTGGTTGCCCTGCACCAACAATGAGTATCTCCTTTCTTCAAGGTGTGTGTTCTATTGTGGCTCTAACATTGCTGACCATGTTCAAAGTTCATTTATTAATAAGTAATTGATTCTATGCCTAAGATTCCTGTTGCCTCACATTTGGCCTTACTTGAAGTCTTAACTTCCAGCTATGTCCTGTGAATCCCATAGCAGTAAGACACACCATATACGGTGGGCTATGAGAATCCCTACACTTACTGCAAGGGGCATTTCCTATCCCTCCCTATAGTGAGAAAGCTTTGTCTTCTGTTTCATGTACATTCAGAACACATTAGATTGAATTTTAGGTATCTTTTTTTCCTTTATAACTTTGAAGTCTATCTGATATCATTTTAGGAGCAGTTTAAATGAAGTAAGTAAATAAGGGAAAGTCAGAGATCCCTGGGTCTGGTCCCAGGTCTGTAGATTAAAAAGGTTTAGTTAAGAACTTAGGAACCAGCATAAATACAACAATGAAAATCAAGAATTTTTAGATAGGAGAGTGACAGCTCCGTCCGCCAGGTACAGGCAACCCAAGAAGATAGAAAATATTGTATGTCAGCTATTCTCTCTGCCCTCAAATTCAGGATGGATGTCTGAAATAGGAGATTCCTAGCCAAGTTTATTACATGAGTTTACCTGTAAGTTTTTTTGTTAGTTCTGGGCCAGGAAGACCCAGTTGATTGTATTTAATGTCACCAGTTTACCCTTTAGTTTTGTAGATATTTTAGGCATCAAGATGTTCTTCTGATTTACTAAACAGTGACAGGCAGTTTAAGAATTGTTTGCTAAAATATTAATGTCTCCTCTCCCAATTTCTTCTTTGCCTATTCTGACAATTGGTGTTGTGTCAGTCAGTGTCCTTCCTGTCCTAGTGAGATATTTTAACTGAGTGATGTCTTATCAATTTCTGAAAAGAACTTGTAGCTTGTAGATGATCAACTCTAATATTTAGCAGAGCAAACTTCTAAGCAAAAGATTGAACACCTTGTCTGTTTCTTTTTTTTACTTGCTGTCTATAATAAAATGCTGGAGGAGATACATAAAGTGTATTGTGGGGGATTGTTAAGGACAAAGGAAGAAGAATGAGATAGCTACATATATTGTAAAATATTAAAATTAATAGATTTTTTAAAAATTAAAAATTTGCTGTATGAAATGGTTCTGTGAGCATGGTTAGAAAACATTTTGCTGGATTATTTGAGAAACTTATGGCATGAAATTATTCAATTATACACAAAGTATTTTAAAGATATGTAGTCTGTGTTTCTGGACAAAACAGGATTAGAAATGGGATTTTTTTTCCTTTTTTAAAATTTATTTATTTATTTATTTATGTTTTGGGCCTAGTTATACAAAAAAAGAAAGAAATGGGATTTTTTTTCCCATTAGAGTCTTGTGTCTAATGGCATGAATTCCCATTAACATTTCGTGTCAGCAGAAAAACACGTTAGAGTAGAATGAATATGACAAAGCATAAAATGGGAAAAAAAAAGCCACAGAATTCCCAAAATTCAGCAAGGTGAAAAGTTTATAAGATTTCTCAACTGCCCTACCATTTGAAATACAGATTAGTGACTAGTGACTGCATTATCTTAAGGCCTAGAAGAAAGATCTTTGACCCTAGTGTCATTGCAGTGTCACGAGCATCAGAGTGAAAAGTCTCAACACATGAGCATGTTGTGAGCTTTGAGTTCTAGTGGAGCTTGGCTATTGTGGTTTTTTTTATTATTATTATTTCTGTTCATACAAACTTAATAGGTACACCAGTTCCTTCCCTCCCTCCTCCTCCCCCCGAACCCCCTGCTCCCCCTCCCTTCACCCCTCTCTCCCCACCTTCCAGTGCCTGCCGCCCCAATTCCCAGAGAGTCCTTCAATATGCATCTTTGACTCTCCTCTGGGCCCTCCTTTCCGATGACGTACAAGAACCCGGTGGCATTTCCCTGAACCCTTTCCCGTGTTCCCTTTAAGCATAGGAACACTACTGTGGATGCCAATCCCTTGCCTCCAAGGATCTTAGTGCCATTAGCAGATGCTAGATTTTGTGAGGTCAATAGTGTGTTGGACATTGCGCAGGGCATGCAAAGTCCAATTATGATTACTTCGGCCCTAACTTGTGTGGAGTATCTTGCAAATCATTGCTCCTCCCATCCTTTTGCTCTTACACTCTTACCGCCCCCTCTTCCGCTAATTTCCCTGAACTTCAGGATGGGGAGAGATTAAGCTGGCCTAGTTCTAGAAGGTTGATATAGAGTGTCTGAAGTTCTGGATTGTGGTTTGTTGATTTTCTTTTGCAGTTTTGCTGTTCCTGCAATGCCCTTCACTCCATCCTGCTGGGCACTGTATGTCACCTCCTGGCCAGAGACAAAAAGCTGTTAAACTGGAGTCTTATTATAAGAGCACATTCAAGGACAGTGTAATAAAAGTAGGAAACCTCAGTGAAGGAGGGGTCAATCACCCATTTGCAAAATGTTACTTTTTATCTGCCAGACTATATGCCCTCCCCTTCTGGTGAGATCATACCCACTTAGTTGTAAATGATCAGGAACGAACGTCTGTGAACTTAACCAGGGGTCACATTACTTACTTGCAGTCCTTGATGGAGGCCTATTTTCTCTGTTGTAACATGGTCACTTCTCTCCTTGTTTCTGGTGTGGCCCTCCATCCCCATCCCTCCTGTTCATAATCCTTGCAATTACTGTAGGTATTACAGAGATTTACCTATGAGTGTCTCAAGGTAGGCTGGGTGGGTTTGGTACTAGGAGCCACCTATTAGGGAGTACATACGGTGCTTAATTTTCCGGGTTTGGGATACTTCACTTAATATAATTGTTTCTAATGACATCCATTTCCCGGCAAATTCCAGTAATTCATCATTTTTGATGGCTGAGTAGTACTCCATTATATAAATGTACCACATCTTCCTTATGCACTCGTCAACTGTTAGACATTTGGGTTGATTCCATGACTTTGGCATTGTAAATAGTGCTGCTATGAACATGGTCGAGCTTGTGCTATCGAGGCGAACCTCTGCTGCATGGGGGGTTATTCCCAAAAGTGGGATAGCAGGGTCATATGGCATTTCAATCTTTAATTTCTTTAAGAATCTCCAGACGGCTCACCAGAGTGGCTGTATGAGCCTGCATTCCCACCAGCAACGTAGGAGAGTTCCCCTCTCTCCACATCCTCTCCAGCATTTGGTGTTGTTTGTATTGTGGATTTTTGCCATCCTGACTGGGGTGAGACGATATCTCAGGGAAGTTTTGATTTGCATTTCCCTGATGGCTAAGGAAGTGGAGCATTTTTTAAGATATTTGTTAGACATTTTAATTTCATCTCTGGTAAAATTTCTTTTAAGTTCCAGGGCGCATTTTATAATTGGGTCATTGGTTTCCTTGGTGTTTAGTTTTCTAAGTTCTTTGTGCACTCTAGACAGTAGAGCTCTATCAGATATGTGGTTAGTGAAGATTTTCTCCCATTCTGTGGGTTGCCTTTGAGCTCGTGTTACAATCTCTTTATCTGAACAGAAGCTCTTTAATTTCACAAGATCCCAAATGTTGAGGGTTGGTAGCAGTGACTGTGCCATTGGATGTCTGTTTAGGAAATGTTGGCCTAGCCCAATCAGCTCGAGGGAGTTCCCTATCCTTTCTACTATGGTTTTTATAGTCTCTGGCCTTATATCAAGGTACTTGATCCATTTGGAATTAAGTCTTCTACATGGTGACAAGTACGGGTCCACCTTTAATCTTCTGCATGTGGAGATCCAGTTTTGCCAGCACCATTTGTTGAAGATGCTGTTCTTTTTCCATTGGATTCTTTGGGCCCCTTTGTCGAAGATCAAATGGCTGTAGTTGTGTGGGCTTATATCTGGGTCTTCAACCCTTATCCATTGATCTGTGTGTCTATTTTGGAGCCAGTACCAGGCTGTTTTTAAAACTATGGATTTGTAGTATAGACTAAGGTTTGGTATGGTGATACCTCCAGCAGTGTTTTTGTTACTCAGGATTGTCTTTTCTATCCTGGGTCTTTTGTGCCTCCATATGAATTTTGAGATTGTTTGGTCAACTTCTTTGAAGAATTGCTTTGGGATTTTAATTGGTATAGCATTGAATTTGTATATTGCCTTAGGTAGGATGGTCATTTTTACGATGTTGATTCTGCCAATCCAGGAGCATGGAAGGTCTTTCCACCTTCTGATGTCTTCAGCAATTTCTTTCTTGAGGGTTTTAAAGTTTTCATTGTAAAGGTCTTTTACCTCTTTGGTTAGGTTTATACCAAGGTATTTCATTTTATTAGGGGCTATAGTAAATGGGATTGTTTCTCTCAAGGCTTTTTCACTTCTTTCATTCTGGGCATATAGGAAGGCCTCTGATTTTTGAACATTTATTTTGTATCCTGCCACCCTGCTGAACTTCTCAATTAGTTCCAGGAGCTTCCTGGTGGAGTTTTTGGGATCCCTCAGGTATAAGATCATGTCATCTGCAAATAGGGATAGCTTGACTTCTTCCTAGCCGATTTGAATCCCTCTTATGTCCCTTTCTTCTCTTATGGCTTCGACTAAGACTTCAAGTACAATATTGAATAGAAGTGGTGAGAGAGGACAGCCTTGTCTACTTCCTGATCGAAGCAGGAATGCTTCATGTTTTTCCCCATTGGGTATAATCCTTCCTGGGGGCTTTTTGTACATAGCTTTTATTATATTGATAAAGGTTCCTTCCATTTCTACTGTCTCTAGCGTTTTGATCATAAAAGGCTTTTGGATCTTGTCAAAAGCTTTTTCTGCATCTATCGAGAGTATCATGTGGTCTTGGACTTTGGACTGGTTTACATGATGAATTACATTTATTGATTTGCGTATGTTGAACCAACCTTGTGTGCCGGGGATGAAGCCTACTTGGTCCCCGTGAATGATCTTTTTAATATGTTTTTGAATCCAATATGCTAAGACTTTGTTGAGAATATTTGCGTCTGTGTTCATCAGAGAGATCGGCCTATAGTTTTCTTTTTTAAGTGAGTCTTTATTAGGTTTTGGGATTAAAATGATATTAGCTTCATACAGGGAATTTGGTAGTGTTCCTTCCTTTGCTATTTGATGGAACACTTTACGGAGTATTGGTGTTATTAACTCCTTAAATGTCTGGTAGAACTCTGTGCTGAATCCATCTGGTCCAGGACATTTTTTGGTTGGGAAGATTCGAGATTACTTCCTCAATTTCCTTATATGTTATAGGATTATTTAAATAATTCACAACTTCCTGATTCAATTTAGGTAAGTTTTGTTTACTTAGAAATTCATCCATCTCTTTTTTGTAGCCAAACTTCACAGAGTATAAGTTTTTGAAATATGATGTTATAATTCTCTGGATTTCTTGGGTATCAGTAGTGATAACTCCATGTTCATTTCTAATTTTGTTAATTTGGGTTTTCTCTCTCCTGCTTTTGGTTAATTTAGCTAGGGGTATATCAATCTTATTGATTTTTTCAAAGTACCAGCTTTTTGACTGGTTAATTTTTTCTATCGTTTTCTTAATCTCGATTTCAGATATTTCTGCCCTTATTTTGCTAATTTCCTCTCTTCTACTACTTTTGGGATCAGATTGCTCTAGTTTCTCTAAAGCTTTAAGCTGCATTGTTTAATTGTTTATTTTCTGATGTTTCCATTTTTTTGATGTAGGCATTAAGAGCTATGAACTTACCTCTTAGGACAGCTTTCATTGTGTCCCAGAGATTTTGATAAGTTGTATTTTCATTGTTATTCGCTTTCAGGAAATCTTGAATTTCCTTTATAATTTCTTCCTGAATCCAGTTCTCATTCAGCATCATAGTGTTAAGTTTCCAGGAGTTAGTGTATTTTCTCTTGTTTGATGTGTTGTTGATGTCCAGCTTTAGGCCGTGGTGGTCTGATACGGTCAACTTCTTTGTATATGTGTAGATTGGTTTTGTGGCCCAATATGTGATCTATTTTGCAGAAAGTCTGTGTGCTGCTGAGAAAAATGTGTATTCTTTGGTACGTGGGTGAAAAGTTCGATAGAGATCTGTAAGATCCATTTCTTTAAGGGTTTGATTAAGTTCCAAAGTGTCTCTGTTAAGCTTTTGACCTGTTGATCTATCCCATGTTGAGAGGGCGGTGTTGAAGTCCCCAAGAATTATTGTTTGTGGGTTGATTTCTTGCTTTAGACGCTGTAGGGTTTTCTTAATGAATGAGGAGGGGCCTGTATTGGGTGCATATATGTTCAGAATTGTGAAGTCTTCCTGGTGAATTGTACCTGTGACTAAAATGTAGTATCCATCCGTGTCTCTTATAATTTTCTTTGGTTTGAAGTCCACTTTGATATCATAATGGCTACCCCTGCCTGTTTTCTGCTTCCATTTGCTTGTAGAATTGTTGACCAACCTTTTATTTTTAGAGCATGCCTATCTTTTGTGGTGAGATGGGTTTTCTGCAAGCAGCAGATTGATGGATTGTGATTTTTAATCCAAATTTGTAATTTGTGTCTCTTGATCGGTGAGTTAATTCCATTAACATTTAGTGTTATAATGGAGAAACTGTTCTTAATTCCAGACATTTATTATGTTTAGTAGTTTTTATAAGTATATTGCTTCACTGTTAATGGTGTTATACTTGCCTTCTGTTCTCCTGGATATGCCTGTTTTTTTTCTTCAAGCTTGAGTATCATTTCTATCATTTTTTGAAGGCCTGGTTTGGTGGATATGTATCCCTTCACGTTGTCTTTGTGATGGAATATTTTTCTTTCTCCCTCGATCATGACGGATAGTTTTGCAGGGTAAATCAGCCTGGGTTGACATTTTTTGCTCTTTCAATACTTGAAGTATGTCTCTCCAAGCTCTTCTTGCTTTTACTGTTTCGACTGAGAAGTCATTTGTTATTTTAATAGGTTTACCTTTAAAAGTGACTTGTTTTTTCTCCCTTGAAGCTCTCAGCACCAGTTCTTTATCTTGAATGTGGAGTGTTTTAACTATTATTTGCCATGGCGAGCTTCTGTCTTGGTCATATCTGTTTGGGGTGCAGAATGCCTCTTGTATATGTATGGGCCTCTCTTTTTTTAGATGAGGAAAGTTTTCCTTGATGATCGTTTGAAAAATTTCCTCAGGGTTGGTATTTTGAGATTCTTGCTCTTGTATTCCATGAATATGCATGTTAGGCTTCTTCAGGGTGTCCCATATCTCCTGGATATTTCTCTCAAGTGTCTTTTTGGCTTTAACAACCTCTTCCATTGAGCTGGTTAATACTCCCACTTTATCTTCAAGGTCTGAAATTCTGTTTTCTGCTTCGTTAGTTCTGCTGATAAGACTCTCTGTGGAGTTCTGGGTTGAAGATAACTTGTCTTGTAGCTCAGTTTTAAACTCTGCTTGAGTCTGTTTTAACTGCTCTATGCCAGTTTTTGTTTCTTGCACTGTTTTTCTCAACTCCTCCAAGTGTCTGTTGTGTTCCTCTTCAAAGCGATTGATTCGATTATTTAATTTCTCCCGGATTTCCTCTTTCATAGTATTGAACATGGTAATGATCATATTTTGAAAGTCGTTATCCTGGGTCAGGCTTTCTTGGCCATTTTCCGTGGGTTTGTTCTGGATGGAATCTAACATTATGGGATTAATTCCTTCAGTGGGAGATTTGTTTACTTGAGTGTTGTTTCTCATGGATTTGCACTTTGACTTTGGCGTTGTCGTTTTAACTCTTAAGATCTTCTTTCAATTTCTGTGCGTTTTTCACTAAACTGAATTATTTGATCTGGGGTTCTGGGGGTGGGCGGGGAAGGAGCTTACCTATGTCGCAGTGGGGCCCGGCTGAACCGCGCACGTCCCGGGCGGTGGAGTGGGGGAAGGGAGGCGGCCATTGTATTTTTGGCACCGCTTGTGTTATAGGCTACTTCTTTATTCTTTCTGCCTTCCCTCTTTTGGCATGGAAAATGGTTTGACTATGAGTAAACTAAAATTCAAGGATAAAAAGCAGAAGCAAGATTGACAGGATAGTTCAATGAGGAAAAATAGGCACTATATCCTAAGTGAGTCATAAAAGATTAGTTCAGATTGAAATTGAGCACGGAGAACACTTCTCTACTAACATTATCCATGTAAGTCTAACAAAGAGCACTCGAGTTGTTCATTGGTCCTTCCAAAATTGTTAAACATGTTTTTGAAGTAGGATAAGACTTACAAAGGTGAGGAATGAGCCCATGCTAAAAGAGAACCATATATGATTAGTTCAAAAGGAAATCCAAACTGTATAAACAAATGTTAAGCTGGCATATTTAAGTAAATTAAAGTAAAATGGCTCTCAAGTTTACACGAGGACAGTGAAACTAGTACTGAAAAATATTTTATGTATTCAAGAATACCCTATAATTAATGGAAGACTATAAAGATGAAGTAGTTTTTGTGAAAATGTGTTTATTTCCACGAATGCTAATTCAAATAGAAATTTAGAATTCCTCAAGATCAGGCTCTAATAACTTGTGTGGCTAGGTTGCTATGCCAAACATTTTTAGGGTCACTAGTGACATCTCAAAGCCCAAGATGTCACAAAGCTAGCCCCTGACCAATAAGGGGGCAGGAGCTGGGGTACAATGAGCAGTGCTGAACATTGGGTGCTATCAGAGACCCAGTCCACCTGGTGAATCAAGCAGAGCTGACTGGAGCCCAGTCCAGAAAACCATCCATCATGTCGGAAAAGAAGAATCAGGACAATTCCTGCACCGATAACAAGGAGATTGAAGACCCTTCTTCCAGCTCCAAGGCAGAGGTTCCTGTGAATTGTGTGTACCACCTGCTGGAAGAAGACCAATATACACCCTGCCTAGGTTCCACCACCTCAGATTTCCTCTTCGCCATGCTCGATTATCTCACTGATTACATCCTAGAGGTGGTGGGCTCAGAAGCCAGCAACATCCTGCGAGACATGGCACAAGATGCAGAGCGACAAGGAAACAATGACAACCGTGAGCCATCTCATGCCTTCAAGAATGCACCTTTCTCTCTGTTTGATGAAATGCCTGGACGTAGAAGGAATGGCTAAAGACTGGTGTCTGGAACCCTGGGGGAGGGAAGCCTCATAAACTCAGCTAGGGCAGCAATGTCTAATAGCAGAGGAGGCACCCCTGGTGTCAACGAATACTAATAAAATTGTTTAAATGAACACTAGTGCTTCAGTCTCCTTTCTGTTCATCCTCTTGAGTTGGAGGTGTGTATCAGACATCAAGGAGAAGGGTGAAGGAATCGAGGCAGCAGTTACCAAGGGGTGTTTGAGTCAGTGATTTTCTGGGAAGCACTTCTTAATGGGAATAGCTTGGGCAGTGGTGCTGGTGGGAAGAACTGGGTGGAGGAGAGGACAGACAGAGCATCCTCATTGACTCTCAGCACAGAAGAAAGTCTTGGGAAGCCAGAAAGTTGACTGGGACCTTATAGACCAGTTGAACTCCCAACATGATACAGGCAACTTGAGAGGTACTGGTGGAAGGACTGGTGTGGTAAGGACGTGAGAGTCCACAGTTCAGAAGACCATGGTGGCAATGTGTGTGGTGGAGAGGGTTTGCACACTGTGGACATAAGTTTAATAGGACAAGGGAATTCACATAAATATGGGTGGATGATGGTAAAACTAGAAGGAAATGAACATTTTAAGAGGTAAACAGTTTAGGATTCTGCTTTCATCATGTGTCTTTCTAGAGATCTCTGTAAGTTACAGGAATCTAATAACTTCCGGGTGAAGGACAACATTGAATCTAGGTTGTCAGTCTTTTCTACTGTTATTGGTCTGTTTACCTTAAGTCAATTGAGAATCTCATACTAAAAGAACAACTTTTTTGATATTTGGATGTGAGAATCGTATTCGTTTTTTGTTTTACACTTCCCTTGATTGAATTGCGAAGTTGAATCTTTAAGTTCTATGTCTTTGAACTTAAATGTTCAAGCTCCTTGTTTTCCTAAGTCCCTTTTCTCTTCAGAGGACTTAACACCAACAGGGAACCTCCAGACACCATCTTAGACATTAAAGAATCTGAGAAATATGATCATCTGACCACGTAGAACTGCTCAGCCAATGTGCTTAACACACAACTATGACCCCTCTTTTCAGTTTCCTTTGCAATGCTGCCCTGAAACATAGAGGATTATGTTTAATTCTATAAGAAATCATAGCCAAAAGCCAAATAATGCTTTTTAACATAAGACATAAGAGCTATTTAACTTATTTAAAATAAGGTATAATGACAAATTCCCCTGTCCATGAGCCTATAGGGAAAATTTCATATTGACACCATGGCACATGCCCATCAGTGATCAATCTTTAAAACAAATATATACAGAGTTGCTCAGAGACAATGTGTGTAGAGTCAGAGAACTTGGAGTGGTATGCTAAAGTGGGCTGTAGTGTTTTAACTGAAGAACAAATTTTTTACTGCATTGTTGAAATCAAGTAGAAAACATTCTCTCAAAAAGAAGATGTAGTCATTACTAAAGTGATCAGTTTCCTAATATAGGGATTTTTCAAGACTGAAACAAGAACAGATCCCAGTGGACACCAGTGACATCATAAAGTCTAGGTTGTCACAAAGGGATTATTGAACAATAAAGAGGTGAGCACATGCATACTTTTTAAAGGGTGGTGCCTTTAGTATCCAGCACAGAAATTAAAACCCACGAAGCAAGCAGGATGGCAGGGACAAATCAAACTCGGAGCTGTCCATCTAAAAAACAGAAAACAACGCGCTCCGCAAGAGCTGAACTGCAATTCCCTGTCAGCCGAATCCACCGGAAACTTCGAGAGGGTAAATACTCCCAGCGTTTGGGTTCCACAACACCTGTGTTCCTCACCGGCATACTCGAGTACCTAACATCTAACCTGCTGGAGCAGGTTGGTCAGGAAGCTCGAAACAAGGGAAGGAAGAACATCGCTCCGGAACATCTGCAAACTGTCATACGGAATAACCAAGACCTTAATCTGCTCTTCAAAATAGACAAAGCTCTTCTGAGTTGCAAGACAACAGAACCCAATAAACCTGAATGACATCTGCCTCTCAACATCTGAAGATACAACCTGATCTACCTCCATCAGTTCCGAAGTCATCTTGCTTAGTGGTCTAGCCTAACGTGTTATTAAAGTACCTAAATTGACTCCAGTCGTTCCGACGTCTCTTCCTTGTGGACTTTGAGTTCCAGGTACCTGAGATGTTCAGGAGGAAAGGGGGAGGTATGAAAGCTGTGGTCAGCCGGGGCATTTAAATTGTGTTTCCCAGAGAGAAATGTGTAAGGAGAACTGTGTGGACAGTGGCCCTGGTGGGAGGAAGTGGCTGTGGGGAAAGGATAGAGAAGGCCTCCACTGGAGGCTGTGAGCAGCGAAGGCCTCGCTCGAGAGGCCAGGAAGCTGGCTGCGGCCCCACAGGCTTCCTGCGTCCCAGTGTAATGCTGATAACTTGCAAGTGAGGGGTGCTGAGAACTTCACTGTGGTTGGGAAGACTTCATTGATGGAGGGGGGGTTATCAGGCCACAAGCGATTATAGTTTATGGAGAGAACAAGGCTTAGAGTTTGCCAGCTTTATACCTGGGACCTGGTTTCTTCAAACCTCTAGGATGGATAATGGAAGGGAATTAGCATTATACTCAGACCTTCATACATGGGTTAAATGGCTGCCTAGTGGTTAAGAGCTGCTTATTTGGCTTATTTTAGATCATAACCTGGCCCTCTGGGTATTTCCCAGAGTTAGTATCATAGGAAATTGATCAGAAAATCCAACTGGGTAGGTTAAATATGTCAGCTAAGACACACTGAATAGTCAGGTGGTCCATGCAATAGTAGACACTAGTGGTCACTGTGTCTCCGTGTAATAGTAGACACTAATGGTCAGTTTGTCTCTTATAAAGATTCCGACTTCCTAGGCTCTCTCAATCCCTATTCTTGCCTGATCTGGTGTTTGTAAATTGAACTTGGTTAAGCCTTGTCTGGAAATATCCTTGACTCTGGGCAGATCATCAAGGATCTGTATTCTTTTTACATTGTGCTCAGTTGTGCCAGTGTCTTCACAGTTAACCTGGGGGCCATGAGAAGTAGGAGAGAAGCCTAATCAAGTCCCTTGACCAATTCCCTTTCCACACATTAAATCCAACTTTGAGGGAAAAAAAGGATAAGCACTTCTACTTTGTGAAGTCATGAGTCTACCCAATTGCATGCATGTCTTTTGTCCCTTTGTGAGAAGTGGCAAAGTCAGGTGGCGAAGAAGGATTCCCTCTAACTTGAACCCTTTAAGAGTACAAGAGTGCCTAAGTAGTGCCCTGTTTAGTGAAGGTACAATTAAATAGGAACAGGGGGCTCACATTTCAGCTCATGTGTTTCTTAAATAGCTTCCAAGCAGATCTTTGATCACATCAGTGACAGAGGCTTGCCAAGGTCTGACCTGAGTCAAGTCAACATACAATATCAGCTGTAAGACTTGCTGGGCCCAGCTGTGTTTGATGGCACACATCTGTAATATGAGGAAGATCAGAAACATAGTCAAGTAATTCAGCAAGCAATCAATATAAGCAAACAATCAGCAACAAGAGCAACAGAAAACCCAAGAGTTATCAATGGGACTGACAGTTAAACCAGATGTCAACTTCTGATGTTAATATTTGTTTAATGTTGGCAGGAAGTCAAGTCTTGAGAACTAGGTTGGTTTCAAAATGAATCATTTTGGGAACAGAGATGTTCTGAAAGCCCAGCTCCGATGCTCATTGAATGTACTGGGTTTCCTACAGGATGTAGCTAGAAGGAGATTACATGACTTTTCAGAAAGGCCCTTTGGCATCTCCAAAACAAGATTACAAAAAGAATGGTTTTTATAATACTATCCAATATATAATTGCTAATGACAAATTAGAAGTGGCAGGTGGGAGGAAGAAAGAAAGAGAAAGGGGTATAGAGACATAATGAAACAAATTTTTTTTCTAAGTTAAAAAAGAAGGTGGAAGCACAATTTATTTAATTTTCCTGAGTGTGTGTGTGTGTGTGTGTGTGTGTGTGTGTGTGTGAGTGTGTGTGTGTGTGTGTGAGTGTGAGTGTGTGTGTCAGAAGACACTGTGTATCCCTGTAGAGGACCAAAGGTGACTTTGGGAGTCATCCTGGATTGCTTCTACCTCCTTTTTGGCTTTGCCTTGGGATTTCCCAGGCTCCTCCCATTAGGACCAGAAGTGCAGGCCACTGCCACTTCTCCCTGTTTTTTTGCTTTGCTTTGTTTTGTTTTGTTTTGTTTTAATGGGACCTGGGGTCTGAACTCAGAACCTTCTGCTTGTCAGGCAGAGTCTTAACCCTTGAGCCATCTCTCCAGCCTGAAAGGGTAATTCTTAATCTAGGCAGCAGTTGGGATCATCCAGACTAAAATAATGCTTTAAAATAAACATCAGTTAGCCACAAGCTTTAAAAAACTATATCTTTTTTGCCCCCAAATGTCTCAATTTCTTACTTCTCTAGGGACATAAAAATGCCTAGATTTCATGATTAGGTGCTTCCAAATAAATCCAGGTCCTAGAGGTATGTGCGGTCACTCAGTGGGTGTGCTGGTTACTCTTTGTGTTGCTGTGAGAGAACAGAAAGGGAGATTTATTCAGTTTATAGTCCCACAGGGAGATAGTCTTTCACAGCCGAAGTGGCATGGCTAGAGACCAAAGCTGCAAAACATCTTGGAGGCTGAGAGCTGCAAGACAGCCTGCTGCACAAGCAGACTTCTCCAGAAGCAGGCTGGAACTAATCCACCTCAAAGCCCACCCCCCTGTGACTGCCTTCCTCCAGCAAGTCTTCACCTCCTAAAGGTGCCATGACCTTCCCAAATACATAAGACTGTGGGAGACACATTTCAAATTATAACAGTGGGTAAACATGTGTTACAGTTACTCTTTCTGCTGCTGTGAGACAACATTTAAGACTCAAGCAACTTGAGGGGAGAAAGGGAGATTTATTTGGTTATGGTTCCAAAGGGAGATACAGTTCATTATGGCAGAAAAGGCATGGCAGGTAGCAGAAGTCAGAGGCAGCTTAGGTCTCATCAATCATCATGGAAGCCCAGAGAGAGAGAAGCTGCAGACTGCAAGAGTAGATTACTACTGGAAGGGTGGGCCTACCCAATCTCAAGACACCCTCCTTGTGGTGTGCCTTCCTCCAAGAAAATTCCATCTCCTAACGTGCCACAAGATAACTCACATTCAAACCATCACAGCATATATTCTGATATGCTGGATGAGCTGAGTTTAGTCCTTGGAAGCTGCATTGTAGAAGGAAAGAACTGACTTGCTCATGTTTACTGATGTATACTGTGGCATGCACACATGAGTACGTGCACACACACAAACACATACACACTTCCTCTCTATATATAAATAAATCAATTAAAAAGATAAAAACCAAGTCCTTACTTTGCTGCATGCCTCACTATTTCCTATTGTGTGCTGTGGCTGACTCAATCTCTCATGTACATGTGATATAAAGCTACTCGAATTTATCATTCATATTTTAATATAAAATGAAAACAATAATGTTTAGAAAATCATGATCACTTAATAGATCCATACAATACAGTATTTCTCAAATTGTGACAATGGTGTTTTCTGTTTTCATGTTTCATTTATGAACTGATTTTTTTGGTGTTCTTGTGTGATTAAGGTATAGCTCACCTTTGAAGGATCACTACAATTCAGCAACTTCCATATTGGCATACACCCTGCCCAATGAGATGACCCCATTTACTTAATTATGTGACATAACTAGATTCATATAAAGGTTCTGAAATGGTGAGGTTAATTTCCTTGTCCTATTATATTATTGTAAATCTACTAGTAATACGGCCATGCAGAAATCCAGATATTACAACTTACTTATAACTGGAACATTGAACTTTCTTTTATTCCATTTCTAAGAGTATAATATTGGATATAATGAATGGCAGCAAATAAGGGCTTCTTTTTGTATGCATGTCCTTGAAAATCAAGAAAATAAAAGTTTGGCTTATCTTAATGTTCTAGAATAAGTATAAGGAAAAATCATCTCTAAACTATTGCAAAAGCATATGCTAAGAAAACAAACCAGTTTTCAGCCTGAAGGCACATTAGATATTATAGTGAAATATTTGAGTTATGAGATGCAGGATAAAATGAATTCATGAAATCAACTATGAAAGATAGTCTTAATGACATAAAAGGACTGGATTCAGACCTTCCATAATGTGACTTATTTTGAAGCATATTAGGTTCCATGAATATAAAATAAAGTTGAAAAATTATTTCCCAGCATGCTAGTAGTGTGTAATTATCAGGCTTTTACATTTTTCTAGGAAAAGATGTCTACTAAAAATGGGTAAATGAGATTTAGTGGGCAAAATTATTACTATTTTCAGAGCTATCTACTTCTTGGGTCAGGTCAGCAAGCCTTAGAGATGACGATCAGGTAATTTTTAGTCCCCTGAAAACTTGGCAGGCAGCACAACAGAAATAAGATCCTGACTCTACTACCTGTTGTTGAGACTTATACTCTGTCCTGAGGAAAAAAAACACAGAAAAACAAAATGAGTCAGAAACCGTTTGATGCTCTTCCTTGGGAAATGAAGTTCTTCAATATCCATGTTTTAGGGCTCCTCTGATATTGAGGAAGACACTTAGCAGTTCATTTTCAAGAACTTTCCTTTATGCTTTGCTTGGTATAGACCAGATAGGTTAGGATAAAATGAATGAGTTAATAATCCAGATCTTTGAATTTCGCAAAGTGAGGTCTTAGTTTGTTGAATATTGTGCTCAACTTATCAGTTAAGCAGTTCTGGATATTCTGACTATGACCGCCAAACTGACATGCACTCAAATACATATCATGAATGCAGACCCAAGCTCTAAAGTAGCTTATGTCACCTTTTTCCATATTGGGAAACCTTCTCGACGTCAAAATCTTGTGTCCTGTAGTTAATTGTTGGTCCTCAAGAAACACCAGTATACATCAAAGCCTATGTGGATCCACGGATACCATTGAAGAAAGCATTATCCTTTTCATCACCATCACCATTATGAATTCACTATATTCATGTATGCAACAGTGAAAAAAGTAATAAAAGAATGGGAAAAAGTTATGTGGAATTGATACAAACCTGTAATGCTCACAATTCACCCATGTAAAAGAAAATACAATTTTAACTAGTAAAAATTTTGTTGATGGCATAGCCAGAATAATACAAATGAATGTGAAATCACTTTTTCTCTGTACAAAAGAGAATTATAAAATCACAAAGTATTTACAAGCATCACGATTTGGTTTTTGTTTTTTCATGAAGCATGGAGTAGATCCTAAGCATTTGTATTGTAATAAATCTCAAGGATAAAGTTTGATATGCTTCATTACTTGAAATAGAAAGCATTAATAAATAAAAACTGAGTACTGGGTATATAGCTTAATAACAGTGTTCTTGCCTAGCATAACCGATGCCTTAGGTTCCATCCTTAGCACCATAAATAAGTAAATAAAAATAAAATTGAAATTATGGCTTATAATATTATGGTTTTGCTGACTATGATCACCAATTAAAGTATTGCCAAATACTCCCACAATTAAAATATGTAATTAACAGATAGGGCACTGGCAGTCACCTAGTACCTTTACATAAATGACTCACTTTCTTAAATAATTATGTTAATAGTTTCCATTATTGATTTATCATTACACAATATGTGCTATACTAAAACAGTACATTGTTCTCAAAACTTAAAAATCACAGTCATGTATAAATAAAATGGGTTAGCACACAAATTTAATCTATCTTATGCCTCTGGGATCTCTCTTGATTAGACATGTTTTGTATATAGCTCATTAAAAGTAGTATATTGCATAAATCTTTTGTAACACTTTTTTTACACAAAGTGACAGAATAAATTTTTGTGATTTTCTAAGGGCTTCAGAGAATTTTAAAAGTTAATTTTAAGGGGTTGGAGATGTGGCTCAGGGATTAAGACTCTCCCTCGTAAGCAGAAAGTCCTGAGTTCTAATCCCAAGTCCCACATAGAAACATCAGGTGGAATCAGTAGCGGCCTGCACTTCTGGTTCTGGTGAGCAGAACCTGGGGAATCCCAAAGCTAAGCAAGAAAATGGTAGAAGCAATCCAGGATGATTCCAGAAGTCACCCTTGGTCCTCCACAGGAATGCATAGTACTCTCTGACACACGCAGAGTAAAATAATTAAAATATTTTTAAAAGTTCATTTTAAGTGTAAAGTATAATTTAAAGAAAGTATTTAAGTTCTTATTCAGGACATTTTGAAGGAAGATACAAATTCTAAGACTATAGAAGTCTGACAAGGTGAATGATTGTAGCTTCACTACCCTATTACTCAAAACAGTAATGCAAGGAATGTTTAAACAGGGCTTGCATGATGGTGCAGCTGGTAAAGGCATTCACAGTGCAAGTGTCATGACCTGTTTCATTCCTGGAACCCACATAGAATCTATTTCCAAAATCTATTTCACATCTTTAGGCTCTTATAATCTTACTGCCCCCTCTTCTGCAAAGTTCCCTGAGCCTAAAGGTTGAGGAGAATTTGGTTGGCCTGATTCCAGGTGAGCAATGCAGGATCACCCTTATCTCTTATTTTAAAGAGATTAATCCAGAATACAATAAAGAGAAAATAATCTATTTGAAATTAATCCATCAAAATGCATAATATCTGCTTTGCAGTTGTGGTTTCCCACACAAGACCTGTGAAAGATTTTGTGTCAACCTTCCATTGTGGATTGTTGAGGGGTTTGAGATATTCTACTCATTCCTAAGGAGCTATTAGCAGTTATTGGTGACTGGGGGAAGATAGTCATTTTCTTCAGTAGTGTAGATATCCATTAGATGTCTATATTCTAATAAATGACCCCCACTATTGCTCATGTAAGTAATGATTATTAAACTCTGTGTGTCTCTTAAAAAGACATGAAATTAGGAGGGGAACTTGTGGAGATGAAGAAGGGGCTCAGTGAGCACAGAAGAGTAATAAAAAGTTAATGAGGATGACTATGATACAAATACATTATGCACTTGTAAGAATGTACTTATGTTCTGCTTGGAACATATTAGAGAGATGAATATTGAGAAACTGAGTATGAAATGCTTGAGATCAAGAACTGGATGCATAGAAATGTATGTGGAATTTTTATTTTTTCATGTTTTTATTTTTAATTATATTACACTTGAGTTTATGTGTTTTCATCACTCGCTACCTATCCTCAATTCCATTTTATCCCACTCCACCTGTTGTCCCCTCAATCCATTTTCCCTCCTTTTGCCATATCCCCCTGTATGTGTGACCTACTGGATCCCCTGTAGGACACCTGTACTAGTAAGTGTCTTGCCACCCATAATTGGCACGAATGCCCATCAGTGACCATTAAGAGTTTGACAATATGCCTTAGCATCACAGGAAATGAATACATCTGATGAGTGATCTTTCATGTTATCTTGTTACTAATCTGCAAGCATCCAAATCAGAAATTCTGGTTGATGTCTGTGGGTGAAGAAGGTGGATTCCAGCTCACAAAGAAAGGCATTTGCACTTTCTCCACTCTCACTAGTTCTGCTCTCGTTCTCACTTTGTGTGTGTGTGTGTGTGTGTGTATGTGTGTGTGTGTGTGTGTGTGTGTATCAGAGGGTACTGTATGTCCTTTGGAGGCCCAAGAATGACATTGGGAATCATTTTGGATTGCTCTACCTCCTTATTTCTTCCCTCTGGGATTTCCCAGACTCTGTATTCCAGGGCTGGAAGTGCAGGCTGCTGCCATTTCTTCCAGGCGTTTTTACATGGGATCTGGGATACAAACTCTTGCCTTCAAATAAATATTTTAAAAAGAACAGAGTTTACAATGGTATTCATATGTACATGTACTGAACAGATCAAAAAAATATTGATTTTTGAGACAGGATCTTCTTATGTAGCAAAGGTTGGTCTTGAAGTTCTGAGCTGCCTCAGTTCCCAGCATGCTGAAATTAGAGCTACATGCTACCACAATTGGCAACCTATGTTAGAAATGATTTATTAGCTTATGAAGCAACTAGTTCTTGTAACATTTTAAAAGAGAATCCAAAAATAGACAGAATACTGGTTCTTAATGCTGAACTATCCCTAGTGGGAAAAGAAACAGGCCTTAGGGAAGAGACTGTGTCCCACAGGGTTTGTTGCAGTTCACCTGCATGGTTGCTGATAAATCACCATCAAATGGCTTAAGGGAATAAGGGATGTATTCTCTTATGATAGTCCATTACTTGGCAGGAGAGCTCACACCAACACCAGGGTCCAGGGAAGTGACCATACCATAGCATATAGCAGATGAGAGAAGGATGATCCTTACTTGCCAGAGAGCATGTCTGGCCAGGTATACAGAAGGATGCCTCTATCTCAATCAGCTCTTTCCATTTTATTCGCCTGCCTAGGGACTAGTCCCACCAACCATGGGCTGCGCCTTCCTCGTCAGCTAGACAATCTCCTGCAAGTTCACTCTGGGCTTAACTCAACTACCAATTCCATACAAATGTGCCCAGAGCTTAAACCCTCAACTGTGAAGTTGACACATGTGTCTAACTATCACAGGGTTGAACCCATTGGATAAAAAGTTTGAGTTTCAAAGCATACAGAATGCTTTTGAGGGCTTGAAATGTAATAGCACAATTTAATTGGAGTTTTGAATTTCTTGAGGCCACTGACTTTATTTCTTTACTTTTTCTCTTTTTCTTAGAACCAGACCTAACCATAATGTTGGTCCCACAAACCATGTCCCTTGCCATTCCTCTTTAGAGCAGATGACTTATAATCTTGCTTAGCAAGATCAAGATTGGAAAATTTTGCTGCAACAAGATGTATCATATCCATAGTATCTTGATAGTTAGATCCTGGTGTCAACTTGACAATTGAAGGCTTGAGCTTGGGCACAGTTGAGAAAAATTAGCAGTTGATTGAAGCCCGGAGCAAGCCTGCAGAAGATTGCTTAATTGATGGGGAAGGCCTAGCCCATGGTGAGTGGGATGCTTCCCAAGGCAGATAGATAAGATGCAGGGAGGTGATTCAGAGAGTTGGCATCCTTCTGTATACTTGGCCAGTCATGCTGGTCTGGCAAGTGAGGATTGTCCCTTTGTCAGTAATAGATATGATATGTGGCAAGTTCCAGTTCCCTGGCCTCAGATGTTGGTTTGCGCTCTTCTGCTTAGTTGGAACAAGAGATGTAGCAGGATAATCACAAGATATAATAAAACCCCTTGTTCCCCACCCCCATCCTACTTGAGCTGTTTGGTTGTCAATTAATCAGCAGCATAAAGGCTAACTATGGCAGTCTCACTTGGTCAAATTAGGAGATTTTAGATTTTGCTTAATATTAAAACTGCCAGAGATTTGGGGACTGATAGATGGGTCAAATATGTTTTGTTTATTGGAGGGACATTAATTTCAGTGGTCCAGGATGTGGATTTTTCTGGAAAAATGACTACAATTGTAACATGATAAATATGTGTCGTTTTAAGCCACTAAGATTGTGGTCTTTTGTCAGAGATACCGGTGTAAAGTCTTATACTTCTCAAATGAACTACTTCCTTCTGAATCATTGTCTCAATGTCTATTTCGAAAATGAATGAAGCTAAGACATTTGCTAAGGATAAAGGCAGCTTATCAAAGAGATTTTTCCTATTTCTCTTGCTTGTGAGTCCCTACTTACCTTCCTGACACTGAAATTATATGGCTAGATTTTGAGAAGGACTAAAATTGTTAATGAGTGTTTAAAGCTGGACACTTAAGTCTGGTGAGAAAATGAATCACCTTCAGAGATCATCACTCTCACTAGGGTGGAATCACTGGTAGTATCCTAATCTTCTTTATTATAAATGATTATAACACACACACAAACACACACACACACACACACACACACACACACACACACACACACACACAGTACAGGCTGTTTTCAAACATTGTATACAATGCTGTAATTTCAAGACAGAAAAGGAACTTACAAGGTAGTTCACCCAGTACTCTGCCTAGGGAAATCATAACAACGGCACAGTGAGATGGATTCTGGCAGTTGTCAGGAGCCCTGCTGATCCACGCAGGCAGAAGTAAGAGTTAAACAGACTCTTCCCTGGTTTGAAATGTGAGTTGCCCCAGGGCTCATGTGTTTGAGAATTTAGCTGCTGTTGGGGAAGGTCATGTCATTTCTAGGAGGTGTGGAGCCTTACCGGAGGAAGGCATATCACAGGGAGTGGACAATGAGGTTGGGTAGTCCTGCCCTGCTTCCCCCCTCTCGCTTTCCTGCACCTGCATTGGAATCTGTTCTTGCACTTTGCAGTTGGCTGTTTTGGCTTCGATGATGTCTGCGGTGACCTTAGCCCTCTCCAGATCCTGTTGCCAGCTATGCCTTTGGACTCTCTCTCCCCTCTGGAAGATTTTTCCCTTTCTCCCCTTACGTTACTTGAGTCTGAGTGGTGTCTCACAGTAGCACAAAGAGTACCTTCTACAGACCCTAAGAAACTAGAATTTGCAAGATAGCTGATGCAGAACCATCAAGAGGAGAGAGCTGTGCAAACCAAGATCTTTTTAAAAATTTCTTTTTGAGTGGTTGTCCCTGTCCTCCTCCCTCCTCCTTTTCTCTGTCACCCTCCCCTTCCTCCACTATCCATCCCTCTCCTTACCCTCATGCCCGTGTGCTTGTGTGGATCTCAGGGCTCCCTTTAGGTTGTCTGTACTAGTAGATGACTCTGCCTCTGTGACAATATAAGTGGCCTGTCCTTGGGTAAACCCACAGGTGGGGACACTCCCCTATACCCGTCTAGTCTCGTTCCTTTGATTTCCACTGTGTGCCATTATTTTCCTTGACATCCTCGCTGGTCCATGGGGCAATATTAGTGTGTCAGCCATCGTACAGGCTTGGAGAGGGTAAGTTTCATTGCAGTGAGTTACCAGATGCAGCAGCCCTATTGTGACTATAGTTGCTGGCAGTCAGTGGACCGCCCCACCTTCAGGCTCATACAGTCTCAGCACATCCTGTTCTGCAAGATTCCCTGAGCCTTAGGATGGGAAGAGCAAATCAAGATCTTTAAAAATCCATTTAAAATTTTTTCAGGAGACTTATAAAGGATGTCCTGCCTATTTATGGGACAAAACTATCTGAAACTTAGCAGAGAACATCTGCTACAGGGTAGAAAGATGAAAAGGAAATTTCCAGTTGATCATTGCTAGGGGTGGCAATCCTCTTGCTACTTTAATTTTGACTCATCTTTTCCTTTTCTCATTATTCCATCTTTGTTGCAGACCCAGAGGGAATGGACTAAGATGATATAACTGAATAATCATTTGGGCAAAATAATCTTCCCAAATTTCACTTCATCTCAAGATGGAGGGTAGGTCTGTCACCAGTAAGATTCCTGAAAGTTCTTCTCTGCAAGGATAGAAATCAAAGGTATCCCATGGAAAGCCCCTCATGTGGTAGCCTCCAGGACCTTTCATTTTCCTCTGTGTTTATCAACATTGAGTTATGACAGTAAGCAGACAGTAGTAGCAGCAGTAGCATTAGTAGCAGCAGCAAGTGATATCTACAGTGTTGCAATACTCATGTAGCGTCTAGGTATTGTAACCCTTACCCATTCTCAACAGCCAGTATCAAAGCAAACTTTGATGGCTCTCAGGATTTCTTTTCACTCTTCTGTTTCTCTTCTCTAGTTCTTCTCATCCTTCTTTCCGCTCAGATCTTTGCCACTTTTGTCACTCCCTTTTTTCTTCCTGACCTGGCCACTCCTAAATATTCATCTGCTGCTTCTTCAGCAGTTGCAGTTAATCTTCTTTTGCTGTGAGATGGCACTCATGCACAGTTTAAGAGAGAAAAGGAGAGATTTATTTGGTTTAAAGTTCCAGAAGGGATCTATAGTCCATTAGGGCACAAAGGCATGGTGGCCATGAGCAACATAGGTCACTGCACCCATGTTCATGGAGGCTGCGAGAGCATAGAGCAAACTGCAAGAAGCAGACTACTAGTGGAAACAGGGTGGGGTTATCCAGCTTCGAGGCCCTCCTTTTGTGCCCTGCCTTCTGCCAATTAATGTCCACCTTCTAACGTTGCCACATCCTTCTCAAACCTTAGCATCAGCTAAGGATGCAAAGCCTGTGGAAGACAAGTCCCATTCAAACCCTGAGAAGCTGTCAGTTGCTCTCCATGCCGACTTGCTAGCTGTTCAGCTACTGGTGGCTCTGACGTTCTGTTTCTGTCAAGACTGCTGTTCTTTCGCATCTCTGCAACTTCTTTCCTTGCACTCCAAGTTCAGCACACACCACAGAAAAGTAGGCAGGAAAAGATGCATTAAAATGGCAAAGGAACTGAACAGACAATTCTCAAAAGAAGAACTCAACATACTAAATATTTGAAAAAAATGATTAACATCTTTTCTGTCAGGTTAATGCAAATTAAAATTGCATTGTAATTCCATTTCAGCCCAGTCAGAAGGGTAACATTAAAAAAAATAAGATAACAAATGCTTTAGAGGATGTGGGGAAAAGGGAACTCTTATACACTAACAGAAATGTTAGTTAGCCTAGTCATCATGGAAGCCAGTATCTTCATAAAACCAAAACTAGGTTTAGGTTATGCCATATAGTCTAGCCATACTACTCTAAATTGGTATGCCAGAGAGATACATGCATTTTCATGTTTATTGTTGGAAGTTTGTCATAGCGTAAAAATGGAAGAGCCTAGATACCAATCAATAGATGAATGGATGAAGAAAATGTGATATATCTATCATCTATCCGTGTATGTATATATCATCTATCGATGGACTTTTATTTAGCCATGAAAGATGAAATTATGTTATTTTCATGAAAATGGATGTTGCTAGAAATGAGCATATTAGGCAAATTATGCTAAACTCAGACAACTCCTTTCTCCTCCCCTTCTTTCTCCCTTCTCCTCCTCCTCCTCCTGCTTCTGCACTCCCTCATTTACTTGTACAACTACTACTTCTAAAACAAATGTATTTCTGTTTGCCAGGAATGGTGGCTCATGCTTGTAATCCCAGACCTCCCAATTTAAAGGGTAAAGCAGGAGAATTGCCATGAGTACAGGATCAGACCTGGGCTAAATAAGGAGTGTTAGTCCTGATTGGGCTACAGAGTGAAACTTTTTCAAAAAAAAAAAAAGAAACTATCTATCTATCTAAAATCTATGTGTTGCATATTTCCTCTCACATATAGAAATTAGATTTTGAAATTTGGCATATATTTTATATTTAAAATTATTTATATATAATTTATATATAATTTCTGTGTGAAAGTAGAAATGAACCGTGAACAAGAGAGAGGAAAAGGCCTAAAAGAAGCAGATAGAAAGAAGAGAATAAGAAAGAGCAATGAGTGTGACAAAATATCTCTAACGTAGCATCTAGATTTTAATGCACATGCACATATGCATATAGAACATGAAGACATAAAGGGGCCTATTTGAGGGAGAACCAGTGAGAGAGGATAATGAGGGAAAAGAATGGGAGAGGGTAGCAGAAAGCCAGATATGAATAAGGCATATGATGTATGTGAATGGATATGTCATGATGAAACCCATTATTTTGTGTAACAATAATAATAGTAGCAATAATAAAAGGAAAAAAGATCACTTGAGAGAAACATTTCCCGTGCCTGATGCTACAAAGCCAGTAAAAGCAGCTCAGGAGAGTGTATCAGCTGATTCACTGACCAGCCTGCAGCATTTTGGTTCAAACCATTCATAGCCCATCCCAGCCTTGCCTTTTAGCACCAGTTTCTGTTGGCACTCTACTAGACTGCCAGGAGAAGTGCTCGCCTTCTGGTCAAAATGAAAATGGTTGCAGGGTGTCTTGGTTTTATTTCCTATTGGTGGATAAAATAACCTGACCAAAGCAACTTAAGGAAGGAAGGGTTTATTACAGGTTACAGACCTTTATGGCAGGGAAGTCACAGGGAGAAGAGATCGAGAGAATTAGTCATATTACATCCACAGCCAGAGGCAAAGAGCATGCTTGCTTATGGCTCAACCCCATCTCTTACGCAGTGCTGGGTCCCCTGACCAAGGCATGGCCCTGCCCACCATGAAGCTGGGTCACCCCACACCAATTAATCTAATCAATCAATGTTCGTGACAACAAAAACTGTAGAGAAATCAGCTGCAATTGTTCTGTTGTTTTCACAAAATGTTGGTGAAGGGTTCCTGATGACTGGTGATTGCGAGTGATTGCATAAGGATAGTTCAGATGACAATTTGACTGAAAGTCTTTTTGCTCCAGGCAGCCAGAGTAGCAAAAGAGAGCCCAACAGCCACTAATTAGAGAGTCAAATTGCCCTATTTCCATTGTTACTGCTTAATTAACAGGGAAAAAAATCATGAGAAGGTATGCTTATAATAGAAACTGTAAAAATGTACCATTGACACTAATAATGATTTTAACTATGTTTTAACTATTTTTTTAACAATGCTTAACATGTGGCCAATACTTGGGAGACATGGGTAACCCTTAACTGTCTCAGCACAATTGCTAAGAATATGTTACTCAATCATATCCATATTCACTGTAGTATCATGATTAAGTACATGAACTATGGTGCTTAGCTTTTAGTCCTACCATATAATAATTGGTAACTCTAGGAAAAGTGCTTATTTTGTTCATTTCTAATGAGTACATAAGTAATATTACTATATGCCCAATGATTTTGATGAATTTTAAGGCACTTACAACACTACCTGACACATTATTGTTTTCACTTTCTTTTCTTGTGATTCATGAGTGGAAAAGAATATTAAACGAATGAATCACTTTAAAAACATGGTAGGAAAAAATGTTCTGAAGTGTGCTTTAGAAGATGAAATTGATTACCTTTCCTCTCCTTATTTTAGTTAAGTTCTGTACAGACTGCCTACTTCTTGGAATAGCTGTCTACCGCAAATAAATATTACTGTGTGTTACTGGGTGTGTTTAAAGTGTAAATATATTGTGGGAACATAAGAGGCTGGTTTTTCAAGTTCCTGTTCCTACCACTTCATGAGAGTTAAGTAGTCCAGAATTCTGCAGTTTGTGTGTCGGAAAAGAAAGCAAGTCTATGAAAATGTTCCAACCTTTAGACTGAGGTAAGACTGATATGTTTAGAAATCTCTCATATGACATCTGTTTTCTTGACTTTTGTATTTTGTATGTGTTTGAGGTGGCAGTATTTCACTGGTCAGAAGGAAAAAAAATGACTTTTTCTGCTACTTGATAATGGATTTCACCATAAAATGAGAAAGGATGGTATATATACAGAGGGGACATTTTAACTCTCAGGTTGATGTAAGTTTGATATGGAATGTAATTTTTTTTGTAGTTAGCACTTAATTTCATCTCCAAAGTGAAATGCTGTCATAGATCCTGCTGAAAAAGAAAAAAAAAAAAAAACACCTCTAGGATGAAAGCAGGTGTCCTGGTGACAAAAAAAATGAAGTTCCTAACAAAAGTATTACGTCATTTTGTTAGAAATTTCTCACATTCTAGTGTAAGACAATCCTGTAGTTCTGAATTTCTTCTATTTGTTAAAAATCTGAAGCGTCACATTTTGCTTTCAGTTCCATTCTTTTCTTTTTATCTGTTCATTTGTTTATTTGGTTGAGCAGTTTGAGACAGGGTCTCACACTTGTAGTCCACACCTGGGACTCTGTGTAACCTAATCTGGCCTCCAACTCATGGCAATCTTCCTGTCTTAGCCTCTTAAGTGGTAGGATTACCAGTCTGAGCCACCATGATTTCCTGCCAAGATTACAGGCTTGAGTTTCATCCTTGATGTAGACAAATATCCAGTCTGTACATACATTTAGTGAATATATAAATGTAAAATCCGAAAACTCTGTAATTCGAACACAAATACGATATTTTAGTAGCAAAATGAAATAAGCTATTGACTATGGATATGAGTATACTCTGGAAGATGCATCTTGATTTTAATTTTATTTCTTTTTAATAGTGATTATTTTAACTAAATAATGCTATTTGTATTGGTTATTTAAGATAGGGTTTTTGTATGCAGCTCTGTGCAGCCTGTTACTTGCTTTGTACCCTAAGATGGCCTCAAACTTGTAGTAATCCTCCAACCGAAGAATCTGAGTGCTGGGACTGCAGATGTGTACCACCAAACACTGAAGAAAAAAAAGTTTTTGTGACATAATATGTCATACTATATTCTTGGAGAAAACTGGTGTTATATACTTAAAGCATTCAAAATACATCCTGGAAAATGCTACCTATGTATTAAAATTCATGTACAATACTACTTAGAAAGTATGTAATTCAAGAACTGTATGATTTTATTTTCAAATTATTTGCTAATTAGAAAACAGGCTAAATATATATAGTTATATTTAATACTCAATGATTTAAATGAATGAAGTTATTCTAGTGAACTCTAGTGAAAATTTTAAGTAGTTTCCTTTATCAGTACACACATGCACAAATACACACATATATATTTGTATAGGAAAAACCAATATCAGAAAGAACTATAAGACAAAACACGATGAAGTATTTTATTTGCCTTTTAGTTGAACTGTTTTTTCTGCATGTTTGCACATTTTAAAACATTCTCTGCTAGCCTGTAGTTTCACGAGTAGCTCTGTTGTTTTTTATTTATTAACTTTTGGTAAAATTGCCTAAATAGTTTTAAGAATAAAATTATTAGGCTTCTACTACTTCGTGTCTTGAAGCACATTTAGTAATTTTGTTGAAAGTGCTCCCTTATAATTATTTAGTATGTTAAGAGAAGGAAATAAAAATGCCCCTTTGAAATATGGTAAATGAATGGTTTATTGAACCTTAGCCCTATATAATGGCATATGTTATGACTGTTTTTCCAGCATAGGCAAACACTTTGTTAATCACCTTCAGTACTTTCTATTTGAGATTAGCTTATAACCATCTCTTCTACCTCCCATATGTTGATCCTGTGTGCTCTGTCACCACCCTCTCCTCGCATGCACACATCATAGACGATTTCACATAATTCTTCAACTTCTCTCCAATCTGATTCCATTCCTGATAATTTCTGTGAGTAGTTTCATTACTTCCTTTGATTTCTATTTCTTTGTACCTTCTCACTATGTTTCCTCCACATTTTCCATCAGGACTTCCTCATGAACTTTGATCTTGCCAATGGCAATGGCAACAGAAATAGGTTTATTGATTCTGAATTGCAGCCTTGGCAAGTGTAGTAACCAAATTAAGTTCTGGAAGAACATGTGAATGAGGGAGGAGCTCCTAGAGAAGCACAGTGTATCCAGGCTTAGTGGCACAGAATTATACATTCAGCTAGGAGAAGCTGAGGCAGGAGGGTTGCAACTTTACGCCCAGCCCAGGCTACAGAGTGCGATGAATGCCAGCCTGGGCAACTTAGTGAGACCTTATCTCAAAATAAAAAAGTAAAGGTAAATTAAAGGCTGACATTAAGTCACTTGTATAGCACTTGTCTTGCAAGTTCACCCTCCAGAATCATGAAAAAACGCTAAATATATAGTGTATTAATACAGGACATTCATACATTCACCACATAGTTTCTCTTAACTTTCAGAAATATTATATATATGTATAATATATTATTACATGTATTATATATTATATTATATATTATATATATATGGTCAAAATGTGCTTGACGTACTTAAGCATGTCTCTCCTGTCTCATTTTTATGGCTTAGGTCTCTCTTGATCATTTTATTGACACTGTGCTTCCAAGAATCACCTGTGCGTAGTGCTGCTATGTGAACCAATGAATCTGCTTCTTTACTCATTCATTAAACATTTACATAGTGACACATCCATCAGACATTGCTGGACATTGGAGTTACCATATGGAACAAGTTTCTTTCCATACTCCCAGCCTTGTTAAGAAACATGTAAGTTTATCCAAGTAATTAATGAAAATATAAAAAACATAGTAAAGAATTCTTCTAAACATCCTTATAACTTCTGTCTCCTTTTCTGTGTGATGCTTAGGATCAGTTCTTTTTCCTTGAATTCTTTTCTTCCATGTTGAACATGACTGCATTCTATCTGTTCATTTATGTTTCTACCATTCCATTTGTCTCCTTTTATTCTCTTCCCTGCACATGCGTTTCCCCTTACTATTGGTACAACACTTAACCCACATTTTATTTTCTGTGCTTGTGACTTGTTAGAAACCTATAGGCATTTTTGTCGTGGTTTTCTCCTCCCATTTTGTTTTTGAGGTAGGATCTCTCTCCTTATTTCTTCCTCTGTGATGAATGCATGAGTTTCCTAGTTTCTTTCCTGTTGCTGACATAAATACACGACTCAAACAATTTGGGGTAACAAGACTTATTTTTTCAGCTTATGATTTTTCAGTTACAGTTCATCAGCATGACAGTACAGTCACTATATACCAACTTCAGAAGCCAAAGAATCAGACCAAAACTGACCATACCATCTCCACAAAAGAACAGAGCAGGGCACATTCTCTCATTTACCAGTCTGCCAAAATCCTGAATCAGTTTTCCCTCTAGCTCGTCTATCTGTCCAAGGAATGGTTGCATCTACTATGTGCTAATTTTTCATAGGTGTACCTAAGAGTGAATTCTCACTTTTCAAGTTGACACCTATATCTAATTAGTACAATGTAATTCTGCCCAATTCCTAACTCCAACTCTCTTCTCACCTCAACAGTTCTGTGACTACAGTCACAAGTCACTATACCGGCTTAATAATGCAGGCTCTAGGAATTAATCTCAGGTTTGTAGGGTTTTGCAGCCAACATTTTTAACTGCTGAGCCATTTTGAAGGTCCAACCATGAAACAAAGCATAATCTTATATAATCCCAGGTTAGTCTTGAATTCACAATGTACCCAAGTATAACCTTGAACACCTGGTTGTGCTGCCTCTTGTCTCTCAAGTGCTACGAGGCACACTTTTAAATATAACCTCTAAGTGAATAACCATCTTCAGATGTTATCTTCCCATCAGCTATCTATTTTTGTGTTTGTAAGTGCCACTGACACCTGTTTTTACTTATAATTACTATAGCCAGCTTCACTGTTGTATCAGACCATTTTCCCTAGCATATGCATTTCTTATAATGGCATCAGAGCCAAATTTGCATCTAGATTTTCTTTTACTATCAGTACTCAAACTATCAAAGCCTTTTATTTTTTGCTTATTATTATTGTATGTGTTTGTGTGAGCATTGTGTATGTTTGTGGATGTGTGGGCCACAGTATGCATTTGAAAATCAGAGGACAACTTTGTGGAGTTGGTTCTCTTCTTTGACTTCTATGTGGGTTCTAGGGCTTAAACTTAGGTCATTAGACTTGGGGAGCAACCACCATTGCCTGCTGCTATCTTGCCTGCCCAACTTTTATTTCACTTTCTCTCATCACAGCACATTTTGTAGTTTTGCATTCTCCTCTCCACTTTCTGTTGCTTTTTATTTTTTAAAAATATTATTAGCATTTATGTTTACAACCATAAATTAAAAATTAAATAGCATTGATGTTGTACCATATATCCTTAAAATTAAAAAATGTAGTAAATCAGCATCATTTACATTCACTGAAGAAACATTTTTCTTATTGGTTCCTCCTTAAGTCCATTCTTTCTAGAATTCAAAATTTTGCCCAGATCCCGTATTCACCAGAAAGTCCAGAAGTACTGGGTATTTTTCTTTTTCAAAATCTTGGAAGCAGAATAATGGGACTGATAGTAAAAACACTACCCAAAACCCAAAGACTCAGGTTTAAGGTACCATTTTACCATTAACTTCCTCCTGTGCATTCTCAGTTAGCCTCAGTTTCTTTTACTCACCCACTCTCACACAAAGGTCACAATATAAGCAAGTAAAATCATGGAGGTGCAGTCATATTGAATATATACAAACATTAAAATTATTTTTAGTCGAATAATTAAGGAGCAGTTCCTCAGGACTCCTAAGGTAAATGAGGTATCATCTACCTCAGGTAGAGTAGATTGCGGTTGAGAACAAGATATTTACCTAAGTTTGAATCCCAGCTGTGCTACTATATTAGCTGTGTAAAATTGAGCTTCCTCCTCTCTGTAACATGGATATACTTCCAGGAACATTGCAGGATTAAAAGGCTTGATAGTTGCAAAATACTTAAAAACAATGACTACCACATAGTGTTTTATAAGTATAGAAGAGATTTGGGGGAGCATTGGGACTGAGTGTGATCATGAGGTGGGAACTATTTATTAGAAGTGAACTATTGCAAAAAGTTGAGCATAGCCAGAATGGAAATACAGATTCAGAGAGTGGGCACCTGAACCTCACCCAGTCTCTCCTTAACTAGATGAAAAATGGTCTCTTCATCAGGAGCAGGATTCAGCAAGTGCTCACTGAGAAGGCAAATACTTGGGGTTAATATTTCCTGAGGTCAAAATGTTAATATCCTAGCATCCACATGTTAAGAATCCAGGCACATCTACATCTATCTTTTTTGGACTGGAAAACCACTTTTAACAAGTACAGTTTTTTGTTAAAATTATAGATTTGAAGACATCATAGAAATACCAATCACAGTAATTTTTAGAATCATAATCCAAAGTATGTATTTCTAGTAGCACGTAGTAATTGACCTGGGTGAGTTTTTTGTTTTGCTTTTTCTCATAGTTAAGAAAGGAAAAATAGAGCTGGAGAGATGCCTCAGGGGTTAAGATTCTGTCTCCCAAGCAGAAGGTCCTGAGTTTGGATCCCAGGTCCCACGTAAAAACTTCAGGCAGAAATGAACATGGCCTGCACTTCCAGCCCTGGTGGGCAGAGCCTGGGAAATCCCAGTGCCTTCTGATACACACGCACACACACGCAAACACACACATAAAATAATATAAAAATAAAAAAACTTAGAAAAGAAAGGAAAAATCTCAGAACATTTCAACATTGCTACTAAATGCTATAAAAGTGTAAAGCTCATTTAAATTTCATAAGAGCACCATGAGACAGGCATCATCATTTTGAGTATATAAGAATATACAAGATTCATCAAAGTTATGCATAATTAGTGATTAATTGAATCAGGTTTCAAGCTCAGAAAGTCCAGCACCAGAACCATATTCTCTGTTCCAGAGTGCTGTTATTTCAGCACATCTGTGTTCTGATATGGAGTCCTGAGCCATTTTTATATGCAGTAGCTCCAGCTTTTCTTTATGCATAGCATTAAATGCCTAATGTTTTCCATAACAGAAAAAACTACTTAGATAATTTTTGAGATAAGATATTGTAATGTCATCCAGGCTGACCTAATAACTTGAGATCCTGTACTTGAACCTCCTGAGTGCAGGAATTATAAGCTTCTACCATGATAACCTTAAATAATGTTTATATTACATAATCCAATATCCAGTAGTACTGTAACAATAACCTGTTTTTTTTCTCTTCAGTGACTCTATATTTTAGCATCAAATGTTCAAATATTGATGCTTTCTATTTCTGGGATAGTGATTTGTACTGTTATGTTTCAGCCTAATTGATGTTAGCCATGGGGATATTTTCAAGAATGTGCTTTCATTTTCATCTTTGTCTCTATTAACATTACAAAAGTTCAGGTTCTAGATAAAGTGGTATTTATCTATAAACTCAGCACACATGAGGTGGAGGCAAAGTGATCACGAGTTCAGTATCAGCCTAGGCTACATAGCGAGGCACTGTCTCAAACCAGTGAATAAAAACTTGAGGTTGCTTTGAGGGAGTTGACAGTTTGCTTCTGTTTCATGTGTTTTTTTCCCCTTTTTATTGAGAATTTTTCATATACAAACAAAATGAGCTTATGTCTGTTCCCCATCCCCCTCTCCTCCCATTTCCCTCTTTTCACACCCTCTCCTCCTTTCACCAATCAAACCATGTCCCTCCTATCCTTCTGCATGGATCACAAGGGTCCTGTGCTAGTAAGAAACCAGGTCTCTGTGGTAGTATATGTGGCCCTTCAATGGACAAACTCAAAAGTGGGGAGCCTCTCCTTCTCTTGTCCAGCATCTGTCTCAGATATTTTTTCTTGAGTGTAGTTGTTTTTTTTTTTTTTTTGAGATCCTTTCTGGTCCATGGGGGAATGTTGATATGTCGGCCATTATGTAGATCTGGTAGGAGTAGATTCCAGAAGTACACCTCCCCATCTTTTTTTAAAATTTTTTTATTATTTATTCAATTGTGCATGTATGCATGTGTATGTATGTGTGTGTATGTATGTATGTATGTATGTGTGTGTGTGTAGAACCACGGGCAAATTTGGGAACCACCATGGACCGCCTCCACCTCCTCGTTTACTCTGCCCCGGGATTCACAGGCTCCGCCCCACCAGGACCAGAAACGCAGGCCGCCCCCGCTTCCGCCCGGCGTCTACACGTGGGGTCTAGGATCTGAACTCAGGACCTTCCACCTGCAAGGCAGAGGCTTAACCCCTGAGTTACCTCTCCAGCCCCACACCTCCCCATCTTTAGGCTTCTGCAATCTTGTCACCCTTGCTTGGGATGAAGAAAGAATTTGATGGCCTGATCAGAGTTAAGCATTCCAGGGTCCCCAAAACTCTGAACTCTGGCCAGTTGTAGTTTCTGCCTTAAAATCTTCCGTGGTTTGGGTGGTGAGAGCTTTCCTTATCTAAGGGCATAGTAAGAAGAGTTTAGAGGGCATTTTACTATTAAGCATTAATAGTTAGCACTACGATATTTGTTCCTGTATAGCATCTATTTTCTCTCCTTCCACTGCTGTTTGGACAGGTTTAGAGTATCTGGCTTGTGTCCCTTACAATAAAGGAGATTTAGAACCTATTTAGAGAATGATTGGTTACCTGTTTGCCTTATATAGCACTGTTGCTCTACTGGATTCTTCTTACCAGAGTTGTAACTTGCAGTATTCATACTTGGGTGAGTTCATTGATCACATTTATCCCCAGCCTCTTGACTTGTTTTCCCTTTTTGTTCTCTTACTCCTAAGTTCTGTCCTCTTACTTTTTTCCATTTAAGACTTTTTTCCATAATTGTCTTATTCATCTATTTGACTGTATTTATCTTCTTCTGTGTTGATCTATGTTCCCTTCATCCCTGTTGTCTCCAGTTTTTATCATACAAAGTTCTTGAATTTTCTTAAAAGTTTTTCTCAATCTATTGGGAAGGTCATGTGATTTTTGTCCTTACATTTGTTTTATAATGAATTACATTCATTGATTTGCATATATTGAACCAACCTTGTGGTTCTGGAATAAAATCCAACCTGGTCATAGCAAATCATCTTTTTTATGTTTTTAAATCCAGGTTGCTAAAATTTGTTAAGGATATTTACATCTGTGCTCATTAATGATATTGATCTCTAGTTTTCTCTTTTTTGTTGTATCTTTATTTGGTTTTGGGATCAGTGCAATATTAGCTTCATGGAAAGAGTTTGGAAGTTTGGTTGATTCTTTTTAATTTGAGGATAATTTAAGGAGTAGTGACGTTAGTTGTTCTTGAAATGTCTGGTAGAATCCTGTGCTGAATTCATCTGGTCCTGGCTTTTTTTTTCATTAGAAAATTTGTAATTACTGCTTTAATTTTGTTGTTTTTTATAGGAATGTTTAAGTGACTTAATTTATCCTAATTCAGCTTTGGTGGTTGTTTGTGCCTAGAAATTCGTCCATTTCTTTCTTATTGTCAAATTTGGTAGAATATAAATTTTTGTGGTATGTCCTTATGATTTTCTGTATTTCCTTGGTACTAGTTGTGATAACTCCCTTTTCATCTATAATTTTATTAAACTGGATTTTTCTTTCCTTTGGCATTGGTTAATTTGGCTAAGAGTTTATCAATCTTTTAATTTTTGTAAGAACCAGCTCTTGCTTTGGTTGATTATTTATATGTTTTCTTTGTCAACTATTTCTCCCCTGATCTTACTAATATCTGCCCATTATTACTACTTTCAGGGTTGGTTTGTTCATGTTTCTCTAAAGCTTTAAACTGCAATGTTAGGTCATTTATTTGTGATGTTTCTATTTCATGTCAGTATTTTAAAATATATATAAATTCTCTTTATTAACTGATATGGTACATTGTGTGCTATTTTAATTACTTCTTGCTCATGTGAAGGTCGTTTCATCTTATTTAAAGCTTTCTTCTGTAAGCATTATCAGCTCCAAAAATTAATAGTCTGTTGCTTCATTTTCTTCCTGAGTGAATACAAGTATTAAAGTTGAAATTACCTTCACTGAGCCCTTAATCATCATCTTCATTTCCAGCTTGGCACAACACCATTTGTAACTCTTGTTAAAGCTTAATTTAGCAGTTTCCAGTCCTTGTAACAGTTGACTTATGCAGCCTAATTTGATTTAATCATCCCAATAGATTGTCAAGAAACACTCTGTTCCTCCACAATGACCATATACAATTCATTTAAGAGATGTTAGTTCATGTAAATAGACATCAATAACAGCATTTTATTTTGGTGGTGTTCAATGAGAAAATGTTTCCGAGAGGATATCAAGACTTAGAAGGGAAATATAAACAGCAACACAAAACAACTCTAATACACTTAAAAGAAATTAAAATCCTTAAAACTCTTCAATATAATTTTTAAAAGCATTTGATGTTGACAGCGTTTTCAAAGAATGAGAGTGGTAGGCTTTGCCAGAAAATATAATTGGGATGGGGTGAGAGATGGGGGATGGGTTTGTGAGAAATGAAGCTTGGAACATGGTCATTAGGTCAAAGTATTCTAGGATTCAAAAACAGGCTTATCATAAAGATTCATATTCAACGATAGCCCACATGGTAAATACAGGCCATCACGTCAAACACATTTTTATAATTAAAATGGTAATATTGGTCAAATCCATTAATATGTCTTCCCAAACAAGAAAGGGATAGCTTTTGTCTCTTGGTATGAGTTTACAGTGCAATTAACATATGACTTAAGTTTTTTGATTTTATTTTATTAAATAATGTGATGTGACATCCAGAATGAATTTCAAAAAGCAGTAAAAGCCTTATCAAAACATATTTTAAACCAAACTATCAGCAGATCCTGGTGAATACAAAGATGCTTGCTGGAGTTGAGGATGTAACACACTGGTAGATCCCTCATGTAGCATGCTCTGGTGCCTGAGTTTAATCCTCAAATCATAGAAAGTCATTGTGCCCATAAACAAATGTATACATTTTCTATTATATATTCTGAAGGTAACTCTATGTGTACTGAAATCCCAATTCGTAATGAAGAATCACTTTCTCCCTGTTAGACCAGCACTGCGAAAACTCTATTCATTTAATTACATGGGAAAAAAGATTAGGAGGTTCTGTTTTCACTAGCCATGTTAAAGAAGAGAACATTTAACTTGCTTCAAACTAGTCTCAGCTGTCGTCCAGTTGCTTGGTTGGCTACTACAGACCGTAACCTCTGAACACAGGGATGTTATCTCTAAATCAGTTTTACACAATAAGGCAGATAGTTATTGATTTTCTCTTAAGTGAATCCCTGCCTGATTCTTTGTTCGTGTAAGTTATCTGAATTTGGCTGTATGCTGAAGCACAGCAGGATGTGACTGAATATTAGCTCCACTCAGTTCTACAAAATGAGTTCTGAAACATCAAGGATTCAATCTAGTAGTAACCTTTGATTTTATTGAGAAAAAAATATTCCATCTAAGCTGGCAAAGTGGAAATGTAAGCCTCCTGTAGCTGTGAATACCAGTCACTATTCACATTTCTTGAGAATTTACCATTTCTCAAACACTGTGCACGTACTTTCCATGTAACCACATATGTGCAAAGGCTCATTTTTATCTATAAGACTCCACAGCTAACAAGCTTTCTTTCAAAAATATTTGTGTGTGTGTGAGAGAGAGAGAGAGAGAAAGAGAGAGAGAGAGAGAGAGAGAGAGAAAGAGAGAGAGAGAGAGAGACAATTGCAAGTGTATACAGTGGCACATTTGTGGATGTCTGAGGAAAATGTTCAAATGTCAGTTCTCTTCTCCCACCATGTGAGTTTCTTGGGAATCGAATGCAGGTCACCAGATTTGTGATCAGTGGTCTTACCTGATGAAGTATACTGCTGACCTTGGCTAGCAAATTCCTGACCTAGCTTTGAACCAGAGTTTATGATCACATTGGTCACGTTTAATGATTCTTAACGGAAAATGTTTAATGTTGCCCCAATTTTTACTTTTTTTCTCCCATGTTCTCAGTCACTGTTCCTGTTTGCAACAATCTTCCCAGCATCTCACTGATTGGCTTCGCTTTTATTAAAGGGCTGTGCATTGTCGGGTCTCCTCTTCATTCAAAGGTCCTTAGATCCCATTCCATCATCCACTACCAAATCCTCTTGCTCCAGTAGCTCAACTCCCCAGCCTCTCTGTGTGCAGAGAAGCAGCAGACCTTCCACACTTTCATTCTCCTCTCTCTACAGTCTTCAGGTCCATTTTTCTTTCTCAGTCAGGGAAAGATACTCCTGTTTCTTGTCCTCTTTCCTCTGTCCTGTATACACTGCCTTGACATAAAATTTGAATAGCAACACCTGCAAAATTTATTCCTGGTAAAAAGAATGCAGTCAGCTGGAGAGATGGTTCAGGGGTTAGGAATCTGTCTCGCAAGCAGGATCTGAGTTTGGATTCCAGATGCCATGAAAAATGCCAGGGGTAAACAGTAGCGGCTTGTACCTCCAGCCCTGGTGCGCGGAGGCTGGGAAATCCCAGAGCAAGCAAAAAGGAAGTGGAAGGAGGGTGATTCCTGAAGACCCTTGATCCTCCACAGGCACACACAGTACCCTCGGGTACACAACACACACACACACACACACACACACACACACACACACACACACACACACACAAATAAAATAAAAAAAAAGAAAGAAAGAATTCAGAGTTTGAGATATATCAGAATAAAACACATTGATACCTTATAGTGGTTTTCCACAAATTTCATGTGGTGGAACAAGTCTCATTTTTTGGTTGATTTTCAAATCATACCATCACTGCTTATTTACAGGAAAATGAAATCAGAAGGAGCACTTAGGATGTAAAATTGAAGAACTTATCATTGGGCTGGGGAGATGGCTCAGGGGTCAAATCTTTTGCCTCCCAAGCAGAAGGACTGAGTTTAAAACCTCAGATCCCATGTAAAAACTATTATAACATCTACCCTTGAATGTGCTCTTATAATAAGACTCCAGTTTAACAGCTTTTTTCTCTGGCCAGGGGGTGACATACAGTGCCCAGCAGGATGGAGTGAAGGGCATTGCAGGAGCAGCAAAACTGCAAAAGAAAATCAACAAACCACTATCCAGAACTTCAGAGACTCTATATCAACCACCTAGAACTAGGCCAGACTAATCTCTCCCTATCCTGAAGCTCAGGGAAATTTGCGGAAGAGGGGGTGGTAAGAGTGTAAGAGCAAAAAGATGGGAGGAGCAATGATTTGCAAGATACTCCACACAAGTTAGGGCCGAAGCAATCATAATTGGACTTTGCATGCCCTGCGCAATGTCCAAAACACTATTGACCTCACAAAGTCTAGCATCTGCTAAAGGCACCAAGATCCTTGGAGGCAAGGGATTGGTAGCCACAGTAGTGTTCCTATGCTTAAGGGGAACATGGGAAAGGGTTCACAGAAATGCTGCTGGGTCCTTGTATGTCATCGGAGAGGAGGACCCAGAGGAGAGTCAGGGATGCATATTTAAGCAGTCTCTGGGAATTGGGGCGGGAGGCACTGGGGGATGGGAGGGAGGGGTGAGGGGAGGGGGAGCAGGGGGTTCGGGGGGAGGAGGAGGGAGGGAGGGAACCGGTCTACCTATTAAGTTTGTATGAGCGGAAATAATAAAAAAAAAAAAAGTTAAAAAAAACTAGAACAAGAACCTAAAAAAGGGAAGGCAATAGATCAATAGGGAAGACAGCCAATAAACTTATAGGCAGGAAGACAGTACATCAGACTGCTATTTAGGTAGCTGTTATACTCGTTGAATGGGAACGTAAAGTGGAAATCTTTTGGATCTAAAGCTGGATGAGTTAAGGGAAATGCACATATCAATGGGGTATCCTGAAGAGAGGTAACGATATAATACCAAGGAGACCCGAGCCCCTATAGGATAGACAAGCTAGAGTGCACCCCGGGTCCATAGAAGCATACAGGCGGAAGGGTTAGAAGAAGTGGAAGGGAATGATGAAGGGAAGGGAGGGGATGGAAGGGCAGGGGAAAGAAGGAAGCTGGGACGAATACTCAATATGCTTGTAAAAGTAGAAAAATATATTTTTCAAAAAAGAATAATAGAGTGAGGAAAAAAAAAATGTCAGATGGAAATGGCAGGAACCTGTAGTTCTGGCCCTAGAAGGTAGAGCCTGGCAAATCCCAGAGCAAAGCAAAAAGAAAACAGAGCAATCCAGGATGATTCCCGAAATCACCCTTGGGTCTCCACAGGGACATAAACTCAAGTAAGTGCCCTCTTGAGCACACACACACACACACACACACACACACACACACACACACGAAAAAAGAAGTTATTAACACTAACAGTGATTTTTTTAACACAGTTTTTCCACATTTCCGTGTGTGTGCAGGGGAGATGCAATGTGCATGTCCATCTATATATGAGTTTGTGGAGACCTGACTTATTTTATTTATGTATTCACTTATGGGGGAGAGAGGGAGAGAGAGGATAGAGAGAGAGATGCATTACATAGAGATCAGACAACTCTCAGAAGTTAGTTCTCCCCACCATGTGGGCTCTAGGGATTGAACTCAGGGTGCCAGGTTGCCACATAGGTGAGTTTACCACTGAATCCTCATGCCAGCCCAGACACCTTCTTTTGAGATGAAGACTGTAATCAAACCAGAGCTCCCAAGTAGAGCAAGTCTTATTAGCCTGCTGGTTCCTGAGATTTCAGTTCCCTCTTCTGAGGCTGCATTCAGGCAGGCTAGCACACATACCCAGCACTTTATAAGCAACCTGGGGATCTGGACTTTGGCCTTTTTACCTGCTGATCTATCTCCTTGGTCTGATTATAACACATTTTAACTAAGTTTAATACCTACTATGTTCTCCAAGAAGAGATGCTCTCTCACTGTCTTCCTTCTCATTTATACTTTTTGCCAACATTCTCTCATTTTCCCCCTATGTAAAGGACCTCCACTGCACTAATTATACCTGGCTCTTTACAATTTACATAAAGGTCTCCTGCACGCCTTTTGCTTAGAAGTTCATCTCAAACTGTTGTTTCCTTTGGTCTTAGTCAGTGATGGTTTTAAATCTAATAGCTAATCCCCTTTATCATTTCTCTTTGGCTCTAGGTTATTCCCATTAACAACACCCACATTCTCTCTCAAACAGTACTTTTTGGGATAAATTTCATATCTGTGGTCAGAATTTAGCATGCTAATTATATCATATAACCAAATAATTTCAAAATCTAGTTAATATCAATAATTATTGTAATTATTAATAACAATTAGAAATGTAGGCTAAGGAAATATGATGCAACACAGAATGACCTAAATTCATCTATATGATGTATTTTCTTGTAATTTTGAGATTCATGTATATATATATCTTACAGTTAGCGGCATTTGTAACAGGTTGATTGGTTAGTTGAAAACTGAATGTAAAAATGGGCTGCATAATTTCCTGTGAATAACATATTTTTGACTTCTTGCCCAATACATTTAACTACTTCCTTGATCTGTGGTTTGTATCTCTTCAGTCTCTTTCATCATCTCTTTCATTCCTCTGTCAATTTTTAAGATGTAGTCTATGTAGTTCAAACTAGGCTTAACTCATTTTATAGTTGAGGATGACTTTGAACCTCTGATATTCTTGCTTCCACTTCCACCTTATTATTCCACAATAAAAATACAAAAAAAGAATCTAAAACAAATATAACAGAAGCACAGGTGTAGTCGGGGAGGTCGTTTTTAAAAAGCACATACAGGCTTCTATTTGGACAGGGTTTCACATTGTAATCCAGGCTGGCCTTGAACTCTGTGACATAGACTGGTCCTGAATTTCTGATTCACCTTCCTAAGCTTCTGGTACACTGGGATTATAGGTGTACATCAGACCTGCTTCTCTACAAATTCTTTAAATCTTCTTGCTACTTATGGGCATATCTGTGGCCTTGTTTTCTTGTCCTTCTGGTCTTTTTGGACTTCACTTTAGTGGTCATCCACCATCTACAACCTAATGATCCCTAATGAATTGCCTTTAGTGTAGATTTCTCCAATAAATTCCAAAATGATTGTTAAATGTTCCATATTTTGGATTTCTTCTAGACAAGTATTTTTAATGCTGGTTTCATAATCACAGACGCCTCGACATATTTAAATTACTACTAATTGCTTTACTTTTTATCTTTCTTTATCTTAGATTCTCCATATATGCTAGCAATATTCCCATCAACGTTTCTAGGCTTTACACAAGTTTTGTTAAATCAGGATTCTTGGAGATAGCTCTCAGGTATAGATGGTATTCCAGACATTAAACTGTAAGGAGTTTTACAATTCTTCTGCTGGAAACATCTAAGTCACACTCTCCTCACTCTCTATATCCTTACCTAGTTGGCCTCAGGATTTGTTGCAATTATTCCATAACATCTAAAAAAAAAAAAAAGGTCCTTGTTTTCTTTCTCACTACTCTGTGTTTTGTTCCTAATCTCTCTTTGTCCCTCTAATGGTCTTTTAATGTTCTATCCATTGTATTTCAACCAATTATTGAGGAGTGCTGGTTAACTCAAAGCGTATATCTAAATTAGAATTCCTTGACATAAGAGCATCCATGGGAGCACTTTTCTGACATTACAATTTAATGGAGCTGTTTCTTCCAATCAAATTCCACTGGGAACCCAACTTTCAGAATACATGAAAGCAGGAATGCTCTGTTTTAAAGGAGGGCCAGCTTCAAAGACCTGACCATATTTCCTTCCTTTGTCATGTTTCTTAACAAATATTCCTGTAGTAAGTTTCAAAAAGCCTGAATAAAGCCTAGTGGTATACATTCAAATGCTAAGTTCCTCACCACTCTAACATCTCTTCTCCCTTCTAGGTCAAAAGACTTCAACTGCTTCCCTTCTTAGAGTTGGACTTCATCCTCTTGGGGCCATCATTGCCTGCCTTTCTTTCAGTGCTAGGAATTAAACCTGGAATTTCATACCTGCTAGGTTTATTTTGAAGCAGGATCTCGTGAAGTTGCTCAGTCAGGTATTGAATGTATTAATATGATACTCCTGCCTAAGCCTATTCAGTTACTGAAGTCACAAGGTCTGACTCTGAATTTTTATCTTGGACATACATATGTTATTTTTTGCGAGCCAATTCATCTCTGGGAATAGCCTTACAGAAGGTTTTGTTTGAAATTTAGAATACCATGCCAAAGTGGTACTCCTTAAAATATTAGGGGAAGGATTATTTAAAAAACTGAGAGTGAAGGCAACAGTTTAAAATTTTGCCTACTCTATTACAATATATGTATTTCTTGACCTCATATTTTCACTGGTGATTTTTAAATTTTTTTAATTGTGCATGTGCGTGTGTGTGTGCGTGTGCGTGTGCGTGTGCGTGTGTGTGTGTGTGTGTGTGTGTGTGTGTGTGTGTGTCAAATGACCCTGTGTTCCCTGTGGAGGCCCAAGGGTGACTTCGGGAATCATCCTCGATTGCTTCTACCTCCTTTTTGCTTTGCTCTGGAATTTCTCAGGCTTTGTCTACCAGGCTAGGAAGCTTTTTTATTTTTCGCTCATACAAACGTAATAGGTACCCCTGTCCCCTCCCTCCCTCCTCCCTCTCTCTTCCCTCCCTCCAACCCGCCCTGGACCTCCCTGCTCCTTCCCCACTTTTCCCCTTCCTTTACCCCCTTCCTCCCTTTCTCCCAGTTCCTCCTTCCACCATCTCTGAAGCATCCTTTGATGTGTATGTCAAACTTTCCTCTGGGTCCTCCTCCCTGATGACGTGTAAGGACTCAGTGGCATTTCCTAGAACTCTTTCTTGTGTTCCCTTTAAGTATAGGAACACTATTGTGACTGTTAATCCCTTGCTTCTAAGGATCCTAGTGCCTTTAGTCCATGCTACAATTTGAGGGGTCAATGATATGTTGGTCATTGCGCAGATCATGCAGAGTCCTATTATAATTGCTTCGGCCCTGACTTGTCTGGAGTATCTTGCATATCATGACTCCTCCCATCCTTGTGCTGTTATAATCTTACCGCCCCCTCTTCCACAAATTTCCCTGAGCTTCAGAGTGGGGAGAGATTAGGCTGGCCTAGTTCCAGGTGGTTGATATTGAGTATCTGATGCTCTGAATTATGGTCTGTTGATTTTTTTTTTCAGTTTTGCTGCTCCTGCAATGCCCTTGGCTCCATTCTGATGAATATTGGATGTCACCCCCTGGCCAGATATAAAAAGCTGTTAAAATAGAGTCTTATTATAAGGATAGATTAAAAGGTAGACGGAATAAGAGTAGGAGACCATGGTGGGGGAAGTCAGTCTCCCATTTGCAAAATGGTTGCATTCTATCTGCCAGACTATATGCCCTCCCTTTCTGGTAAGATCATACTCCATCAGTTGCAAGTGATCAGAAAGGACAGTCTGGGAGCTTAACCAGATGTCTCATTACTTACTTGTAGTAATTATCTCTGCTGTAGCATGATCCCCTCTCTCCTTGTTTTCTAACGGGGCCCTCCTTCCCCTTCTCTCCTGTTTATAATCTTTGCAATTACTGTAGGTATTACAGAGATTTATCTTTGAGTGTGTCTCTAAGTGGGTTGGTTACTACGATCCACCTATTAGGAAGTACATCAGTGCTTACTTTTCTGTGTCTGGGATACTTCACTCAATATAATTGTTTCTAATTCCATCCATTTCCCGGAAAATTGCATCAATTCATCATTTTTGATGGCCGAGTAGCAATCCATTGTATAAATGTAACACATTTTCCTTATCCACTTGTCGACTGTTGGACATTTGGGTTGTTTCCATGACTTTGCTATTGTAAACAGTGCTCCTATGAACATGGTCGTGCTTGGGCTACGAGGTGAATTTTTGCTGTATGGGGGGTTATTCCCAAAAGTGGAATAGCAGGGTCATTTGGCATTTCAATCTTTAACTTCTTTAAGAATCACCAGACGGCTCACGAGAGTGGTTGTATGACCCTGCATTCCCACCAGCAATGTAGGAGAGTTCTCCTCTCTCCACATCCTCTCCAGCATTTGTTGTTGTTTGTATTGTGGATTTTTGCTATCCTGACCAGGGTGAGATGATATCTCAGGGAAGTTTTGATTTGCATTCCCCTGATGGCTAAGGATGTGGAGCATTTTTTAAGATATTTGTTAGACATTTCAATTTCGTCCTTGGTAAAGTTTCTTTTAAGTTCCAAGCCCATTTTCTAATTGGGCCATTTGTTTCCTTGGTGTTTAGTTTTCTAAGTTCTTTGTGTGCTCTGGATAATAGCGCTCTGTCAGATATATGGTTAGTGAAGATTTTCTCCCATTCTGTGGGTTGCCTTTTTGCTCGAGTTACAGTCTCTTTATCTGAACAGAAGCTCTTTAATTTCACAAGATCCCATCTGTTGAGTGTTGATTGTATTGACTGCACTATTGGATTTCTGATTAGGAACTGTTGGCCTAGTCCAATCAGCTCCAGGGACTTCCCTACCCTTTCAACTAAGGTTTTTATACTCTTTGGCCTTATATTGAGGTCCTTGATCCATTTGAAATTAAGTCTTGTACATGGTGACAAGTACGGGTCCAGTTTTAATCTTCTGCATGTAGAGATCCAGTTTTGCCAGCACTATTTGTTGAAGATGCTGCTCTTTTTTTCCATTGAAATTTTTGGGCCCTTTTGTCAAAGATCAAATGGCTGTAGTTGTGTGGGCTTCTACCTGGGTCTTCAACCCTTACCCATTGATCTGTGTGTCTATTTTGGAGCCAGTACCAGACTGTTTTTATGACTATGGATTTGTAGTATAGACTAAGGTTCGGTATGATGATACCTCCAGCAGTGTTTTTGTTACTCAGGATTGTTTTTGCTATCCTGGGTCTTTTGTGCCTCCATATGAATTTTGAGATTGTTTGGTCAACTTCTTTGAAGAATTGCTTTGGGATTTTAATTGGTATAGCATTGAATCTGTATATTGCCTTTGGTAGGATGGTCATTTTTATGATATGGATTCTGCCAATCCAGGAACATGGCAGGTCTTTCCACCTTCTAGTGTTTTCTGTAATTTCTTTCTTTAGTGTTTTAAAGTTTTCATTGTAAAGGTCACTTACTTCCTAGGTTAGGTTTATACCAAGGTATTTCATTTTTTTAGTAAATGGGATTGCTTCTCTCAGGGCTTTTTCACTTCTTTCATTCTGTGCATATAGGAAGGCCACTGATTTAGGAAGCCATTTTTTGCCTGGAGTTTTTATGTGGGACCAGGGATTCAAACTCAGAACCAGTTGCTTGCAAGGGAGAGTCTTAACCCTTCAACCATCTCTTCAGCCGATTTTTTTTAATTTAAAAAATTTAATTTCTGTTCATTATCTATACACTTATTTTAAAGGTAGCAATATTTTTGTGAGATACTATAACAGACTTAGTGGAAGGGGGGTTGGCTGCTTATCAGATTAAATGGAAACTGTCTCATGCCTGGAAGAAAACAGCCACACTGAGGGGGTCGTCACAATGCTATGTGCACTAGTTTTAGTATCACACTCCGAAACAATCCAATTGCACTGAGTGCATCTCAGAGAGCCAATGTCCTTTCCTAACATGACATGTCATATGTTGCAATATTTATTTGGAACATTGCTTCTGGAATATTTTTTTCTTCTCATTCATGAATTTATTCATTCATTTTATAGCCTATTACTCCAACCTTTCTTTGGTCATCACATCTCATTTCTAGATTTTAATATGTATGCCCTCCTTTTTCCTTGTAATATTGGTGATTGAACTTAGGGCCTTGCATATGCTAAGCAAGTGCTTTATCATTGAACTCAACACACACAGTCCATTTTATTTTTCTCCATTCAACTGTGTGTTCTCTGGGCATCATATATCACACAGACACTATTTTCACAGACAGGACTTCTGTAATTTATTTTGCTTATTTTCATTTTCAAAGGCAGCATACAAAACAATGAGTTTTGTAATGTTTTGAGGGTCTCACTAATTTGCTTAGGTTGGCTTTGAACTTGTGCCTCATCAACTTCGGCTTACCAAATGCTGAAATTACAGGTGTTCACTATCATACCCGGCTTTTTCCCACTTTGTAAGAATACTGGCAATTATGAGGAACCCATTACATAATCTAATCTAATTGGATGCCTAATGATCCTTGATTTAATCTCATGTTTAAATTCTCTATTATGTAAAGTAATATATTTACAGGTTCTGAAGATTAGGAAAACAGCATTGTGGGGGAACTATTTCTTAGATTACTACAGGTAACTCTGCTAGAGTTGGAGTCAGACATTGAAGCAGATACTTAGGAAAATGTGAAGAGGAGAAATGTTACAATATTTTGTACTTTTTATTAATCTGTGTTAGTTACACATAAAGGGTTTCATTATGACATTTCATACTCGTATGTAATGGATTTTTATCATATTCACTCTCCCATTGCCTTATCTTCTCCTTCTCCAACTATCACTTATCGCCCTTCTCTTCCCAACTAGCCACAAGTCAACTTTCTTATCTTTAGATGGCCAAAAAAAATCATTACTTCATTAGAGTATGGTTAGAGAATAGAAATGCAAGAGCAGTGTGATCAAAAGCCAGATTATGAAGGGTTGGCAAATTACATTAAATAATTCAGAATTTAAAAGTAAAAGAAATGGGGTCAGAGGAGTATAGCAGTCTTACAGCATTCAGCTAATATAGGCAAAATCCTGTGTTGCATGCCTATATTGCTGTCACTACAAAAGACGAAAATGACAGGTGAGCTTGAAAGGTTGTCTCTAAGAAGCAGGCATGAGGATGCCCAATGGGCACTAGCAAATGGGCCACATGCCAGTTCATATGCTGGATGTGGGTACATGGATTGGATGTGGGTGCAGAGATTAGATTAAGGCCCAACAGTAAGTAAATAGTGCTAGTCACCAAGTGTTAATTATAATTCCAAGCCAGTCTCAAGCTGGTCAAGTGCATAACTTCTGTCAGTTGACAAGGTCAAAGGGTGAAAAGATAGCATTATTAATAAGCAAAGAACCTTAACCTAATGTCGATCAACTTAATAATACCATATGGCTGCAAAAAAGGGTTGGCTTATACATAAAATGGGATGAACCTGAATGAAACCTTATTGCCAGGGCAAGCCAGAATTCAGGGACGAGCACGAGGGTTAACACAAGATTGACCATAGCATGAGTGTGATAATTATAAAATCTGTTTGTGGGGAATCCCCACATGGAAGGACAAGTATGAACACAGAAAACCATGGTAAAGTAGTATGGTATCATGCACTGCACATTTCTGAAACCCAAATCCATTATTGCCTGCCCAAACTGGCTTATCCTCTACTTCCTTACTACTGGCAATGTCACCTGTACTCTAGGACCAAGCTTTTCACATTATTTAAGACTTTGTAATCTTTTGCTTCTAAATCCAAGTAGTCACCACTGTTCACTGCTTCTTAATTGTGCACACACACACACACACACACACACACACACACACACACACACCATGCAGTTATATGAACATGTTCACAATAATGAATATATAAATAAGCACCTTTCTCTTTCCTATTGAACACCTGACAGTCAAAGTTCAATTTATTTGCACATGACAGAATTATATGCACTACTCATTGCATTTTTCTATCCATCTTCATATATTACATATCTACACATACATTGAGTTGCATAAATTATAAATTTGGCATTTTAAAACAATTACTTTTCTTGTTTTTTTTAATTCTCTTTTCCTATTGGTTTTTGCAGTGCTAGAGGTAGAACCCAGGACCTTGTGAATGATAGGCAAGTGCTCTACCACCCAACCACACCTCCAGTTGTATCTATTTTCAGTTGATAACGTAACACATTTTTATTCCATGTATTTTAAGCACCTCAGATAAAAGTTATACCATGATATTTCTGTGAGTTTAAACCATACAGTTTAAAGATTTAATCTGCTGATAATTATATGTAAGTGAATCCTCTGATTTCTTAAATCTTTGTGTTTTGAATTTACTAGGTTTTCTTTTAACCAGTATTTTAAAGAGAGTTATGGAAAATATCAAAATATTTGATGCAAGATAAGAATTAACATTGTTAAATACATTCTTCTGAACTGAGGTTTCTGTGAAAATTCATAATATTAAGTAAGGTCTCTGAGATGTTCTACATGGGAAACAAAATTGGCTTAACTCTACATATCCAGATTGTGTGATGTGGTGCGTACGTGTGTTCGTGCGCATGTGTGTGTTGACACATGGTCTCACTAAGCCTAGACTAGTCTCAAATCACCATCTTCTTGTGTCATCCTTTATGTGCACTGAGTTTTTAAGTATAAGTCACCAGACTTAGCTGAGATATATAAGAACATCCAGAGAGCTTATTTCTTCCATTTTTTGCAAGATTAAGGATTGAACCCAGGACTTCACACATGCAAAGAAAGCACTCTGCTACTGAGTTGTATTCCTGGATTTATCTAGATTTTTATTATGCAACAAGGCTTTGAAATTGACAAAGTATTCACTATATCTTACTATTGATTGTCATTGCAAGGAATCAGTTGGAGGCAGTCAAAAGTAATAGTTGAACATATGGTCTCTGAAAACACCCTGCCTTAAGTTATTATCTGGTTGACCTTTTATATGTTTCATTTTTCTCATCTCTCATGAAAGGGTCATAAAGATTAGTTGAGGTATTCAAGTTTTAGCCATTGTCGTTGTGAAGCATTCTAGAAATGCTACTTTTAGAGGAAGTTTCACAGTCTGGGTGTGGAAGCACATACCTGTAATTCCCATATCTTAAAGGCTTAGGCAGGAGAATTGTAGATTTAATAGCCGTCTGGATTACACAGTGAGTCCCAGCACAGCCTTTGCTACATAATGGCTCAAAAAAGTTGATGATGTTGTCAGTTGACCACATTCTTATTATTTGGAGAACCGATGCTATCGTAAATTTAAAAATTGCTTCAGCTACTGCACCTAATGTGTCTCACAGAGTTGACCATGAAAGAGGAAACTGCTCTATCGAAAACAAATGCCCATGATTCCATGACATGCATCTACTTTTGCGTCTTTTTGTTTTAGCTTAATGATTTTTTGTTTCATTTTTATCAGATAATTTTATTCTTTTGCATTTTCAGATATAAATGCAATGATTTTGTCATTTTTTACCCCTTACTACCCAATCTTATGCCTTTTTCTTTCCAGCCAGTTTTCCTCCTACTTTCACTTTCATTTGCATATGTGGGCCCCTGGGTTTCACCTGGGATGCCTGTGGTCACAAGTGCCTTTCTAGGGTGTGGATGACTTAGCAGTGGGCAAATAATTGAGGAAAGAAAGTAGTCTAGAAGTCCAATGCTCTATCCATTGTGCAAGTCTAGCAGATAAAAAGTAATCATTTTGCAAATGGGTGATGGACCCCTCCCTCAGTGAGGTTTCCTACTCTTATTACATCTACCCTTGAATGTGCTATTACAACAAGACTCCAGTTTAACAGCTTTTTGTCTCTGGCCAGGGGGTGACATACAGTGCCCAGCAGAATGGAGTGAAGGGAATTGCAGGAGCAGCAAAACTGCAAAAGAAAATCAACAAACCACAATCCAGAACTTCAGAGACTCTATATCAATCACATAGAACTAGGACAGCCTAATCTCTCCCCATCCTGGAGCTCAGGGACATTTGCGGAAGAGGGGGCGGTAAGATTGTAAGAGCAAAAGGATGCGAGGAGCAATGATTTGCAAGATTCTCAACAATAGTTGGGGCCAAAGCAATCATAATGGGACTTTGCATGCCCTGCGCAATGTCCAGTGCACTGTTGCCCTCATAAAGTCTAGCATCTGTTAAGGGCACAGAGACCCCTGGAGGCAAGGGATTGACAGCCATAGTAGTGATCTTATGCTTAAGGGGAACAAGAGAAAGGGCTTATGGAAATGCCACTGGGTCCTTATATGTCATCGGAGAGGAGGACCCAGTGGAGAGTCAGGCGTACACAATAAAGGACTCTCTGGGAATTGGGGGGGAGGCACTGGGGGAAGGGGAGGGGGAGGAGGGGGGAGGGAGGGAACTGGTAAAAAATTTTAAAATGTATAATTAAATTTTTAATAAAAAAAAAAGAAAGTAGATCCCATTCTGTCTGGCATTAACCTTCTAGCCTCTTTGAAATAGTTTGTTTTTCCCTTCCATTAGCCTCTTTATTTCTATGTTAGTTCTGATCTTTTGACCATTTCAACAGTGCAGTCTTGTGATTTCAATTTCAGCGGGCCTACAGATGATGCTTATCTATTTGAAAGACCTCATGAAGTAAGTTGTGCATATGCTATTTGATTTGTATTCTAAACCTCTCTAATTGTGCTGAAAACTCACATCACTTTTATGCTGTCATGCTATAACAGGCAAACAATATATTAACTTTATTAATTTGATACTAAGAGCACTCTCATCAACATTCTTTTAAAGCTCCATTAATGATATATATTCACATAGATCTATCCTTTTTGCTCAAATATCAGCCCTTATTATTTAAGTGTTTAGATTAAAGCAAATACTTTAAAATCTTATGTGTCTGTTTGATGCTGATGGAATTATTTCTGTTAACATTGTTTGATGATCAGTGGAGTTAATGACCTGTCCAAAGTTTTGGTGCTCAAAGCAGAATGACATACAAACATATCATAATTCATCTCAATTCAACAAGGCTACCAGCCACACAGGGAAGAATCCACAAATAAACATATCAGCGCAAAGATCTGCTTAAATAAGGAATTGTGGACAAAATAAAAATGAAGTGATCCTTGTAATCTAACTACTGTTTATAGTGCATGTTTAGAAAACAGACAAGATTGGACTACTCATTTTGCTTTTCACTTTAGTAAAGTGTATTGTTCGTGAATAAAGGGGTCTAGAAGAGTGGCTATAGTACAGCTTAACAGAGGTATCAAAAGATGGTGCATAAGTGAATTAATTGCAGTCCTCAGAGTAAAGACTAGAAATTCATTCTTGGCCTGGGACACCATGGACAAGTGAATGAGACATGGATCCAAACTAAGCCAGAGACAGAGATTTATAGGCAGAACTAGAACATCCACTCTTGAAGGGAGAAGGCTATGGAAAGACAACTTACAAATGAAGTGTCTGAAAAAAAAATAAAAAACAACAACAAAAAAACAAATGAAGTGTCTGAAAGGAAATAAACTTGGAACAAGGGAGGATAGTTGCATCATTTTAGTGATTTTTTTATTTATTCATTTGTGCGTGTGTGTATGCGTGTGTGTGTGTGTGTGTGTGTGTGTGTGTGTGTGTGTGTGTTTAGAACCACGGGTGAATTCGGGAACCACCATGGACCGCTTCCACCACCTCCTTGTTTACTCTGCCCAGGGATTCATAGGCTCCGCCCTACCAGGACCAGAAACGCAGGCTGCCCCGCTTCCGCCCAGTGTCTGTACGTGGGGTCTAGGATCCGAACTCAGGACCTTCCGCCCGCAAGGCAGAGGCTTAACCCCTGAGCCACCTCTCCAGCCCCCATTTTAGTGATTAATGATATAGATAAAATTTCTAGACTGAGGTTCTGTTGCCCAACGTGAAGCATGTGTTTCAGGTAGCAAGTTATTTCCACTTAAGAGTGCAGGTACTTCTTCCCTGATGTGAGTTTCTGTGGTCACTGTGAGCATCCAGTTCCTTTGGTCTCCCTTATGTATGCCCAAGTTCATCATTCTTTCCTCCACTCTGTATTCTCTAGAATGACTGTATTTTCTTCAGTTGGATTCCATCTTATTAAATTTTGAACACAGTCCTCTTCTACCTTCTGAAGGAACTATCTTGATTTTCATGATGAAATTTTGGCTACTTAAGATCTTCTTGGTTATCAGTTTATACAAAGGTCCAGATACTATTAGCCTATTACATATATATACACATATACATATACACATATACATATATGTACATATATACACACACACATATACACACACATATATATATTACATATATATACATATATATTACATACACACACACACACACACACACACACACACACACACACACATATATAGTCCAGGTACAGGTGAAGAAGGGCTTGTATGATTAATTAAATATAATTTTATTTCTGTTATATATTTGCATGAATTTTTATCATCTTTATCACCTTTTTTCCCTTGTACTGAGCATGAAATCTGGGTCTTGTGTGTGCTAGGCAAATGCTCTACCACTATGACCATTGGTTTTGTCTTTATAGGATCCCAATCTGTAGTGCAGACTGACTTCAAATTAATAATCCTTCTACACTTGTTTGTTAAGTGCTGTGATCACAAGTGAATGTCATCATATCCACTTTCTCTGTTACTTTCGTGTGCTGCTTGGAGCTTATTTATCTTCCTCTATTCACTTGCAGGGCAGGCTTTTGGACTTGGAGCGACAAACATTTACAGTCCAAGACACAAATAACAATTAGTTTTAGTTCAAGCATCCCCACCCTACCCCTTGAACATTTTTAAAATATGATTCTGTAAAATATTCAGGTAAGATGTACAAAATTTGACATTCTATATATAAAAACTATGTGTCAAGTGAGCCTGGATTCTAATGATAACATATCCAGTCATTGAGTTTCCAATTATTTTCCGTTTCAGCATAAAACCAGATGAGACACACGAGGGATGGAAAAACAAATTGTGTGCTTTATCTGGGGAGACAGCTGCTGATGCTATTGCAAAGTCTAAGCTGTTCCATTATCTGTAGGACTCCCTTTGCTCTCAACCTTGTTGCTTCCTGTTTCTGCTGCTTCTAGGGCTTTGCAGATGGGCAAAAGCCCTACAATAAATCCACACAGCTTTTTGTGGCCTGGATGCTACTTCTCAGACTATAGGAAACAGTTCAGTGTTGAGTCATTTAGTCATTAAGTTCTGGTTTGGTGCACACTGAACAGAATGAATATATAGAGACCTTGAAAAGTTTAGGAGTCTCTGAACTAGATCCTATTGTTTTGGATCACCTAAGATTTTCGAGGTCATTTTGACTTTACAGTTATCGAGAGGTCTTTGAATAGGTATATAGCTATGTCTTGAAGTCTGGCAAAGGAAAACCAAGTATAACTTGCTTGCAGATTTTCTTTTATAGACCCAAGGGGAAGCTAAGAAACAATGTTTTTGGAGAATAGCCTGCTTTCCAATTTGGCAGATGACCCTGAGAATTGTCATTCTTCATGTGCTATGCAGAGAAGACACAGATTACAACCAGTAAAATGAGCACAAAAGTTAAGCATGTGAGACCAGGTCTGGTAAGTTTGTTACACTGTCACAGGGAGTAGTTAAGAAAACATCTGTTTTATCCTTGAGTGTCTCTAGGTGGGTTTGGTACTAGGAGCCACCTATTAGGAAATACATACAGTGCTTAATTTTCCAGGTCTGGGATATTTCACTCAATATAATTGTTTCTAATTCCATCCATTTCCCAGAAAATTGCATTAATTCATCATTTTTGATGGCTGAGTAGTACTTCATTGTATAGATGTACCATAGTTTTCTTATCCACTTGTCAACTGTTGGACATTTGGGTTGTTTCCATGACTTTTCTATTTTAAACAGTGCTGCTATGAACATGGTCGTGCTTGTGCTATCGAGGTGGACCTCTGCTGCATGGGGGGGTTATTCCCAAAAGTGGAATCGCAGGATCATATGGCATTTCAATCTTTAACTTCTTTAAGAATCTCCAGACGGCTCGCCAGAGTGGCTGTATGAGCCTGCATTCCCACCAACAATGTAGGAGAGTTCCCTTCTCTCCACATCCTCTCCAGCATTTGGTGTTGTTTGTATTGTGGATTTTTGCCATCCTGACCGGGGTGAGATGATATCTCAGGGAAGTTTTGATTTGCATTTCCCTGATGGCTAAGGAAGTGGAGAATTTTTTAAGATATTTGTTAGACATTTTAATTTCATCCCTGTTAAAGTTTCTTTTAAGTTCCAGGGCTCATTTTTTAATTGGGCCATTTGTTTCCTTGGTGTTTAGTTTTCTAAGTTCTTTGTGCACTCTGGATAATAGACCTCTATCAGATATGTGGTTAGTAAAGATTTTCTACCATTCTGTGGGTTGCCTTTGTGCTCTTGTTACAACCTCTTTCTCTGAGCAGAAGCTCTTTAATTTCACAAGATCCCATCTGTTGAGAGTTGGTAGCAGTGACTGTGCTATTGGATGTCTGTTTAGGAACCGTTGGCCTAGCCCAATCAGCTCGAGGGAGTTCCCTACCCTTTCAACTATGGTTTTTATAGTCTCTGGCCTTATATCGAGGTCCTTGATCCTTTTGAAATTAAGTCTTGTACATGGTGACAAGTATGGGTCCAGTTTTAGTCTTCTGCATGTGATGTGGAGATCCAGTTTTGCCAGCACCATTTGTTGAAGATACTGTTCTTTTTTGATTGGATCTTTTGGGCCCCTTTGTCAAAGATCAAATGGCTGTAGTTGTGTGGGCTTATATCTGGGTCTTCAACCCTTATCCATTGATCTGTGTGTCTATTTTGAAGCCAATACCAGGCTGTTTTTATAACTATGGATTTGTAGTATAGACTAAGGTTTGGTATGATGATACCTCCAGCAGTGTTTTTGTTATTCAGGATTGTCTTTGCTATCCTGGGTCTTTTGTGCCTCCATATGAAATTTGAGATTGTTTGGTCAACCTCTTTAAAGAATTGCTTTGGGATAAATCTCTGTAATACCTATAGTAATTGCAAGGATTATGAACAGGATGGATGGGGTAGGAGGGCCACACCAGAAACAAGGAGAGAGGGGACCATGTTACAGCAGAGAAAATATGCCACCATCAAGGACTGTAAGTAAGTAATGAGACATATGGTTAAGTTCACAGACTTTTGTTCCTGATCATTTACAACTGATGGGGTATGATCTCACCAGAAGGGGAGGGCATATAGTCTGACAAATAAAAAGTAACTATTTTGCAAATGGGTGATTGACCCCTCCCTCACTGCAGTTTCCTACTTTTATTACATCTATCTTTGAATATACTCTTATAACAAGACTCTAGTTTAACAGCTTTTTATCTCTGGCCAGGGGGTAACATCCAATATCCATCAGGATGGAGTGAAGGGCATTGCAGGAGCAGCAAAACTGGAAAAAAAAATCCAACAAACCATAATCCAGAACTTCAGAGACTCTATATCAACCACCTGGAACTAGGCCAGCCTAATCTCTCCCCATCCTGAAGCTCAGGGAAATTTGCGGAAGAGGGGGCGGTAAGATTGTAAGAGCACAAGGATGGGAGGAGCAACGATATGCAAGATACTCCACACAAGCTAGGGCCAAAGCAATCATAATTGGACTTTCCATGCCCTGCGCAATGTGCAACACACTATTGACCCCACAAAGTCTAGCATTTGCTAAAGGCACTAAGATCCTTGCAGGCAAGGGATTGACAGCCACAGTAGTGTTCCTATGCTTAAGGGGAACACAGGAAAGGGTTCTGGGAAATGCCACTGGGTCCTTGCACCTCATGGGAGAGGAGGACCCAGAGGAGAGTCTGGCATGCACATTAAAGGATGTTCTGGGGATGGGAGGGGAAGGCACTGGGGGATGGGGAGGCTAGGGAAGGGGGAAGGGAGAGGAGCAGAGGGGGATGGGGGTTGGAGAGAGGGGGGGCCGTTGTACCTGTTAAGTTTGTATGAGTGGAATAAAATAAATAAGTAAATAAATTAAAAAAATAAAGATAAAAACAAACAAACAAAACAAAACAAAACAAAAAAATCTGTTGTATAGAATCATCTTTGTCTGTGGGGGATGTGTTCTAGCATTTCAGTGAATACTTAGGACTGTGGATAATCACACACACACACACACACACACACACACACACACACACACAGTTTTTCCTGCAGTGAGTATTTCCCTATTGTATTAGGGTTAATATATACATCCTGTTTTGTGCCCTCTTGCCTCCTTTGTATCACTACTTTTGCGTCAGGGTACTACTCTTAAAGGGATTCTTGAATCCAAGAATGGTGATGGGGTCAATTAGGTGGCTCTAAATTGAGTAGTGATCAGGAAATGTACACAGTGTGGGTACCTTTAACAAAGGAATCACATTCTGAGAGTTTTAGAGCCAGATGACACGTGATTTCATCACACTATTTAAAAAGATACACAATTTAAAATTATGTCTGGAAAAAAATAAAATAAAATAAAATAATGTCTGGAAATCTCCACCTAATACTTTCAGAAAGTAAAATTTCAGGTAAGGAGGTACTACTGATTTCTCTGCTTGTCTGAGTGTATAAAGAGCACATGAGCGTGTATGCCTAGGGAGGCCAAAGGAAGACATCGGGAATCATCCTTGATTATTATACCTCTGTGTTGATTTGCTCTGGTGTCTGCCAGGTTCTGCTTTCCAGGACTAGAGTTGCAGGCTGCTGTCATATTATCCGGGCATTTTTACCTGGGATCTGGAATCCAAACTCAGATCTTTTTGTTGTGCTGCAAAGACTTTAACCCCTGAGTCAGCTCCCCAGCTCACATTATATACTTAATTTCCAATCAGTCATATAAACCACATGCGCATATGACTGCTCCCTTATCTTTCCTCCTGTCCTTACTCCTTACATCCTTTCCTCCTTCCTTCCTCTTTGCCTTTATTTGACTCCTTTTTTCTCTCCATTTCAACATTTCTTTCCTTCCTTTTTTCTTCCTCCTTTTCTTCCTCTTTCCGTCCTTCCTTCCTTTCTTCTTTCCTTTCTACTTCTCTCATTTCTGCCCTCTCCCCTTCTCTCTCCCTCCTTCTCTTTTTTTCCTTTCCTTCCTTCCTTCCTTCCTTCCTTCCTTCCTTCCTTCCTTCCTTCCTTCCTTCCTTCCTTCCTTCCTTCTTTCTTTCCTTCCTTCCTTCCTTCCTTTTTCTTTTTCTTGCTTGCCCTTTCCTCCCTAATTCTTCCTTCTTTGTTCTTTTTATTCCTTCTTTCAGTGCTGATTATCAAGCCCAGGCACTCAGGAATGATAGGCAAGCATTCTATCACTGACATAGCCACTAAAAACAAAATTCTTTCTGATTATATGCCTTTTAGTCTCATACACAAAATCATGGTCTTGAATTTCTCATGCTTCTGTCTATATTTGTTTTATAAATGGTTGCATTCCTAAATTAAGAATATTCTGGGGCTAGAGAGGTGGCTCAGGGGTTAAGCCTCTGCCTTGCAGGCAGAAGGTCCTGAGTTCGGATCCTAGACCCCACATATAGACACCGGGCAGAAGCCGGGGCGGTTTGCGTTTCTGGTCCTGGTAGGGCGGAGCCTGTGAATCCCGGGGCAGAGTAAACAAGGAGGAGGTGGAGGCGGTCCATGGTGGTTCCCGAATTCGCCCGTGGTTCTACACACACACACACACACACACACACACACACACACACACACATGCACACGCACGCACACACAGGCACAATTGAATAAATAAAAAAATTAAAAAAAAGAATATTCCATAAGGTATGTCTTTTACATATGTGCATGGATATACTCTTTGAATTATTCCTTAATTTAATCTTTTATCCAGCATATTTGTGAAATATATTTTGGTTGATACATATAACAACAGTCCATAACTTTTATATAGGCTGTCAGCACCTTAACCTGTTGTGGTATGCGACTGACAGAGAAAGCTAATTTTAAAAGAGAAAACCGAATTTGCACAGAGAACCTTGATTCAATTAAATATAAATGCTACATCATTAAAAATCATGAACTATGTCATGGATGCATGATTACTGATTTGGTTTTCTTTTCTGAGTTTGGTTCACCAGCATATAAAAATTTAGCTAGTTTAACAAGTGGTATGACACCTGGTACTAGGCCAGCCTAATCTCTCCCCATCTTGAAGCTCAGGGAAATTTGCGGAAGAAGGGGCGGTAAGATTGTAAGAGCACAAGGATGGGAGAGTAATGATATGCGAGATACTCCACACAAGTTAGGGCCAAAGCAACCATAATTGGACTTTGCATGACCTGCACAATGTGCAACACATTATTGACCCCTTGCTAGCAAGGGCTAAAGGCACTAGGATCCTTGGAGGCAAGATATTGACAGCCACAGTAGTGTTCCTATGCTTAAGGGGAACACAGGAAAGGGTTCTGGGAAATGCCACTGGGTCCTTGCACCCAGAGGAGGACCCAGAGGAGTTTGGCATGCACATTAAAGGATGCTCGAGAAATGGGAGGGGGAGGCACTGGGGAATGGAGAGGTAGGGGGAAGGGGAGGTGGACACAGGGGAGTGGAGGGGGTGGAGGGAGGGAGGGGAAGTGGTGTACCTTTGTATGAGTGGAAATTAAAAAAAAGTGGTATGAGGAGCTGGAGAGGTGACTCAGGGGTTAAGCCTCCACCTTGCAGGCGGAAGGTCCTGAGTTCGGATCCCAGATCCCACGTATAGACGCCAGGCAGAAGCGGGGGCGGCCTGCGCTTCTGGTCCTGGTAGGGCGGAGCCTGTGAATCCCGGGGCAGAAGGAGGTGGAGGCGTCCATGGTGGTTCGCAAATTCGTCCGTGGTTCTACACACACACACACACACACACACACACACACACATGCACACGCACGTGCGCACGCATATGCACATAGTTGAATAAATAATAATAATAATAATAAAAAAATTTTAAAAAGTGGTATGAGTGAAATAGACTATTTTTTTCTCCTTTGTTTTCTGTCTTTTCAGTGTTTGATGCAATCTGTCCAAGTGGATTTGATACCTGCCCTGCACCTTTTTGAAGAATCAAAGCTCAACAGTAATAGTGAAACTTAGATGCTGCCTGACTATACATCACAGCAAGAACGTTAGTGATCTTTTCTAGTTAAAACAATGACTTTCTTCGAATCTAATCTTAGTAGAACCTTTTTTCTTTGTAGCCTGAAAGAAGACCTAGCTATTATCTACACCTCTGCAGAAACCTTATAAAAAACTACATTACCTGAACAACTGTGACTCTTTTGGCTACAGGGAACCTATAGCCGTATCATTTTGCCTTCTGGAAGATTCAAACACTTACTACTCAGAGCAGCTGCTGAACTATCATGTCTAAGAACTCGGAGTTCATCAATCTGTCCTTTTTATTAGATCATGAGAAGGAAATGATCTTGGGAGTCCTGAAGAGAGATGAATATTTGAAAAAAGTTGAAGACAAGAGAATAAGGTAATTTTCTGTTATTATTTTAGCCTTTGTCTGCTGTCTGTTTGTCTTCAGAAGTCTGGATTGGTAATAAGGTAAATGCAATTACACTGGAGACAGATGTTGGTCAGAGATTTTATGGGTTACCAAAAGATGCCCAAATATTTGAAAATACCTTTGGCACTACACCATCTAACCAAACCGGAGAATGGAATTGAATACAATGGTAATGAAAATACTCTTCTACCATCATTTAACCATCATTAAAAGAAGGTTGTCCACATTTGAGTATCAACTCTGGGATATATTAATTGCATGCCTTTGAGCAAGTTACTTGCTATTGTTTGGAACTTGTGTTAGTTACTTTTACATTGCTTTGACCACATACTTGAGAGAGGCAAATTAAAAGAGAATTTATTTTGGCTCATAGCTGAAAGGACATAGTCTATCAGGCAGGGGAAATAATGACAGCCGGAGTGTTTCTTTTTTTTTATGGTGGTAAGAACTTGTGCCCTGGAGAAGTTCATTTCAGCAGAAGTCAGAAAACCAGATTGGAAGGAGAGTTGGCCTATAACCCCTGCAGCCCTCTATCTACCAGCTAGATCTCATATCCAAAAGGTTCTACAGCCTCACAAAATGGTGCCACAAACTGGCTGTCAAGTTTTCAAAACCAAGAGCCTGTGAGTTTGCATCATGTTTTCAAGCCATAACAGATCTTGTCTATTCCCTGAAAGCCCTGTGTTAAAGGCTTGTTCAAAAGCCCACAGAATAATTTAAAGGTGATAAAATCTTTAAGTGGTGGAATTTAGTTAGTAGTCTTAGACAACTAGTGATATGATTTTGGAGAGGGTTATTGGATACTGATTTTTTTCACAATCACTGTGAGGTAAAGTGCTACCCTTTACTACATGCTTTGGCCATGGCATAATATGTTGCTACAGACCCCAAACAATAGGACCAAGAAACCATGGCATAAAACCTCTGAAACTATGAGCCAAAATAAACCTTTCTGCTTTTTTCAATGATCCCATGTGATTTTTTCCAATAGAAAACTTGCATACACTGCACTGAACTTCTCTATGTCTTGGTTTCCTCATCAATAAAACTAAAAGTATCCTACTTACAGGTTTATCGTAAAAATTAAGGAAGTTAAAACACATACAGTACCTACCGTGTGTGCAATAAATGCTGTTACTATTTCAAAACCAAGAGCCTGTGAGTTTGCATCATGTTTTCAAGCCATAACAGATCTTGTCTATTCCCTGAAAGCTCTGTGTTAAAGGCTTGTTCAAAAGCCCACAGAATAATTAAAAGGTGATAAAATCTTTAAGTGGTGGAATTTAGTGTGCATTCGCCCATGTGCGCGTGCACGTATGTGTGTGTGTGTGTGTGTGTGTGTGTGTGTGTGTGTGTGTGTGTGTGTGAGAGGGCACTGTGTGTCTGTGGAGGAACAGCAGTGACTTCGAGAATCATCCTGAATTCCTTCTTCCACCTTTTTGCTTTGCTCTGGGATTTCCCAGGCTCCACCTTCCAGAGCCAGAAGTACAGGCTTTTGCTATTCCTGTCTGGTGCTTTTACATGGGATCAGGATCTGAACTCAAGCCCTTCTACTTGCAACGCAGAGTCTTAACCCTAATCTATTATTCCAGCTCCATAAATACTGTTAGTTATTTGTAATACCTTTCTCAGTTTAGCCTTAATAAGTACTTTCCTTTGTCCCAGCTGAGAGAAGAAAGGGATGTAGAAAATGGAAAGTTCTCATGGCCCCTTGTGCCCCAAATCACTTCAATATCCTGAAATAAGTATTTGTTCAAGGAAAGTTGAGGAATATGAGCACAGCTGAGTTCCACATCCGTTTCTGGCAGGGCCAATATTTAGTTGGTTCCTAAAGTATATTCAGCTGCATTTCAGCCAACATCTAGGCCAACTGGTTAAATCATTGCTTTGTGTGAATTGTTGCATCATCGTTCTTACTCCCTACAATGTACATTTTGATTGGTCGCTTCTTTTGCAGCTCTGGTTTTTACATTTGACACTATTCTAAAGAATATTCATATGAATATACAGAAAGAGTTCTTCTTTGTTCACCATCAGCAATACAATATATAAGCTTTTGTGTCTTGCTTATCTCTGCGATCTATACTATGAATCTTATGGTTATATGCTAATTTGTTTGTTTTTTTTTTGTTGTTGTTGTTGGTTCACAAGATTTAGTCCAGGGCGTTATGCATGATAGTTTGAATTATACCACTGAGCTATAATCCCAGCCCATGATTTTTGTATTTATTTCACTTGAGGAGAAAATGTGTCATGGCAGTGTATTTACATGTTACAAATATATTAACTATACCAGAAGCAACTAGCATCCGTTGAATAGGAGGCAGAGAATTCATGTCCACTTTTTGACATTAATCAACTGATGAGCAATGCTTTCTATTAATTAATGAACTTTCAGATGCCTAGATTTCAGAACTCAGAAACGATAGTTTTGCTATTACTGCTCTCATGATGAAAGTAAATACATTTTCTAATATACTGAAAAAACCCTTTTTTATGAGAAAGAACATTACCTATTTGTGGCATTTTCAAGGAATTTGAAAATTGATCCCTTAGGAAGAAATAATTTAATAGGGACCTTGCAGGAAACATTAAAAAATAATTAATAGGACTTTGTTCAAAATATTTGTTTCTGTCATTTTTCATAACTTTAGAAATAACCTATTATCCTCAGCTTTCTCTTTTTCCATCTACAAATGAACTAGTCAAATTACATAGCATACGATGAAACTGTGAAGAATAAGTCACTGATTTCCTGGATTTTAAAACTTTCTTTATTGAGACAAAAGACTTTTTTAGAGTTAAGAAATACTTTTTATAAAAAATGCGATTTTTAAAGTTAAGACTTATCCCTTATTTAAAAACAACAATGGTTAATATTACATGATCTTTATAGCTATATTACATTGTTTTCCTTTTTGTTGAATGTCAAAGTTGAGAGTTTGGGTTGGATAAGTCAGACCTATCCAATCTTCATGGCTTTGTGAGGTGGGAAGGCATACCGAAGTGATTGATTGACATTGTGGTCAGCATACATACTGTTGAATTACACTTTAAGAATTCAAATCTTCAGGTCACTTTAGAGCAGATGTTCAGAGGTTTAAATCTCCTTGACATGACAAAATGAAAAGACTAATATTAGCCACCTCATAAGCTTTTTGTTTAGCATTAAAGCTGGTATTATAGAAAGCTTAGAATAGTGTTTACAGAATGTAAGCACTGAATAATTGTTTTCTGTGTTCAGTGTCCCTTCGGAGGCTTACATTGTCTTTGTGGAGTATACATTGTTAGGATTCCAGCCAGATCCCTGAGGTCTGTGCTTTCATCTCAGTTCCAATGTGCCTTACTGTTAAGGACTTATCCTACAACCTTTATTAAAAGAGTGTTTCACCTGACTGGAGTTTCCCACAGGATTAGAGCGATATAAATAAGTACCAGCTAAACTTGTGTTTAACCTGAGAAGCCCTAAGCCAATGGCTGACAGCCACACAACCTCCTTGCTCAAGGGAGATCAGACTCTGTAATGCATCTTATGATCCAGGATGCCTCTTTGGATTACATTGAGGCTATTCTTAACAGAGAAACCATGTTCTTCCCTAGCCATAAAACTGCCTTTGCCTGATTCACTTAATCCCTTGCACAGTTTCCTTGAGAACAATCTGGAAGTCACTAGTATTCCAATAAACATCTCATAATTACCTTTTGGAAAATCCAGGCTTAAGCAGCATAAAGCTTATATATCTGATGATATTCTAGTTAATGAAATTTGTTTTGAGGGAAACATTAATAAGTGTTGGGGTGAACACTGAATTAAAAATGGTTTGATTTATTTGATTTACAAGTTATGATCTTCATATTTTTTATCATGGTCATTAATGTTTATACAGTGGTAAAGAAAATAAACAAGGCATACTGCTCAGGCTTAAGCATCTTGGTCAGATAATATAATATTCTCTTGTCTTTTTGCCCTCCTCTGATTCTTCCTCCTTTCAATATTAATTTAAATGTAACCTAATGAATTCAGGGCAGCTTAACTCTGACTCAATTGATGCCTGTCACAACTGAATGCTGCAACTCTTTTTGATCACTTGCTTTACTAGGTAACATGGTCAATTTGGTAGAAGAGTAGAATGATACTGAAGAAAACAGAATTCTTTGGCACTGTGAACTTGCATTTAAGATAGATTATAGGTTTATTTTTAATACCCTTAAGTGAAATTTATCATCTTCAGTTGTGTAAGTAGGTAATATGCCACTGTAGTATTAAATATGCCTGCAACTTCCTCGCCAAGTCACTGAAATTGTTGTATACTTTCAATAATATGACACACATCAAAAAATAGCACTTACACTCATTGCTACTTCAAAATTATGGCAAGAACATATATAGGGGGGAGAGAAGGGTGGGCTTTAAACCAACATGAAGCAGTTGTAGGAGAAACCTGGACACGGATTTTCGCTGTTAGCACGTAAGAGAATTTTAAATGTTTTCTGGAAAGAATGAATCCCTCAACTTATTGATGGCTGTAATGCAATGAAACAAAAAGGAAGAAATAGAGAGAAAATTTGGCTATCAGTAGTAAATTGTAAGTGAAAAACGTGCCTTAATTTGTGAGTACAGTGAAGAAACCATCGTTGATTATTTCTCATTATTTCTCTAAATTTGAAAGAGCTCTACTATGAAAGAGCTTAGTCTAGCAGCATAAATTGTACATGGTTCATAATATCGACTGGAAAAAAAAAAACCTCACTAACACGATCCAATTGATCTCCAGCACCTAAAAGCAAATACTGCCAAATGTGTACTTGCATAAAATTGGCAAAGAGAATAGCTTGTTAGGTGTTCACAAAAGTGGTTCATTCATATTTTTTGTATAACAATGAATTGACTTTCCATTTAACTACCACATATGTAAGCGACTTCCTTTCATTCTTTTGGTGCTTAAACTTGAGCCTGCATCAGTTATATACCTTATTAGTTGCCACACAACATACATTTCTCTTTTTTTTTTTTAAACAAAATTTACCTTCTCTGGGCTTTTATGGGAAAAAAAGAGCCCTCCTGTCTGCTCAAAAGGAACATTTGATCTGTTGAAGGTGCTCAACAAATATTGATTAATTCTTACCCAGAGGGAGTTAAAGAACAATTTTGATTTTTTTTTTTTTTTTTGGTTTCTGCTTTGTAGCTCAGTTTGGCCTGAGACTTATAGTCTTCCTGCATTAGCCTCCTGAGTAGAGTGGGATTATAGGTGTGCGTCACCATGCCGACCAATAGCAGATTTTTACAAAAAAAAGAAAAAAAAAACAATAACTAGGATTCTTCTGAAAACTATATGTCACAAACAGAAATGGGACCAAAATTGGCCCACTCAGAAATGTATCTTATGTTTTGCAGATGATTCTCTTGCCCATCAAACATGTTCAAAAAAACATATTGCTCCCATATCTGTGGGTGAATTTCAGAATTAGAGCCTAAACCAAAAGAATAGTTGAGAATTATCAGGAACTTCCCTGTCATGCCTTTGAACTTCTTCTTAAATTAATACAATATTTTATTATTTATAGAAATTCAAATCTGATTTTCTACTAATGACTTGAAAATGTTCCGTAACTCCCTCTGGGTAGGAATTAATCAATATTTGTTGAGCACTTTCAACAGGTCAAATGCTCCTTTTCAGCAGACAAGAGAGCTCTTTTTTCCATACAAGCCCAGAGAATTAATTTTTTTAGTTCAATAAGCCATACATTCTGTAATATGACTACCTTTCCTTATAATATGATAGCAGCCATAGAGAATATGCAGTACTGTTTTCTGACAAATTTTTTGGGTAAAACAAGTTGTTTGGCTGACCTTTGGTGTCAAAGACAACACCATGGTTGGTTTTAACCTCTGGAATAGTTTCATAGATCTGAAACATGAACAGCTATCTCATGGAGAAGCAGGGCATCGCTTGACCAAGAGGTTAGATGGAGGTGACTAGAGACAGCTATCAGATACAGATAGTGTGCTTCCATGTATGTAACATTGGATGATTTCACAATCCCACTAGCTCCAGACTATGCTTCACTCAAACTATGCTAGATCGTGTCCTGAAGAAGATTACAGGTGTTTCCGTGCGTCTTAGAAGAGCAGTAAGAGGTCTGGAACATACCAAGACAATCTTCTGCAAAACCTTCTGCAGAGCATCAAGGGGAAGGATACAAGTTCGCTTCCCTAGTGTGGTAGGAACTATTAGTAGATCCATCTGCAGATGAAAACACTGACGTGTAAAGTTAGCTGCTCTGAAGTTACCTAGCTAACAAGGACAAGAACTGCAATTTGGCATTTTGCAATGTGCCTCTAGAGCTTGTACTCCACTATTGGGTCACCCACTTTGAGTTTTTAAGTGATCTTTGGTTGGGGGTGCAGGAAACAAAGAGACAGTAAGTAAATTCTCTGGTTTTTTAACTCACACTGGAAAAATATGTTACCCAGCTGACAAATGTACCCTCATTTCATTCCCATATCATTCTGCAGGATTTTACTATCATTATGTACTATAGCTATGGCAACTGACTCAGGGATTAATATTTTTGGTCCCAGTGGATAACATCAGAACTTATTGGTTCACTCATTTCATCCTGACTCTGTCTTACCTATGCTGTGATATCATTGTGTGAACTAGTTCTGAAGAGATATGAACAAGCATCTCCAGATAGGGCATCAGTGACAGAAACAAAGAAATAATTCCACTCAAGTGCAGCTTTATGAACCAGTGACTTTTATTGGAGTATTTACAAGAGCATGGGTAAGGTGTTATTTACAGGAGCATGGGCAACCTATGAGCAAATATAGCAGTGAATAAAAATATCTTTTCCTGCAGCAATTAACTATATATCCTCAGAAGGAGGTGGGACCTTGTTGGACCCCATCCCCCAGCAATGTTTAATGGCCTATTCATCCTTGGGGAGGGGAGGCCTCATGTGTCTTTCATCCCTAGAATTATTAACTGTCTATAAATACATGGGGAGTGATAGGGTCTTGTGAATCCCCCACCCCCCATGAGGAATAGGTAGTGGGCCCAATCTTCTGCAGATCTCCTGTAGGTAATTAAAGTTGCTGACTGTTCAAGAGGTCAATGACTATGTCATGCCTAAAGGACATCATTCCTCAACAGATTATTTTTGCAAATAATTTTACCTGTTTTTTTGGTGACCCTGCTGAAAGCCCATGGCCTTGCTAATAGCCATCAATAAAATGGGACAAAGCAGAAAACATTTCTTTAGGCTGGCATTTACTGATAGTCATGACCTATAAGCTGTATGGCATTATCCAAAGCTTCTAAGATATTTATTGAACATTAAAAACTGACAAGAGTTCTTTAAGTTGATCTGCTCTGTGTGTGCTAGCTGAAAAACCAAAGTGCAAATCTATTATGTTTTCTCCTGCACAGCCGGTTCCACCCAAATGGATCACTAAACAAGTCTGAGCGTAGCAGGACCAAGACCCATATACCACAGCCAGGAAATTGCTTTTTCCCTTATGGTTTTACCCTTATGTATTTGAGTCCTTCATTTCATTCCTGGGGGAAGAGAAGGAAAGAGAAAAATGAGGGAAATGCATATTCAAAGTAGCTAGTTGTAACCCTGCAAGTAAGCTAAATATTTCATTTGAATGAATCGAAAGTGATTTCAAGAATTACACATTCAGTCTGAAAGACAGAGACCGATAAAGGCCAAATAATAACATTATTTTAATACTTTAGAAACTTAATCATTGAGGCTTTGTTTTTCCAAATCTTCTCACTTTATCACTAAGAATGAAATTAGTTTGACTTTTCAAGAGGCTGAAGACACAGTGACCTCACAAAAGTACAAGAAAACTACTGGACTAGACATCTTATTTGGTAAACATTTCATTTTAATCCTGGCAGAATTGCCACAAGCCTTCTTAGTGGATTAAAGAGATTCACAGCAAGAATATAATGGTTTCTTTATAGAAGTCAATTTCTCGATGAGTCACCCAGAGGAATGAAGAGTTTGCAGCATTTTCCTTCAAGCGGATTTTACCCATAGGGCTTATATTAAGCACAGACACACAAACACTTGTTATGTGGAGACCTTTTGTACTTGAAAACATTCATTGTTTAGTTTTAAATAAGTTTGTTTCCTGTTTTGAATTTTTATATCTCTATCTATTTGTATCTCCTTGTAGAGATTTCTGTTTCACAATTTAGCAATCATAATATTTATATTATTTCAATGAAATAGGCTAGATACAGAAATATGAACATGAACTATGTACTAATATGATATCATTTTAATGTTTTCCTCTATTTCCCTCATTTCTGTGTGCATGTATTAGTCTATTTACATTTTTTTCTCCGACATTTTATTTTTTCCCAATCATACAAGAAGCTCAATAGGTACCCCTATCCTCTCCCTCCCCAGTCCCCTTCCCAGTCATCCCCCACTGCACTGTCCTGCCTTCCCCTTTTCCTGTCACCCCCCTCCATCATTGCCCCTCTCGAAGTGCCTCCCCCTTCCTCCCTCCCAGCCCCTGGAGCATCCTTTTGTGTAAACGCCAAACCTCCCTCTGAATTCTCCACCCTAGTGAGGGTTCAGGAACTCTGTGGCATAACCTGGAGACCGTTCTTGGACTTCCTGTTAGTATGGGTACTCTATTATGACTATCAATCCTTTGTCTCTAAGGGTCCTACTGCCTGGAGCCTTCTTCCCTGATAGACTTTGGAAGGTTGTTGACATGTCAGCCATTGTGCAGATCAGGCAAAGTTCAATTCTGGCCGCTGCAGCCCTAACTTGTGTGGAATATCTTGTATGTCATTGGTCCTCCCCATCTTTAGGCTGTTACAATCTTGCTGCCCCCTCTTCTGAAAGGTTCCCTGAGCTTTAGGATGGGGAGAGATTTGGCTGGTCTGGTTCCAGGTGATAAATGTAAGATCTTTGGTGTTCTGAATTATGGTTTGTTATTGTTTTCAGTTTTGCTTTTCCTGCACTGCCTTTGGCTGCATCCTGATTGGTATTGAAGGTCGCCTCCTAAGCAAAGATGAAACACTGTTTAAATGAAGATCTTAATGTAAGAGTAGACTCAAAGGTAGATGGAAGAATACAGTAGGACACAGCAGTTGGGGGGTGTCAGTGTCCCATTTCCTGGATGGTTACCATCTATCTGCCAGTCCCTATACCTTTCCTGATTGGTTAGATCAAACTCTTCAGTTGCAAGTGACCAAGAAGGGAAGGGAGGTGAGCTGCAACAGATGTCTCACTACTTATATGTAATACTTGACTTTGGCCTGTTTTCTCTACTGTAGCATGATCCCCTATCTCCTTTCTTTTGAGGTCCTCCTTCCCCTTCTGTCCTGTTCATCATACTTTGTAATTACAGTGGGTATTACAGAGATTTACCTTTCAATATGTCATTAAGTGGGTTTGGAACTAGGATCCATCTATTAGCTAGTATGTATGATGTCTAACTTTCTGTGTCTGGGATACTTCACTCAATATAATTTTTGCTAATTCCATCCATTTCCTGGCAAATTTCATTAATTCATCTTTTTGATGGCCAAGTAGTATTCCACTGTATAAATGTGGTATATTATCCATTCCTCAACTGTTGGGCATTGGGTTGATTCCATGTCTTTGCTGTTGTAAATAGTGCTGCTATGAACACAATTGTGCTCCTGTCACTGTACCGAATTTCTGCATTATGGGAGATTATTCCTAGTAGTGGAACAGCAGGTCACACGGCATTTCAATCTTTTACTTTTTTAGAAATTGCCAGACTGATCGCCAGAGTGTTTGTATAAGCCTGCATTCCCACCAGCAATGTAGGAGAGTTCACTTCTATCCACATTCTTTCCAGCATTTGGTGGTATTTGTATTGTGGATTTTTGCCATCCTGACCGGGGTGAGATGATATCTCAGGGAAGTTTTGGTTTGCATTTCCCTGATGGCTAAGAATGTGGAGCATTTTTAAAGATATTTGCTAGACATTTCAACTTCGTCCCTGGAAAAGTTTCTTTTGAGTTCCCAGGCCCATTTTTTTAAATTGGGCCATTTGTCTCCTTGGCGTCCAGTTTTTTAAGTTCTTTGTGCACTCTGGATAATAGAGCTTTATCAGATATGTGGTTAGTGAAGATTTTCTCCCATTATGTGGGTTGTCTTTTTGCTTGTTTTACAATCTCCTTATCTGAACAGAAGCTCTTTAATTTCATAAGATCCCATTTGCTGAGTGTTGATTCTAGTGACTGTGCCATTGGATGTCTGTTTAGGAACTGTTGGCCTAGTCCAATCAGCTCCAGGGAGTTCTCTACCCTTTCAACTAAGGTTTTTATAGTCTCTGGCCTAATATTAAGGTCGTTGATCTTTTTGGAATGAACTTTTGTGCATGGTGACCAATACGGTTCCAGTTTTAATCTTCTCCAGGTGGATATCCAGTTTTGCCAGCACCATTTGTTGAAGATGCTGTTCTTTTTCCATTAGATTTTTGGGCTCCTTTATCAAAGATAAAATGGATTAATTGTGTGGGCTTGTATCTGTTTCTTCAACCCTTACCCTTTGATCTATCTGCTGATTTTGGAGCCAGTACGAGGCTGTTTTTATTACTATGGATTTGTAGTACAGATTAAGGTTTGGTATGGTGATACCTCCAACAGAGTTTTCATTACTCAGGATTGTTTCTAGTATCCTGGGCCTTTTGTGCTTCCATATCAATTTTGGTATTGCTTGGTTAATTTCTTTAAAAATTGCTTGGGGATTTTGATTGGTATAGTTTTGAATCTGTATATTGCATTGGATAAGATGGTCATTTTTATGATGCTGATTCTGCTGATCCAGGAGCATGGGAGGTCTTTCCACCTTCTGATGTCTTCTGTAATTTCTTTCTTTAGGGTTTTAAAGTTTTCATTATAAAGGCCTCTCACTTCAGTTAGATTTATACCAAGGTATTTCATTTTTTTAAGGGTTATAGTAAATGGGATTGCTTCTCTTAATACTTTTTCACTTTTTTCATCCTTGATGTATAAGAAGGCCACTGATTTTTGCACGTTTATTTTGCAGCCTGCCACTCTGCTGAACATATGTATTTGTTCCAGGAATTTCCTGGTGAAGTTTTTAGGATCACTCAAGTATATGATCATGTCATCTGTAAATAGAGATAACTTTACTTCCTTTCTGATTTGAATCCCTTTCATCTCCCTCTTTTGCCTTATGGCTCGAGCTAAGATTTCAAGTACAATACTGTGTAGAAGTGGTGAGAGTGGACAGCCTTGTCTAATTCCTGATTGAAGTGCAATGCTTCAAGTTTTTCCCCATTAAGTATAATCCTTGCTGTTGGCTTGTTGTATACAGCTTTTATTTTGTTGATAAAGGTTCCTTCCATTCCAACTGTCTTCTAGAGTTTAGATCATAAAAGGGTGTTGGATCTTTTCAAAAGCTTTTTGTGCATCTATTGAGAGTATCATGTAGTCTTGGACTTTAGATTGGTTTATATGATGGATTACATTTATTGATTTGCATATGTTGAACCAACCTTTTGTTCCTGGTATAAAGCCTATTTAATCACAGTGAATGATCTCTTTGATATGTTTTTGCATCTGATTTGCTAAGATTTTGTTGAGGATCATTGCACCTCTGTTTATCAACGAAATTGGCCTATAGTTTTCTTTTTTAAGTGAATGTTTATTAGGTTTTGGTATTAGTATGATATTAGCTTGATAGAAAGAATTTGGAAGTGTTCCTTCCTTCAATATTTTATGGAATAGTTTAAGGAGTAGTGGTGTTAGTCGTTCTGTAAATGTCTGGTAAAATTCTGTCCTGAATCCATCTGGTCCAGGACATGTTTTGGTGGAAAGATTTGAGATTACTTCATTAATTTCCTCATTTGTTATAGGACTATTTAAATAATTCAAAACTTTCTGATTCAATTTTGCTGAATTGTGCTTTCTCAGATATTCACCCATTCCTTTGGGGTTATCAAATTTCATGGAGTATAAGTTTTTGAAATATGACCTTATAATTCTCTGAATTTCTTTTGTATCAGTTGTGATAATTCCATTTTCATTTCTGATTTTGCTAATTTGGGTTTTCTCTCTCTTGATTTTGGTTAATTTAGCTAGGGGTGTATCAATCTTTTTGATTTTTTTCAAAGAACCATTTTTTCTTCTGGTTGATTCTTTGTATTGTTTTCCTTATATAAATTTGGGATATTTCTCCCATGATTTTGCTAATCTCCTCTTTTCTACTGCTTTTGGGATTGGATTGCTCTTGTGTCTTTAAAGTTTTAAGCTGCATTGTTAAGTTATTTACTTGTGACATTTCCATTTTTTGATACAGGCATTGAGAGCTATAAATTTACCTCTTAGGACAGCTTTCATTGTTTCTCAGAGATTTTGATTTATTGTACTTTCATTATTGTTTGCCTCTAGGAAATTTTCATTTTCCTTTTTGATTTTTTTCTGAACCCATTTCTTATTCAGCATCATAGATATCCAAGAGTTAGTGTATTTTCTGCTATTTGTTGTTTTGTGGATGTTAAGCTTAAGACCATGGTGGTCTAACATGGTACAGGCTATAATTTCAGCTTTCTTCTGTATATGTGCAGATTTGTTTTGTGCCCTAATATATGATCTATTTTGGAGAAAGTTCTGTGGGCTGCTGAGAAGAATATGTATTCCTTGGTGCTTGGATGGAAGGTTTGTTAAAGATCTGTTAGGTTCATTTCAATAAGGGTTTGATTTAGTTCCAATGTGTCTCTGTCCGGTTTTTGGCTTGTTGATCTACCCATGTTGAGAGTAGGGTATTGAAATCCCCAATTATTATCATTGTGGGATTGATTTTTTGTTTTAGATGCTGTAGTGTTTGCTTAACAAATGTGAAGAAGCCCATGTTAGGTATATATATGCTCAGTATCATGAAGTCTTCCTGGTGAATTGTTCCTGTGACTAAAGTGTAGTATCCTTCTGTATCTCTTATCATTTTCTTTGGTTTGAACTCAATTTGTCAGATAGCATAATTGTTACCCCTGCCTGTGTCCTGGTTCTATTAGCTTGAAGAATTTTTGACTAGGCTTTTACTTTTAGAATATGCTTATCTTTTGTGGTGAGATGTGTTTCCTGAAGGCAGCAATGGATGTGTTTTGATTTATAATCCGTATTTGTAACTTGTGTCTTTTGATTGGTAAATTAATTCCATTGACAATTAGGGTTATAATTGAGAAATTACCTTTGATTCCTTATTTTTTTTGTATTTAGTGGGTTTCATAAGTATATTATTTAGCTTGTAGGTTGTGGTGGTATTAAATTTCCATTTTGTCCTCCTGGATATGCTTGTTCTCTTCTTCCAGCTTAAGTATCTTTTATAGCATTTTTTATAGCATTTTTGAAGGCCTGGTTTGGTTGTCATGTAAGCCTTCAAGTTGTCTTTGTGCTGGAAACTTTTCTTTCTCCCTCGATCATAGTTTTGCCGGGTATATCAGCTTGGGTTGACATTTTTGTTCATTCAGTACTTGAAGTATGTCTCTCCAAGCTCTTCTTGCTTTTACTGTTTCCATTGAGAAGTCATTTGTTATTTTAATAGGTTTACCTTTAAAAGTGACTTGGTTTTTTCTCTTGAAACTCCAACACATTCTCTTTGTCTTGTATGTGTAATGTTTTGAATATTATTTGCTGTGTTGAGTTTCTATTTTGGTCATATCCATTTGGGGGTGGAATGCCTCTTGTATTTGGATGGGCCTCTTTCTTAAGATGTGGAAAGTTTTCCTTTATGGTAATTTGAAAAATTTCCTCAGGTGTGGTATTTTGGGATTCTTGTTCTGGTATTCCATGAATGTGCATGTTGGGCTTCTTCAAGGTGTCCCATAACTCTTGAATATTCCCCTCAAGTTTCTTTCTGGCTTTAACAACCTCTTTGATTGAACTGGTTAGTTCTTCCACTTTGTTTTCGAGATCTGATATTCTATTTTCTGCTTAGTTCTGATGATAAGACTCTCTGTTGAGTTCTGGGTTGCAGATAGCTTGCCTTTTGGAGTTTAAGCTGTGCTTGAGATTGTTTTAACTGCTCTATGCTTATGTTTGTTTCTTCAACTTCTTATCTCCTCCAAGTGCCTGTTGAGTTCTTATTCAAACTGGTTGATGTGGTTATTTAACTCCTCCTGGATTTCCTCTTTCATTGTTTTGATCACAGTAAAGATCAGGCTTTGAAAATAATTATCTTGGGTATGGCTTTCTTGGCTATTTTCTGTGAGTTTGTAATGGTTTCTATTATTACGGGATTGATTCTTTTTTTAGATTTGTTGTCTTAGTTTTTGTTTCCAATAGATTTACAGTTACCTGGGCATGTCTGTTTTATGTCTTATATCTTTCTTTTTGTTTTGGGATTTTTTTTTGGCTGAACTGAATTAAATGGTATGAATATACTTGAGCAGTTATTGCTAGTGTTTGCCTTGGAGTTGGATATGCCTGTCTGGTATTATTTCCTAAATAAGGCTACTGGACTGTTAGTACATCAACTAAGGTGGGTTTATTAGACAGGCATTTAAGATTAGTATGATAGTGCATTTTTTAGGTTTACTTCCTTGGCAATGTGTGAGGGTGAATGATATAATCCCTGAAATTATATTGGTTTTTAGGTGGCTATATGGAAATGTTAAACTATGGTGACTAATAATTGAAAGGAGCTGGATAGTAAGAAGGGTTTACTTAACTTAGAGCTGGATATTCTCTTCCCTGTGATGGGATGATTTTTGAAGACTTCAGATGAATGGTGTTTGTCCCCTAGCCTTTTGCTTGGGTTTTCTCTTGACTTTGTTGAATTCTGAGGAGCAAGGAGTTCGCTGGGGTCCAGTGTCCAGGGCAGAAAGGCAAAGTGGCTAGTGGGGCTCACAGATGACCTGGGGCCTGAAGCGTGGGCTAGGGGCTTTCCCTGGGGGCACAAAGGCAGAGTGGCTAGTGAGGTGTCACAGATGAACTAAGACCTGGGGCTTTGTCTAGGGACCTTACCTATGGAGGAGCGAGTCCACCTGGGTCTGGGGTCCAGGCCAGAAAGGTAGAGTGGTTAATGGCACATATGAACTGGGGTTTGGGGCATTGTCTAGAGGGATTACCTGAGGATCAGGGAGTCAGCTTGGATTCAGGGTCTGGGGCAGAAAGTCTATTTACATTTTTGCTCTTACCAATATTCCTATTTTAGTGTTCTTTCCTTCTTTATGTACTGTGTTCAGCAAGAATTAATTGTAAATTACACACCTCTAGGCAGGGAAGGTGAATTTATACTGATAACCAAGAAACTCCCATTTCCTTTTTACTGCAAATTTCACAGACAGAATGATGAAGCCCATATAATCTAGAACATGACTGAACATTGGGGCTGGTAGAGAGGACAATGAAGATTTGTTCACATAATATAGGTCAATTAATAAAAACATGTCTCACATTAATTATATTCTTAAAATTCGGTGTTGTATTTCTTATAGATAAATGAAACTTTTATTAATAAAATTGCCACACCTCATTTTAAGTTTGAAGCAAATTATGATTTAACATCAATAGTAATGTTATAAGAATGTTCCCAATTTAATTAGGGAATAAGTTTAGGCCAACATACATTTAATAGTTTTCCTAATGATTTCACTGCAGAGTAATTAAACATAAATTAGTGAATATTTAATGCAAATAACCAAAGCCAATAAAATTCCACATAACTGTGGTAGATTGCTACAGATGTCAACTTGGCAAATGAAGGCTGGGGCTCTGGGCACATTTGTAGAGAATTAGTAGTTGAGTTAAGCTCTGAACAAGTCTGCAGGAGATTGTCTGATTGGTGGGGGGAGGCCTAACCCATGGTGGATAGAACTAGTCCCTGGAAAGGAGCTAACTAAGGAAGTTGGCATTCTTTGGCATACTTGGACAAACATTCTATCTGGCAAGGAAAATTGGCTCCTTTCTCATCAGTATCTTAGGAAAGATTCTTATTGTTGCTGTTTTACCTAAGTCACAAGGAAAGTAAGTGGGGCTGGTATTGATGTCTCCATGCTCAACAGAAGTACTTGATTCTTCTAAACTTGCTTGTTCTACCATCTTCAATGTGGGGTAACACCACATAATGTAAAATATATGTTATTTGTGTGTGTGTGTGTGTGTGTGTGTGTGTGTGTGTGTGTGTGTGTGTGTATGTTCTGACACATATTTAAAGAATACTTTACCCAGAAATATTGCAAGAACTGTTCAAGACTATCACCATAGAGAGGATATATAAGGCTTAGCCCTAAACATGATAGACATTGCTAGGAATTTAGAGACAAGGAATAGAAAGGGCAGATTAATTGATAGAAACGTAGTAAGAAGAGGTATTCAGGGTAGGATTTTTCCTAAAACTATGTTATGTAAACAAAAACAAATAGGGACCGAAGACAAAGTAAAGCTTAAAAGAGGAACCTTTATAAAATTTGATGAAAGAAAGAGGCTTTGCTACAGACACTTCCTGGTCTATGATACGGGTGCCAGACTTGCACTTATTGTGTGCTTATTATTGCAGACTGAGAGAGGACAGAGGGCAGGTTGAAAGGTATGCTCCATTCCTTTAAGTATGTTTCAGATAGTTTCCATGTAAGAATAGTCTTATTTCACATTGGTCAGAATGTAGCAAAGTAATCATATGTAACTGCAAGGGAGTTTGGCATGTGAACAACTAACATTGAAGAGTTTATAGGAATAAAAGAGTAGAAAAATCCCAGCTACTTGAGAGACTAAGACAAGAGGATCACGAGTTTGTGAATATCCTGAGCAACTTGGAGAGACCCTGTCTTAAAAAATATTACATATATTTGAAGAGCAACTAAGGTTTGAGAAGATGATTTCAATTAAGATCATGCATGTTAAAAATAAACTTTGTTTATTGTTCAGGAAAAATATTTTCCTCTTATAAAATTTGAGATTAGTGACTAATGATGAGTTTTCAGCATGCATCTAAGAAGAAAATAGCACATAAAGAAAGCATTTGCATTCATCCTCACTGAATTTCAGTTAAAGGGAGACTTAACTTTCCTTGTACCATGTAATACTGGAAAATAATAACCAAGAAAATTCTGAAAGTCTTTTTTTGCAATAAGTTCCATCTATAAGAATTGGAAACCACATAATTATTGTCCAAAGAGTTAAAAGTAGGAAAACTCAGCACTGAGGACATAGTCTCTTCTTTGCAGTGTTTAAAATGATCTGTTTTGCACAAATTCACTTTAGAGACATTTTAGAAATATACTTCTGTTAGATTTCTATTAAAACTAAAACCCTCTAGTATGTGCCTGTATTCATCAGCAGAAGTGGTTTTAAGGATGTTTTCAAGGTCATCATGTTCTCTTTGAAGTATCTTACTTTTGTATAAATGTCCAATTTCTTTCCATCAAGTCAATTCCGTCATTGTACTTGCTATAGCAATCATCTTTAAAAGCCCAGTTGGTTTTTGTTGGTTCTTCAATTTTCCTAATTCTTGCTGTACTGAATCTATGTCCATTTCTCCTTCTTTCTGAGTAATTTATTATATTAATAACACAATGTTTAGCTCTTTGTGATACTCAGGAAAAGTACTATTTGGGTTTTACATTGGTAAAATACTTAATCCCTGCTGGATCAGGATAGAAGCCATTAAACATATTTTGAAATGGAAGACTTAATATTTTAGTTACATATAAATTAGTTTTCCTTTATAGTTTAAGGTTAGTTTTTTTTTTAAAAAGCAAGGTTTCAAATAGCAATGATATCTTACTTTTTGGGGGGAGGAGTGAATTGAGTTATCTTTGGCATATGTTTTATAAGAGCATTATTTAACGTTTGGTTTATTCAAAAGAAACCTGGCATGCAATTGATCTTTTTTTTTAAGGAAGAAACTTTAAAGTATTTGAGAAAAGTAAGAGAGGGAAGGGGCGTGTGTGTGTGTGTGTGTGTGTGTGTGTGTGTGTGTGTGTGTGTGTGTATGTGCATGTTTAATGTGTCAGAATATCCATAATGATAAGTTGATAAGAGTTTAGTTAGATCTTTCCTTAAATTAATGTGGTTTTATCATTTTGCCCAAATCTAGTTTGTGGTATTATAAATTTTTGTTATCTTATTTTTAGTGTGTTCTTGCTTGTGTCAGCTGCATATCTAGTCACATGGTCTTGTGAGAGCTCCTGGTATATTTCTGGAAGCCAAAATTTTTTGCATTTTTTGAGTTGAACTGAGCCAAGATTTTTTTTCCTGCCAAGAAGTTGTCTATATCATCTATAAACATGCAAATTTCATAGTGCCGTCTTTCAAGACAATTACTAATCATGAAATTGGCAGAGTTTACGAAAACTCCCTTATCTGGACAAGAGCTGCTTCAATCCTATTTTGTGTTACTTCATTGTAAGGGCTTTTTTTCTTTTGAATCCAAGCAAAAGCTTTCCCTGTTTCTTAGAAAAGTGTCGATTCTTCTGAATATCCCTGTATTGAACACTAATCCCAATCTTCATGAAATTTATTAGGACAAGAGTGGTGTTTGTGAAAAACAGCTCCATGGGGTGTGTTTGTCAAAAGAAACTGTGATAAGCATAGATTTGGGCAGATGCCATCTGGTAGAAGAATTAAGGTGGGCAAAGGAAACCCTTCTTGCTTACTGAGGCTTACTTTTGAGTTTGCTCAGCATGGTTTTGCACAACCAGAAAAAACACAGCAGTTATATTAGATAGAATATTCTTTCTGAGCAGAAGCATTTTAATAGATGTGGAATCAATAAGGAGATCCTATTTTTGATTATTGTAAGTGCGTAGTTTTTCAGTCTTTTTATATATAAGATTCTGCATCTGAATCCTGACCCACAGCAAGTTGCATCTCTGATAATCTACTTTTTTAAAAAATGGAAATAAACTATCTTAGAAAATGTCAAGTTTTAATGGCTTAACACACAGAGAAGAGTTCATGACATTATTGTGGCTACATATTATAATGATTAATAAAATACCACATGCACAAAAGCTAGAAACATGACAAAAGGGGAGTTAGACATTTGATTTTTTTGACTGCAACTCAGTGATTGTCTTACTTTCTTCAAGAATGAAGTGACAAGATAGTAAAGGGTAAGTTGGGGAGCTTCCATTTACCATGTGGATATATTACAGCACTGAGAAATGTAAAAGTTCTGTGTTTTTCAGCCAGGTCTCAGGGCGCTGGTTGAAAGCAGTCAGAAACAGTGAGTTGCAGAGGACATATGAAATAGTCAGTCTCCAGAGCAGGGACAAATTGATGTCTGGTCTGGAGACTGGAACAAAATGTGGCCCAGTGAGTACTCCTGTTGGAAGCAATGAGTTTCTGATACGTCTGTCCCTAGAAAGACTTGAGGACAGGAACAGGATTCTAGTCTTTTTGCTCTTTTTCCTCCGGACTGAGGAGAGTCTCCTTCGCAGAGTCCCAGGAGGGGCCTGAATTGATGGGTAAGTACATGTAAATGAGGCTTAGAATAAGAACCATTCAGGAAAGAATACTCTAGCATGGAGAGGTGAGACTTGTGTACATGCAAATGAGGTATTAAATAAGGATTGATTAGAAAAGAGAAGCTTGACATATAGGGGCTGGACGTGTGCTTGCAAATAAGGCAGCAAATAAAGACCAATCAATAACAAGCAGTCTACAGCAGAGGGACAGACACATGGACACAAATGAGACATCAAATAATGACCGATCAGGAGAGAGCAATTAAACATGAAGGGAAAATAAAAACCTAATCAAAACCTAAATTAGTCCTTAAACAGACCCTCTGCTCCGTTCCTATTCCATGGTGATCCTTAAGTGTTGCAAGTAAATGGTAAAAAGAAAAGGAAACAAAAAACCTCATGGAGTGTTAATATATCTTCCCAGACCGATTTCAGCCAGGCAAAAGCAGTTTACTGTCCTTGGAGACTCTTGCTATCAATTGTTGAATACTGCGTGTTCTGAGTGATAGTTGAAGTGTGGGCTTGTCACCTTTCTTTTTTCATCTCTGGTCACACCCCTCCTTCCACGCATGCACGTTTATGTGTGAGTGTGTGTGTGTGTGTGTTTCTGTGTGTGTGTGTGTGTTTCATAGTCCAATGTCACTTTAATGACAGCCAGAGGCTCTCACTAGTCCTAAGAATAGCATATATCTATATTTTTGAAGTGTTTTTGTAGTACTGGACATGGAATACTGGGTCTTGTTCATGATAAACAAGAACTCTACCACTGAAATCTGTTCACTCCCCAAAACATGTAGCACTTTTATATTAAGAGTGCAGAAAGGAGATTTTATCATCCCCTGAACTGTCATCAAGCAAATTTTAAACTGTTCCAAAGTCAATGGCATTGTCTCTGAATATTAACAAAAGATGGGAGTGGTAAGACTGTTCAGCCATCAGCATCAGGTTTCTGGGACATTGTTCTGCCTGCATATATTATTTCAGTGGCTTTTGTCTCCTTGTTTCTGCTTCAACAATATATTTCATCAGTCCCTGTGGTTTTGTTCTCTTAATGGAATGTGAAACTCTTAATTTTAAATGTGGCTCTAGCTTGCACATACTGCAGCTGAGACTGCAGCTGAGACTGCAGCAAAACATGATAGTCAGATCCCTGCTGATTCTTATTTTTCTTATCAGGAGAAAAGAATCGGCTGTAAATGATAAGATGTTATAATAAAGATTAAGAAAATGGGATGGAAATATTTCAAATACAGTCCTCTCTAATGTTGAATTCTGCCTTGGCTCACGACTTAGTTGCATTTTCTATTAAGGCATGGATCTGGACTCAGTCATTTATTGTTCCACTTTTTTGAAAGGTCATGTCTTCATCCAAGGTGGCTTGTCTCTAAGGTCTCAGCCCTGGCTCTAGGATGGGAAAAAGGATTCAGGCAAAGGAACACTCTTTTTCTATTAGAATGGCCAATGGAAGAATGGCCCACGAAGTGCATTACTGCTTCTGACCCTGTTCCACTGGCTAACATTTAGGCTCCTAATAAAACCTAAGTGAGAAAATTTCCCGTAAATCTAGTATTTTCTTGTATACTTTTATCAACAGCATATAATCGTTGCACATATTAAAGTTCAATGTGATGTTTTAGCACATGTATTTGGTATGCACTGATTAAACCATAGTAATTAGCCTTTTTCTGTATCATCTCATTGTGTTTGGAGATTTTGACATGCTAATTTGTTAGTAATTTTTAGTAGAATTAAATAATTTATTTTTCCAATATAAATGTGTTTTGGTATCCATTATCCACCTTCCTTTTAATATCCTCCTGGCCATCCTCCCAGCCTGTAATTATCATGGTTCAATGTATACATCAATATTTTTAGCTTTCCCATGTGAGAAAGAACAAGAATTCTCTCATTCCACATTGTCTTATTTCACGTAATGAATTCCGGTCCCATACATTTTGCTGAAAATAATAGAATTTCATTATCCTTTACAGTTAAATAATACTTTATTGTTTCTGTATACCACATTTTCTTTGTTCATTCTAACCATTGATGGCTCTCTAGCCTAACTATCTTTTTTATGTAGAAAATTTTGTTTATTTATATTTTCAATAATAATTTTGTAGCAGTTATAGCTCAGAAATAATAAATAATTTTTTTCTTCTTTTATCCTTTGAAAAAATATTGTTAGTAGTGTGGGAGAAATCTATGAGAAACACTGCACATGTGACTGCTGTGTCCCGTGTACATCAGACAGTGGTAGAGAGTAGAGAGTATTTCTACAGTTCTGACTTGTGGACAGCTGTGGACAGCTGAGTGATTAATAACCTGACATACCACAATGATTGCCAAAACATTGAATTGCATATCCATGTATTCACAACATGAAAGCCTCTCATGGAGTAGGCTTCATGTGCCCACAGTGGAAATGGTCTCCCGTGGGTCAGGTGTCTGTGTGTCCACACCAATGATGACCTCCCATGGACCGGGTCTCTGTGTGCCATAATGTGGATGGCCTCCTGTGTAGCCTAATTATCTTTAGCATTTTAGTGAACAGGGCCAAAAAATGGACATATAGTAATCCCTTTACAGTGTTGATTTTATTTCCTTTGTGTGTTATAATCAGAAGTGGGTTGTTGGATCATATGCATTTCAGATTTTAGTTTTGACCAGTAATGTCTATACTGTTAACAACCCCACAGTGTGCAAGGCTGCTCTTTTCTTTACATCCTTGACAATATTTATTATTTTGTTTCTTATTTTTTAATCGATGGGTTTTGTTCTTTTACATTTTCCTAAATGTGTAAAAAACCTTCATTTATTCTTTTCTCTGTCTCTCCCCCCTCATATTTCTGTCTTTCTCACCTTTGTTACATATCCAAGACTTTTTGTTCTGTTTTGTGTACCAACCAAGTTTCTTTTTTTAAATTTTTTTATTATTATTTATTCAACTGTGAGCATGTGCGTGTGTATGTGCGCGTGCGTGTGTGTGTGTGTGTCTGTGTGTGTGTGTGTGTGTGTGTGTGTGTGTGTAGAATCACGGACGAATTCCGGAACCACCATGGACGCCTCCACCTCCTTCTGCCCCGGGATTCACAGGCTCCGTCCTACCAGGACCAGAAGCACAGGCCGCGCCCGCTTCTGCCTGGCGTCTATACGTGGGATCAGGGATCCGAACTCAGGACCTTCCACCTGCAAGGCAGAAGCTTAACCCCTGAGCCACCTTTCCAGCCCTCTTTTTTTTTTTTAATGTCATTCTTTTTTTTTTTACATTTTTTATTATTATTTCCACTCATACAAACTTAGTAGGTACACCGGTTCCCTCCCTCCCTCCTCCTCCCCCGACCCCCCTGCTTCCCCTCCCCTCCCCCCTCCTTCCCCATTCCCCAGTGCCTTCCCCCCCAAACCCCGGAGAATCCTTTAATGTGCATGCCAGACTCTCCTCTGGGCCCTCCTCTCCAATAATGTGCAAGGACTCAGTGGCATTTCCCTGAACCCTTTCCTTTGTTCCCCTTAAGCATAGGAACACTACTATGGCTGTCAATTCCTTGCCTCCAAGTATCTTGGTGCCTTTAGCAAATGCTAGACTTTGTGGGGTCAACAGTGTGTAGGACATTGCGCAGGGCATGCAAAGTCCAATTATGATTGCTTCGGCCCTAACTTGTGTGGAGTATCTTGCATATCATTGCTCTTCCCATTCTTGTGCTCTTACACTCTTACCGCCCCCTATTCCGCAAATTTCCCTGAGCATCAGGATGGGGAGAGATTAGGCTGGCTTAGTTCTAGGTGGTTGATATAGAGTCTCTGAAGTTCTGGATAATGGTTCATTGATTTTCTTTTGCAGTTCGTTGATTTTTCTTTTACAGATTGCTGCTCCTGCAATGCCCTTCACTCCATCCTGATGGGTATTGTATTTCACTCCTTGCAGTCCATGATGGAGGCCTATTTTCTCTGCTGTAACATGGTCCCCTCTCTCCTTGTTTCTGGTGTGGCCTTCCTACCCCATCTCTCCTGTTCATAATCCTAGCAATTACTGTAGGTATTACAGAGATTTATCTTTGAGTGTCTCTAGGTGGGCTGGGTGGGTTTGGTACTAAGAGCCACCTATTAGGGAGTACATACGGCGCTTAATTTTCTGGGTCTGGGATACTTCACTTAATATAATTGTTTCTAATAACATCCATATGATTCTAAGGTTGATTGTTTTTCTCTCATTGTCTAGGGTATAATAGAAGATATATTTTTCATCTCCACTTTTGAACCTTTGAATTGCCCATTGTTCACTGATGGTTTGTGAAGCCCTAAGGATTTAGCTGTTCATTAGCCATGAAGGTCCCTTGTAGCTTTCTCTTACATCCTTGTTGTTATTAATCATTCTCATATCTCTTCTATACTTTATGCCCTCTTTCCTTTCTACCCATAAGCTTTTTCTCCATGAATTCCCTTTACACATTCATATCACGTATGTTTTTTTCTACCTCTCTTCCCTTAAGATGCTACCACTCCTTCTTACTGGACCTTTTCTAATTCTAGACCTGCTATCATTTAATCATACAGATCTAAAAGTTTAATTCTAGGTCATCATATAAGGAAAATTTGAGACATTTGTTTTTCTTGGTCTGAATTATCTCATTCATTATAATTTTTCAGTTCTGTACATTTATTTGTGAATTTGATTATTTCATCTTTATAATAGCTGAATGGTATTCCATTGTGTATACATATTACATTTTCAATATATATTCATCAGTTGATGGATATGTTGACTGATTCCATTTCCTTGTTATTCTGAATAGAGCTGCAGTGATCATAGATGGGCATTTACCTCTGTAGTGAGATATAGAATCTTTTGGGAATAAACTGAGGAGGAAAAGGGGTCCTATCATAATTCTAGTTCTACATTTTTAAAGAAATTTCCGAAGTGATTATACCAGTTTACACTGCATTCCCACCAGCCTTTTGTCTTAGTCATTCTGACTGAGGTGAGATGAAATCTCTCAGTAGTTCTGATTTGCATTTTCTCAGTGGGAAGGAATGTGGAATACTCTTTGAGAGATTTGTATTTCTCCTTCTGAGAAGACTCTCTTCAGACCAATAGTCCATTTTTGATTTGGTTATGTACTTTGTTGAAGTGTGATTTTGTTTAGTTCTTTATATATTCTAGATACTAATCTTCTGTCAGATGTGTAACTGGCAAAGATTCTCTCCTATTCTGTTGGTTACTCTTTGCTAGAGAATTTTTATCCTAGAAAGCCACAAAAGACCTCAGATAGACAAAGCAATCTTGAATAGTAACAACACTCCTTGAGAAATTACCATAATTGATTTTAATTATACTATAAAGCCATAGTAATAAAAACAGCATGATTCTAGCATAAATAGACACATTGATCAGTGGGTTAGAATTAGGGATCCAATATGTCTATGTACCATTAATCAACTGATTTTTGACAAGGTAGCCAAAAAGTTGGAGAAAAGAGAACATCTTAAACAAATGGTGCTGGGAAAACTAAATATCTACATGTACAAAAATGAAACTAGATTGTCCATTCCGCACAAACATCAACTCTAAGTGTATCAAAGACCTCAGTGCCAAACCTGAACTCTGAAACTTCTAGAAGAAAGACTAGTGAGTGTACTTCAAGAGATAGGCTTCAGTAAGGACTTCCTGAATAGAATTTCATTTGCACATAAATTTAAGGCCAACAATTACAACTGGAACTTTGTGAAATTAAAAATAATCTCTCATTTTTTTCATCTTTTTTTCATAACAGCTATCATACCTTGGGTGAGATGATATATATCATTATGATTTTAAATTGAATTTCTCCAATTGTAATTGATGTTGAACATTTCACATTTATCCACTGGCCATTTATATTGCTCCTGAGAAATGTCTATACAGATCATTTGTCCATTTCTAAAGTTTATTTCTTCATCCAGCCCCTTTTTAAAGAGGCAGGTGTCATGTTATATTTCTCAGACTGGCCCTAAACTCCTAGGCTCATGTGATTCCTTTATCCCTGTTTCTTAAGTAGCTGAAACTGCTAGTATAAAGCCACCAAACCTGGTAAATTACTGGTTGCTTTTGCTTGTTCCAGTTGTCTGCTTTTTCAAGTTTAAAATGTTCCTCATATATTATAGATAGCAATCTTTCTTCAGATAGATAATTTTATAATGTTATATCAGTCTGTATATTTTCCCTTTATTCTCCTTATAGTTTCCTTTGTCAAACAGAAACTTTTTAATATAATTTTAATTATCTACTTTTGCTTTTATTTATTTGCTTTTATTTCCTGAAGGTCTTACAAAACAGATCATTGTCTATACTGAAGGTTTGAAGTGTTTCTTCAATGTTTTATTTTGTCCATTTGACTTTGAGTTGAGGTTTACTGCTTTTAGTGTGTGTGTGTGTGTGTGTGTGTGTGTGTGTGTGTGTGTGTGCACGCGCATATGTGTGAGAAGGCACTGTGTGTGCTAGTGGAGGCCTAAGGGTGACTTTGGGAATAATTCTGGATTGCTTTACCTTCTTTTGATTTTGCTCTGAAGTTTCCCAGGATATGCCTTCCAAGACCAGAATTGCAGGTCGCTGCCCATTTCTCCCTGGTGTTTTTACTCAGAATCTGTGATCTGCGGTGAATTTCTTCTGTTGATTTGGCAGAGGATTAATCCTTGAAGCATCTCTCCAGACCCAACATTTTTATTTGTTAATGAGATAGACAGAAAGAGGGAGAAAGAGTTGCATGCATGTCGTGATATACAGGTGGAAGTCAGAGGACAATTTCAGAAGTTGGTTCTATCCTTCTATCATGTGCACTTCTAGAAATTTCTAGTTGTCAGTGTCAGAGACCAGGGAGATTCTTCAGTGGTTGAAGGAGCTTTCTGCGTAAGTCTGAGAACCTGAGAATTCATGTGAAAAGACCCTGGAATGTACTGCACAGTGGCAGAAACAAGAGATTCCACCTCAACACGGTAGAAATTGAGAATTTACTCCTAAATGATATCATGATATCTTTTGACATCCTTGCATATGCTGTGGTACCACTCATGCATGCTTACACACACACAGGCAGAGAGAGAGAGAGAGAGAGAGAGAGAGAGAGAGAGAGAGAGAGGAATATCTAATTACAAGTTGTACTTAGCAGTTAGGTGAACAGGAAATATTTGTGAAAAGTATTAGATGAGAGAGTTGGCCAGGCAGAAATTACCAACCGAGGAAATGAGTACAAAGACCATGAAGTGGGTAACTTCACTTAATCTTCAACTTAAAGTAAAACCTTGTTAAACCACAACTGGCCAGTGTGCAGAGAGTATTTACAACCCTGGAATGTTCAGCCCTAAGCAGACCATTAAAATCTTACTCAATCCCAAACTCAGGGAAAATTGTGGAAGACGGGGCAGTAAGATTTTAAAGAACGTAAAGATGAGGAGGTATACTGCTGGCCAAGATACTCCAATTACAACAAGGCTGCTGCACCCAGCAGCTCACTGCAATGAGATCTACTATCGCCAGATCTACACGATGACTGACATGTCAGCGTTCCTACATGGACCAACAAATGTCTCAGGAGAAACAACTACACTCAGAAAGAATCTCAGGGGCAGATGCTGGACAAAAGAAGGGAAGTCTCCCCACTTGCCAGTTTGTCCACTGAAGGGGCACATATATTACCAAATACATCTGGATCCTTGCTAGCATGACACCCTAAAGGGTGCCCTATGATCCACATATCTAGAGGGACAGGAGGATGGGAGGGACAGGGCAGGATTGGTGAAGGGAGGGGAGGATAGGAGAGGAAGAAAGTGAGAGAAGAGGGAGATGGGCAAGAACATAGTTGCATCTTGATGGTATATGAAAAATTCTCATTAAAAAGTAACCCCTTTTTGAGATGGCTTCAGGCAGTAAGATCCTTAGAAGCAAGAGGTTACACAAATATAATGAAGTTCCCATATTAGTGGGTGGCCCAAGAAGGGGCCCTAAGGTATGCCACAGAGTCCTGAACCCTCAGTAGTGTAGACGACTCAGAGGGAACGTCAGGGCTCATATAAGTTCTGGAGAGTAGGAGGGAGCAGGCAGGAAACATCAACGAAGAAGAGGGAGGGAGGAAAGAGGGAGAGAAAGGGAGGGATGGGAGGAGAGAGAACCGGATTAGGGGACAGAAAGGGGAAGGGAAGAAGGAGTAGGACAAAGGTACCTACCCATTGAGCATGTATCTAGGTAAAAAATAATAAAAATAAATTTTAAAAAGTAACCCCTTTCACTACAAGATGGTGAGTAGAAAAGAGAGAAAAGAATGAAAAAAGAAAGGAAAAAGAAAGCAATAAAGAGAAATGAAAAGTGAAAGAAAGGGAAGAAAAAAGAGAAAAAGAACAAGAAGAAAAAAAAAAAAGAAGACCCATTTGTTGAACCTGCTACTTGGAACCAGAAGTGTTTTAGCTTATGTTATTTGCCTTTTCTGCTTGTGCTTGCAGACCCGAAGCTCATCTTCAGATGCCTTATGGGTTAGTCCAGGCATGCAAGAATCAAATGAGGTCTACCACGATTTCTAAGTGCTGAATATTTAACGGAGGGAGGATACATACACCTTATGACTTATTCCTTTCTTCTAGCCTTCTGTACTTTCCTCTTGGTACCATTTTTCCTTTTGTACATTTTTTTCCTACTTGAAATTATCCTCTGCTATTCTTTCTGTTCTCCAGAGCTCATGTGTTAGAAACATCTCTCCAGTGGATCATGTTTGGAAATGGGGGGAGGAGTCTAACAGGAGCTGCTTAGGTCATGATACATTTCTCTGCTCCACATAGGTGGATTTATGATTTCATTGTTATGGTGAGAGTGGGTTTGCTGGAATAGCAATTAGAAGCCATTTGGTGTTCTCCTGACTTTTCTTGCCCTTCCTTCTTGTACTGTGAGTGACACAGTAAAATTTCCCAAGTTTTTCCAAATCCCTACTCCTCATGATATTGAGGATCAAGCCTGGGATTTTTGTACATGTAATCATTCTACCGCTCAGCTATATCCACATCCCCTTTTTTCTTTGCTTTTATTAAAAAATCTTGCTAAGTTGCCCAGACTGACTTTGAAATCACTCTCTAATCCAGGCAAGTCTTAAACTTGTGATATTCCTGTCTGTGCTTGCAAGTAACCCTGGTTATAGGACTGTGTTACTATTTACCTACCAGCCACTTAGTCTTGGACTTTCCAGCCTTTGGAATGATAAATAAATTTCTGTTGTTTATGAATTACTCATCATGAAGTATATTGTTATAACTGTGCAACACAGCAAGATGTCTTTCCGTCGCTGTTTCCATGCCTCACAAATATGTAAAAATGTCTGTGACTGTTTAATGTAGATACTCCTAGAAGTCATTGAATTGCATCCATTTCAAAGGGAGGTTTGAAAAGTCAATTTGTTTTCCATTTTTTTTCATAGGTGTAGAATATATCCTATGAAATTTTTCCCAGGTTTTGTTGCATTTATCAGACAGTTTCTAGAATATTAACATCAATTGTCTTAGGAATTGCCCAACTAAAATGTTTAAATCCTCAACATTTTTACTTCCCTGTAGGTTGATCAATGCCAGGACCTAAGACTTTTCAGGCCCTGTAGCTGTGAGTTAGGTAAAAGCAGGGATTCCAACTAATAAAATACATGCTCAAAAACTCTGCTTCTCAAACTAACCAATGGACCTTTTTTACAAAAAAAGATGCAGACTCTAATAAAAATGTAAATTCTGGTTCAGTAGATCAGATTTTTAGATTCTGTATTTCTGATGAGTTTCTCATGCTGCTTCTACTGGAACAAGAAGTGCACTTGAAATAGCAAGTTTCTAAAAGGTAGATAAGTATCTTTCTTTTCAAACAAAAAAAAATCATGGAACTGGCATGTATTCAGTACCTATGTGCCAAGCAGCATGCTGGGAACTCATATTATCTCATTCATCCCTAAAAAACTATTGAAGGATATAATTACTCCCATTTTAGAACACAAAAATTAGATTGAGTTGTAGATCATTGCTTGCAGTTGTACAGTTAATATATGTTGGGACCTGTTCTCCAGCATACATATGTCTGACAGTAAGGTTAATGGGCATTGTTGAAAGCTCTTGAAATGCCAGGCAATACCAACTTAAGTGCAATCTTCATGGGGTCATTTAAGGAATGAATTGTTGTGACCTAGTGGTTTTGCACTTTTGCTTTGTGTAGCATAACTAGGTATCTGGAAAATATGCCACACCACTAAGACAGAGTCCTCTAGGGTTATAGTAACAAAGATAACCTAGTTAAGTTAGAGCACAAAGTGTATAAATACCAAAAGAAAACTGGTGCTACTGGAAAATTTCAAAAGTAAAACACACACACTATTCCAACTGCTCATATCAAAGATCCTTGATCCTGGAAGGAGAAACTATTTTTGCTGCAAGTATTTGCCTTTGATTCTTTGATTGACCCTTTAGCTAATGATGACTGTGCTCCTGTGTGTTTTTCACACATTTTTTTCTCTTACTAGGAAACTGAAAAATGAACTTTTAGAAGCAAAGCGTAGAAGTGGGAAGACTCAACAGGAGACCAGCAGAGTCTGTGTTCACTGTCAGAAAAACCTGGGCCTGATCTTTGACCGGGGAGACCCCTGCCAAACGTGCTCACTCCGGGTGTGCAGCGAGTGTCGGGTCACGGGTGTTGACGGCAGCTGGAAGTGCACTGTCTGTGCTAAAGTCGCGTGAGTTTCTTGCTCACTTGTGAAAAGTGGAGACACAATAACTGAAAGAATTGGCATGGGAAAAGCATGAGACAAAAAATTGTTTTAAATTTTGAGATAATGTAGGTTCAAAATATAGTCTAATTACAGGCTTGTCGGTGCTCTGTGGTGAATGTGTGTGTGTGTGTGTGTGTGTGTGTGTGAGAGAGAGAGAGAGAGAGAGAGAGAGAGAGAGAGAGAGAGAGAGAGAGGAGTATTCAGAGGAAAAGAGACTGAGAAAGGCTGATACAAAGAGAGCCTACTATTTAATAAGACCTCTGAAGAAAGAAGTATGCTAAAATTGGAAGCCTCATGGAAACACACATCTCCTGCTCTTGAAAGCCATAATAGGCTTTCTTTCCTTTAAGCCTTTCATGGCTCCACATGGCCTCTTCGAAGGTGTAGACTATTCTCTAGACTCTTACACATGTCCCTGTAACTGGAAAGATGAAGATCAAGCATCCAATGGGCTGTGCATTTCAGCTGAGAAGTAAACTTGGAGAGTTCCTAAATTATCACTAAGCAGAGTTGCCTAAGGAAAAGGATAAAAGGAGCTGACCTGCCATTGACTTCTCTGTTGGTCTGTGGGGCTGGAGGAGGCACAGCTTTCTCTCCAGTAACTTGGGCACTAGTCAAGATCATTATCTTCTTATTTAAACTAGAGTCTAGTCATGATTTAGTTTCTCCTCCCATCCTCTTGAGAAATGCAAATTCTCCACCAAATCAGTTAGTAAAGCAAAATCTCCACTGAATCAGTAGTTTCTTCTCCAACATCCCTTTGTCTACCTCTTCCATACCACAAAGTACTTCATAATATCAGCCCAGACAACTCATTCTTGATTTTTCCCATGGTTGAAATGGGAGAGTGTTGATGTCACTCCAATTTGAGTGTTTGCTTTGGACTCTCTCGTTCCTTCAGTAACTCATCCTGTTGTAGGAGGTTAGTGGCTGTCTCCAGAAGAATTGTGAATAGTATGGTAGTAGTTTTCTGTTTGTATTACTTGAGCGTCATTTTCTTGTATGCTTCACAAATGTGACCTTGAAAAAAGCAATTCATACTCTATTTCAGAATTAGATTGAGATAAACCATCCTAAATAAGTAAACCTTTTAAGTTCTTTTATTAGATGTTAAATGTCTAATAAAATGTTATTCTGATGTTAGATGTAACACTATGATTTACTTAAGTGATCATCTTCAATTTGTTTTTGTCTAACCCAGCAAATTTCTATCATTACATCCTTCCCTGACATTAGCAAATATTCTCTACCAGATCAGAGACAATGAGTATTGGTATAATTGACATTGGTATATGTATATTCAATGTACAAGTTACATTGTCTGTGTTGCAGATACCATCTGACTTGACTTCACTTTTCTCATGGTGCCATTTGCAGAAAAGACATACCAACATTGAGTAGTTTAATTTGTTAGTACCTTCTTAATTAGTAGGATTTTGTTCCTGTATCCTGTCTTTGTTATATTTCTCTTTCATATTTTCACTTATCAGCTATCTCAAGCTGATTTTATATGGACTGATTTAGGAAGTGATTTTTATATTTTAGTATAGAAATTATGTAGTAGTTGATTGAATGTATAAGTATATCTATGAAATATTTGTTAATTCTTTTGTTGAAATCTTTATAGTTACTTAATATTTAATTTTCACTTTCACTCAGATTATTAAAGAGATAAGATATGCTAACCTCTTACAATAATACCAGTAAATTTTGTATTTATCCTTCAATTATGAAAATACTTACTTTGTGTACTTAGATTTATGAGTTACCCTTCCATTGTTCTATATTATTATATTATTACTATTGCTTTATTTTGCAGTCCTGGGGATTGAACTCAGGGCCTTGCACATTCCAGGCAAGTGCTCTACCACCTAAGCTGAGTCCTCTTGCTGGTCTATATTCTTTGCCACAATTGTATAGTTTGTATCGTTTTTCTTCTGCCTGAAAACCCTTTAATATTTCCTTTGCTATAATTCTGCTAGTTATAAATACCCTCCAATGTATTTCTAACGTTAGAGATCGAGCCTAGGGACTTGTCCATGCTAGGCAAGCCCTATATCTCTGAGTGACATTCTCAGTCCTCTGTTTGTAACACAAAGTTTTGCTATGTAGCTCAGACTGACTCTTAACTCACTATGTAGCCTAGACTGACCCCAGAAGTACAATCTTCTTGCTCTATCCTTCTTGTGTTGGGATTTAAAGGTTTCTCTCACCATGGCCAGCTTCAGTTTTTTGACACTTTTAGCATAGTTTTATGTCACCTTTGAATTTCAAGCATGTTTCATTGATCATTCCATTTAGTATTTATTAATTTAAATTAATATTAAGTGATACACAAAAATAAAAATACATACATCAATGGAGTAATATATGATATTTAAGTTTGTGAATGTGCTGTGTAGTTTAAATCCAGTTCAATGTTTTTATTAAAACAGCTGTCACTTATTTTGGGCGAAAGTATTTATAATACTTTCTACTTATTTTTTATATGCATTATTGTTATCTATGGCCACTCTGCCAAGTGATAATGCACCAGAGTTTTTTGTTCCTATCTTTAGTACTGATCAGCCTTTGCCTTCCCCTCCATCCACACTCTTCTTCCTAATGTCTAACAGCCACCATTTTTCTCTCACCTTGTTTTTTTTAATGTTTATTCATTTATTTTTTCCAAACATACAAACTTAATAGGTACCCTGGTCCCCTCCCTCCCCCTCTCCCCAGTCCCCCTTGCACCCTCCCCCCTTTTCCCCTTCCTTTAACCCCCCTCTCTTCCTTTCTCTCAGTGCCCCCTTCCCCCCTCCCATTGTATAAGATCAATATTTTGACATTCCACGTATGAAAGAGATCATTTGGCACTTATCTTTCTATACCTGGCTTACTTCACATTATGATCTAAAATTCCATTCATACTGTCACAAATGACAGAATTTCATTATTTTATGACAAATAATCTTGTAATGTGTACATGAACTGCACTTTATCCATTCATCAGTTCATGTACACTCACAGTGATTTCATTTCTTGGCTGTTGATAATAGTGCTACAACAAACATGGCAGTGTAGATAACTCTTTTAAATACTTATTTACATTTACTTATTTATCCTGTGTGTGAGGAAGGGTGTTCACATGTGTATGTCATGGCTTTTGGAGGTCAGAGGAAAAATTTCAGGTGTCAGTTCTCTCTTTCACAATGTGTTCCTGGGGATCAAACTTGGGTCATCAGTCTTGGTGATAACACTTTTACCTGCTGAGCCATCTTACCAGCCCTAATGTAATGATTTTATTTCCTTTGAATGTATGTCCAGTAATAAGGTTGCTTGTGTTTTAAATATTTTGGAGAACCTTCATACATTTATCAAAATGTATACTGGTTATTGAATCTTAGGTTCAACTTTATTAAGTTTTAATAACTTGGTTTCCCATATTTATACTAAAAATGGGCATCAATATACTATTGGTTTTTAGAAAAGTAATTGTTTGAGTATTTTCTTCATCGTTTTTCCCTTTATATTAGATATTTGGAAATGGTTACAGTATGTTTACTTTTGATTGTATTTATCTTGGGATTCCTAGAGCATCTTGAATCTGTGCTTTAATACATTTTTGCCTTGGGTGACAGTTTCTTGCTCTCTGTCACTTTCTCTAAGGGGGGGTCTCACTTGGTAGCTCATGCTAACCTGAAACTCACAGCAATCATTCAGCCTCAGCCTTTCAAGTGTTGGGATTTCAGTAATAAGTCACCCTATCCTACTATTTTCAGATATTTTTCCTATTCTCTCTCTGTTTCATGCCAATTATTAAAAATGTATGTCTCCATTGCAATCAACATTTCTCATGTGTTTCATTCTCATTTTTACTGTTTTACTCCTGTATGTCCTTTAATTCAATGTGTATATTTTTGTCTGGCTTATCTCCAATTTCATGAAACCCCTTTTTTTTGCTATTTAGTTTGTTGCTATACCCATCTGCTTCATCCTTTCTCTTTTACATTTAGAAGTGTACTGACCATTCATTTAATTCTTAATTCGGTATTATGTTTCTCAGTTTCAGAATTTTTGTTTCCTGTTGTTTTAGCAATCCTCTGCTATTACTATTTTCTTATAATCTCAAAAAGCAATTCATTGCAGTTATTTTAAAGCCTAAAAGTTATAGCTATTTGAATTTGTGTGTTTCCTTATCTAGATTTTTCCTATCAGACTATATTTAGCAGAGGTTTGAAATTTAGGATAACAAGGTACAAATGAAATTTAATAGAAAATTTACCTTTTAACTTTAGAATCTCAGGATTAATGCAGAATCTTTTAACAATTATTTTATTCTTATATTATACTATTAGCTTGAATCTTAATATCCATTCTTTCCATTTTATTCCATTTTCTTCACTATGTTTTGTAAACCACAGACCCTCATTGACTAAGACAGCAGTAATGAGAGATTGCAATTCAAATGCCCTTCAGTCAGTTACATGAAACTTCAAGCTTCAATGTGGGAAAATAAATTTTGTTTTAATTTATCAGTACCAGTTGTGATAATTAATGCACTCATTTCAGCACAAGAACCAAGGGGTTTATGTTTCATTTATTAGCTAATTTATCAGATAGTATGGATGATAAATAAAAGTTTACTAAGTCTTTCTTCTAAAAGACAGATCAGATTCCCTTTAGGTTTTATTTATGACAATTTGGAATTTTTTATAAGCTAGTCTACTCAAACTAATACATTCCCCATCTGTGCTTATACAATAAAAAGACTTGTTATTATTATTGTCTTTCTTCCTGCACTATATTAGTTTCATAACAAAGAAGGCAGAGGATTTAAAAGAAATCTGTCTTTTTTATAGTATTTGAAGATCTAGAAGAAAGTTTGAAGTAGGTTCTCAATGAATATTTGTTAAATGAAAAGCTGAATTGAAAGACAAGAAAATGAAATGATAAATAGATGAATGAATGTTTCTTATTTAGAGCCTCTCAGACTAATGTAAGAGAAGCAAATATAGAACAGACATAATTTTCTTCTGCCAATAGAATGGCATTTAAAAGAAAGAGCCATGCTAAATACGCTTGCCCTCTAAATAAAGATTTTTAGATATTACAGAAAAATGCAAAATATAAGTTGTTGATAAAAGGTCTAAGAAAAAATAACAAATATAAAAATATAAAATAACATTATGCTTTTGATGTGTTTTGTGCATCCACTGATATAAAACTTCTGAATCAACTGTATTTTTTTATGGATAAAACACTCAATAAGCCCACTTAGTAAATGTGTTGCAGTCCGTGTGCATTGTTGCTGACAAATGACAATCAAATGGCTTAAGGGAACAAGGGTTTATTATTTCTTACGATTCCTGGTTACAGTTCTCAGTCCAGCTTGACGGGAGAGCACGCACCAACACTAGGGCCGAGGGAACTGGCCACACCATTACCACATAACAGCTAAGAGAGGGACGATCCTTACTTGCCAGACCAGCATGTCTGGCCAAGTGAACAGAAGGATGCCAACTCTCTCAACCAGCTCTCTGTGATTTATCCAGGGCCTAATCTAACCCACCATGGGCTAGACAATCTCCCACCTACCATCAACTAGACAATCTCCTTCAGGTTTGCTCTCAGCTTAACTCAACCATCAACTCTCTACAACTGTGCCCAGAGCTCAAATCCTTAGTCAAGTTGACACCTGTGCTTCACTATGACAAAATGTATTCACTTACCCATCTATCCATCCCTTCTATACATTTGCCATTAACCTACTGGTGTAGAAGGTACTAAGAATACAATTTTTAAAAAAATTTGAACTGCCTTCAATGGCTTTGTGGTGAAAAGAGGAAGTTGAGTTCATTATGTTATTGTTGCATCCATAATAGTAATTCTGTCTCAATACTTAAAGTGGTCTAAGGGGAAAACAGCTTTCATTGTGAAATTCTTAACCCTTTCAGACAACCACAATTTATGTATAGTTGGATTCTTTCGTAGTGCCTGGAAATTTGCAGGATGAGTGTTTAATTTATGAAAAGGTACACTTAGTTTTCAAGATGAACATCAGAGTACATTCCTTCTAATATTCCAGCTATAAGTTTGTATTTTCTCAGAAACTAAAGCCATCAGTATTGGAAATTATCTTGTTTGCTATTAATGGAGTGGTTTTCAAAAAGGAAGCATGAATGATATTTTATTGGCAATGAATGTCCTTTCTTTTTTACAAGAGAATGTCACAGCGCCAGTGGGTTGTCTCCATGTTTAATAGACCATAAAATTAAAATTTTCACCCTAACCTCTACAAGATGAGATGAGTCAGAAAGTGACTCATTCTCTAACCAGTTGGAAGAACAACCTTTATTGTCATTTACCTTGGACTTGGTAGAAGTAAAGAGATTTTTATTTCTGAAGCTCTTAAATGATTAGAGCAAGGACGAATAGACAGAGGCTACCTGCTAAAATAAACTGAGGAGTCCCTGACATTTTCCCTAACCTTCTGATTCTAACAAGTTGGACATTGTACTTCTTTTGAAACAAACTCTCTAGAGAAACAGAGAGTTTCTTGTTCACAACCAGTTAACTCCTTTTGCTATTTTAATAAAAGGTATATATTTCACATGGTTATATTAACCAAGGGGGTTTACATCTCAGACAAAGGCAAACATAATGATTGTTTTCCTTAATACCAACCAGTTGAACTCAGAAATACAAAAGATAAGAGCAACATGAAAGAGGACCAAAAATGAAATACCTCTAGTAAGATATCGAGGAGCTAAACTCTTATTCATACCACATTGCAACACATCATGCTGCTGTATGTCCTTATGCATTTTTTTTGTCTGTAAAGCAGGAAAAAAAATGATTGGTGAGATTTCTCAGTGGTTAAAGTCTTTGCCTTTCAAGGCAAAGGACTTGAATTCTGATTCCCAGATACCAGCAGACCTGTAATTTTAGCCTTGGAAGGTGGAATCTGGGAATCCTCAGGGCAAACTGGCTATCCAGACTATCTCTAATGCCATGCTCTGGGCTTAGCTAAAGACCTAAGATCACAGCAGTAAGGTAGAAGGGTGATCAAGGATGATCCTTAGTCACATGCTTGGGATTCCACAGGTAAGCACTCTCAAATGTACTCATGAACAAATACATGCACATACGTATAGCCCCTCACATGCAAACACCCATATACCCATACACCCCCCCACACACACATCACATGTATGGTGCCTCAGACATTCACCCATGACAATAGGAAGATCCTGATATAATTTGGACTTTAGTGAATTCGTGATGATTACTGCAATAGACAAAATACCTGGAAAATATTAATCATAATATCTGTCAATAAACTCAGGAAAAGATATGTTAATAGATGTAAGAGTGAGAGAGGAGAGAGAATAAGAGGAAGGGAGAGAGAGGAAGAGAAAGAGTATGTAGTTCTTTGTTATAAAAAAGAGCAGTACAATTCCCTGACTTCATGAAAGTGTTCTGACACATGTAGCCCTTGGTGCTATTAGAGTTTTTATTGATAAATAAGACATAGACTTCTGTTAGACAAAATCTCAGGGCACCAAGATCCTACAATATAATTTATACAGCTATGATGAAGTGGGACAAAAACAGGAAAGTCTCATAATCTTGTGTAAGCATGGGAAAACACAAGGGGGCTGTTCAAGTCACAACATGTCAATGCTACCTTTTCTTTTCTTTTTTTATTTATTTTTTTTATTTCCACTCATACAAACTTAACAGTTACACCGGTCCCCCCCTCCCACCAACCCCCTATCCCCCTGTGCCCTCCTCCCCTCCCCCTTCCCTCCCCATTCCCCAGTGCCTCCCCCTCCTATCCCTGGAGCATCCTTGAATGTGCATACCAAACTCTCCTCTGGGTCCTCCTCTCCGATGAGGTGCAAGGACCCAGTGGCATTTCCCAGAACACTTTCCTGTGTTCCCCTTAAGCATAGGAACACTACTGTGGCTGTCAATCGCTTGCCTCCCAGGATCCTAGTGCCTTTAGCAAATGCTAGACTTTGTGAGGTCAATAGTGTGTGTTGGACATTGTGCAGGGCATGCAAAGTCCAAATATGATTGCTTTGGCCCTAACTTGTGTGGAGTATCTTGCATATCATTGGTCTTCCCATCCTTGTGCTCTTACAATCTTACCGCCCCCTCTTCTGCAAATTTCCCTGAGCTTCAGGATGGGGAGAGATTAGGCTGGCCTAGCTCCAGGTGATTGATATAGAGTCTCTGATGTTCTGGATTATGGTTTGTTGATTTTTTTTTCAGTTTTGCTGCTCCTGCAATGCGCTTGGCTACACCCTGATGGGTATTGGATGTCATCCCCTGGCCAGAGATAAAAACCTGTTAAATTAGAGTTTTGTTATAAGAGTATATTCAAAGGTAGATGTAATAAAAGTAGGAAACCGCGGTGAGGGAGGGGTTAATCACCCATATGCGAAATGGTTACTTTCTATCTGCCAGACTATATGCCCTCCCCTTCTGGTAAGATCATACCCCATCAGTTGTAAATGATCAGAAAGGAAAGTCTGTGAACTTAACCAGATGTCTCATTACTAACTTGCTGTTCTTGATGGTGGCCTATTTTCTCTGCTCTAACATGGTCCCCTCTCTCTTTGTTGCTGGTGTGGCCCTCCTTCCCCATCCCTCCTGTTCATAATCTTAGCAATTACTGTAGTTATTACAGAGATTTATCTTTGAGTGTCTCTAAGTGGGTTTCGTACTAGGAAATGCTACCTTTTCTTGACCAATAAAAATAACCTGTTGTTTCCTTATAAATTGTAACTTCTGTTTTGCCCTTACTCTCCCCTCCTTTTAGATAAAATGCACTCATTTTCAAAATAAAGAATTCTCTCCGCTTCTTAGTGTCACCAGTTCCAGAGAAAGTCTCTGCCCCCTTTGAATTCTTTCCCTAAATTACCCCACATGTCAGAATCCTATAACAAATCCTTGCAAATGAGATTGCTCATTGTTCTTTGAAGCGTCTATTTTCTTTTATTACAATAAGGCAGAAACTCGGCTGTTTGTCTTCTGATGAGTTTCCAATGATATTAGCAATCATTGTCTCCCTATATATCCTCAGGAAGTGGTAGGGCCTCCCTCATTCTCCTAACTACTGTAAACTGCCTGTGAGTCTTCAAGGAAAGGTAAGGCCTCTTGACTCCCTGCCCTCATGCCAGGATGTGGATGGGACTAATCTTACGCAGTTAGTTACCACTGTTATGTTACCCAAGTTTTTATTTATCTACGTATTTTCTTACTTACGTGCGTGCGTGTGTGTGTGTGTGTGTGTGTGTGTGTATCAGAGGGCACTGTTTGTTCCTGTGGAGGACCAAGGGTCACTTCTGGAATCATCCTGAATTGCTTTTACCTCTTTTTGTTTTGCTCTGGGATTTCCCAGGCTCCACCCACTAGGACCAGATGTTTAAGTTGCCGCCATTTCCTCCTGGTGTATTTATGTTGGACCTGGGATTTGAACTCAGGAACTTCTGCTTGTGAAACAACAGTGGTTTATCCCGATATATACTCTAGGATTTGATAGTTTTTTCCCCCACAACAGATAAAACATCATTTAATGGCTTATTGAAGATAATAATGTGTAGAATCTTTTTTCACTGTTGTTATTTGGAAATGAAAAAAAATGTAGATCACTTTCTCAATGTGTCCAGAAGATTTGTGTTTGTTTTCTCTATATATTTTCAAGCCACATACAGTGAGAATTCAATAAATATTCACTGTATAATGAATAAATTTATAAATAATAAACAATTCTAACTAGTTTCTTCATGATTAATAGATGGAAGCAAATATCTTAACATATCTAATAAAGCATAGCTTACTGCAGACATCTCCAGTCATTAATAAAGGATAAAGGAAGAAAATGTTTGTTTTTATGCATTGCTTATAATGTGATTACTCATTTTCCTTGTAAATCTTTTTAAAAATGAGTTTCACTTCACATTTATGTAAGTTTCCAAATGAATACTTGAAGCCCCAGGAGTTTAACATTAAATAAAACCATAGCCTATCAATTTATAATACTTAACAATAATAATTCCCAAGTAATAAGTACAATATACTGTGATTCCAGTCAAATCATTCTTTACAATCAAATCTTTAGAGGAAATAGTCTATTTCAATCCTTGAGTTTTTCAAATATTACAGTAATATGACAGAAAATTTTATAGTGGCTGTTATGTTTATGTTCTATCCTCCTTTACTTCTTTGTTTCTACAACTTTACCCCCAATGCACACACATGTGTACACACACAAGTTCACTTGAATTGTTATTCATTATTTTGGGTGTGTATAGGTTTCCACCCTCCTGAAAGCCTCATTATAATTAACAGATAGGAACTCCCTTCTGATGGATGGTAATGTCAAATGTAAAGGATATAGGACTTTCCATATGAATCTTCTGTCTGTCATCACAGCTTTATGATCTTGGGAAAATTATTTAATCCATGTAATTTCCTTGTCTTAAAACTGAGAATAGAAAATTCTACTTTGTGTTTATGATGAGCATTAGACATAGAATGTATAAGGAGCCTAACATGTTCCTGGTTCTTTTTATGTACTCATTTTTTTCTTTCTTTCTTTCTTTCTTTCTTTCTTTCTTTCTTTCTTTCTTTCTTTCTTTCTTTCTTTCTTTCTTTCTTTCTTTCTTTCTTTCTTTCTTTCTTTCTTTTCTTTCTCTTCTTTCTTTCTTTTCTTTTCTTTCTTTCTTTCTTCTCTTCTCTTCCTTCCTCCCTTCTCTTTTTCTTTCTTTTTTTCTTTTCTTCCTTCTTTCTTCCTCTCTTCCTCCCTTCCTCCCTTCCTCTCTTTCTCTCTCTCTCTTTTTCTTCTCCCTCCCTCCATCCCTCCCTTCCTTTCTCCCTCTCTCTTTCTCTCTTCTCTTTCTCTTTCTCTCTCTCTCTCTTTCTTTCTTTCTTTCTTTCTTTCTTTCTTTCTTTCTTTCTGTCTTTCTCTTACTTTCTTCATACATGGAAAGGATGGTGGCAGGGGCAGCTCACAGCAGTGAGGCCTCGCTTTTATCTGGGTGGATGAGGAAGGAGAGAACAGGGAATTATGGAGGTCTTAAATTTTTGTTTTTATACGAAGTGTTCTTTCTACCTTCATGACTTGAGGAGGGGACACTCCAAGAGGCTGTTCTCATATTCCACAGTTTTAAAATGTCAAGTAGTTGAGTTTATACCAGAGGTAAACTAATGCAAAATTTAAAACTAATGTTTTCACACAGATGATGCAAGGTAATGACTAAGAATTCAAGAGAAGTTGTATTTGTGTTAGATGTTGTCAACTCTAAAGTGTATATGGTAAACATAATATGGAGGTTCATTTTCTGGGAGTATGAGCTACTGTACATAAAGTAATAAAATTCTATCCCTGTGTGCTTTCTTTCATCTCTCTCTCTCTTTCTCTCTCTCTCTCTCTCTCTCTCTCTCTCTCTCTCTCTCTCTCTCTCTCTCTCGCATACGGACAGACACATATGAACTAACGCTTTAACATACCACCATCGGTAGTTTTTAATTACTAAATTATGTTATTCTATTTGTTCTTGTTTCATTCTGTGACATCCCATGCTGAATTGTCTCTTCTGATTTCTTTTCTCTCTGTAGTAAAAGGCTCATGTAATCACTTTGTAATTACTCTGTAATTACTTTGAGCCCCATGAATAATCACAGGTAATTGTAGAATTTAAGATCAATTTCTTAGTAGCTGAGTCCTAGCTGTAAAATCTGATTGCATTAGTACTTATGGAAGTGCTTGATAACAATTTACAGTTTAGTGTTTAGAGTAATCCTGGAAGAACACTTTTAGAAATTTAGAAATTAGAATATCACATATCTGTACTTCCAACATAAGCAGTTATGTGTTCATCTATTAAACACTTGAATTATATCAAGAAATGGTTTAACTTATTTAAGCTTTCGATCTATGTAGATCAGACTTTCTTGGATTTGATACATTCCATAAAGTTTTATATAATGATGAGCTAACCTCCAAATCATTTCTGCTCTTCAGTAGGTTATTTAGTCACTTAGAAATAAATTTGGGTTACATGTGCTATGTTCTTACTTTTCAATAAATACTTTCTCCAAGGTTAACAGTGTTACATATCTATAGTAATGGAACTACTGTATATCACATGTATATATCATATTTATTTTGCCTTTTTATCCTATATTCAGATGCAGGATTTCAATTGCTATATGGATAATTTCAATATTTTGAGATCCAACTGTTGATTTGCAAGTGTAGTCAGTTTCCTAATTTTGGTGTAACACTCTGGGGCTAAGAGTCTCTATTGACTCTCAGTGGCTTTTCTTCAGCCGCTATATCAGACTTGTCAATGCTTCCCAATACTCATCCTCAGGGTGAGTTTTTTCATGGTTCTTGTTTTAATGTTTTAATCTCTTGTCTTCCTGATCCCTTGAATTATATTTTAACATTTTTTGTATGCATTGAAGAAATTTCCTAATCAACCTGCTTTTTTTCTGATGTCTTGTTTCTCCATATATTTTTCTAAATATTATATCCTCCAGTAGGAAATTTAGAATACATTTCCCATTGCTGCAAAAATGACATTTTGGCTCCTAAGCATTACATTCAAAGATTTTGATTTCATTGCACAGGCCTATCTCTCAACATAGAGTCCTACTAGAAATCCTTTATCCCAGTCACGCAGACTTGGTTACCATTCTCAATGCATACCATAATTAGCTGGAACTATTTCTGGATGTTTAATTAGGAGAATATTTACAGTACCCAATGGCTTCTACTGTTGTTTAAATCCTTGTCATAAACCTAAAACTGGATTTTATAGCAGCACACCTGCTATAGGTTGAATGCCAGGAATTTTAATTCATTTTGCCAATATTTACTGAGTAATAATATCAAATACTACTCCCAGAGATGATAAACAACACAGCCAGTTCTTCCTCCCTCATGCCACTGATAGTAATGAGGGCTGTGATGATGTAAAAAGAAGTGTGAGGTGTTAATGTTATGGGGGAAATCATCGCTCATCTAAAAGCTGTTACTTGAAAAAGGGTAGATTAATGAAATCCGTGTACAGTGAATTCCATCAACTGTACAATTAATATATATTGCAATTGTTTAAAAAAACACAAGTAGAGGATATTACTTGCAAGCACATTTTTAGGGGAAAAACCTTGTAGTTACTAAAGGGAAAGTTGAGAGAGACAGAGATCATCTCTCAGAGAACTTAGGGTCCAGTAGGTATGAGAGAATCTGGATATAAATAAGTTTTAGAAAAGGTTTAAAACTCAATAGCCTATAAGACAAGTGCAAATAAATAAGAGGATTATAAATGTTTCAGGAAGGAGGTGGGGGGCATTTTCATATAGCAATGGGAAGCAGGGCTCAACCATAGGTTAGAATGTTCGAGGGTTCTTTCCCATTTTTAACATTTAACTGATTACAAAATCTGCACAGGCACTAACAACTGCATTTTGAATTTGTTTTCTTCACTCTTTCAGCTTTACAATCACATTAGTTTGGGTCTCACCACCTCTCTCCTGGAATATTTTGTCTCATTCTCTACTCGAATTCATATTACATCAGGGAATCTTCCTAAAACAGGATCTGATTGATACCCTTGCTTCATTCAAAATATATTAAGATATATTTTGTCTGCAAAGTCAATAGTTAAAGATATGAACCATATGCCATACTTCTTGGTGTGAAATTCTGACTCCACTATTTAGCAGCTGTGCACTGTAAGACATGCTGATTTATGACTCTGAGTCTCTGTTTATTCATCTTTACATGGATACAGCAATGTTTATAAAAGGTTGTTATCTGGATAAATGTAGATGAAGTACAAAGAGCAATTAGCAGTCCATCATGATGTCACGGGGACTGTAACCCAAACTACTTATGAGACTGATGAGAGAGTAGCAAGTTCAAGACCTGTCTATTCAACCTAACATGGCCCTATTACAAAATAAAATATAACCAAACAAAATAAAGAAAGATCTGAGGATATGGTTTAGCAATGGAGCACTTGCTTAGAATGGGAAAGAGCCTAAGTTCAACTCCCAGTACCACAGAAAAAGCTATTAAGAAGTACCTAGAAGAGAGTATACTGTGTTTTTTGAGTAATACAGTAATGTTTATTGTCCTGATATGATATTCTAGAAAGCAAACTAGGCTTATTAAATAATTGACTATATATTTTAATTAATTGTCTTCTGAGAGTTGCTTATGGAGCTCATTAACTTCATTTTCACACTTTTCTCCCTTTCCATGAGTAGGCAGCTAAGGATTATAACTGGAGAATGGTTTTTTGAAGAAAAGGCAAAGCGTTTCAAGCAAGTCAATGTTCTGGGCACTGATGTTGTCCGACAGTCCATTTTAAGAAGAAGTCCAGGTAACACATGTAGTTATTTGGTTTCAAGTCTTGATCTTCATTTGGGTGGACTAAAAAACTTTCCTATGTTGTTCAATGAATGAATACAGTTTTATCAATACCTTAGGTCATTTCACAACTTGCTGACATAAAATCTCAGTCTCCATATAAATGAAGATACGTCAGTGGAAAATAAAACTCATCGTGATTTGCATATGTCCAACATTCTGAGATTATCAAAGGAGCCATTTACCCTTAACTTAGACATTTTTTTGCTGAATGTGCTTCTAATATTTTACCAAACATTTAAGAAGTAACATAAAGCAAATGAAATAAATGATTATATAATCAAAGCAATTCTTGATTTTTCAACAAGTTTTATGTAATATTTTCTTTTCAATGATATTTTAAACTAACTGGTTCTCAACTAAACATTGATATTATGCCCTGCATTTCCAACATTCAAATGGGAGCATTGAAAAATGCCAAGGAACATTTCTGCCTGGCATAATGACTTGATTGAGTCAGTGGCATTTAGTGGGTAGGAGCCACATATGCCAGCTAGATTAGGTTGATTTCAATCTGTGAAGAATTACACTGGCATGAAATGTAAATAACCCCCAGCTTGATAATGCTTTCCATTACATCAAAACTATAATATAATTGGTTCAATATTGAATAAAACCTTTGTTCACAACATATTTCCTCATACATGTTGCATGTAATAAAAGTGGAACAGGCATCTTTTGTTCTCTTCAAGGAGGTTATGTCACCTTTAATACACAGGAGACTGGTACCTTTGTTTCTAAGTCTAAAGCTAGGATGCTGAGAACTGATTCCAGCACTACTTCTGGGTGTGGTATTCACAAAAAAAGTACTTTTGCAAGTAGATGTGAGAGCTTATGTCACATAAAAAAAGGAGAGGACTAGAGTAAGGATTACACAGTCTATTATGGCCCCTTCCCAGACTCAAACCTCAGTGTTTTCAAGAGTATGGACATCTTTCAAGGCATAAGATCTATGCACAGTTGCCTGTGTACCCAAAAGTGGGATTTACATACTGTAAAATCTGGGTATCTTTTGTACTATGTCATGCTGTAGTGTATTGTTGTGTTTTGTGGATAGTAGGACCTGAAGGAGGAGAATTACAAATTCGAAGACAGTTTAGGCTACATAACAAATTTTCAGTCAGCCTTAGAAATAAACTAAGTCCTTGTCTGAAAACTAGTGCTTACATACTCATGAATACCCACCTACATGCAAACACGCAGACTATAGACACATACATGCAAAAAGAAAGGAAAAGAAACACAAAAAGAGCTTCTATAGTCTCTTTCTAGAGCTTAGTCTGTAGGAGTATGGAGGTCCTATTACCTAGTTTGTCTTACTCTACAAATATCAAGAGAGGAATAATTCTTTCTGCATTGTAGTCTTCCTCAGAAATTTTCTCTTAGCAAGTCTCCGACACATGAGTTCAGATATTGTTGCTTTTAAAATATTCAACAAATTGGAAATAGCTGCATACCTGAGAAACTTGAGACTGGAAATTATTATAAACTTTTGGGCCCTGTTGGTAATCAAGGAAAGTAATGCAGCATACAAAGAAGCTCTTGTTTCTGGCCTTTTATTAATGTAAATTTGTCTTCCGAACTTTTTTCCTGGAGGATCTGAAGAAGCCCGAAGTCAAGATCAAGCTCGCCAAGATGTGGGAAGGTCAGACACCACTCCTTCAGTTGTGTCAAAAGCCACTCATGATGGACCTAAGAGAAGAGGGTAAGACACAGCTTAGTCTACTCATATAAACACTCCCTAGTTTTTGCACATCTTTCATGCTGCAAAGGAGGTTGGAGATTCAACCAAGATATCATTCTCCTCAGTGAATGCAGTTTTAATTGCTTCCAGCTTTAGATAAATAACAGTGCCTGCTGAACTGAGCATGAAGACATTTTGTTTCATTCGACATGTTTGTTTTCACAGCAAGGATTTCCCATTACTTCTAGGCAAAAGGTTTTCTGTCCAAGTCAGTGTTTTCCGTGTGCTGCTGCTGACTGCCTTTCTTATAGAATGTCACTTCCCTTTTCTCCTGCATCCTAACTGATTTGGAAGGAGGTGTAAGAATGATCAAGAAAGATTTCATATTGCAAGTGGGACTGGATGAGGGGTGTTCCAGCTATGGAAGGAGAGGAGTGATTGTCATCAGTGGAGACATTTTAAGGAGAGGTAGAGAGGTGATGACATGTACAAGGTGGTTCCCAGAAGCAAAGACTGTCATTATATGGAGTGTCATTCTCACCCAAAATGTAATTTTCCAGTAGGGTGAAGCTTCTGACACTTCGACAATGACATTCTTCCAGGGTTTTTGAAGCAGAGACATCTTAGCAGATTCTATTAAGATTATGCCAGTTCCTCTGGAACCCATTTTTCCACCTAGAAAACTGTTTAATATAAAATAAATGAAAAAGTGTCTCGAAATGCCATCCTCAACAGCCTTATTCTAAAATAATAATAAAAACAACATGTATTTGGAACTATCCATATCTGGAGAATTTGGAATGCTAGACTAGGACTTGAATTCCAGTTCCTAAAAAGCTATTTTTATTTAAATTCCAATTAAATTAGTGAAGTGGGAATGCGATGAGATTTTCCAAGGCACAACTACATTACCCCTGGGAGAGATGCCATGGAAGATTGTTTCTACCACAAGTGTTTAGCCTCTCCTTCCTCAGGAGTTGCTTTGATTCTGGTATGTAGGTTCAAGGAATGTGAGTGTGAAAAGCAATACAACTCTCAGAGTGGAAGATTAAGTCACTACCTCAGTTCATCTTAGGAGCTCATTCTCTTTCTGAGTTAGGTCAGTGCAGGCTTCCCATTCTCACCATCCCTGGAAACAGACTCAGTCCAGGACATGCTTCCTTCTCTCAGTTGTCACTGGTGATTTTCCAAAGTATCAACTGCTTTTTAAAATTATTTTTAGCAGCATTATTGGCCTAGTTAGATACAGGTGTCAATTTGATGGTTGAGGGTCCGAACTCTTGGCACATTTGTAAAGAATTAGTAGTCAAGTTAGGACCTGAGCATGTTTGCAAGAGATTGTCTAGTTGATGGGGAAGGCCCAGCCATACTGGGTGGGGCCAGTCACTGGACAGGTAAGACAGAGGGTTTAAGGAAGTTGGCATTCTTCTGTATATATACTTGGCCACACATAATGGTCTGGAAAATGAGGATTGTTCCTCTCAGCAGTTCTGTGAATTTGGTGTTGCCAGTTCCTTTGGCCCTTGGTGTTGGTGTGGCTCTTCTGCCAAATGACAAAGAACTGTAACCGAACAATTGTAAGCCAAAATAACCCCCTGTTCCCATAAGCAATTTGTTCTTGAGTTTATTGACAGCAATGCAGAGTAACTGCAACAGAGACCTGACTTAACAGTAATGTGCTTGCAGGGAAAATAACATGACCTCTTCCATATTTCCCTTGACAATATCCTGCAGAGTCACTGGAGCTGACTACTTAGAATCCCTCGACTACATTCCTCACTTAAGAACCATTTATTGCTGAAAGTACTAAAATTATTATTATTCATTTCCTTTTGGTGCTGAAGATTAAACTAAAACTTTGTTCATACTAAGCATATTCTGCACCACGGAACTACACTCACATCCAAAAAATGGATTCATGAAAGGATTTTTAAATACTTTGTTTCTCATCTTAACTTTGGATTCATACTTTCTTTCAGATTCCTTCTCAGCAAGTTCAGATCAGCAACCAGAGGAGAAATAATAGCTCCAAAACATGAAAGTGGAAGGAGCTACAGCTTGGACTTAGACAGCCAAAATTTTCAGAGTTCAAAGTCAGCCTCCAGTTCTGACAGGTAAGAGGCACAAAAATTTGGTATCAGGACAGCCTGAAGATTAGTTTGATAACTCTCCATCCAAACGTGGCTTCTATGTATCTGCAAAGCCTTACTACTCGGAGAACTCCTAATGTGTAGTACAAAAGGCAAGACAATGTTTTCAGTTGAAACAGAAAACATTTCCCTTCCTCCTGGATTTACAGCTGTTAGTATCTATGTAACTTGAAGGGATGCAACTTTGTGTCTGAGGATTCGAGGATAAAGTTGAAATAGAAACACAGAGGTCAAATACTCTTTCATTTATTTCTTTATGTTTTTTATGTTGAAACTTCTGAAATAGAACCCTTTAAGCATCATGACTGTTCCTTGAAGCTTTCAAACAGTATTAATAATCTCATCATGTGAGTTGCTTCAGAGAATTTTTCGTATTTGAATTTCCTTCTCATTCCCTCTCCTTTAACTGATTCTCTGAGGGACCAAGTGAGTATCTCCTCAGCACAGAGCTATCATCACTTGTCAGGAAAAGCAATGGAAAGAAAGCAAATAGCCAAGAGCACAGCCAATTCTAATCAGATTTGACTTTCTTCATCTTGTTGGTTCATAAATCAAGGATTATTTTGATGATCGATATATTATCAAAGCTAGAGAAAAGATTTGTCCTCTTATCTCATTTGATTTGTTCAAATGTTAACTCCATTTTGCTTTTGTTCACTTGGGACTGATTTTTCTATTCTTGTTTTCTTTAGTTTCCACAAGCAGAAATTCATTTTTCTTATAATCCTTTTGTTCCTTCTGTGGATGATGTAGTTCAGGACCTCACACATTGTAATCCACTTTAGAATAGAGACCAGAACATTTGCATATAGGAGACATTCTTTTGATTCTTGGATTTATTTTCTATTGATGACACTCCATAATTATTCTGTTTTCCATATAGCATTCTTGTGTCACTTTGTATAAAACTGTAAAGAAAAAAGTAAGAAAAGCCAAATCATGTATCCATTATCCATTAATAAAGGATCTTCCAAATATCCAGTGTTCCCAAATTTTCAGGAGTGCAAATCTAGCCCCCTTGTAATGAAAAACTGAACTGTGGTGGTCTTTGTCCTTGAAACAGTTTCCTTTGGGGTTCTTTCCATGTTGTCTCTCAAAAATATTTCCTTCAGAAATCTCAGTTGCTCATGGTGACCCGCACCTGTAATCGCAGCACTCAGGAAGCTAAGGTAGGTAGATTATGGAGACCTTCAGGCCATCCTGGGGTACATAGTGAAGAACGGGCTAGCCAGTGATACATAGTAAGACCATGACTAAAACAAACTCTAAAAGAGAGCCAGTGAGGTGACTCAAGCTGATGATCTGAGTTTGGTTCCCAGAACCCATATGATGGGGGAAGGAGAAAATCACCTCCACAAACTTGTCCTCTAACCTGCTAGTGCACTAGACACATGCGACCCCCCCACACACATGCACAAATATTAACAATACTGTTTCTTCTAGTAGTAGTAATAGTAAAGTCTGATAAAAAGAAAAGGAAATAAAATGTCATTTTTTGAATTTGCTTTATGACATCCTGATATAATAGGTGAGAATTAATTATAAATGGTACGCAGTTAGATGAGAGTTGCTCTTTGTTTCTCAACTTTCTAAGGACACCATGGCTAATACATCTTGATTTATACTTCAGCCTAACATTTAAGAGGAATATATAAAAAGATGAAACACTGATTTCCTTATTTTAATAAAAAGCTTCTAATCCTATCAAAACAGCATCATATGATTTTAAATTATTGTCTTGAAGTTGCTCAACAAGAATATGAAGTATTTTCTTCAGTATCACATTTATACTGTTGTTCCAGAACCTATATGTTTTGGCTTACTGCTTGTGGCTTATTTTCTATTAGATATAGTAATCATAAAGCTGTAAAGAGTTCATCACATACTGGTGTTTTGACACAAAGATTTCTCACTGATATTCTGAAGATTGATATTATGATCGAGATTGAGATGTGATTGAGAATTGATGTTACCAATTCTGAAGAATTGATATGATACACTGATATTATGAAGAAAGTTCATATATCGACCCCATCTTTTAAGTAGTGAATACCTGAAATAATTTGTTGACAATCAGAATGTAGTCATCAGTTTGCTTTGGGTTTACCCTGTCAGGAACAAAGGTTTCCTATTTTAAAAAACGAATGAAGATGCTTAAGAGATTATTGGAGCAAAACATCCTTTTCCTGAAACATGTATTTATCATAGTTATGATTTATTAATGGACTGCCACAGGGACCTGTGCTGTGTTATTCCAAAATGATCCTTTAAAAGTTGGGATGAGAAGAGGGATATTTTTTTCTTAGTTTTCATCATCTGAAGAGACTATGAGATGACTATCTTGGTTCATTACCTAACCCAGCTTAGCAATTATTCTCCTTTCATGCCTGCAATGTGTATTTTTCCGTGTTTCATTGGTCTTTTCCTGGAGCAGCTGGGCTGAGGCATTTCCTCTTGAAAACGCACATCATATGTGAGTGGAAATGATGCTTTAGCAGATGTTTAATTGATTTTCTTTCTTTTCAGTAGTTTCAAAGCCAAGGAACCATGAATGGTTTAGTGAAGTTCTAGTAGTAAAGCATGACAAATAGCTATCTACTGGTTGCTAAGTACTGGATATATGTGACAAAAGATAGCCTTTAAAAGGTTGTAAATGTACCTAATAAACAATGTTTTTCAAGGCAGTGTTCACAAACTTGATACAAGTTTTGCTGAGTATTTGCTAAGTTAGAGTTTGTAAAATCTCTCCCTGAAGGAATGCTCTACCAAAAACAGACTCTCAGCCAAGGATTCTTGAGCAATTGATTTATCAAGAAATTTACTTCAAGCGAAATTAGTAAGGGAGTAGAAAGGACAGAACAGAAGAGGAGAAAACGTTTGGCCTCTGTGTTAGACAAAACTAAATCTGAGCTTGATATTTTAGGTCACTTGTGGACTGTGTCCCTATCAACGTTTGGATGTGAGTTGTCCCCCACCAGCTCATGTGTTTGCATCCTTAGCTGTTAATGTTCAGGAATGTCCTGGCACCTTTAAGATGTGGAGCCTTAATGGAGAAAGGCAGATCACAGGGGAAGACATGGAGAATTGATAACCCCACTCTATTTCCCCCTAGCAGTCTGCTCACACAGCTTGCTTCTTCCTTCCTCTGTCACACCTGATAACTGCCATGACCAGACCTCCACCTTCTGCCTCCTGCCATGCTTTTTCTGCCATAATGGACTATATTTCTCCTTTGGAACCATAAGCGAAATAAATCTCATTTTCTCTCCTGTAATGTTTTGGTATGCTCTCCCAGAAGCAGAATGAAAGACTAGCTATAATATGCCCTGAGCATTGCCTATCCAGAGGAGGTGGGCCACTGCCCATAACATAGTCATTACTAATTTTGCATGCCTTCACATAAGGTTTCCTTACTTAGTTAAAAAAAAAAAAAAGAATTCTCAAGTAAATATAAAACTGACATAAACAATTGTTTTTAGTACAAGTATATTCCATTTTCTATTTTGAAAATCCTATAGTAAAATTTATGTATTAATTATATGGAATTCAAATTTAACTGAGCACTCTGTAGTTTATCTAGTTTCTTCATCATGTAGGCAAAAGAGAGATAAATCTCAAGGTATTCCTAGGCCTCTAGCTCTAGGATCAATGGACAAAACTCTGAAAGTGTGAAGTGTAAAGACTTAGAAAAGCCATAAGAAGTTCGTGAGAGGTATGATGGATTAGAAAAAGGATGTGAGGGGATTTAGGTATGATACCCACCATGTCTACTCAAAAAATGCAGAATTTTGAGCTTGAAATTTGCTACTAAGCAGTAGATGAAGAATGAAACTGCATTTCTAGGTAACATTTCTGTCATATTACTGGAGAATGTGGCAAGCATTTTACCATGGGGTCTGGCCCACTGTCATACCTCCTATATTTCATTCTTCTTCCTTCTACTTCTGCCTCCCAACATACTCTAAGTGCTCCAACAACCCTGGTGCTGATTGCCATAGTCTCTGAAAAGCTTCACTAGCTACTTCGCTTGGCTCTTTCTTTAAAAAGCAAGATTGTACTATATCAAAGCCAGCCCTTAGATAGTCAGCATCCCTATTCCAAGCATGGTCTTCTGAGTTCTTTTGTCTCCTAGACATATTATACATTCAAGATAAAAAATCACTTTTCTATTATATATTATTTGGAGAAAGTAAAATAATTAAATTCACTGAGTGATTAAATGTCACCTCTATTTTATTGGAAGTCATATTCCTGTCCTGAATGTAATTTTTGCTTTTCTCTTTACAACTGAGACTCCAAGTAGACATCATCTTCTCTATAGCTATGTGACTGTAGCAAGGTAGGAGTGTTCTAGCTTGGGGTCAGGCTCACTGGTTCATTTTATATAATAGAAAAACCACCAGAGAGCACTTATTTAACTCCTTTACTTATCAGACTTCAACAATTATTCAGAAGTATACCTTAGTCTCTAAAAGTAATGAATTTTATTCTATAAAATTACTTATAAGCTCAAAGGCTAAAATGCTTGTCTTGAAAGTATAAAGTGCGTGGCATGCGCTTATAATGGGACAGCTGGGGAGCATCTATGGGCTCACTGCTCACTTAACTAGCCAACTTGACAATTTCAAGGCCCTCTCTGCATCACACAAATCCTATCAGCAAAAATATGAAAAACGTGGATAATTCCTGGGGAATGACAACCATGGTTGTCCTCTGGCTTTTACAGGTATGTGAACATGTATGCATGATCATGCACATGAACACATACACACACACACACACACACACACATGCGCGTGCGTGCGTGCACACATGCACACATACACACATATGCTGCCTACCTGTCTGTGGTACTTTTGAAACGCCAAAAGTTTAAAAGGCTGTTGGGTTGGAGAGATGACTCGGGTGTTAACACTCTGCCTCGCAAGCAGAAGGACCTGAATTGAATCCCACATCCCATGTAAAAATGCCAGGCAGAAGTGGTGGTGACCTGCACGTCTGGCCCTGATAGACAGAGCCTGGAAAATCCCAGAGCAAGGTGAAAAGGAGGTAGAAACAATCCACGGTAATTCCCAAAGTCATCCTTGATATCTACAGGGGTACACAGTGCCCTTACACACACACACACACACACACACACACACACACACACACACACACACTCATGCAAGCTTACCACACTCGAACACGCAAAATAAATATATGAAGTTTAAATGTTCATTCTTGGATACAGTTCTTTTTTAAAAAGTTTAAGACCATGAAGATTGTCTTCTCAAGGTGACTTAGCTTTTCTGCTTTTCTGTGTTTTGCTTGTTCAATTTTCTTAATTCTTTTTTATTTTTAAGTTTTTTCTTTTTTAAGTTTCCTGAAGTGATGATAGCTCCCTTTTGTGACTGCTAAGGGTGTGCAATCAAATCCACAAAAATGCTGTAGATACTAACAGAAAACAAATTTACTTCTATAAAGTGAGAGCATATTATAGAATAGGTGAGAAAATGTGGATTCATCTGAATATCAGTGAGAGACATATAAGGCCTGGCATTACCAAAATGTTTTAGCTTAAACATTCTATAAACAGCACATTGGCCTATCCAATGTGTTTACTTTTTAAGTGCAGACATATTATATCTGTGTGTTTACATGTCTTTATGTTTTATTTACTTGCTTCAGAGTTCAATGATACTTTTTTGGAAAGATACAGGCCAGTTAGTTTTCATATATTTTCTGTTTCAGCTTTTCAGTTCTCCCATTGGAGTATTAAAACACTATAAACAATACATAAATGAAAAGAAAATGCTTTCTTTTTTTGTTTATTTTTAATACATTTTTATTATTATTTCAGCTCATACAAACTTAATAGGTACACCAGTTCCCGCCCCCCCTCCTCCCCCCGAACTCCCTACTCCCCCTCCCCTCCCCCTTCCCTCCCCATCCCCCAGTGCCTCCCGTCCCAATTCCCAGAGAGTCCTTTCTTGTGCATGTCTGATTTTCCTCTGGGCCCTCCTTTCCGATGACGTACAAGGACCCAGCGGCCTTTCCGTGAACCCTTTCCTGTATTCCCCTTAAGCATAGGAACACTACTGTGGCTGTCAATCCCTTGCCTCCAAGGCTCTTGGTGCCTTTAGCAGATGCTAGACTTTGTGAGGTCAATAGTGTGTTGGACATTGCGCAGGGCATGCAAAGTCCAATTATGATTGCTTCGGCCCTAACTTGTGTGGAGTATCTTGCAAATCATTGCTCCTCCCATCCTTTTGCTTTTACACTCTTACCGCCCCCTCTCCGCAAATGTCCCTGAGCTTCAAGATGGGGAGAGACTAAGCTGGCCTAGTTCTAGGTGGTTGATATAGAGTCTCTGAAGTTCTGGATTGTGGTTTGTTGATTTTCTTTTGCAGTTTTGCTGCTCCTGCAATGCCCTTCACTCCATCCTGCTGGGCACTGTATGTAACCCCCTGGCCAGAGACAAAAAGCTGTTAAACTAGAGTCTTGTGATAAGAGCACATTCAAAGGTAGATATAATAAAAATAGGAAACCACAGTGAGGGAGGGGGGTCTATCACCCATTTGCAAAATGGTTACTTTTTATCTGCCAGAATATATGCCCTCCTCTTCGGGTGAGATCATACCCCCTCAGTAGTAAATGATCAGGAACGAAAGTCTGTGAACTTAATCAGATGTCTTATTACTTATTTGAGTCCTTGATGGAGGCCTATTTTCTCTGCTGTAACAGGGTCCCTTCTCTCCTTGTTTCTGGTGTGGCCCTCCTACCCCATCCTTCCTGTTCATAATCCTTGCAATTACTGTCTCCAGGTGGGCTGGGTGGGTTTGGTACTAGGAGCCACCTATTAGAGAGTACACACGGCGCTTAATTTTCTGGGTCTGGGATACTTCACTTAATATAATTGTTTCTAATGACATCCATTTCCCGGCAAATTCCACTAATTCATCATTTTTGATGGCTGAGTAGTACTCCATTATATAGATGTACCACAGTTTCCTTATCCACTCGTCAACTGTTGGACATTTGGGCTGATTCCATGACTTTGCTATTGTAAACAGTGCTGCTATGAACATGGTCGTGCTTGTGCTATCGAGGTGAACCTCTGCTGTATGGGGGGTTATTCCCAAAAGTGTAATAGCAGGCCTTCCTACATGCCCAGAATGAAAGAAGTGAAAAAGTCTTGAGAGAAACAATCCCATTTACTATAGCCCCTAAAAAAAGGAAATACCTTGGTATAAACCTAACCAAGGAGGTAAAAGACCTTTACAATGAAAACTTTAAAACCCTAAAGAAAGAAATAGCACAAGACACCAGAAGGTGGAAAGACCTCCCTTGTTCCTGGATTGGCAGAATCAACATCGTAAAAATGACCATCCTACCAAAGGCAATATACAAATTCAATGCTATACCAATTAAAATCCCAAAGCAATTCTTCAAAGAAGTTGACCAAACAATCTCAAAGTTCATATGGAGGCACAAAAGACCCATGATAGCAAAGACAAGCCTGAGTAACAAAAACACTGCTGGAGGTATTACCATACCAAATCTAAGTCTATAGTACAAATCCATAGTTACAAAGCCAGCCTGGTACTGGCTCCAAAATAGACACACAAATCAATGGATAAGGATTGAAGACCCAGATATAAGCCCATAAAATTACAGCCATTTGGTCTTTGACAAAGGGGCCCAAAGAACGCAATGGAAAAAGAACAGCATCTTCAACAAATGGTGCTGGCAAAACTGGATCTCCACATGCAGAAGATTAAAGCTGGACCCGTACTTGTCACCATGTACAAGACTTAATTCCAAATGGATCAAGGACCTTGATATCAGGCCAGAGACTATAAAAACCATAGTTGAAAGGATAGGGAACTCCCTCGAGCTGATTGGGCTACGCCAACAGTTCCTAAACAGACATCCAATGGCACAGTCACTGCTACCAACTCTCAGCAGTTGGGATCTTGTGAAATTAAAGAGCTTCTGTTCAGATAAAGAGATTGTAACACGAGCTCAAAGGCAACCCACAGAATGGGAGAAAATCTTCACTAACCACACATCTGATAGAGCTCTGCTATCCAGAGAGCACAAAGAACTTAGAAATCTAAACACCAAGGAAACCAATGGCCCAATTAAAAAAATGGGCCTTGGAACATAAAGGAAACTTTACCAGGGATGAAATTAAAATGTCTAACAAATATCTTTAAAAATGCTCTACTTCCTTAGCGATCAGGGAAATGCAAATCAAAACTTCCCTGAGATATCATCTCACCCCGGTCAGGATGGCAAAAATCCACAATACAAACAACGACAAATGCTGGAGAGGATGTGGAGAGAGGGGAACTCTCCTACATTGCTAGTGGGAATGCAGGCTCATACAGCCACTCTGGCGAGCCGTCTGGAGATTCTTAAAGAAATTAAGGATTGAAATGCCATATGACCCTGCTATTCCACTTTTGGGAATAACCCCCCATACACCAGAGGTTCACCTCGATAGCACAAGCACGACCATGTTCATAGCAGCACTGTTTACAATAGCAAAGTCATGGAATCAGCCCAAATGTCCAACAGTTGACGAGTGGATAAGGAAACTGTGGTACATCTATATAATGGAGTACTACTCAGCCATCAAAAATGATGAATTAGTGGAATTTGCCGGGAAATGGATGTCATTAGAAACAATTATATTAAGTGAAGTATCCCAGACCTAGAAAATTAAGCGCCGTATGTACTCCCTAATAGGTGGTCCTAGTACCAAACCCACCCAGCCCACCTAGAGACAGTAATTGCAAGGATTATGAACAGGAGGGATGGTGTAGGAGGGCCACACCAGAAACAAGGAGAGAGGGGACCATGTTACAGCAGGGAAAATAGGCCTCCACCAAGGACCCAAATAAGTAATGAGACATCTGATTAAGTTCACAGACTTTTGTTCCTGATCATTTACTACTGAGGGGGTATGATCTCACCAGAAGAGGAGGGCATATAGTCTGGCAGATAAAAAGTAACCATTTTGCAAATGGGTGATAGACCCCTCCCTTACTGTGGTTTCACACTTTTATTACATCTACCTTTGAATGTGCTTTTATCACAAGACTCTAGTTTAACAGCTTTTTGTCTCTGGCCAGGGGGTAACGTACAATGCCCACCAGGATGGAGTGAAGGGCATTGCAGGAGCAGCAAAACTGCAAAAGAAAATCAACAAACCACAATCCAGAACTTCAGAGACTCTATATCAACCACCTAGAACTAGGCCAGCTTAGTCTCTCCCCATCTTGAAGCTCAGGGAAATTTGCGGAAGAGGGGGCGGTAAGAGTGTAAAAGCAAAAGGATGGGAGGAGCAATGATATGTAAGATACTCCATACTAGTTAGGGCCGAAGCAATCATAATTGGACTTTGCATGCCCTGCGCATTGTCCAACACACTGTTGACCTCACAAAGTCTAGCATCTGCTAAAGGCACCAAGATCCTTGGAGGCAAAGGATTGGCAGCCACAGCAGTGTTCCTATACCTAAGGGGAACACGGGAAAGGGTTCAGGGAAAGGCCACTGGGTCCTTGTACCTCATCCGAAAGGAGGGCCCAGAGGAAAATCAGACATGCACAAGAAAGGACTCTCTGGGAATTGGGGTGGGAGGCACTGGGCGATGGGGAGGGAGAGGGATGGGGAGGGGGAGCAGGGGGTCCGGGGGAGGAGGAGGGAGGGAGGGAACTGGTGTACCTAATAAGTTTGTATAAGCTGAAATAAAAAAAAAAGAAAATGCTTTCTAATAGCATTTAATTTATGAACATTAAAATTTGAATTCCTTATAACTTTCATGTATCACAAAATATTCTTTTTGCTTTTTTAAACCATGTAAAAATATGAAGCTACTTATAGCTCACTAGCCATAAAAATATTAGATGATATGCCATAATTCAGTGACTGCTAATACAACACAATTGCCCACTAATCCTGAGAGCATTTTTTTTCCTTTATCATAGTTGTTATGAGGACAGTTCAGCACTCTTCATTCAAACATTGTTCTAAATAAACAATATGGTATGGTAAATGAGTAAAAGCTATTGCAATCGAGCACATGTCTGAGATCAGTAGACTTACAGAGGGCTTCAGCACAATGTTCAAACTTGGTTGAATATTGGGATCACCCAGGGAATTTTAAAACATGCTGAACTCCAGATCCCATACTCCAAAGGTCCCATGTGATACACCTTGGACAGGGAAAATAGCTCCCTACATGTTTTTATTGCTTGGCCAATGGTCAAACCTCATCTCACATAGAACAGATGACAAAAACAGAGTATTTAAGATCATAAAAGATGGGAAGCTGGAACTGAATTCAAAAGCCTCCATCTTTTCTTTCTTATTTGTGATATATCTATTTCATGTATTGTGTTCACCTCACTGTGCAGTTGAGAGCCTCTCTTTCCCGTCTTTCCTACATAATCATTTCAGATTCAATATAGCTAAAAGGAAGTTAGTAAAGCTCATGAACTTGAGAAGGAAAATCTTTCTTTAGCTCTGTGTAGTGCTACACTCCACACACTAGTCCGAGTGAATGTTAATAGCTCATATCTTAATGATGCCTTTTGGAAGCATTTATTTCCCCATACAGGGTAGGCGCCACATTGTCAGGAATGCTAGAAAGTCAGGATTGTGGGAAATGATATCTTGGCTGCCTTTCTTAGGAAAGCACCATATAAACCAGAAAAACAACTTGTTTTATAGTCTCTGTCTCTTATCCTTGGATCCACTGTATAAAATGAATGTATTGTAGAAGTCAACATCTAGATTCGGGTATATTGCAGAATTAGAGAAAACAATGTAGAACATTTTTTAAGTATTTCATAAAATAAAGTAAATGAGAGTCTTCCAGTCTAAAAAATGTGTTTTATGATAACCCAGAGTAACAAAGTTATCCAGATCCAGACTGTGTCATTTCCTCATACTTGGGCCTTATTAGAATGAGATAAATATGTCTCTTTCTTGCCAGTTTTCCGTTAACCACATTTTCACTTGAAGGTTTGCTGGCACTGGTTTCTAATAACTATTTATATCATAGGAACATGATACCTGCATCAAAATAGATTTTTTTAATTGGCTTTTAAAGTTCTAAAATTTAGACTTGAAGAAGCTCTTAACCCCCTTACTATTTAAATGGCGAAGGTCCATGTAGCTTTTGCCTTACTTTAAATAACATCTAAAAGACTTGACATTCATATATTTATGATGATCTGCCTCATTAGACTAAACCTTTTCTTAGTATAATCAACTGAAAGAAAATATTTTTCAGAAACTCTTCATAAATGTCAGGGACAAATATGAAAGTATATGGCATTTCTGAGATAATGTTGCTGGCAACAATAATTTCCAGTAACTGACTTATAATCATAAGAATTTTCTCCTTATTACAGGATAGATTCTTAAATGTCATCATTATGATTAATCGACATCTGCCAGAGCTTCTACATTTAAGTAGAACTTTTGTTTTCTTGCTGAAACCACGAAATTTGTCAAAACCACCTGGATCTGGGAAGACCTTCAACATAGACAAATAGAAATAGTCACATGACACTCTTTGGTTAGAATTTCTTGGTTCCCGTAGTTTTTCCTTCACCAGAGATTTTTACTTAAAAAAATCAGAAGACATATGTATGTGATCATATTGTTCTGAGAGTTAAAAGCCTTGTCACCAATCATGATATAATATCACTGTATAGGACCTTAATCTCTCCCTAGACGGAATAGGACCTCAGAGAGGAACAGAAACATAAAGAGAAATATGAATGTGGTTATATACTTGAGACAGAAGGGCTCAAGAAAATCGCCACCAACTTTAGAATTTATTTTTTTAATATTTTTTAAATTTTATTATTTATTCAGTTGTGCGTGTATGCGTGTGTGTATGTATGTGTGTGTGTGTAGAACCACGGACGAATTCGGGATCCACCATGGACCGCCTCCACCTCCTCCTCATTTACTCTGACCCGGGATTCACAGGGTCCGCCCTATCAGGACCAGAAACGCAGGCCGCACCCACTTCCGCCTGGCGTCTATACGTGGGGTCTAGGATCCCAACTCAGGACCTTCTGCCTGCAAGACAGAGGCTTAACCCCTGAGCCACCGCTCCAGCCCCCAAGTTTAGAATTTAAAACTGTATCAAACTATTAAAATACAAATTTTTCCTCTTCTCTCAATCAATAAGCAGTTATATACCACTCCTGAGCTGAAACCACAGTGCTATGATTTGGAAAGTGTCACCTCTAGAAAAAGGAGGCCAGAGATTCTATGTCATATCAAAGGGATATTATGTAGAAGATTCCCAAAATTCACCTAACCAGATCCCAAGAAACTAATTTGCAGCTCTATGTTCCTTTGATTATCTTGACAGTTTCTTTACTAAATGCAGAGATCTCCTGATTGGAATAATTTGATCTTAGTAAAATAAATAATTAGTAAAATAAAATATGTGGAAGCAATATGAGAAGGTACTGCAGTCATAGGTTTGAATGTATAGACAGCTTTTTCTGAGACAATCTCTCATGTAGCCCAGGGTAGCCTCCAACTCAATACATAAGCCTTGGTAACATAAGTTCTGTTATAGACTTGCACAACTCTGCCTAGTCTATATAGTGTTAAGGATGTATGTAGCCCAGCATTTCATATACACTAGACAAGCACTTGCCAACTGAGACATCCCCATTTCTGTTTCTAATCCTGATTTTGTCAGGTATAAACTTTGTGACAACATGGTGGCATGGTGGTTTATGTATATGGAAAGTTATTCTATTGTTTCACTTAGCATACAAAGCGGCAGGTTTTATTGTGACATTTTCATACATACATATTATTAAAATTTATTCTTATTTGCCCTTCCAATGACCTCTCCCAACCTATTAGTCCTCAGAAAAGAAGGAGAGGCAATTTAAAGGAAAGGGCAAGAATAATAATTTACACACACAACATTTTTGTTTGATGACAGAATATCACTGTGCAGCCCAGGTTTTAAATTCTTCATGCCCCAGCCTCCTGAGTACTGAGACTACAGGTATGCATGACCATCCTTGGCTCACTATCAAGCTCTCTTTAAGACTCGGTTTTCTCATCACTAAAATAGAAATCTTTGTAATTTTATTACATGGATTTTTATAGAAACTGACTATTATCTAGAAGAATACATTCAGTAAGTTTTAGTGCTATTTGCATGATTGTTGAGGATTGTGGTGGCCAATAATTTCAATCAGGAAATAGTTGGCTTCAAGTGACTTCCCTAATATACCACTTTGAAAACATATCTTGAGTTGTAGTTGGCAGTTCTGTTGGTCATTGCCTATTCCTTCTTCTGCCAGATTTATTTTCTGATAATCATATGGCTAAGTTCGAAAATTTTTAAAAGTTTTTTTCCTTTCTTCCATTTATTCTCTCCTCTGGTAGGCTCCATTGTAAGCTTCAATCACTGTGAATCATTGTTGCTTTGTTTTATCAACCACATACTCACTATTGTAGCTTATGAATCTACTAATTTAAAGAAAAAACATCATGTGGTCATATATTTTTCTTCATATTCTTATTTTTCCATTCTTTTATTTTTAACATTGCATACACTAACATAGTGAATTCATAATATTTTCAATTTTTAGCTCTAAGTCCCAAGTACCATCTTCCTTCTTTTCCCTTCAAAAACCTTCATCTCCCCTGCCAGACTCACTCCTGTTTTTAAATTGTTTCACCTATATGGCCCACCATGTTTCATCTAGTCTGTCTTTGATGACATATGTCTGAGATGATTCATGTTCCAGAACATATCCTAGATCAATGGCCATTGAGAAAAAGCATCCCCTTTTTCTTCCCCATCAGTATTAGTCCTCATTGGTCTCTCAGAGAGGTGAAGATCTTCTTGAGATCTTTCTGCTTTCATGATGAGATGTTGAGACAGATCCCATACAATTCTTGCATAATTATAAATATCTGGCATGACATCTTGCATATCACAACTTTGTCATGTCCAAGAGATAATGTCTGGCCAACCATTATCTCATTTCAGGCTCATACAATTTTATTTCCCACTGACATATATATTTTTTAGAGGTAAAAGTGTTAAATATTTATTAGATTTTTAAAACCTTTAATCTGGAATACCAAAAATATTTTTATTAAATTTTCCCAATGACATATATTTTACTAGCCTATTTTTTTCCTTACCTGGTATGGTTAGGCACAGGTGTCAATTTGACAGGTGAGGGTTGAGCTCTGGGCACATTAGTGGAGAATTAGCAGTTGAGTTAAGCCCAGAGTGAACTTGAAGAAGATTGTCTAGCTAATGGGGAAGGCCCAGCCTATGGTTGGTGGGACTAGGCCCTGGAATAAATCACGAAGAGCTGGTTGAGAGAGTTGGCATCTTTTTATACACTTGGCCAGACATGCTGTTCTGGCAAATAAGGATTGTCCCTCTTTCAGCCATTACGTAGAGATGGTGTGGCCATTTCCCTTGGCCTTGGTATTGGTGCATGCTCTCCCGTCAATCTGGACTGAGAACTGTAACTGGAAATGCATGTAAGGAAATAAACCCCTTGTTCCGTTAAGCCATTTGATGGTCATTTATCAGCAATCATGCAGGCGAACTGCAACACCTGGGTTAAAAGAATAAGAATAAATTGTTCTCTAAAATTCCAATCTGTCAAAGTTTCATATTCACGTATGAATTTCCATTTAATACAAAAGTTATGAGCCCCTCAAGAGCAGGGATTATTTTTTGTTATTGAATGGACTTGAATCATTTTTATAAACATAGAAATGAGTCAATTCAATTTATCCAGTGTCACTATTTTTATTGCATATTCACTGATATGCTTGTGAGTCAGACACTAAAACTGAGAAAGGATATGTCATTTCTAATCATTGACTAAATGATACTGAGTGACTTCATATCAAAGAAGATAGTGGAGATATCATGATAAATATGGGCTCTGTTCCTAGGGAACTTACAGTTAATAAAAATACCAATGTTCACATATGTAGCTAAATTAGGGTTCCAAACAAGAACTAATGTATTTTGTAAAACCCATGACTGGACAGCAACTGAGATTAACAGGACCCATGATTGACAGGAAAGACCTGATGAGGAAGGCAGAACTTCTTATACTTAGGGACAAGAAATATTTGCATAAATAGAGACTAACAAAGAAAAAGTGAGCAAATGTCTGAGATAGGGAAGTTAATTTGGTCAGTCAAGAGAGTAGCCAGAAATATAAACTGGTTGAGAGTGTTGGTAAAGACTAAGAAGTAAATTTGGAAAGATAGGTAGAGCTCAATTCGAAAGACCTTGTATTTAGATGGATGGGGTGACACCTAAAGAAGTCCCACAGGTCTTTAAGAAGGTGGACATGATATGTGCAGCTCCATTTTTGCTCTTGTGAACTTGGTGTGGCTTGCATGTTGTCATCATTTGGCTCAAAAATATTGCCCTGACTGTGTCTTTGGCCGTGTTGAGGATCAGAATGTGCTATTTTGATCATTTAGGGGAAGTACTGGTTCCTCAGATCTCATTGACCAGGAAGTTGGACCAGGGACTCCAAAAGGCAGCCGCAGCAGTGGTGCAATCCCAGTCACTCAGAGGTCACCAGCCCCAAGTGCTCGCAGCGTGACCTCCATCAGCAGTAGAAGCAGTAGAGTAAGTACCAAAATATGAAGAGATATACAGCCTCTGGGACTGACCTCACTTGCCACATCATGACTGGGGTTGACTTCTCTGTGTGTGAGCATGTTGTTCATATTCTGGTTTCTCTTTAGACCATACAAATCTGTTGTCCTGTTTAATGGACTGCACCCTTAGTTTGGGGACAAGAAACACAAAGTTAAAATAGAGAGAAAGCAATATTTAAAGGTGGTCTTATAGTGGTGATTTAAATGGCTATGTAGTTTAAGCAAATATAAATAGTTTATTGGACATTCTGATTTTGATCCTCCGTGTTACTTCTTAGAAAACATATTCAAAAATGAGCTGCACTAAATTTTCTCAAGGTGATCCCTGTTCTATGGGAACAGTAAAACCTTGAAACCTTTTTACAATTTTCTGTTCCTTAAATCTGCTAAAGGGCGAATACATAATAAAAGCTTAAAGTGCTAATGTATAATATATATAATAAGCTATATCTATTATATTGCTTTTTTCACAAGGGAGAAGGATAAAACATTTGGAAAAATATTTCCTTTTACTAAATATACTGTTGGGAGTCATTGAAATAGCTTACCATTTATTAGGCCTTTTATTGGGCAGGAAAGTCAATATCGTTGACTGCTATATTTAAGAAATCTTGAGATTTAAACCATGATTCTTTGATTCAGCAGTAATTTACTGAAATACTGCTGCATGAATAGTTCTGGAAAGGTAAAGGCTTAAAAGAAGTGAAGAAAATAGCCATGCAGATATCTGGAGCAAAGTATCCTCTAGACAGAGACAATATTGATTTTTTTTCAGATACAGAAGAAAGCTTCTTCATTTCCGATGATTAGTGCCTTGAATAGAATAGTTTGCAAATTATTATTATTATTATTTTGCTTCAGGAAGTTCAACCATCATTAAAAAAAGATACATGGCAACATGGCTGATCTGGTGAAGGTAGAGCAAGTGGCCAATGTACTGTTGGTAAGAAATGCAGAGAAGGGAAATGAATTCAAAAGCTTCATAGATGATATAGATCTATGAAAAATACTATGTGTACATTGGTTAAAATGGGTGAGCCGTGGAGTAACGCAGTTTCTCTTCTCTGTATTTTTGACCTGGGGGATGTGTTCAGAGGCACCTGCAGGGAAACAATAGGGAAAATCTACAGACCAGTTAGGGGTCCATCGCCACACTACAGCCAGGAAGCCTGATTTTGTAACAGGGAGTTAGCAGTGTGGGTGGTAAACAGTCATATTGTGTAGATATTTTAAAGAAAGAACCAAAAGGCATTCAGGCAGATTGAATGCCAATGACAGATTTGTTTAAATACAGTCTAGATTCTACTTGCTAAGATAAAAGACATATTTTGAATTTCATAAATATTTATGCTAAGCTCAGCAGACAGAATCTGTTCCACAGTCAGAAAAGTATACAGATAGCTGATGATTGTGTTCACTGCTTTGGTAACCTTACAAGGGAAGGTATTCAAAATATTTATTAACTGATAGGGGAAAGGCACTGAGCAATCATAACAGATACTAGCACAAGATCAGCTATGGCATGCCTTGGGGATGAGAACTTCAGATGGAGAGAAGCATGGGGAAGCAGAAACAAGCAGACAAGACCGATGTTCACCAACTGACTTAAAGGTTATTTAAAAATTTTAACAATTGATGCAGCTGTGCCAGTGAGCAGTAAGTTATTAAAGATCATTTCCTAGGGTTACCATTCCAAGTATTATTTGTGGGGGAAAATAATCCTGGACACAGAAAGTTTTGTAAGCAAAATAGGTATATTTATTATATACATATGTGGCGACAATGGTGATATTACTCTTGAATTGTCACTGGATCTAGTCTGGTGTGTTCTAAAAGGAAAAGAGACAAAAAAAACTTCCAGTGGATACAAATAAGCCAGCACAGTGATTTATAAAGAACATTGCTCTTCAAAGATGAAGGGAGCTGGAGATGGCTCAGGAGTTAAGACCCTGTCTTGCAAGCAGAAGATCCTAAGTTCAGATTCCCAGGTCCCATGTAAAAATGTCTGGCAGAAATGGCTGTGGCCTGCACTTCCAGCTCTGGTGGTCAGAACCTGGGAAATCCAAGAGCAAAACAAGATCCAGGATGATTCCCAAAGTCACTCTTGGTCCTCCACAGGAACACACAGTGCCCTCTGATACACACACCACACACACACATACACAATGAAAGGAAGTGATAGTTACATGACCGAGTCCTGGCTTCTCCATTTCTCCTATTTCTTAGCATCTCAGTTTCAATGTTCTTTGCTTTAGAATATAAAAAGTAAGCTCATAGGGGAAAATCTTTGAGAACATGAATGCTTCTAGTTTGTTCTCTGCTATGATATAATCCTGTTAAGTTTTGCCTTTTTACCTCCTGAAGCTCTGGGACTTGTGTGACATATTAATGAATATTCTATGTCAATTGGCCTAGTATTGCTCAGTATTAATGATACTTACTGATCACCTACAGGGAGAACTTTCATCATCATAATTGTTAGGAAGGAACTTCATTAGATAATTCCATGTGTTGAGAGCTTTTGGAAGAACTGTTAAAAAGTGACCTAAACTAATTTATCCATTTGACCTCTGTCATGTGCTTGATAGACTTGAATAGTCTATGGTAATTAGAGGAATTAGAAGAAATATATTTTCTGCTTATGGGTCTTGTGTTGGACATAATAAAGGATTTAAAACACTCTCATGGACTTGGTTGATGAGCAGACTAAGCAAGTGAGAATAGTATGTACTTGCAGAGAGTTTCTTAAAGTATTCTTGAACGTCTGAGAAATTAACAATCATGTATCTTTGAAAGACACTTTTTTGACTATTTATAGAAGAAAGAATTGCAAGGACACTTTCAGGTTTGATGGCTATCAAACAGTGATGCTGTTTTCAGCTCTCAATAGGCCCATGTAATGTTGCATATGTAAAAGGTCTAATTAGACAAATAATACTGTAAAATATTATTTTGTTATATTCAAGCTTAGAATGGTGTCATAATCAAACCCCTATGAGCATGAGAAAAGTTTGAATGGTTTTCCTTTTTCATATCCTACAATAAAAACCAGTCTCAGACTGAGTCTGTTACTTGTACACAATATTAATTGTCAGTAGATATCTCATAAATTACTTATTGCTGTAAGCAGAGAAAGTCCCCACTCTTATAAACATCAATAAGCATCATGCATGATAATTTTCCTTTAGCATTAATGTACCCAGCTATATTCTAATCGCCTAATCTTCTAAAAGAAAAAAGTGATGGGATTTTAAATAGAGAAGAGGAAATAAGGTGGGTATATCAGTCAACTCTATGTTACTATAACAAACACTTGAGATAAACCAACAAAAAAAGAAAAAAAAACTATGTATTTGGTTTATTTTGTCTTGCAGTTTTGTAGGTTGTACTTCTTGGTCAGCAGGAAAAACAATTTGGACCTGTGGTGAGGTAAAATATGGTAGGCAGTACATTGTGGAACAAACCGTTCACCTCGTGGTTGCCAATGACATACAACTTTCAACTAAGCCCACCTCTGAAGGGTTTTTACCATTTTCTAATGGCACAAAAATGAAAATCAAGGATCCACCACATGGGCCTGTAGGGAGCATTACAGATCCAAATCATAACAGATTAGTCAAAGAGAGGGGTCTTGACTATGGAGATAAATGGAAGAGCAAACAGTTCTAAGATCAAGTGCTACTTTGAGAATGTGAATCTGTCAGATTCTTAGCCATAATTGATAAAATATTGCTGGTTCCTATACCATCTCTCTACCTAATCATGTAAGAATGCTAGCCAAGTTTTCCAATGAAATATTATTAAAAACCTTTTACTACTAAATTGCAAGCCTCTGGCATTTGACTTTATAATTACTGATAGAAAATGTTGAAGGTCTTGGCCTATAGCTCTGGCATTAGAATGCTTGCCTAACAGCCCAAAGAACTAAATTTATTTAATTGCCATGAGCCAAATACTTTTAAATGATCAGTACATTTAATGGCCACCTTTTAATTTTCATTGCTTTTCATGTTGCTATCCATTTATAGTTGGTAGGGGGAAAATGTAGCCATGTTTCAGGTGGAAAGACTTGTTAAACGTGAACATTTCAAAGGGTTTTTTAAAATCAGTGAAAGAAAATAGCCTAGAATAATGCCACCAGAGACAGTGGAAATTGCTTATTTTGAAGGTGCCGTTCTTATAAGCTGAGAATTTGATATTTGAAAGTTCATCTTGAGGAAATAACGTGTAATATAATTTGAAATATATAGTGACCTTAAGAGCATTATAACTGAAAACATTGTTGAGCGGGGTGAATTTGTTAAATGAATGACTTTATGATAAAGTATTATGCACAGGCAAAATGTATTTCCTAGATTTCTGTGTAGTGATCTGCTTTTACTTTGTAATTTGTAGTCCTCAAAAGGCTTTTTTTTAAAATAAAGTCCATCCTTATACTTAAAAAAAAAGAACTAAATTTAATCCCAATAGCATGCAAACAGAAAAAAACATATTGTGTGATAGAAAGTTTTGGAGTTATAGGCTTCTGATGAACATCCTTTAAGAGCTAAATCATTCATCCTAAAATGTAATACACATAAGTGTTGCTAAATACACATAAGTATTATGCTAAAATATATATGTGGAAGGATGCTAAGGCAGATCAATCAGTATAATGTCTCTTTCTTCATTTTTTACTTTGTGGGAAGGAACATGGTTTTGAAAATTCCTTCAGTTTGGCTTCCAATGAAAGGACCTCGGAAGAGCTCACAAAGAGTCACCACAGAAACACATCAGGAACACCTTCTATAGCAGTATCTGCAGCCTCCTTCTCCTCTGGTGAGTATTTACAATATGACTATTATAAAAATGATGAAATCAGATGGATTTAGCCATTCTCTGTGGTATTGCGTAGATGTTTTGTAGGATAGAAAATGATCATCCAGTACTGGGGAGATGGCTCAAGGGTTAAAGCCTTGGCCTTGCAAGCAGAAAGACCTGAATTCAGATCTCCAGATCCCATGTATGAATGCCAGGAAGAAATGGCCAAGTCCTGTAGTGGTGGTGGCCTATACTTCCATCTCTGGAAGGCAAAGTCTAGGAATCCCCAGAGCAGAGTATTAGACAGAGCAAGCCAGGATGATTCCTTAGGTCACTCTTGGTCCTCTACAAACACACAAAGTCAGATGCCCTCTAGTAAGCGCACGCACGCACACACACACACACACACACACACACACACACACACGCAGATAGCACAGATAAAGAGAGAGAGAAAGAGAGAGACTCCTACACACCCACAAAAAAGAAAGATCCATTTTGTGACTTGAAATCATAATGCAGAGAGAACTGCTTGAAGATGGTCTCAGATGATCAATCAGTATTGGGCCTCTTGCATTCATGAAAAATCCACTCATTACTATATACATATTTGTCAGAGTCATTGTGTCTCTGTTTCAGAGCTGTATCAGAATATCACTGTGGAAATATAGGAAATGTAGAGATTTCTAGTATACATTTGATGTGACAAAAAAATAACACTCTCCCAAGAATCAAGGGAATAGTAATTGAACTGATAAGATGACAAGGAATTGCCTGTATGCAGACAAATAAATCATTTCATTGTTTAAATTATTTGCAAGCAACATTATAGATATGACTAACTCGTCATTTATATAATACATCATTTTAGCTTTATTATTTGCTATTGCAGTAAAAAATAACTAACCGAAGAACTTAGAGGAGGAAGGTTTATTTTTCCCCCAGCTCACAGTAACATACTGGTTACATACAATCTATCATGATGAGGGATTCACAGCAGCGGGATCCAAGGATATTAGCCACATCCCATCCAGAATCATGAGCAGAACAGCAGCAGATACATGCTTGCTTATTAATGCTCAGCTCTCTCTCCCCATCTTCACAGAATCCTGGATTCACTGCCTAGGGAATGGTCCTACCCAAATGGACAAGGTCTTCCCACATTAACTATGCAGTCAAGACAATCCCTCACAGACATACCTAGAAATCAACCTTAATTTGGAGAATCCCTCTCAGGTGGGCCTGGAGTCTTCCTCCTAGTCAGGCTAACAATAGGAACCATCACATACAATCTATGTATGATTTGATTTTTTATTATAACAATATTGAGAATTGAGTATTATTTATACTGAAGTTTATGATATATGAATAAGAAAATTCTTTAGAGAAAGGTCATAATTGCAAAGCTTATGTTCATATTGACCTAAATTCATGGTAAAATCCTCAACAGTAAAACATCACTGTATTTCAATGATATCTGCATACAACCCATATAGCCCAAGTCTAGGTTCTGGCTTGCAACTCAAAAGAGTTAGGAAATCTCTCCCAGCAAGTCAGCTGCAAAAAGGTGGGGGGGAGGTGCTTCAGCTCAGTGTCTCCTTAATTCGTATGTTTAAGAATGCCTAAATGATTGGCCTGCTTAATGAACACTTTTAAATTAGCCTAGAAACCAGTATCATAAAGTCTGCTTCTCTTGGTATGCTACAGAGGCCTGAACCCCCAAAAGAATAGACAAGCCAGAGGGAACCGCTGGGTCTACAGAAGCTTACAGGCAGGAGGATGGGAGGGATTGATGAAGGGAAGGGAGGGGATGTGAGGGCAGGGGATGGAGGGAAGCAGGGATGAGTACTCGATATGCTTGTAAAAGTAGAAAAAGAAAAGAAAAGAAAACTATGGACAATCTCCCTGATGAACATCAGTGTAAAATTTCTCAATAAAATACTAACAAACTAAAAAAAAAGAGTCTAGTTCTTTTCCACAGCTCCTTCTCTTCATTATTTCATTTACCACTTCAAACTTAAGCATTCAATTGCTCTCTGTGATCTTTCTCATGTATAAGCAACTCTATAGGTCTCAGCAGGGTTTGGGTTTAGAACTGCTCTGTGGAAGTAAACATCTCTGGCTTGGTAAGCTTTTTGCAGTATTCCTAAAATGTAGACTCTTAACTTTATTTTTAAAACTGAAAGCAAAGTGAAAGATTGTTCTAGTGCCTAAAAAAGATTTCTTCTCAGTTTATCTGTAGTTACTCCATTTTGTATGAAAAGAACTTACTATACTATTTAAAAATGGAAATTTAGGATTAGTTGATTTGCATTTTATGCTGAATGTGAAAATACAGTGAAAGTTCTTTCCTTTAAGCTTAGGGACACAATCTATGAGCATGTTTTTAAAGCAGAATCTTTAAATGCCATAAAGCTGCCTTTGGGATTTAACTTCCAATGATCAAGGGGCAAATGAACAGAAATGTTAGTATTCGATCCAAGGTAATTTCCAAAATAGTGTAGCATAGAAAATGGGCCAGGACACTGGGTCCTTGTAGGTCATCGGAGAGGAGGGCCCAGAGGAAAATCAGGCATGCACAAGAAAGGACTCTCTGGGAATTGGGATGGGAGGCACTGGGCGATGGAGAGGGAGCGGGGTGGGGAGGGGGAGCAGGGGGTATGGGGGGAGGAGGAAGGAGGGAGGGAACTGGTGTACCTATTAAGTTTGTATGAGCTGAAATAATAATAAAAATGTATTAATAATAAAAAAAAGAAAATGGGCCAGGAGATAACGCCTGCCCTGTAAGTAAGAACCGGATCACCAGCCTGGCAGCTGATTATAATCCCAATATTTGGGAGGCCAAGACAAGGAATTCCCAGGGCAAATTGGCTAGGTAGCCTAGCTGATGGCTGAGTTCTGGCTTCAACTGAGAAACTTTGCTTTGATAAATGGAGAATGAGTAAAGAAGTCATCCCCATATCACCTTTGGTCGTCCCCCATATCACTTTTAGACTTTCATATGCATGAACACATGTGCCTGCACATACACATGCCACCACACATATGGGATCTCACACACACACACACACACACACACACACACACACAAATGTGTTAGCACAAGCAGCAAGATGTTTTTAAGCCTAGATGTTGTTTCTGTGCCACTATCTACACTGAATTTCAACATCGTACATATGTAAAATGAAATAATTTTTGATGAAATAAAAGAGAGAACAGAAACAAAATAAACTGTTTTGTATCTTTCTTTTCCTTTTCCTCCCTCCAGACCAGAGTCCATCTGAGTTAGATTTGAGTGAATCATTCACAGATGACCTAGAGGATACTTCAAGCATTAGAAGCAGATCTGTCCCTGGGGCTTTAGACAAAGACTTGGTAAGTTGGACATGGAAAGAAGTTCATTGATCACATGGAAATAAAGGCAGGATCTTGCTCCAAGAAGCTGTATTTTTAGATGATAATAAGTTGAAAGAAAAACAAGGATATACAGTGTCTCTAACTCAAGTTTTCACAGTCAAAATATAAAAGCAACCAAAGAAATGATTTAGAAAAACAGGTCATCAACTTAAGGAGAGAAAATTATCTCGGTGGGAAAATGTCAGATCTGGGCACAGTGAGGTGCACCTATATCCAGCTAATCAGGAAGTTAAGGTGGGAAGATCACTAATTTTTTTTAACTCAACACTAGGTTGGAAGATATAGCCAGATCCTGTCTCAAATAAAAATTAAGTTCTAAAATGCACACCTGATATCCCAGAATTAGCTAGAGAGTTTGAAGCAGGAGGTTTGTGGTTTTGAAGTGAACCTGAGTTACACAGTGCAGGAAAGAGTGAAATCAAAAGCATAAAAGCGCAAAAGAGAAGAGGGGGAGGGAGGGGAAGAACAGTAGAAAGATAAGAAAAGGAGGACAAGAAGCAAAACAGGAAAGGGAGAAGAAGGAGGAAGAAGAAAAAAGTAGGAGAGGAAAATGAGGAAGAGGAAAATTTCGTCCAGGAAGTCCTAGCTAAAGGCAAACCACAAGATCTAACTTTTGGGAAACCAAAGATCCTTTTTTAAATAGATTACTAGACTTCTGACTTCATATTTCACATGAACAATTTAAATCTTGTTAACTCCATTAAAATGCATTCTTGAGACTAAATTACATTAAAATTAATATTTCAGTATATTCATTTATAAAAAGGGAAAGCTAAATTAGATTTTGAAGGTTTCTTCTCACTTTAATATTCTGATATTATTATTTCTGTATTTGCTTTAATAAAATGTGAATGCCTTGGAAGAAAGATATGGTACAAATATTAATTGATATTAACAATTTTGCCAAAGCAACTCAGGGAATTTAGAGTTCTGGAATGAGATATTATTTATTACAACATAAAAAGTTTTGGAAAATGGGCTGGAGCAATAGCTCAGGGGTTAAGACTCTATCTCTCAAGCAAAAGGTCCCGAGTTTGGATCCCAGGTCCCACATAAAAACAATAGATGAAAACGGTGGTGGTCTACACTTCTGGCCCTGGTGGGCAGAGCCTGGGAAAACCCAGAGTGAAGCAAAAAGGAGGTAGAAACAATCTAGGATGATTTCCAAAGTCACCTTTGGTCTTCTACAGGGACACACAGTGCCCTCTAATACTTCATTAAAGAAGATAAAGTCTACCACAAAAAAGTAGAACAAGGAATGAGATCAAATGGTTTCAAACTATATTTGTGCTTTGTTAAGCAAAGGCTAATCCCAAAGTTATTAAACAATTCTTCATCATAATCTGAAGTAAATATAACCCCAGTACTCAAATTTTAGCCTAAAAAACACTTGTAAAGTAATATTATCATTAAAAATAAAAAAATAACACTGAAAGTCAAATTTGTTTGGGAATACATATAACTTAAAATATATTATCAGGTAATCCAATAGGAAATTGAAAATACTATGACAATAATAAGCAAGTTTTATTTTAGGTATGAACAGAGAATTTATATATAAGAAAAATATTACCATATTACATTATTATATAACACATTATATTACTATAATATTAAAGTACACATTTAATATATTGTATCAATATATTAAAGAAATAATCATATGTCAAAAGAGGATGAAAAAGTTTTTAAAAGTTTTTCATCATGTCTATAAAATACATTTTTGTAACTAATAAAAGTTATTTAAGTTTTTGAAAATACTAAACATCAAAAAGATAACAACATGCACCTCTTGAAATATTATTAGTAGTAGTTGGCATTATTCTAGAGGTTTTATAAAATACAGTCATATAGGAAAATAAAATTTTTGGTAAATATTTAGACATTATATAAGACATAGAGTTATACATTTAGAAAAATAATATGTTGTGTAGTCAGAAAACTCTGATCAGTGTTTAAGCTACTAGAACTGGCCAGAGAATTTCAGAAAATGAATTCAGCTAATATGAGTTCGTACTTCTTGGTATAGCAAACAGTAGACCTTTCATGTATCCATTAATATAAGTGGAAATATGGTCAGTGAGATAGTCATACAGGGCCTGGAAAAGCTCTCTAGACATTCACTGGGGGTGGTAAGCACATGGGACAAGAGAAGGACCAGGAGGAAGAAAGAATAAGAGGCAAACTGAAAAATACTTGATTTTGATATACTGTTAAAAACAACACACAAATCCATTGAAAGAAGCTGGAAGGTTTACTAGATTCAGATGTTTGAGGACAATCTCTTCATAATAATTAACTAATAATTAAACTCTGTATATACAGGGATGCTCCTCCTTAGGAATTCTGGCCTAAAACAAAACTAAGCAAATAGCAGCAGCTATACAATGTAGGAGACAGATTCCAAAATTAGTCCAGGTAATCTAAAAAGCAAAGAAAGCAAAAACCCAAACAACAAATGACAATAGTGATCCTCAGAAGTAAAAATAATCAGAATCCACAGATGCTACTACATATGAAAGCAAATATTAGTTCTTTGAGAAGATTGACGATATAGGCAAAAACCTCAGTTATCCAGAATTTTTCAGCCTGGGCAGTGAGATTTGGGGCTCCATAATTTATTGTTGTGGGTAGGAATTATTCTAAATATTATAGGATGTTTAGAAGCAGCACCAATCTTTTTTCACTAGGTCCCAGTATCTGTCACTTAGTTATAACTACTAAAAGAAAAAAAAATATATATATATATATTACCAAATGTCCCATAGCAGACAAAATCACCCACAGAGAAAAACCATGGAGTTACACTTAGTAAAACAGAATGTGGAAAGACATAAAATTGCCAATACTATAGATACGCTATAGGATGACATTCACTTTAACAGAAATTTAAGTGCTTATAAGGTAATATTTTGGATAACTATGTTGCTCCCACAATTAGCTACTTTGTTAAAAGAAAAGGTTTACCAGCAAGCTGCTGATAAATCCAAAATAATTTTTTATCTGAAACTTCCTGACATGATATAAGTGAAAGCATGATGTTTTCTTTTCACAAAGAAAATGTCAGACCCAAATCTGAGAATTACCCATTTTGGTCAAATAGACATAAAATAAAATTTACGATCTTGCCTATTTTTCTGTTTTGTAGCATAAAACACTTTGCTTTATTGTACAACCATAGCTAACATCATACCTAGATTTTTTTTTCAAATTTGAAGAATCCTGGGTGGATTCTTTTTCATTTTTTTAATTAATATATTTTTATTATTATTAGGTACACCAGTTAATAGGTACACCAGTTCCCTCCCTCCCTCCATCCCTCCCTCCTCCTCCCCCCGTACGCTCTGCTCCTCCTCCCCACCCCCCTCCCTTCCCATCCCCCAGTGCCTCCCGCCACAATTCCCAGAGAGTCCTTTCTTGTGCATGCCTGATTTTCCTCTGGGCCCTCCTCTCCGATGACGTACAAGGACCCAGTGGCCTTTCCCTGAACCCTTTCCCTTGTTCCCCTTAGGTATAGGAACACTGCTGTGGCTACCAATCCCTTGCCTCCAAGGATCTTGGTACCTTTAGCAGATGCTAGACTTTGTGAGGTCAATAGTGTGTTGGACAATGCGCCAGGCATGTAAAGTCCAATTATGATTGCTTCAGCCCTAACTTGTATGGAGTATCTTACATATCATTGCTCCTCCCATCCTTTTGCTCTTACACTCTTACCGCCCCCTCTTCCGCAAATTTCCGTGAACTTCAGGATGGGGAGAGATTAAGCTAGCCTAGATCTAGGTGGTTGACATAGAGTCTCTGAAGTTCTGGATTGTGGTTTGTTGATCTTCTTTTGCAGTTTTGCTGCTCCTGCAATGCCCTTCACTCCATCCTGGTGGGCATTGTATGTTACCCCCTGGCCAGAGACAAAAAGCTGTTAAACTAGAGTCTTGTGATAAAAGCACATTCAAAGTTAGATGTAATAAAAGTGGGAAACTACAGTGAGGGAGGGGTCTATCACCCATTTGCACAATGGTTACTTTTTATCTGCCAGACTATATGCCCTCCTCTTCTGGTGAGATCATACCCCCTCAGTAGTAAATGATCAGGAACGAAAATCTGTGAACTTAATCATATGTCTCATTACTTATTTGAGTCCTTGATGGAGACCTATTTTCTCTGCTGTAACATGGTCCCTTCTCTCCTTGTTTCTGGTGTGGCCCTCCTACCCCATCCCTCCTGTTCATAATCCTTGCAATTACTGTCTCCAGGTGGGCTGGGTGGGTTTGGTACTAGGAGCCACCTATTAGAGAGTACACACGGCGCTTAATTTTCTGGGTCTGGGATACTTCACTTAATATAATTGTTTCTAATGACATCCATTTCCCAGCAAATTCCAGTAATTCATCATTTTTGATGGCTGAGTAGTACTCCATTGTATAGATGTATCACAGTTTCCTTATGCACTCGTCAACTGTTGGACATTTGGGTTGATTCCATGACTTTGTTATTGTAAACAGTGCTGCTATGAACATGGTCGTGCTTGTGCTATCGAGGTGAACCTCTGCTGCATGGGGGGTTATTCCCAAAAGTGGAATAGCAGGGTCATATGGCATTTCAATCTTTAATTTCTTTAAGAATCTCCAGACAGCTCGCCAGAGTGGCTGTATGAGCCTGCATTCCCACCAGCAATGTAGGAGAGTTCCCCTCTCTCCACATCCTCGCCAGCATTTGGTGTTGTTTGTATTGTGGATTTTTGCCATCCTGACTGGGGTGAGATGATATCTCAGGGAACTTTTGATTTGCATTTCCCTGATGGCTAAGGAAGTGGAGCATTTTTTAAGATATTTGTTAGACATTTTAATTTCATCCCTGATAAAGTTTCTTTTAAGTTCCAGGGCCCATTTTTTAATTGGGCCATTGGTTTCCTTGGTGTTTAGTTTTCTAAGTTCTTTATGCACTCTGGACAGCAGAGTTCTATCAGATGTGTGGTTAGTGAAGATTTTCTCCCATTCTGTGGATTGCCATTGAGCTCGTGTTACAATCTCTTTATCTGAACAGAAGCTCTTTAATTTCACAAGATCCCAACTGTTGAGAGTTGTTAGCAGTGACTGTGCCATTGGATGTCTGTTTAGGAAATGTTGGCCTAGCCCAATCAGCTCAAGGGAGTTCCCTATCCTTTCAACTATGGTTTTTATAGTCTCTGGCCTGATATCAAGGTCCTTGATCCATTTGGAATTAAGTCTTGTACATGGTAACAAGTATGGGTCCAGCTTTAATCTTCTGCATGTGGAGATCCAGTTTTGCCAGCACCATTTGTTGAAGATGCTGTTCTTTTTCCATTGGATTTTTTGGGCCCCTCTTTCAAAGACCAAATTGCTGTAATTTTGTGGGCTTATATCTGGGTCTTCAATCCTTATCCATTGATCTGTGTGTCTATTTTGGAGCCAGTACCAGGCTGTCTTTATAACTATGGATTTGTAGTATAGACTTAGGTTTGGTATGGTAATAACTCCAGCAGTGTTTTTATTACTCAGGATTGTCTTTGCTATCATGGGTCTTTTGTGCCTCCATATGAACTTTGAGATTGTTTGGTCAACTTCTTTGAAGAATTGCTTTGGGATTTTGATTGGTATAGCATTGAATCTGTATATTGCCTTTGGTAGGATGGTCATTTTTACGATGTTGATTCTGCCAATCCAGGAACAAGGGAGGTCTTTCCACCTTCTGGTGTCTTCTGCTATTTCTTTCTTTAGGGTTTTAAAGTTTTCATTGTAAAGGTCTTTTACCTCCTTGGTTAGGTTTATACCAAGGTATTTCATTTTTTTAGGGGCTATAGTAAATGGGATTGTTTCTCTCAAGGCTTTTTCACTTCTTTCATTCTGGGCATATAGGAAGGCCTCTGATTTTTGCATATTTATTTTGTATCCTGCCACCGTGCTGAACTTCTCAATTAGTTCCAGAAGCTTCCTGGTGGAGTTTTTGAGATCACTCAGGTATAAGATCATGTCATCTGCAAATAGGGATAGCTTGACTTCTTCTTGCCAATTTGAATCCCTCTTATGTCCCTTTCTTGTCTTATGGCTTCAGCTAAGACTTCAAGTACAATATTGAATATAAGTGGTGAGAGTGGACAGCCTTTTCTAGTTCCTGATCGAAGTGGGAATGCTTCCAATTGTTCCCCATTGAGCATAATCCTTGCTGTGGGCTTGTTGTATACAGCTTTTATTATATTGATAAAGGTTCCTTCCATTCCTACTGTCTCTAGCGTTTTGATCATAAAAGGCTGTTGGATCTTGTCAAAAGCTTTTTCTGCATCTATTGAGAGTGTCATGTGGTCTTGGACTTTGGACTGGTTTACATGATGAATTACTTTATTGATTTTCGTATGTTGAACCAACCTTGTGTGCCAGGGATGAAGCCTACTTGGTCCCCATGAATGATCTTTTTAATATGTTTTTGAATCCGATTTGCTAAGACTTTGTTGAGAACCTTTGCGTCTGTGTTCATCAGAGAGATCGACCTATAGTTTTCTTTTTTAAGTGAGTCTTTATTAGGTTTTGGGATTAAGACGATATTAGCTTCATAGAAGGAATTTGGTAGTGTTCCTTCCTTTGCTATTTGATGGAACAGTTTAAGGAGTATTGGTGTTATTAACTCCTTAAATGTCTGGTAGAACTCTGTGCTGAATCCATCTGGTCCAGGACATTTTTTGGTGGGAAGATTTGAGATTACTTCTTCAATTTCCTTATATGTTATATGACTATTTAAATAATTCACAACTTCCTGATTCAATTTAAGTAAGTTGTGTTTACTTAGAAATTCATCCATCTCTTTTGTGTTGTCAAACTTCACAGAGTATAAGTTTTTGAAATATGATGTTATAATTCTCTGGATTTCTTGGGTATCAGTAGTGATAACTCCATGTTCATTTCTAATTTTGTTAATTTGGCTTTTCTCTCTCTTGCTTTTGGTTAATTTAGCTAGGGGAATATCAATCTTATTGATTTTTTTCAAAGAACCAGCTTTTTGACTGGTTGATTTTTTCTATCGTTTTCTTAATCTCGATTTCAGATATTTCTCCCCTTATTTTGCTAATCACTCTTCTACTACTTTTGGGATCAGATTGCTCTAGCTTCTCTAAAGCTTTAAGCTGCATTGTTAAGTTGTTTATTTCTGATGTTTCCGTTTTTTTGATGTAGGCATTAAGAGCTATGAACTTACCTCTTAGAACAGCTTTCATTTTGTCCCAGAGATTTTGGTAAGTTGTATTTTCGTTATTCACTTTCAGGAAATCTTGAATTTCCTTTTTAATTTCTTCCTGAATCCAGTTCTCATTCAGCATCATATTGTTAAGTTTCCAGGAGTTAGTGTATTTTCTGTTGTTTGTTGTGTTGTGGATATCCAGCTTTAGGCCATGGTGGTCTGACAGGGCACAGGTTAGAATTTCAACTTTTTTGTACATGTGTAGATTCGTTTTGTGGCCCAGTATGTGATCTATTTTGGAGAAAGTTCCGTGTGCTGCTGAGAAAAATGTGTATTCTTCTGTGTGTGGGTGAAAAGTTTGATAGAGATCTGTAAGGTCCATTTCTTTAAGGGTTTGATTAAGGTCCAAAGTGTCTCTATTAAGCTTTTGACCTGTTGATCTATCCCATGTTGAGAGGGCGGTGTTGAAGTCCTCAATAATTATCGTTTGTGGGTTGATTTCTTGCTTTAGACGCTGTAGGGTTTTCTTAATGAATGTGGAGGGGCCCGTATTGGGTGCATATATGTTCAGTATTGTGATGTCTTCCTGGCGAATTTGTACCTGTGACTAAAATGTATTATCCATCCATGTCTCTTATAATTTTCTTTGGTTTGAAGTCCACTTTGTCTGATAGCATAATGGCTACCCCTGCCTGTTTTCTGCTTCCATTAGCTTGTAGAATTGTTGACCAGCCTTTTATTTTTAGAGCGTGCCTATCTTTTGTGGTGAGATGGGTTTCCTGCAGGCAGCAGATTGATGGATTGTGATTTTTAATCCAAGTTTGTAATCTGTGTCTCTTGGTCGGTGAGTTAATTCCATTAACATTTAGTGTTATAATGGAGAAACTATTTTTAATTCTAGACATCCATTATGTTTAGTAGTTTTTATAAGTATATTGCTTCGCTTTTAATGATGTTATACTTGCCTTCTGTTCTCCTGGATATGCCTGTTTTTTTCTTCACGCTTGAGTATCATTTCTAGCATTTTTTGAAGGCTTGGTTTGGTGGACATGTATCCCTTCAAGTTGTCTTTGTGCTGGAATATTTTTCTTTCTCCCTCGATCATGACGGATAGTTTTGCAGGGTAAATCAGCCTGGGTTGACATTTTTGCTCATTCAATACTTGAAGTATGTCTCCCCAAGCTCTTCTTGCTTTTACTGTTTGGACTGAGAAGTCATTTGTTATTTTAATAGGTTTACCTTTAAAAGTGACTTGTTTTTTCTCCCTTGAAGCTCTCAGCACCAGTTCTTTATCTTGAATGTGGAGTGTTTTAACTATTATTTGCCGTGGGGTGCTTCTGTTTTGGTCATATCTGTTTGGGGTGCGGAATGCCTCTTGTATATGGATGGGCCTCTCTTTTTTAGATGAGGAAGTTTTCCTTGATGATCGTTTGAAAAATTTCCTCAGGGGTGGTATTTTGAGATTCTTGCTCTGGTATTCCATGAATACGCATGTTGGGCTTCTTCAGGGTGTCCCATATCTCCTGGATATTTCTCTCAAGCATCTTTTTGGCTTTAACAATCTCTTCCATTGAGCTGGTTAATACTCCCACTTTGTCTTCAAGATTCGAAATTCTGTTTTCTGCTTCATTAGTTCTGCTGATAAGACTCTCTGTGGAGTTCTGGGTTGAAGATAACTTGTCTTTTAACTCAGTTTTAAACTCTGCTTGAGTCTGCTTTAACTGCTCTATGCCAGTTTTTGATTCTTGCACTGTTTTTCTCAACTCCTCCAAGTGTCTGTTGTGTTCCTCCTCAAAGCGATTGATTCGATTATGTAATTCCTCCCTGATTTCCTCTTTCATAGTATTGAACATGGTAATGATCATATTTTGAAGATCGTTATCCTGAGTCAGGCTTTCTTGGCCATTTTCCATGGGTTTGTTCTGGTTGGAGTCTAACATTATGGGATTAATTTCTTCAGTGGGAGATTTGTTTACTGGAGTGTTGTTTCTCATGGATTTGCACTTTGACTTTGGCATTGTCGTTTTAACTCTTAAGATCTTTTAATTTCTGTGCGTTTTTCACTAAACTGAATTATTTGGCCTGGGGCTCTAGGGGTTGGCGGGGACTGAGCTTACCTGGGTCCTGAAGAGGTGAGGCCCGCCTGGACCTCGCGCGCGTTCCGGGCGGCGGAGTTGAGGGGAACGGGGGATGGGGCATCGGCGGGGCGCTATTTAATCCTGGGGCACCTGAGGGCGGGGCCGGGTGCAGAGGGGGTGCCCTCTCCTCCTCCCAGGCCCTGAGCGCAAGGCTCAGGCTGGATGGTGGGAGGAGCTGGGTACACTAGGGCGGCCTGGGGCTCTGGGGGTGGGCGGGGACCGAGCTTACCTGGGTCGAGGCGCAGTGAGGCCCGGCTGGACCGCGCGCGTGCGTCCCGGGCGGTGGAGTGGAGGGGAAGGGGCGGTATACCTAGATTTTTTTATCTTTCTCAGTTGAAACTCTATACCCATCAAATGATGATTTGTCATTTGATTTTTTTATAATAAACTATTCTAACAGGTATATGATAGTTCATTGTGATTTGAATTTGCATTGCCTCTCAAGAGTAATGATGTTGAAAAAAATTCACCTAATGGAGAGTTTTGTGTCTTCTTTTGAGAAATGTCTATTCTAGTCCTTTATTCATTTTTATTGGGATATTTGAGAGAGAGAGAGAGATGAAATTTTAATGAAAAGTAACTTAAGTACATTGTCCAAGGTCTAAACATCACAGAGATCAAGGAGGGAGGGATTGAATCTAGGCCTGCATGATTCCAAATTTGATGTGCTTTCCATAAAGTAAATGCTGTTAGGAAAGAGATCTTATCCTCCATTTCCACATCCTGAATTTTAGATTAACTGCAGGAGGGAACAAATCTAGTGATGTGATAATTTCTATATATGTTTTTACTCTGTTTATGAAAGCTTTTTTTGTGAAAAAAATCTTTCTAGGGATGCATCTAAACAACTGATTTTTGTTGTTGTTGTTCTTTGCATTCATAGAACTCCTTAGAAGAGACTGAAGAAGGTATTGATGACCTAGTGTCCTCCCGGTTTTCTGCTAACACCCACAGTCTGGCAAGTGGCCTGTCAACTGTAAGCAATTTTCTAGCTCATGTACAAATTTCCTTCTCTTGTTCATTTACATTTCCAAAGGAAATGGGATTTTGTGATAATGAGACCAAAGCTATTCTTGCTTGCTCTTGTGCACTTTTCCCTAATTTTTCCTTATTTCTTCCATGATTCTAACCAGATTTTAAAGAACTGGAAGAGAGGCATCTAAAGCTTCCCAGCATGAGGAAATAAGTGTTTAAGGAGACAGAAATACTAATTACCACGACCAATATTTCATGCTGTATAAGCCCATTGATACTCCCAAAAACATGCACAATTATTTCATAATTAAGAAAAGGTTAAATCCCTTCATTTTCTAAATTTAGGTCTAGTCTCTAAGTTACATCACTTCTTTGTTGATAAGTTTCTCTGACACCATTTGCCACCTCCAACTGCTTTCCACAGTGCTGCCAGACATTTTCCTATGAGACACACCTACTCAGCTTTCTCTCCTACTCAAAAATCTATCCAGATCTTCCCACTGCCTACAGAGTAAGATTCCTTTCTTATCTCTGTGGACAAGAGGTGAAGCCTTTCAGAACCCTTATATCATTGTATCTGTGTACCTAATAATTTTCTTGGTTTCTCTGATTTCTCTTGCTCTTTTTCTCTTTGTCACTGGATAATTTTCTTAAAGAATTCTCAAGCACGATCCGATAGGAAGAGGACCTACCTAAATGTGCCTGATGCTGATTCAGACACTGTGAGTTTTCAACCTTTCTTTTTCCTTCTTCTCAGCTATACTTGACAAATACCATGGTTGGTGAAATATAACTAAATATACATATCTCACATTTTCCTGTTTTCTGATTTGTCTACAATTAGCCAGAGGTTTTCTTTGGAAAAGATTCATGCATTATCAGATATCAAGTATTCTAATTCACTAAATGTTAGAACCTGAATGTCAATCAAAAGACACATGTTCAAGTGATTTATCATTAGCATTTTATGTCACAACCTCCATTTGGTAAAGAGCAAAAAATTTGATTAAATGTTGTTATAATTACCATATATTCTCCTAAACTTCAGGTTCCATGTGTCCTTAAATTTTCTATTCACAGAGACTGCCAGTTTCCAGGAGTCCCTCGAAGTATATGGTTACAGAGGGGCATGCTGAGAATCTAGCTTAGTCATACAGAGAGATAGGGTGTTGAGATCAGGCACTCCTCTGATTAGAATCCTGAGACTTTATGTCTTGATACTGCCAACAATTTTGAGAGCAAGAGTTTCCTTATGTGTAATGTAAGGGAGTTATAACTGGTCTGTAAAGATCTTAATACTTAACATAATATTCAATGAGATCAGCAATATTGTGTAATGTTAAACAGAGACTACAAAACCTCCATTCATGGATTCCCTAGGATCATAGTATCTTCATGGAAATACCAGGTCAAAATTAACAACTGACTTGCTCATTTCTGAAGTCATTAAATCCAAACAATGTGACAAACACTCAACTTAATATCCATTTGAAAAATAATACAGGTAAATAATACTTTTTATTTCAGTCTTAAAGAACATCAACATTTACTAATAGGATGTGTGTCTTGCTGAGCACTATACAATTTCTCAAATCTAGAAATTTGATTAGCTATCACAAGGGTGATTTTCTCTCTCTCTCTCTCTCTCTCTCTCTTATTTTTGGAAGTATCTCACTATGTTGCCCGAGCTTATCTTAAAGTCACCATCCTCACATCTCCATCTTACAAGTGCTGAGATAAGAGGTATATGCCAACACACCTGGCTACTAAATTGATTTTTATGAAATATTTCCTTTTGTTGTAAATTCATGCAAATTCATACAGATGGAAATTCATTAGAAAAAATAATAAAGTAAAATATAATTATGATACTATGAATTACTATTTAATATTTTACATGGAGTTTTGATGCATGTTGCTCTGATTGTGTTTGCCTTTAATATTATGTAGTGCTCTCATGAGTTTCCTTTTTTTGCATGCAGATATAGGCATGTGTGTGTCTGTGTGTGTGTCTGTGTGTCTGTGTGTCTGTGTATATGTCTGTGTGTATAAGATGGCACTATGTGTTTGCCTGTGGAGGTCCAAGGATGACTTCAGGAATCATCCTGGATTACTTCTACCTCCTATTTAAGCAATAATTTCTAAATAATAGTACAATTCTTGGTTTGTGCTCACCTTTCATTTCAGCTTAAGCAATCTCTGTTAGAAGCATAATGTATTTGCCAAAACCAAAAATAAGTGAAAGGTAGACAATAGTTAGATGCATATGTGTAGGTTTTTAACTATATGTCTATCCATCCATCTATCATCTATCTGTATCTATATGAAAAATGGAACCTCTGAGTATATTTATAGCTCTATAGTTCTTGCTTCTCAGTGGTTCATAAAGAGAAGTTATGAAAATGTTGAATCACTTATGGAAGATTCCCAAGGTCTTCATGAATGTCCCTGGTCTTTTGTATCAATCATGTTACCAAGATACAGAATCTTCATTTTTAGCACAGAATGATAATTCTGTTACTTTAAAAAAAAAACTATATAGCTCATGTCACTAATGTCTTGTCAAAATTTTATTCATTCTACCCAAAATTTGTTTTCTATTCATTCATTGGTCTATGACTTGTTGGTGTTATAGTTTGGTTGTTACTATTGCCTAGAATTTCAAATATGAAATATTTGCACTATGTATATAGCCATACACTCAGTCAAGGAATCTCTACCTTGTGAATATGCGATGACCTTCTGGCATGCCTTTATTAAAGCTGCAGAAGTGGTTCCTTATAGACTGGTGGTATGCACTTTGTGAATACCAGAGAAAGAACCTGTATGGCTTTTCTTAACCCAGAATATGAGACAAGCTTTTTTCCCCTTATCAATGCATTCTAAGCTTTAACGTGGATTTAATTTGGACCTATCAATAAAAAGCAGACATTTTCAGTAATGGAGAGGCAAGGTTATATAAACAGTTCCTCAGTGATCCTGAATTTATTAGAATAAATGAATAAACAGATTCTGCTAAAAGAGTTATTTCCTCTCTCAGCAAGTTCATGGCCTCCCTTACTAATGAAAGTAGGTATGATGTCCTGTCTTAGGAATTTCGAACACCAGCAAGCAAACAAGCAGAGCCACAGGACTTACATCCTTTACTTTAGCGTCCCCTCCTTGTTACAAAGGAAAGTAATTAAAGTTGAATGTGAGTGGTGGACTTTTGTGAAGAGTCTTAGAATAGCACAGGGTGACTTCTTTATTTTATTTGTTCCAGACTAGTCTTAATAGCATGATGAGTGTTTACAGTGAAACAGGAGACTATGGCAATGTGAAAGTCAGTGGTGAAATCCTTCTCCATATCAGCTACTGCTACAAAACTGGTGGGCTCTATATTTTTGTCAAAAATTGCAGAAATTTGGCCATAGGAGATGAAAAGAAGCAGAGAACAGATGCGTAAGTACACAGCATGTTTCTCATACTACTTCAAGCTGTCTTCTTTATCCCAATGCACTTTTCTTTTTCAGAGAACATTAACATGCTTCTCTTAAGCACTTTCTCAGAGAGTTAGTTGTAACTTGCCTCCTATATCTTGCTTCTAAACATTCTCAGAATTATGAAGATAACATTGTATACTTGATTCCTTTATTTATAAGAGTCTGTTACTCCAGATGATTCAGGGATGACAAATTTAGAGTTTACTAGAGGCCACTCTTGAAGGAAGAAGGCTGACATGTTGGCACATCCAGGATGTACAAGAGTATCATGTTGACTTTTGTTCTGGGAAATCTTCCAGATAAAAATTACCAAATGGTTATTCAATAGAACAACTCGAAAGAACAATTTTGAGGCTTTTGTAATTGTGGGGATTATATATAAAGATGTTTCAGGGTCCAAAACCAGCTGTCACGTTCAGTAATATACTAAAAGGACCCCCAGTGCTGTGTGTGTAGTTAGATGGAAGACGCACAAGAAATAAATTCCTGAAGCAACCAAACTCAATCATCCAACATTCCTCCTCTCTCAAAGGAGTCACAGGAGATGTACTTAATTCTTGTGAAATGGGAAGCTTGTTACAGACTTCAGCTGGTCACATACCAAATTTCCAAATTCTCAGAAGGAAAACACATGTTCAATGTAAGTTTTATTGCTTGTCACACCATTTACATACAATGAGCCACTTTTTAAAAACACTTTTGAAACATTAGCAGGAAAATCAAAGTTCACAGGTTCACACCAAGAACTGAACCTTCAAACAGTCTAATAATGGCAGTTTTGGGAATTCCATGCTAATATTTTTCTGCATAAGAGAAAATGTTAATGTAAGAAACAAGTTGAGGGGCTGGAGAGGTGGCTCAGGGGTTAAGCCTCTACCTTGCAGGTGGAAGGTCCTGAGTTCGGATCCTAGACCCCACGTATAGACGCCGAGCGGAAGCCAGGGCAGCCTGCGTTTCTGGTCCTGGTAGGGCGGAGCCTGTGAATCCCGGGGCAGAGTAAACAAGGAGGTGGAGGCGGTCCATGGTGGTTCCCGAATTCGTCCGTGGTTCTACACATATACATACACATATGCACACACACATGCACGCACAATTGAATAAATAATAAAAAAATGTTTAAAAAAAAAGAAACAAGTTGATAGGGTCTATTCTAAGATTCCTAAGGCAGACAAATGAATGGATACTAACATTGTATTTGTCTACCTGTTTTTCAACTAAATTTTAGAGAGCTATAAGTCAAATGTAATTATTTTGATCCAACATAGAAAAGAACCACCTGAAGCCTCAGTAGATGTACTTGAAAATTCTGATACTATAGATTCCAGTCTTGTGCATTTATACTACTGCGATGTCCCTGCCTGAAGAGATAGCTGGCTCAGATCAAGGTGTTCTGTGAAATTGCTGTCATGACTTTGGGTCATCATTTCCTGTTTCTTCTTTTCCACTGTTTTCTTCCATTTACTCATTACAGTTGATCTTGATCCCAGAAGATAGAAACAGGAATAGAGAAATAGATGCCCTAGAAAATACTGTGAGACAATTGATATTGGTGACATTGCATTTATGGGGCAAAACCATATGTCTGCTGTTTATGTATGTCAATCAATTTAATTCTCAGAACTTGTGATACCACTACTATTATCTCACTTTTTACATTAGAGAAAACAAATACAGGAAAGTTAAAATGTTGCTGTCATCCAAACCGATGACTCATGTGGTGGATGATCCAAACCATTTTTCTTGGCCTCAAAGCTCATTCTTTACCAATGTACTTCACTGTTTCTTTCTTATTGACAATTCAGAAATGTATCTATGGAGCCCTATTATGTAAGCTGCATTCTCTTTAGTCATATCCCTCTTATTTCCTCCTCCATTACTTTACACTCACTAAGTCCTTAAATCTTTCTTGAAATGTTTTACAATTACTTTGATTCTTTTATTATTGCAGTTATGTCAAGTCATACCTTCTTCCAGACAAGTCCCGAAACAATAAGCGCAAGACCAAAATCAGAACAGGTACCAATCCAGAATTCAACGAAACATTAAAGGTAAATAAATATTCTCATAGTGATTCATCACATATTAATTATAACCTCATTGCCTTAGAAATAACTATGGTTTGAACACAGTGCCTCACACTTGTAATTCCAGCACTCATGAGGCCGAAGTAACAGTTCAAGACCAGTCTGAGGTACATAGTAAGTTCCATACATACATACATATGTACATACATAGTGAGTTCTATACTCACATAGTATAGAAAAGACACTGTCTCAAAAAAAGATCCTCCCCCCCAAAAAAAGAAGAAGGAAAAAGTGACTACAATGAATCTTTTATTTGTATGCCAAGGCTTGTAAATGTTTTAGAACACTGGAATTTCAAAAAATCATTGGCTTTCCCAATAATTTTTGGAAAACAAAACAAAGCAAACAACAAATAAAACCCATGGACTACTCTTTCTTTGTTTATTCTGTGTCATTGCCCAAGTTGTGACTTAAATTGAGATGATCCAGAAAAATTGCAAATTACATCAAAGCTGTTTTATCAAAGCCAGATTTACTCTTAAGATATCTGGTTTTTTTTTTTTTTTAGTGTACCTATGTGTTAATGTGTGTAGAACAAGGCACTATGTGTGCCTGTGAAGGCCCAAGGGTGATTTCTAAAATCATACTGGATTGCTCTATCTTCTTATACTTACGCTCTGACGTTTCCCATATTCTGCCTTCCAGAGTCATAAATACAGATCCCTGCCATTTCTGTACAGCATTTTTACGTGGATCTGAACACAGGTCCTTTTGCTTGAAAGGTAAAGGCTTAACCCCTGAGCCTTTACCTCCAGACTCTGAAAATGTTTTTTAAGATTTTACCTTAAGTGAAGTTTGTTACAATTTTAATGCTAACTTGTTAGGTCACCTTGTACACATTTATTGCCCTGATAAAGCAGCATGGATATGTATTGTTTATCAGGATTTCAGAATTTTGCTAAATATTGTTATATGAATAATGAACAACGGTAATGCAGGGTAAAATTTTAGAAATCTCAGAGAATGTGTCCTAGATAAATCATGAATCAAGGACCGGACCAGAGCAGACTCCCTGCTCCTCAGGAGATGACCTGCAATACCAATCAGGATAGAGCCAAGGGCTATGCAGGAACAGCAAAACTGAGAACAACAACAAATCTTAATTTAGAACATCAGAGACCCTACATTAATCACCTAGAATCAGACCAGACAAATCTCTCCCCATCCTAAAGCTCAGGGAAATTTGCGGAAGGGGGAGGAACAATGATACGCAAGATATTCCACACAAGTTAGGGCTGCAGTAGCCATAATCGGACTTTCCATGACCTGCGCAATGACTGACATATCAATGACCCCCCAAAGTCTAGCATGGATTACAGGCACTAGGATCCTTAGAGGCAAGAGATTAACAGTCATAATACTAAAGGGGAGCCCAAGAAAGGGTTCTGGGCAATGCCACTGAGTCCTTATACCTCACTAAAATGGAGGACTCAGAGGGAAGTTTGACATTCACACAAAAGGATGCTCCAGAAAATGGGAGGGGGGAAGGAGGGAGGGTGCAAGGGGGACTGGAGACGGGTGGAGGGAGGGAGGGGACCAGGGTACCTATTAAGCTTTGTATGATTGGGAAAATAAATAAATAACAAATGGATGAATAAATAAATAAAGAACCCTAAAGAAAAGAATTCTACCCTAGAAAAACATGAATCAAGTTGTAATTCTAATGCAATTTGAATTACTAATGGGCTACTGTGCCATATCACCTATTTTTGCCATAGACCAATCTGTCCTGAGACAATTCACAGAAAAATGAAACATATTGCTAATCACAGGAAAATTTATGGAGTGGTTCTCAGAGTGATGGATTCAGAGTTCTCTATGTGGGAAAGTAGTGATGGCAGAAACCCATGAGCCTTCATCCATGAGTGTAGACATGTATGAAAACAGGTGCTGACATCAACATGGATCAAAAGGAAAATGAATACAGTGGCCATAATCAGGTAGCAAAAGAAGAGTCCAAGCAGAATGAATAAATACAGTGATAGATAAGTTTAGTGAACAGAAAGCCAAATGTAATCATGATAGTAATAGTAGAGACAGGAATAAATACAAATCCAAGGTCAGAAATTGGGTCAATCTGAAGTGAGTATCAGATGATGGCTCCACAGAACAAACAGAAGATTAGAGAATGTATGGGCATGCGACTCCTAGTAACATTCTCCTGGAAAAGGAAATGCCGGCCCATCAATGTCTTCTTTCTGTTAAACCTAGGTATATTATTTTTCACTTCTGTGTTTAGGCTAGGCTTTGGTGCCTAAGGATTTGTCATGTCTTATATATTTCTTTTTTAATAAAGATAAAAAGAGAAATTGAATATTGGTGCTTTCAATCCGGAGCTACAAAGTAGTTGTGAAAAAAATAACTAAGCAAATGACAAGTTTTGGGCCAGGAAAATGGCTCGGGGATTAAAGCCTTGCAAGTAAATGAAATTTTTTTAAATTTTTTAACATTTTTTATTATTATTTCCGCTCATACAAACTTAATAGGTACACCGGTTCCCTCCCCCCCTCTTCCCCCTGAACCCCTTGCTCCCATTCCCTCCCTCCCCGTCTCCCAGTGCCCCCCCCCAATTCCCAGAGAGTCCTTTATTGTGTATGCCTAACTCTCCTCTGGGTCCTCCTCTCTGATGACGTACAAGGACCCAGTGGGATTTCCCTGAACCCTTTCCTGTGTTTCCCTTAAGCATAGGAACACTACTGTGGCTGTCAATCCCTTGCCTCCAAGGATCTTGGTGCCTTTAGCCGATGCTAGACTTTGTGAGGTCAATAGTGTGTTGGACATTGTGCAGGGCATGCAAAGTCCTATTATGATTGCTTCAGCCCTAACTAGTGTGGAGAATCTTCAGATCATTGCTCCTCCCATCCTTTTGCTCTTACAATCTTACCGCCCCCTCTTCCGCAAATGTCCCTGAGCTTCAGGATGGGAGAAGTAAATGAAATTTTGATCCTCATTTTCCAAGTAAAAATTCCAGGTTGATATCACTGTGACCATGGCGTGCAATTCTGGTCTTGAGTGTCAGAGCCTGGGAAACCCCAGAGCAAAACAATAAGGAAATAGAACAATTAGATGACTCTGGGTATCATCCTTGGACCTTCACAAGTACACATACACTCAAGTGCATAATTGCACAACACACATATACACATGCACACTGTTGCAGTCCGCCTGCATGGTTGCTGATAAATGACCAGAACACAGCTTAAGGGAACAAGGAGTTTACTTTCTTACGACAGTCCGGTTACAGTTCATAGTCCAGCTTGACAGGAGAGCACACACCAACACCAGGGCCGAGGGAACTGGCCACCATAACGGCTGAGAGATGGACGATCCTTACTTGCCAGACCAGCATGTCTGGCCAAGTGAACAGAAGGATGCCAACTCTCTCAACCAGCTCTCTGTGATTTATCCAGGGCCTAATCCCACCCACCATGGGCTGGGTCTTCCCCAGCAGCTAGACAATCTCCTTCAGGTTTGCTCTGGGCTTAACTCAACCATACAACTGTGCCCAGAGCTCAAACCCTCAAGAGTCAAGTTGACACCTGTGCTTAACTATGACACACACACACCATGAATACATGCATAGATGCAAAAAAGTAAGCTTAATCACCTAATACTTTCTATACTATGTCTGGAGATTATTCTTTGATACCAAAATAATTTGCTTTGATATCATTCATTTTTCAGTCTGAGATAAAATGTTTATACAAAATAGTGTCAGAGATAAAGTCATTTTTATTTGTTTGTTTATATTGTTAATCCCAATGATCTCAAAATGGTGGAAGTTTGTACCTGTCCTAGAATTGGGCAGAACCCTCTTTGTTTTAAATCTCATTTGTAGTACACCATCAGCCATACTCAGTTGGAAACAAGAACTCTACAACTCTCTGTCTGGCATTATGATCGGTTTGGACACAACAGCTTCCTTGGAGAGGTGGAGATTCCTTTTGACTCATGGAACTTTGAAAATCCATGTGATGAATGGTTTGTGCTTCAGCCCAAGGTAGGAAATACTTCCAGATTAGTCAAACTACTATACAAAATTGATGTCCCAATCCTGCAGAACCCAAAGTACTCCAAATTTCAAGTAATAATCTACAAAGATTAGCAGAACAATATTTGAGATAATATCATTGTGAATATTTTCTTTAGAAATTTTTCTTTAATACACATCATATAATGTAAGCCATGTAATTTTACATTATCTATTTTTATTGCTAATGTTTCTCCATGGATAATCAAAAGGAACACATTGAATGATCCTATTAGAATGAGACATCTTTGTTTTCATATAGGCAAAAACAAATTGATAGAGCATAACCAAAATTGAAGTATTGTCTTTGTTTCTCATTGTCAGTAATTTAGAGCATTATCTGGAATAGTTTTTCTTTGGTTCACATGATAGAGTGGCTATCAGCCAAAGTATCTTAGTTCCTACTTTTGGGATCATAAAACAGGACTTGAATTATAGTCAGGAAAGCAAACTTAAGACTTCTTCTCAAAATTAAATACCAATGTAGTCTAGCATATTCTACTCTAGATCAACAGTGCCTTGAAATCACTAATAGAACTAATCTCTGTGTATTTGTAGTCAATTTGTAGTTAGAAAGTTGGGTGAAATGATCATATTTATGCTGCCAGAGCTGATTCATTATTTTGAAAGTCTCTCTCTCTCTCCTCTCCTCCTCCCTTCTCTCATCTCCCTCTCTCTCTCTCTCTCTCTCTCTCTCTCTTTCTCTCTTTGCTCTGTGTGTGTGTGTGTGTGTGTGTGTGTGTGTGTGTGTGTGTGTGTTCCCGTGTGTATCAAAGGGCAGTATGTGTGCCTGTAGAGGCCCAAGGGTGATTTCAGAAATAATCCTTGATCATTCTACCTCTTCTTTACTTTCTTCCAGAGTTTTCTAGACTCTGTATTTCAGGGCCAGAAATGCAGGAGACTGCTATTTCTGCCAGGTGTTTTTTTTATGTGTGATCTGATATCCAAGCTCAGCTATTTCTCCGTCACCCAGAGATGATTCTTTATATGCAGAGGCAAAAGATTATTTTAGTCAAATCAGACTTAACTTAGTAAAATACTGACTTCTCAACTACCTATGCAACCTCCGGGCAAATTACTTTCTAAGTGTGATGTATAATCAACAGTCTAATACCCATGTTGTATCTCTTAGACTTTGGATATTTAAGACTGTTATCTCTCTTAGGAGGTTTCTTTGAGACCTGAATAAGCCATTTTCTATAGCGCTATCAGCATTTTGTCTGACACATTGTAAGCTCTTAAAAAATACTGGGCAGAATTTGCTTTGGCCATGAGTTTAATACAAATTGGCAAATTTTATCATGGTTTCGGGGTCAGTTGTGTCTCTTTTCTTTGGCTTCAGTTTCAAGGTCCATATATTGTTAGCCTTCTTCACTGGCCCCAGGCATGATGCACTTGAGCGTTAGTTAGTAGTGGTGGTAGTACCTGTGGGTTTCTCATTCTAGCATCATACTGTCCATTAAAAGAGAAAAATCCTCTCCTTCCAACAGTCAAAACAATGCCTAGTTCTCTGAATTTTTATTACATTACCTGCCTAATCTTAGGTAACAACTGTGGCCAAGGAGATAAGATGTATTTGGATGGCATGAAACATCACAACATACTCTGTTCCTAATGGTGAGATTGCCTCAAAAGAAATCCAGATCCAGTTCTACTAAGGAAAAACTAAGGAATACTAACAGCAAAACCAAATGACATTCTCTATATCATTGTCAATGGCAGCTGTCACTTAGTAGTAATTGCCACACTGAATAATATGTTTCATCCCTATTTTATAGATAAAGAAAATATGACTTAGAAATTAAATCTAACTTGCTGATGAAATCTCACTGCTGTTGGCTTGAAACCTAGTATACATTACTCATAGAGCATCTTTAGGAGGAATAGTTGGGCTGCTGTGTTACAATTAACAGTAAAATAAAAACTTTAAAAGTCTCAAACATAACAGTAAACATATGACCACCATGAATGTGATAAAGAGGGAAATTCATTTTTACTAGCAAATGAATCCAAACAATATTACCCTGATGCTAAAAATAAGAAATATTTATTCATGTAGCATTGAGTTGTTTGTATAAATCGTTGAATGAAAAGTTTACCCACCTGGATTGCTCTACCTTCTGTCTTGCAGGCTCAGAATTACAGGCCACTACTGTATTTACTCAGCATTTTTAAGTGGGATCTGGACTCCGTCTTGTCCTGCAACCCCACTAGTTTCATGTCAGTTCATTTATCACCTTGCGCCCGGGTGTGGCTCTTGGTCAAATTACAAACTGCTGGTTTATTGGTCTGGTCTTGTGGGGGATAGGGGGGGGGGGGGGGGGGTGTGGTGGGTGGGTGGCGTGTTGGGCCAGTGTCACAGTGCGGCATTATTGTTCAGGAGGCATTCACGTCTACTATGTGGTCACTGGTGGTGTTTGGTTGCAGTCTGGGGGGGGGGGGGTGGGTGGTGTGGCCACTAGGTCTGTATCTTTGCCCTCTTCTAATAGTTTAGTTTATTCCAAATCCCTCTTGCTATGACTTTGCAATCCAGACCATTTTGGAGCCACTAACATCGGCTGCTTCTACTGTCGAACACCTGAGCTGACTTGTGAGTTTTATCGGCCCACTGCGGGTCTGATAACTCTAACTGATCTTGATCCCTCTACTGTCTGGTGCTTGTTTTTCATACTCAAGAGCTTAGCTTGAAAAAGGTGCCCACTTGTTAGAATTTTTGTTTATGGTGGTTGATTGTGTGGTTTTGCGCTAATGTGATAGGTTTGTGGTGGTGATGGGGGGGGAAACAGCAATTAGATATGGGTGTTTCGTAGTTTGACCCAGTTTCAGTGAGTCCCCCAGAGGGTGGCGGGGGGTGTGGGTGTTGGGGTGTTGGTTGTGGTGTTTTGTTGGTTTGTTGTGGTGGACAAAACTGTTATATCATGGGCTGGGGATGAATGATTAGGTAGGTGGGGGTTCGGGGATATCAGATCATAGTGAAAACTTTCTTGATGCAAATGAAGGTTTGTGTTTGAACAAAGCAAAGCAAACATCATACGCAATGAAGATTTGCATTTGAACCAATTACAGTAGCTCTCCTATGCAAATGAAAGTTTCTGTTTGTACAAATAACAGCATAAACAATATTGCAAATGAGTGTGGGGGTTTGTTGGGGGGGGTTTTGGCGGGCGGTGCTTGAGGTGGGTGTGCGAGGCTGGAGTGGGGTATGGTTTTGGTCTGTGTTGTGTGGACGAGGAAGGGGATGGTCGGGGTGAGTGGGTGTGTGGTTGTGTTGGGGTGTGTGTGGGGATGGGCGCTAGGGGAGTTCGTTGGAGGGTAGCGTGTGTTGGTGGGGGCGCGATCATTGTCAACGGAGATGGGGCTAATGAATCCCTGTGTTCTCTGGCGTGGGTGGGGTGGGGCTGGGGGGGGGGTTGATGAGGGTGGGGTAGGCGCGTTTGGGGGTGGGATGGCTGTGGTGTTTTGGGGGTGGATAAATGTGCAGTGGAGGATAACAGGAAGGACGTAAATGAAGGGAGAGAGGCGGGGTTTTTGTGGGTGTGCCAAAGTTAATGTGGTGTGGTGCGGTGTGGTTGGGGTTGATTGAACCAATGTTGTGCATCGAAGCGACGGGGATGTGCGCGGGGCGGGTGGGCACCAAGGTGTTGGGGGTGGGCTGTGGGGTGCAAGGGGTTCGTATTGTTGTGGGTAGGGGGGTGTGGGGGGGGGAGAGAGGGGTTGTGGTGGGGGAGTGGTGGGGGGCGAAAGATTGATTTTGGTAGTTTTGTGTGATGCAATGAGAGCAAAATCTTATGTAGATGAATAAGTTTTCACCAATCACAAAAAACTTTGCATGAAAATTAGAATTTCTTGCACCAGAGAAAAACACTTATGATAATGAGTATTTGCATTAATTACAGACAGCTTGCTAAACAAATGAGGGAGTGTTTTCACTAACCACAACATTGCCCTGTTTCAATAATCACAGCAAAATTCACATGTAAATGAAAGTTAATGGAAAAGAGATGAAGTGTGTTTGCACCAACCACAGCATTGCCCTATTTCACCAATCACAAAAAAAATTCTTGTGGAAATGAGGGCTTGTGTTAAACCAATCACATCAACTTTTGTACACAAATGAAAAATTCTGATTTCAACAATCACAGCATTATTCTTTTGTACAAATCACAGCATCTTTTCCATGCAAATGAGTTTTTATGTTTGCACTAATCATTACATTGCTATTTTGCACAAATCACGGCAACATTCTTATGCAAATGAGAATGATTGCACCAATAGGAGAATTTCCCTTTGTATGTCAATGAAGGTTTCTGATTGCACCAGTCACAGAATTATACTATTTTTAAATAATCACAGCAACCTTTTTATATAAAAGAGGGTTTGTGTTTGCGCCAAAATATTACTTTTTTGTTTCAACCAAAACAAACGTGTAAATCAGGCTTTCCAATTGCTCCATTCACAGCATTGCACATTTGAACTAATAGGGCAATATTCTTATGCAAATAAGAGTTTCTGATTGTACCAATAACAGCATTATTCTTTGCACCAATTACAGGAAATGCAAATGAATTTTTATATTTGCAAATTCAAATAAGGGTTAATATGTCAATAAAGAATTGCGTTTGAACCAATTATAACATTGTCTCTACAAACTTAATCACAACAAACTCATGTTCAGAATGTTGGTATTTGTACCAAGCAAAAAATATTTTTATGCAAATAAATGTGTTTGCACCAATCACAGCAAAATTACTATGTCTAAGAATACTTGTGTATACCTACTCAAACTAATCTTTTCAAACAAATGAATGTTTGTGTTTTTATTGATAAAGTATTGTACCAATTACTGTAAGTTTTGATAGAAATGATTGTGATTACAGGAATCACACTATCACTATTGTTTTACACCAATAAGAACAACATTCTCATGTAAATGAACTTTTATCATTGTACCAATCAGATTTTTGCACCAATCACAGTAAAAGTCTAATGAAAATGAAGGTTTCTGATTTTCCGAATCAGACCAAATTCCTTATGCAAATAAATTCTTACCATTGAACCAATTAGAACATTTTTCTGCACCAATAACAGCAATCTTCTCATGCAGATGAGGGATTCTGATTTTACCAATCAGACCATAATTTTTATTCAAATAAACTATTAGAATTGTGCCAAAACAATTGTTGTTCTTTGCCACAAATCACAGAAATGTTCTGATGCTAACGAGGTATTTAGATTTCACAAATCACAGCACCATTATGCAAACCAGGTTACAGAGCTTGCACCATTCAAAATATTGTTCTTTTGCAAGAATCACATGAGGGTTTATAATTTCAACAATGAGAGCAACCTTTTATTCAAATGAGGGTTTATATTTGCCTATCAAACAAAGTGTTGCTCTTTTGTAGCAATTAGTTAGGTAAATGAGTGCTTCTGATATCACCAATCAGAAAAAGTAAGGTTTCATAATTAAACCAATCAGGATGTTACTGTTATACGATGTTACTGTTATATACCAATCAGATCAACCATCTAATTCAAACAATTTTTTTGGTCTGACTGCACCAATCTAAAGTATGCTTTTTTGCAAATGACGTTTTCTGATTACACTAATCACATTCCCATTATGATTTCAGGAGTGTTTATACCAACATCAGGACCTGGCTATACCATTTCCTCAAGAAGCTTTTAGTTTGCCAGTCTGCCTAATCTCAGCCAACTCTATTTATCCATCTGTTTATGCAGTGGTCCCACACATTATGACCTGGGTCTTCTCACATCAATTAAATAATCTTCTACAGTATTGTTCAAATTAACTAATTCTTCACAAGAGTAGCCAAAGGCTTGACCTTCAAGAATGAAGTTGGCATCTGTAACTAATTACCAAAACTCCTTTCCTCAAGGCAATTAGAACAAGAGAGAAGCCAGTTAGGAATTTGAATTGTCCTCTACCCCAATAATATAATGCATAATGTATAATGTATAATATGATATAATAATGTATAATATGTATAATGCATAATATGATGTGGTCATCCCTAGAAACTTGATATTTTAGTAGATTATCCAGCTAAGGAAGTTGAGTGCTAGAAACAAGGACTGATTTCCATATTAAAAAGAGATAAAGATTTTCTATTCAGAAATACCAACTTCAGTTTGCAGTGGAAATGATGCAACAGTATACTTCTTTCTTATTGCTTATTGTATTACTGGAAGGCCTTCAGTATCTGGCATTTGTTTATGCAAAGAAGCCAGTAAAAAGGCTGGTGCAGACAAAGAATTTATGTCAAGCTTAAGTACTATAAAGTAGTTTGATGGTGTAACTTGCATTTTCTGCCTGACACAAGACTACTTATTACATATAACTCATTATCTTTCTGAAAGGCATGTTTGGTAGTTAGACAAGAAGTGTTTGTCAGAACAAATTGCCTTTGAAGCCTTCTCAGGAGGTGTGATTATACAAACAAGGACCTCCAAAAATCAACAGTGAGCTTAAATGGTTTTTCAAGGAAACATTTCCGTCATTTCATCTTCAAGCAGAAAGTAAATTCAAGTTGCTATGGAATTATTTCCTGGCTAAAAGCTTCTATGTACTTGGCATCTTTGGCACTATTGTCTGTAATTTATTTTCCCACCTTACAACTGCAAAGTATTTGAAGCCTCTGTTTCTTTCTTCAGTGGAAAGTAGATCTCTCATTTTGGACAGCAAAAGATACTGAGAGTCATCTGATTATTCATATCTCTGTTGAGACAGTCTCTCAGTACCTCCATATTGCTTTGGGATATTGTTTCAACCAATGTTAACTCTCATTTAGCATGAAGTAGTCACTTTATATCAATAATTAAAAGTCTGATATACGTGTGTGTGTGTGTGTGTGTGTGTATATTCCTTTCATTAATTTTACCTTTAGAGCATTATCTTCAACAATTTTAACAAGTGAGTCTAAAGTAAAATAAGAATATAAGAACACTTTCAAGGTAGACAAAAATTGAAAATATTCTTACTTTTCAATCTTTTGCACTTTTAAGCCTACTTCTTAACCAATAGTAATTTTTTTCAAATACTTGATTCTCTAAAACATTCAAATTAATTTCTATAGTGACGGTTATATTTTTACAGTAATTGGTTTACATGGTATGAACTGATCACAGCAATTCACATGGATTTTGTACAGAGGATCCTGCTCTTTGAGACAGAGAGCATTAGTCCCATGAGTTAGTTGAATACTAGCATATTAACAGTGTATCTGTTACAAATACATCTCCTGTATAGAAACTAAAATCTCACTCAAGGCCAGATGTGTTTGTGCCTTTTGTGTCCCCACAGCATATTTCATGACATTACATTTAAAATGTAAGCATTCCACATACATTAACAAAATTAAGTGGAATTGAATTCAATTCTGCTATCTTTTCTTGAGCAGAGTTTGATTAGATAATAAATATGATGATCTGGTAGGAGAAAGTGTTATTGTGGGATTTCCTTCCTGGGATACTCCAAACAACCTTCAATATAATATATATATATATATATATATATATATATATATATATATATATATGCAGGCTGTTAAGATGATCACATCTTTTTAACTTTCTTTTGTATGGTACTCTAAGCTACAAAGCATCATTGTTATTGTGTCTTTTATATATATATATATATATATATATATATATATATATATACTTTTAGCTGATAGCTCACATAACATCAATGGATCTCAATAATTCATGGGTTGAGTCTCTACTGTTATACTTTGTATTAGTATGTAAAATCTTCATATAAAACTTTTCCCCTCAACATATTTCTGTACCTAATCTTTCACCCCAAAACAAATATGGTCTGCTCTGGGTAACTAAGGAAACATAGCAAAGTAACATAAATCATGAAGGCTTAAAACAAACATACAAGTATTATATGGCATGCTTCTGTGTTCTGAGCTTTCTTTTAAGGTTTCATGCAGTTACAGCCAGATGTTTGAAGCTGACATCACTTAAAGCCTGAAATGACTGTTCAAGCTGGTTCACTTATATCTCATGCTTATTGCTGGCTATTAATGAAATTCAACTAGGCCTACAAACATGAGCACGTGCTTATGAATTCTCTCTGTTATACCTCTTATAATGTAGATTCTAAACAAGGGAGCATTCTGAGATTATCCATGCCAAGAAAGTAAACTGTCATCCTTAGAATATGGGCCAAGAAGCTGGCACACTGCCACTGCTAACATGTTCTCTCAATCAAAGAGACATAAGAGCCACTCAGATCCAGAAAGGACAAATAGTCCACCCCAAAGGAGAAAATTCCCCATACGAAAAGTTCAAACGGTGGCAACTTTTTTTAATCTGCCATAATGCTTCTTTCAATTTTTTCTACTTATTTTGTCCACGTTTGCTAGAATTTAGTGATTTGTTTTTTGGCAGAGCCCAGAATCAAGTGTATGTGAACTATACAAGAGCTGTACTACTGGTCCACACCCACAGTCTTACTAAAAATTTTAAAACAAGCAAATTTCTTATACCATGTTGTATTTGAAATAACAAGGCTGACATAAGATAGCCTGTTTTACCATAGGTACTGAATGAATTCATGACCTAATATTTTAAAGAATAAAGGAGTTTGTATCAGCTTACAGTTCTTGGTTATGCTTCAGTTGTATGGCAGAAAAGTTCATACTAATATCAGGAATCAAGGGAGGTGGCCACATCATACCACAGGAATTGCTGAGAGAGGAACATACTTTCCAAATTGCTTGTCTGTCAAATGCTGAACCCAGTCTTTCCATCTTATCCACCTGCCCAGGAAAAGAGTCCTACTCACTACAGGCTGGTTATAACCATATCAGTTACATAAGCTCTCACAGGCTTACTCAGGGCTTGCCTTATCTAACAATGCTTCAGAGGTTTGTCTAAAGGCTCACTTCTTACTTGGCACATTGACCTGTATTTAACTGATATACCACATACTTTTAAGTTTTACTCCTTGTGAGTCAACTTAATAAAATATTTTCTACACTTAAAACCACCAACAGAAATAAAAGTCAGGCAAGAATCTCTTTGGTCTCTCTCTCTCTCTCTCTCTGTTGTGTGTGTGTGTGTGTGTGTGTGTGTGTGTGTGTGTGTGTGTGTGTGTGTGTACTGCCGGAGTCTCTAGCTTTTCTGTGTGAGGGTTTGTTTTTTAACTCTCTCCATCTACTCTCTCTCTCTCTCTCTCTCTCTCTCCCTCTGAAGGTGAAGTTCTCTGACTTGACTCAGTGTGCAGGAGGATGCAGGTATCTGAGGGAAAAGCCTAAAGACAAGATACTCACCATGCTCCTTATGAGAGAAAGCATGTAAAGCTTATCTGCTCATCTGTGTATGATGTATATCACTTAGCAAGATGGCCTCCACTATTCTGACTATCACCCATTTCCCTTTGGCCAGATGGAATTTGCTCCTGATATCAACCTTCAGTACAAGGGAGAGCTGACCATTGTTTTGCGCTACATTCCCCCAGATGAGAGCCCAGTACATCTACCAGGACATCTGCAAGGTAGAGTAAAAATTAGTGACATCGACTAATGATGTGGTGTCTATTTTTTTTGTAAAATATTTTATTTTATTGAGAGAGAAAGAGAGAATGAGAGTAGAGTAGGAACATACATGCCCTAGCACACATATGGGACTCAGAGAACAACTTTCAGAATATGGGCTCCGGGGATGGAGCTCAGGTGGTCTGGTTTGTGGACAGTCATCCATACCCACTGTACTATCTCACTGATGCTTCATGGCATTCAGTTTTCACAAATAAGTCAGTGCTGATCGGGGTTTGGTTAGACTCTGTTACATTTATACAGCACTGATACAACAGAAAGGGTTAAAAGTCTTTCAGTCTTTTAGAAGTTGAGAAGTACATGCTGTATATGGAGAAGAACACGGCAGCCTCACAAAGAAAAGTTAAGGTTCATAATGAGAAACTAGCCTTGATGGGGATACTCATTTCCCATCAGGCCCAGAGATGACAAAATCTTGTGCAGAGAGGTAGAGATCTGCTGAAGGAGCAGGTTATAGGAAAATGCCCTGTGATTTGGCATCATTCATGGCTATTCCAGGAGTCTAGAGGAAAAATCTGATCTAGAACACAAAAAGGAAGAGAAAACTCAGGTGAAGACAACATACAAATCTCTCTCGTCTTTCTGCTTCCATTGGCTTTTCTTCAAATCCATGATCACCTTCTTCAGTGTATCCCAATGAAAATAATTCAATCTCCCAACCTGAGTGTTCTCATTTCAAAGGAGTATTTTGAGGACTATCTATGTTCATACATGTAAGACACTTCAGTAGTTTAAATAAAGGCAGCAGTCATGCCATGGCTATTAATCATACTGAGCACATTCCATCAGAATACATTGGGAGGTGGGAAAAGAGTTACCCCCAAAAGGTGATTGAGCCTAGGCCATACTCTCTAGAGCTGGCCTTATTAAAATTTGGCACTTTACAAGAAAAGAGTTACAGAATTTTGTTTTGCAATCAGTTCAGTATATCGAAGTAAGTCATAGAGCTTTGTTTTTGAAACACTTATGCTTGTGTCTGTTTTGCACTGTAGCTGTTTCTCAGTAAAAGTCAGAATAGTGGCCCATTCTATTCCTTTTGATACTTTCTAGGAGAGTGGCTAGAATTCTAATTATTTCATCATTTTAAATATATACAAAATGAAATCATATGCACTTATCTATTTATATTTCTATCTATATAGCTAGATAAATTTTACGCATGCATACAACAGTGTAAGGCCATATTGTCAGAAAATGAAAGCTTTTATATGTTTTTTGTAAATTTTGAAATGAAATCTAGGATTTCTCATTTCTCTCTTTTTCTTTCTTTCTCCCCTTCTTTGCTGCATAATGCAGGAAAAAAGATCTTCAAAAGGGGAAAGAAGAAAGAATCCCCTGTAATCTCTGGAGGGATACTCGAAGTGTTCATCAAAGAAGCAAAGAATTTGACAGCAGTGAAATCAGGAGGCACTTCTGATAGTTTTGTGAAAGGGTAATTTTGTTTCAGTGCATCTATCATTGATATTTATTGGAAACTAAAAGGAGCTATGATCTACAAGACAGTGATTGCTTTGAGGGTTCCACATTCTGCTTATTGAAACTGTGCTTTAGAAAAGCTACACTTAAGTGTCTGGCTCTTACATCTAAAATAATCCGGACATAAATGAAAGTACTTATGCTAGCTCTCACTGTTTTCAGTATATTACTGGAGTTCCTATCACTGTCACCCTTAAAGCTGGCAGAACTTCCCAGGAGATTAAATTTCTGAAAGAAGAAAGTATATTTTCTGTATGTGATTAACTTTTATTATACTTTGATATTATTCGGTACTTAAGATATGCACCAACAATCAAATTATTAGATGCTTGCTGGTTTGTAATCTGAGAATGTGAGCATCTTTCCTGTATATATCCATGAGACACTCCTTGAAAGAGACCCCAGGACAGCATGGTTATTTGTACCCATATGGAGCCCAAGGCAGGTTTTGGAGAATGTTGCCAATTAGATAGATATTGACGTATGTCAGGTGTGTTAACTTGACAATTGAGGGCCTAGTCTATAAGCACATCTGTGAAGAATTAGTAGCTAAGAGAAATCCTGAGCAAACCCATGGAGATTATCTAATTGATATAAGAACATCCAGTCTGTAGTAGGTAGGACTATTGCCTGGGCAAGTGGATAATATGGAGAGAGATGGAATACTTTTATTCATTCAAGCAAACACCCAAATGCACATGTACCCAGCCTCAGGTGCATTTTCAAGAATAAATGAGTTGCTCACAGAGTACCATGAAGCACCCAGATCTTTTAGTCACACAACATATTTTCAGGCTTTCTTAGCCAAATGAGCCAGGGCTGGGGGCAGTTCCTTTAATTCCAGCACTTTGGAACTTGAGGCAGGAGGATCACCTGTTTATGACAACCCTGAGCTACATAGCTGATCCAGTCTAGGCCATGCTGTCTCCAAAAATGGTGTGTTGTTCCTATGAGTAAATGAGTGCTGCCTTCATCTTCCTAGGTTCTAAGTTTGGGAAATCCTGTTATAAGGAAAAACAGATATCTGAAGATTCCCCATTAGTAAACATGTGTTCTTGAATCCTAGTCCACCTTTTCTTTGTTCTTTCTGATCTTGTATATTTAAGCACAGAAAAAATACTTTTATTGGGCCAGTGTTGTTATAGTTTACCTCCATGGCCCAATCACCCAGTTTTGTCCTCTGCTCCTTACTGTCTTCTGGGATATAAGTGTGGCTACTGACTTATGACTTAACTGTGACCTTGCAGGGTGACTTATTATCTTCTGGAAGAGTTTTCACTTATTCTTTTTGAGAAATGAGGAAACACAAATAATAAAGGATAGTACTTTGTTCTATCTTAAAAAACCTTAACTTTCCAGAGAATTTTATCTTTTATACTTAGTTATCAAAACCATTATAAAGTGATCTGAGATGTTTATTAAGGAGTGAAAGAGCAAGTGAGAATTAACTTTATATAATACTATGAAATACATATATTACATAATTATTTTAGCTGTTTGTGTGCGAAATAATCATGGTTTAAGAAAGGTATCCATTTCTTTATTTTCTATTGTGTGTGAACACTGACTGAAGGTTATTAACATAAGGCAGATATGAAGGCATCCTGATATTCAGGACACAGATTTTTTTAATTAAAAATGTAATTATACATTTTAAAAATTTTTACCAGTTCCCTCCCTCCCCCCTCCTCCCCCAGAGCCGCCTCCTCCCCCTCCCTATCCCCAGCGCCTCCCCCCCAATTCCCAGAGAGTCCTTTATTGTGTACGCCTGACTCTCCACTGGGTCCTCCTCTCCCATGACATATAAGGACCCAGTGGCATTTCCATAAGCCCTTTCTCTTGTTCCCCTTAAGCATAGGAGCACTACTATGGCTGTCAAGCCCTTGCCTCCAGGGATCTCGGTGCCCTTAACAGATGCTAGACTTTATGAGGGCAACAGTGCGCTGGACATTGCGCAGGGCATGCAAAGTCCCATTATGATTGCTTTGGCCCCAACTATTGTTGAGAATCTTGCAAATCATTGTTCCTCCCATCCTTTTGCTCTTACAATCTTACCGCCCCCTCTTCCGCAAATGTCCCTGAGCTCCAGGATGGGGAGAGATTAGGCTGGCCTAGTTCTATGTGATTGATATAGAGTCTCTGAAGTTCTGGATTGTGGTTTGTTGATTTTCTTTTGCAGTTTTCCTGCTCCTGCAATGCCCTTCACTCCATCCTGCTGGGCACTGTATGTCACCCCCTGGCCAGAGACAAAAAGCTGTTAAACTGGAGTCTTCTTATAATAGCACATTCAAGGGTAGATGTAATAAAAGTAGGAAACCTCAGTGAGGGAGGGGTCCATCACCCATTTGCAAAATGATTACTTTTTATCTGCTAGACTATATGCCCTCCCCTTCTGGTGAGATCAGGAAAGAACGTCTGTGAACTTAACCAGGTTTCTCATTACTTACTTGCAGACCTTGATGGAGGCCTATTTTCTCTGCTGTAACATGGTCCCCTCTCTCCTTGTTTCTGGTGTGGCCCTCCTACCCCATCTCTCTTGTTCATAATCCTTGCAATTACTGTGTTACATAGATTTACTTTTGAATGTCTCAATGTGGGCTGGGTGAGTTTGGTACTAGGAGCCACCTATTAGGGAGTACATACGGCGCTTAATTTTCTGGGTTTGGGATACTTCACTTAATATAATTGTTTCTAATGACATCCATTTCCCAGCAAATTGCAGTAATTCATCATTTTTGATGGCTGAGTAGTACTCCATTGTAGAGATGTACCACAATTTCCTTATCCACTCGTCAACTGTTGGACATTTAGGTTGATTCCATGACTTTGCTATTGTAAACAGTGCTGCTATAAACATGGTCGAGCTTGTGCTATCGAGGCGAACCTCTGCTGCATGGGGGGTTATTCCCAAAAGTGGAATAACAGGGTCATATGGCATTTCAATCTTTAATTTCTTTAAGAATCTCCAGACGGCTCGCCAGAGTGGCTGTATGAGCCTGCATTCCCACTAGCAATGTAGGAGAGTTCCCCTCTCTCCACATCCTCTCCAGCATTTGTCGTTGTTTGTATTGTGGATGTTTGCCATCCTGACCGGGGTGAGATGATATCTCAGGGAAGTTTTGATTTGCATTTCCCTGATGGCTAAGGAAGTGGAGCATTTTTTAAGATATTTGTTAGACATTTTAATTTCATCCCTGGTAAAGTTTCTTTAAAGTTCCAGGGCCCATTTTTTAATTGGGCCATTGTTTTCCTTGGAGTTTAGTTTTCTAAGTTCTTTGTGCACTCTGGACAGCAGAGCTCTGTCAGATATGTGGTTAGTGAAGATTTTCTCCCATTCTGTGGGTTGCCTGTGAGCTCGTGTTACAATCTCTTTATCTGAACAGAAGCTATTTAATTTCACAAGATCCCAACTGTTGAGAGTTGGTAGCAGTGACTGTGCCATTGGATGTCTGTTTAGGAAATGTTGGCCTAGCCCAATCAGCTCGAGGGAGTTCCCTATCCTTTCAACTATGGTTTTTAAAGTCTCTGGCCTTATATCAAGGTCCTTGCTCCATTTGGAATTAAGACTTGTACATGGTGAGAAGTATGGGTCCAGCTTTAATCTTCTGCATGTGGACATCCAGTTTTGCCAGCACCATTTGTTGAAGATGCTGTTCTTTTTCCATTGGATTCATTGGGCCCCTTTGTCAAAGACCAAATGGCTTTAATTTTGTGGGCTTATATCTGGGTCTTCAACCCTTATCCATTGATCTGTGTGTCTATTTTGGAGCCAGTACCAGGCAGTTTTTATAACTATGGATTTGTAGTATAGACTAAGGTTTGGTATGGTAATACCTCCAGCAGTGTTTTTGTTACTCAGGATTGTCTTTGCTATCCTGGGTCTTTTGTGCCTCCATATGAATTTGAGATTGTTTGGTCAACTTCTTTAAAGAATTGCTTTGGGGTTTTAATTGGTATAGCATTGAATCTGTATATTGCCTTTGGTAGGATGGTCATTTTTATAATGTTGATTCTACCAATCCAAGAACATGGGAGGTCTTTCCACCTTCTGGTGTCTTCTGCAATTTCTTTCCTGAGGGTTTTAAAGTTTTCATTGTAAAGGTCTTTTACCTCCTTGGTTAGGTTTATACCAAGGTATTTCATTTTTTTAGGGGCTATAGTAAATGGGATTGTTTCTCTCAAGGCTTTTTCACTTCTTTCATTCTGGGCATATAGGAAGGCCTCTGATTTTTGCACATTTATTTTGTATCCTGCCACCCTGCTGAACTTCTCAATTAGTTCCAGGAGCTTCCTGGTGGAGTTTTTGGGATCCCTCAGGTATAAGATCATGTCATCTGTAAATAGGGATAGCTTGAGTTCTTCCTTGCCGATTTGAATCCCTCTTATGTCCCTTTCTTGTCTTATGGCTTCAGCTAAGACTTCAAGTACAATATTGAATATAAGTGGTGAGAGTGGACAGCCTTGTCTAGTTCCTGATCGAAGTGGGAATGCTTTCAATTGTTCCCCATTGAGCATAATCCTTGCTGTGGGCTTGTTGTATACAGCTTTTATTATATTGATAAAGGTTCCTATCATTCCTACAGTCTCTAGTGTTTTGATCATAAAAGGCTGTTGGATTTTGTCAAAGGCTTTTTCTGCATCTATCGAGAGTATCATGTGGTCTTGGACTTTGGACTGGTTTACATGATGAATTACATTTATTGATCTGCGTAGGTTGAACCAACCTTGTGTGCCGGGGATGAAGCCTACTTGGTCCCCATGAATGATCTTTTTGATATGTTTTTGAATCCGATTTGCTAAGACTTTGTTGAGAATCTTTGCATCTGTGTTCATCAGAGAGATTGGCCTATAGTTTTCTTTTTTAAGTGAATCTTTATTAGGTTTTGGGATTAAGACGATATTAGCTTCATAGAGGGAATTTGGTAGTGTTCCTTCCTTTGCTATTTGATGGAACAGTTTAAGGAGTATTGGTGTTATTAACTCTTTAAATGTCTGGTAGAATTCTGTGCTGAATCCATCTGGCCCAGGACATTTTTTGGTGGGAAGATTCGAGATTACTTCTTCAATTTCCTTGTATGTTATAGGACTCTTTAAATACTTCACAACTTCCTGATTCAATTTAGATAGGTTGTGTTTACTTAGAAATTCATCCATCTCTTTTGTGTTGTCAAACTTCACAGAGTACAAGTTTTTGAAATACGATGTTATAATTCTCTGGATTTCTTGGGTAACCGTAGTGATTACTCCATGTTCATTTCTAATTTTGTTAATTTGGGTTTTCTCTCCCTTGCTTTTGGTTAATTTAGCTAGAGGTGTATCAATCTTATTGATTTTTTCAAAGAACCAGCTTTATGACTGGTTGATTTTTTTCCATCGTTTTCTTAATCTCGATTTCAGATATTTCTCCCCTTATTTTGCTAATCTCCTCTCTTCTACTACTTTTGGGATCAGATTGCTCTCGTTTTTCTAAAGCTTTAAGCTGCATTGTTAAGTTGTTTATTTCTGATGTTTCCATTTTTTTGATGTAGGCATTAAGAGCTATGAACTTACCTCTTAGAACAGCTTTCATTGTGTCCCAGAGATTTTGGTAAGTTGTATTTTCATTATCATTCACTTTCAGGAAATCTTGAATTTCCTTTTTAATTTCTTCCTGAAACCAGTTCTCATTCAGCATCATATTGTTAAGTTTCCAGGAGTTAGTTTATTTTCTCTTGTTTGTTGTGTTGTGGATGTCCAGCTTTAGGCCATGGTGGTCTGATAGGGTGCAGGTTATAATTTCAACTTTTTTGTATATGTGTAGATTCGTTTTGTGGCCCAATATGTGATCTATTTTGGAGCAAGTTCCGTGTGCTGCTGAGAAAAATGTGTATTCTTTTGTGCGTGGGTGAAAAGTTCGATAGAGATCTGTAAGGTCCATTTCTTTAAGGGTTTGATTAAGTTCTAAAGTGTCTCTGTTAAGCTTTTGACATGTTGATCTATCCCATGTTGAGAGGGCAGTGTTGAAGTCCCCAAGAATTATCGTTTGGGGGTTGATTTCTTGCTTTAGACGCTGTAGGGTTTTCTTAATGAATGTGGAGGGGCCCGTATTGGGTGCATATATGTTCAGTATTGTGAAGTTTTCCTGGTCAATTGTACCTGTGACTAAAATGTAGTATCCATCCGTGTCTCTTATAATTTTCTTTGGTTTGAAGTCCACTTTGTCTGATAACATAATGGCTACCCCTGCCTGTTTTCTGCTTCCATTAGCTTGTAGAATTGTTGACCAGCCTTTTATTTTTAGAGCGTGCCTATCTTTTGTGGTGAGATGGGTTTCCTGCAGGCAGCAGATTGATGGATCGTGATTTTTAATCCAAGTTTGTAATCTGTGTCTCTTGATCGGTGAATTAATGGAATTAACATTTAGTGTTATAATGGAGAAACTATTTTTAATTCTAGACATTCATTATGTTTAGTAGTTTTTATAAGTATATTGCTTCGCTTTTAATGGTGTTATATTTGCCTTCTGTTCTCCTGGATATGCCTGTTTTTTTCTTCACGCTTGAGTATCATTTCTAGCATTTTTTGAAGGCCTGGTTTGGTGGACATGTATCCCTTCAAGTTGTGTTTGTGCTGGAATATTTTTCTTTCTCCCTCGATCATGACGGATAGTTTTGCAGGGTAAATCAGCCTGGGTTGATATTTTTGCTCATTCAATACTTGAAGTATGTCTCTCCAAGCTCTTCTTGCTTTTACTGTTTGGACTGAGAAGTCATTTGTTATTTTAATAGGTTTACCTTTAAAAGTGACTTGTTTTTTCTCCCTTGAAGCTCTCAGCACCAGTTCTTTATCTTGAATGTGGAGTGTTTTAACTATTATTTGCCGTGGGGTACTTCTGTTTTGGTCGTATCTGTTTGGGGTGTGGAATGCCTCTTGTATATGGATGGGCCTCTCTTTTTTTAGATGAGGAATGTTTTCCTTGATGATCGTTTGAAAAATTTCCTCAGGGGTGGTATTTTGAGATTCTTGCTCTGGTATTCCATGAATACGCATGTTAGGCTTCTTCAGGGTGTCCCATATCTCTTGGATATTTCTCTCAAGTATCTTTTTGGCTTTAACAACCTCTTCCATTGAGCTGGTTAGTACTCCCACTTTGTCTTCAAGGTCTGAAATTCTGTTTTCTGCTTCATTAGTTCTGTTGATAAGACTCTCTGTAGAGTTCTGGGTTGAAGATAACTTGTCTTGTAGCTCAGTTTTAAACTCTGCTTGAGTCTGTTTTAACTGCTCTATGCCAGTTTTTGTTTCTTGCACTGTTTTTCTCATCTCCTCCAAATGTCTGTTGTGTTCCTCTTCAAAGCGATTGATTCGATTATGTAATTCCTCCCTGATTTCCTCTTTCATAGTATTGAACATGGTAATGATCATATTTTGAAAGTCGTTATCCTAGGTCAGGCTTTCTTGGCCTTTTTCCGCGGGTTTGTTCTGGTTGGAGTTTAACATTATGGGATTAATTTCTTCAGTGGGTAATTTGTTTACTTGAGTGTTGCTTCTCATGGATTTGCACTTTGACTCTGGCATTGTCGTTTTAACTCTTAAGATCTTTCAATTTCACTAAACTGAATTATTTGGCCTGGGGTTCTGGGGGTGGGCAGGGACAGAGCTTACCTACGTCACGGGTGAGGCCTGGCTGGACCACAAGCGCGCTTCCTGACCAGGGGAGCAGGGTGGGGTGGAAGGGAGGATGGGGGCGTCGGCCTCCGAGGGGAGCTGGGGCGGGGCCCGGGCGCAGGGGGAGGTCCTCTTCGTCCCTCGGCCCTGGGCGCGCAGCTCCGGCTGGATGGCGGGAGTTGGAGCAGGGTCCCTTTGGGCTGATCTGGTGTTCTGGTGGGCGGGTGCGGCCGGGGCTTACCTAGAATCGCGGGGTGAGGCCCGGCTGGACCGCGCGCTTGTCTGACCAGCGGAGCGGAGCGGTGTGGGGTGAAAGGGAGGATGGGGGCGTCGGTCCAGGTGTTTTTCTGTATCATGATTTTATCTACCTCATGGATCAAGATAGCTACGTATGCTTAGCTACCCTATTCAAATTCCACCTAGTACGATGTTTCCCATAGTTTTTATATGGAACTCCCTATAATATTCCATTGGCCAGAATCTAGTTCCTGGGTACATAAGTTGCAAGGAAGTGTGGCACTGTGAAGTCTTTATTATGGGAAAACTTATATCCACATTTTATACCTAGGATATTTTTTAAAGAGAGGAGTAAACAGAGAATGGAAACTAAGAGTTAACAGCATTCTCTGGTTGGTATATTAAATGAAATCTCACATGATCTAATTTTCTCTATTATCTGGTCATGTACTTGAATTTTTCATAATGATCTGATGCACTTATTCCATATATATATCTGTTTCCATTCCTAAATGATGCTTCCTAAAAGGGAAAAGATGTTCATGTCTTGCACTAATTTTGAGCATAATAGGAACAGGCTGGAACACAGATGTTCTATCTGAGGAGAAAATTCCAGTAGCATCAATTGGAGAGCATATAAAGGAACAGAAGAGGGAAGGAAGCTGATTGAACAGATGCATCAGTGGGCAGGAAACCACTGTGGGCAACTAAGACTCCATTCCAGTGAGAATCAATAAGAACTCCATGTAGGAGTTCATCTCCTTTAGGCTTACCCCTAGAGGAGATGGGGTGGTTTGGGAACACATCAATCAATTTCCAAACCCTTTGGTAGAGGATTGCCCCTCAGTCCATTGAATCCCCAGTAACTTCAGGATGCTTAAACTTAAGTGGAGCTGATTCATACAGGATCTTAAAAAGCCTTTAATTGAATAGTTGGTGACAGATAAACACTTGAAGTAAGAAGCTAAAAGCATGCCATGAACTGTCCATCCTGGCTGCAAGTCAACTCACAGGTGACCCCACAAAATACAAAACAGGGAAATCAATACTATTTCCCACAGGAGGTATTTTTTTTTACAAAATGGGGGATCAAATATTTTGGAAGTATTTAAAAGAACAAAACTTAGATTAGAAAAGGTAGAGAAGGCAACCTTACTATTGTCCTAGTTAAAAAAAAATAAGTCCTCCATAAAATATATCTCATTCTCACATTCGTACACATAGAAGCAGTGAAAATTTCAAATGATAGTCCAAAGACTGCATTATTTTGCCAAACACTGGACTGATGGCTTGATTATGTTTCCTTCTACAGCTACCTGCTCCCGGATGATAGCAAAACCACCAAACACAAAACTATAGTCATAAAAAAGAGTGTCAACCCTCAATGGAATCATACATTCACTTTCACTGGCCTGAATCCTCAGGATATAAGGAATGTTTGCCTAGAACTTACTGTCTGGGACAAGGAGGCCTTTTCCAGCAACATATTTCTAGGAGGAGTTCGTTTGAATTCTGGAAGTGGTAAGGAACTTGAGGAACTGGAGATGCTCTGTGATTGGACATAAGGCAAAACTATGATTCCTTCAAGTGTGGTGCATCATAGAGGTTTGTGTAGAGCTGTAACTGATGCCTGGAATTATCACAAATGGCCCATTCTTTTAAATGAAGATATATTTATTGTTAAAATATGTTGCTACCATAACTTTGTAACCTTCTGCAACCTTTGTAATCTTCTGTTTCAGGAGGGATAATATTTACAGGTATCAACTTGACAATCAAGGCTGAACTTATGGTGTAGTTGTAAAGATTTAGTAGTTGAACTAAGGCCTGAGGAAACCTTCAGGAGATTGTCTAGTTGATGGGGAATGCCCAGCCCATGGTGGATGGGAATGGTCCCTGGGCAGGATGAGATGGAGGAGGAGAGAGCTGGTTAAGGAAGTTGGCATTTTTCTGTATACTTGGCCAGACATGCTGGTCTTACTAGTGAAGACTCTCTCTCTCTCTCTCTTTCTCTCTCTCTCTCTCTCTCTCTCTCTCTCTCTCACACACACACACACACACACACACACACAAATGGATATGCTGTGGCCAGTTTCCTCAGCTTTTGCTATTGGTATGAATTCTTCTGCCAAGACTAGACAAGACAGAACAAAACCTCTTTGTTCCTCTTTAAGCTGATTGGTCATTCATTTATGGGTAACATGCAGAAAAACTGAAGTATTCTGTATATTTAAGTACTTTCTTGGGGCTCATTTCAGTGTTACCTGAAGACATCATAAAGACAGCAAAGATCTCTGATAGGAGAGATGGAAACAGGAACTACCAAAGACAATCTTGCTTAATCTACTCAGTTCTGTACAATATGTTAACTCAAAACTGATTTAGTGAAAGGGCAGTAAATTACTCTGTAAAAAATCTAATTTTATTCATACAAACAATGAATACATGCAACTCATGTCATTAAATACAACTATAATGGTGTGAACTGAGTTGAGAGACATATTATAGTGGTCAAGCTTATGAAATCTAGGAGACAAGACAGAGTTCCCTTGAAATCTCTTTAACCCATGTCTTAGGCCAGCAGTTTACCTGCATGCACTGTGACCAAAACTTCTTTTGAATAAGACCTCATCTATATGATACTTTATCTGAAGTTTAAGGAGAGTTGAAGGTACCTGTGGCAATAAAACTAAACATCTAGTGTCACAAAAGTGGTCTTGTTAGATAGATCCTCTAACTTGCAGACATACATTAGTCTGCTCTAAATGACCTCTGCTGACCTACCAAAGTAGTAAGGATATACAATACCAGAGTCATTTTAATTTGTCTTGCACTGTCCAGGCAGAAGGAAACCCAGCAAACTTCAAAGGACTAGTTCAATCTAACATCTCACAATATATGTGGGAAATGAAAACAAGCCAGCAAAAGGCTTTGTGTTTCAAGGCCCCCTTAGAGATTGTTACATGCCTTACAGAAGATCGAGACAGCTCCTATGTCAAATATTTTGTTCCTCTTTCTCTTCTTTAGGTGTGAGCCAGGGGAAGAGTGTGGACTGGATGGACTCTCAGGGAGAAGAGCAGCGCCTTTGGCAGAAGATGGCTGACAACCCCGGACTACCTGTAGAGGGAGTTCTCATGCTTCGTTCCAGCATGGCAAAGTGTAGACTCTGAATGGACTGGATTTTTAAGAATCAAATCTCTGAGGACTGCTTTCCATTTTCTGCCATGTGTCAAACCTTAGATGCAGTTTCCCTGCCACTTCTCACCTAAGGATATTAGCTTATAAGGAGTAGAAGTGTCAGTATTTTGACTATTTCCGATTGGGTGCCTGAAAGCATGTATATGTGTATGTCCATGTACCAGGGTTTCCTACAGAATCTGTATCACATTATCCTAGGAACAAGTAAACTGTACAATGGTTCATAGACTTCACAGTGACAGAAATGTCACAGACTGATTTTGAAACTGTGGTTGAGACTTGGGATCCCCAATCTTTTCTGAGTGAGTTCCTTGACATTTCTCCCAAACAATTTGAGAAGAAAAGGGTCCACAAGGAAATATATCAATTAAAGAGCACCAAGAAGAAATAGTAGCCACCTTTTGCCTGGCATAGGAATTCCTGTGATACAAAGAAGGTATGATGAGGATTCCTTGGGGGAATGAGAGAAAGTCCTACTTACTATGATAGCAAGCTTTGAGATTTCACAAGTAATATTTTAAAATGTACTGACAGAATTTTTCTGCAGCAACTATAGAATTTATCATCTAAATCAGTTTCCTTTCAAAAGTGAAGAGAGCTAAATGCTTGTGCCAGAATATCATACATAAAGTAGGATGCATGCTGAAAAAAAATTGGAATATAAGGTCTCCCTATCAATGCCCTTGCAATTAAAGAACTCTGCTGACAACGTTTATTTCATCAAATCTAAACTACTAACTAAAAAGGAATGAGAGATAGTTGTCAATCGATACATCTTTCTTTATTCATTGATTAGTTAAGTGAAAAAGAAGGTCCTCTGCCTGCCATTTCACTTCTCTCTGTTCTGACATGCTTTAGGAAAGAGTCAAAGAATATATTCCCTCTTCCTTTAATTTTCTTTTCCCTCAAGTTTCACATTATCTCCTTTTGTAGTGATGAGCTATTGCCATAATAAGGCTGAATAACAAATAGCCCTGAAAAGGGAGTGACTTAAAATGATCTTTAGCCTCATGACTGTGAAGTTTCACTAGGGAAGCTCTACTTGCTACTACTGGCTTGAGAATCTAAATCGGCTCCTATCTAACTGACTTTGGACTAAGATAATAGTGTGAGCATGGTGATTCAACGAACTGAAAAGCCCTATGGCTCAAGCACATAAATACTCATTTGGTCAACAGTCCAAAATCCATCATCAAGGAAATATGCCTGCCAACATGAAAGCTGGGATAAAATTGAGGGAAAATTCAATCTATTTTATCTCCTGTCACCTGGATGCTTGAGTCACCAAATTTAGATACAAATGCAGTTAAAGTTAGAGAGGACTGGTTCTTCGTTTTGCAGATCCCAGATCTGAGTTCAGAGGAAAAAAGATGGCTTTCCCAGAGGTTGTGATGAATCTAGACTTAATTCCTAAGAAATATTAACATGGCTCTACACTTATCACATGGACAGAAGATCAGATGTCAAAGAGTGCAGATTGGAGCCTGATTTTTAAAAATATAAGCATACATGACTCAAGTCAAATATAATGATGTATACCTATAAGTTGGGAGTTGGATGCAGAAGGATCAGGAGTTCAAAGGTAGTTTTGGCTACATAGAAAGTTCAAAACCAGCCTGGGCTACACTGTAAGACTCCATATCAACTTTGTTCCCTGCAAAATTCATGGCCCGGAAAAGTTCTGATAGGGAAGCCCTTAATAGCTAATTTCCTCTCTTGAATACATCTAAACTCCTTCAAAGTATAGAGCAATGAATGTTAGTAGCAGCAGAACTAAAATCATGCTCAGGCTTATTCTAGATTATTGATCCATATTTTAGATACCTTTTTGAACTTTCAAAAATGATTTAATTATATATTAGTCAAAGATAAGCCATCTGTAGAAAACTCAAGTTACCAGTCTAGCATAGCTTAGTATGATACTACTGAAAAATATTCATCCATGCCATTACGCTGCCCTTCTTCAAAGTAGGAAAGCACATGATCATCACGACCTCCCATGTTGTAAAAATTAATTTTCTTTAAATGTAATGTGACTCATACTATGTTCAGTGACATTTTGGGAAAAGGAAGAGGGTGGTAACAGTGAAGTCTATCTCTAGAGTAGATAGAATACAACAAAAGTGCATTCACTAATAAAAACCATAGCAAAATAATAAATTCAACAATTTGCAACTTAAGAAAAGCATGGACTTTAAATGGGTTCACACTTTGGACACATTCAGAGTAGTTCTGTATCATGGTTTCATGAAATCTAACTAGATATTTCTGCAAAGTCAATCTGGAATGTGCAAAATCAGTCAGAACCCTATCTGAATTGTCCTTGGAAATAGGCAGCCTGACCTTTAGATCACTCTATTTTTCTAAATGAGGTAAGAAATTCTAGTATAAATTTTACCTAGAAGTGTTTTAAATGTTCAAGTACACAGAAAAGTCCAAAGAATTTTAAACTGAACTCTTATACTCACCACTAAATTCATCATCTATCATTAGCACTTGACCATGTATGCTATCCTGTCATTATAGATATGTCTGTTGATCCACAGACAAAGTAATTTGTAAAACCTTCCAAGGGGTTTCTATTATCCTGAGAATTAAAATACAAATTCTTCCTGGGGTCCAGCACAAGAAGACCACTAGCTTTTCTCCAACTTATCTCAGGCTATGGCCCACCTCCCTTTCTATTTAGCCAACTAGTGAGGCTTCCTTCTCATCAATCAGATTCATATGAATCATCCAGACCTTTAAATGTTACTTCCTCAGGAAAACCTTCCTCTATCCTGTGCTGAATGAACTAGGTCACAGCACCCTGCCTCTATTTTCCCTTTACTACACACAAATAAAATAAATTATTCATATAATGAGTCATTTAATATATTTAATCTGTTCCCTACCCACCATGTAAAATTCATAAATATAGACCCAATATATTTCCAAAATTATTTTCCCTGTACTTAGCTCAGAGTAAGTAATGAAAAATATCTGTGAGGTAAGTCAAAAGAAAACATAAGATAACATCATAGAAAGTTAGACAAGTAGTTTTTTTTAAAAAGCTGCTTTTGAGGGGATCAGCGAGGTAGTTCAGCTGATAGAGAGACCTGCACCTCAGATTGGCCTGAGGTCAATCTCCCAGAAAAGATCCAACTTCTGGAAGTTGTCCTCTGACCTCCACATATACACATCTCTCTCTCTCTTTCTCTCTCTCTCTCTCTCTCTCTCTCTCTCCCCTTTCTTTCCCTCTCTTTGTTCTCTCTCATAAAAATGTGTCTTTTTAAAATGCCATCAGTTCTAATTCCCAGTTAACAGTAAAGGAAACTGTCCCGCACAGATGGAAAAATTCCCTGAATATACTTAAAGTTATTATTTTAGAATTAAGTATTCTGGACTAGTAATTCTCATTTCAAAACAAATAAGAGAGAAGATTTTTAATGTTGCCATAACAAACTATACCTATTTAAGGTAATTGATATGCTAGATAGTTTAGTTTATTATTTCTCTAATGTGTACATATATAAAAATCATATCATATCATTGTAACAACACTACACAGTAATCCCAGTGCCAGCTTCTCAGAAGAACAGATTATATTCTTTCTTGCAACATTCCACTCCTTGTTTGTAGATCACTGGTTCTAGTTTTCCCTTGGATAAATCAAACATGTTTAAAAATTGATTTTATCCATGCTGTGTATAAATAGCACCTCAAGATGGGAAGATTTGGTCAAACTGTTCTAATTTCACTTATTTGTTACCATCCCTACACTTATTCATCAGGATGTAGGTTTTCTAGGCACAAAACAAGGGTATCTTTTTTTATTATTATTATTTATTCAATTGTGCATGTGTGTGCGTGTGTGTGTGTCTGTGTATGTGTAGAACCACGGACGAATTCGGGAACCACCATGGATCTCTTCCTTGTTTACTCTGCCCCCGGGATTCACAGGCTCCGCCCTACCAGGATCAGAAATGCAGGCCACTCCCGCTTCCGCTCGGCGTCTATACGTGGGGTCTAGGATCCGAACTCAGGACCTTCTGCCTGCAAGGCAGAGGCTTAACCACTGAGCCACCTCTCCAGCCCCACAAGGGTATCTTGATAGAACATAATATACCCTTTTTCCTTAAAAGGTTCACAAACATGACTAATGCTCATTAAGGACTTAAGTTAACAGGCAAATACTATTAGCCACATGGTTCACAGAAATAGCAAACCTTACTTTTAGTAACAGTATAGGTAGATACATCAAGTCCAAGAATCACTTGAAACTCAGAATCAGTAGCATTTTGAGTTATGATCAATATTCCTCCACTCATGTAATTTATTACATTAATCTCAACATTGTATCTAGAAGTTACCAAAAGAACTCTTCTTACAACAATGTTATCTAAGTTAAAGAAAAGCAACGTGGGAAAATCTGTACTGCATAATACATAAAAATATGTGCGCCATATTAAGAATTTAAAAAGGATTATGTGGATTATGAACTTAATACACTGATTTCCTAGCACTGCTCCAAAAGTACTAAGTGAAATCTCCAAATTCCCCTCAATTTTTAACAAGCTTCTTTGATGATTCTAACAAAACAGGGCTACAGTTTGAAAAATACTATATTAAAGGACAAATGATCTGATATATGTTATTCAGACCATCTCTAGGTCATGTTTCCTTCTTAGAATTTAACAATGGAAAATTCTCTTTTTTGAGCAATACAAAGATTATTAATTATTTGGCAATCTGGAAAAGGTGCTACAAAAATTATACCTTTGGTCTCAGACAGGTTAACAAAATATCAGAATTCTTAAATTAATGCCTCAAATTGACCTTGGTCTGTTTAATTGTAAAAATAAATAAATAATTGGTTTGCCCTGAATGAAATTGAAGATACCAAGTGAATTAATGTACATAAATATGATTTGTAACATTTAAGTAATTGTAAAAAGAAAAACAACATATATCACTCTGGTTCAAAATCTCTTTAGTCCTCTTTTTCTTGGGTACTGGATTAGATATCAATTGTTTAATATACAATGAAGTAGCCTCCAGAGTGTAACAAATTTACAAAAAATACCTTATACATTGTGATTCTATGGTTTGGATCTTAATTTCCACTAAAATGTTGCATGTTAAAAAGTTAACCACAAGATTAGTGATACTGGAGCTTGATGAAACTTTAAGAGATGGGTCATAGCGTGTGGTCTGCATATTATTAGGAACATGCCATTAAAGAGGATGTGGTATCCTAGCCCCTTCTTGTCTCTCTCTTTCCCTTCCAGGCCATAAGGTAAATAGTTTGCCACACCCTCCTGCCATGACGTGCTAACCCTCTACCAGAGGCCCCAAAACAATAGGCCAAGCAATTACGAGTTGATACCATCAAATCTGTCAACCCAAACAAACTTTCTCTATTTATAAATTATTGTATTTGTTACAGTAATAGAATGCTAACACAGATGATAGTAATTTATTTTAGTCAAGAATTTCATCTGGCTAGTTAATGAATGTTGCGTAATATGTTCAGTTTGCTGGAGAGAAATGTAATAGAGCGTGAGTGTGTGTGTGTGTGTGTGTGTGTGTGTGTGTGTGTGTGTGTGTGTGTGTTCAAACAGAGGAACATACAAGCAATTCATCTTTCTCCTCTTTCCTACCCTTTCCACAAACTTTCTTCCAGAGTGGCAATTATCTCTTTCTAAAACTCATTTCTATTTCCCATGTCATATAAATGAAACTTGACTTTCTCATAGGAATGCTGTTCAAAGTCATTTTTTTAATCTATAAAAACAAATTCACCATTCTTTACAAAACAGATTCCATACTAATACAAACTAATGTGTCACTGCATGAAATGCATAGCATTTCAAACGTTATCTTTTGTCCTTTGTTTGTTTCATAGAATTCATCAACCTGTTCTAGAGAAGGATCCTTCCATATCCAGAAAAGAGAAACTGAATAAATAGCATTGCCTGTGAATGGCAAAACAGTTCCATAGGAGAGTAAATTGTATTTTTTCCTCCAATATTTTAATACAAAAAGAAACATGTCTCTGCTCTCCTTTTCTCTAGATGATGACTAAATACAGTACATTATGAAAACAAAACTTAAATCAATGGAATGTGTTTAAGAAAAGATGTCTCCTTATAGGAAAGTAAACAATAAGGTTTGTATTTACCTCAAGCACCAACAAATAATACATCATTGTCTCTTTATTTTGAATATATTTATTTGGGGGAAAGAATAAGAATAGATTTTCCACACAACTTGTTTCAGCTTCAGAAAGTTTAAGCCTCTTTGTGCAAATGCAGGGTCTGGACATTAAGACTTCTCTTTCACTTGTTATCATTTGGAAATAAGGAAGGAAGGAAGAGAGTCACTGCATCCCAAAACTAGTCATGTCAATCATTTCATGATTAGACTTTAAGTCAGCATGATTGTAGTTTGTCAGTATATTTTCTTTTCTATCTTTTCTTAGTACTTTGCTTTCACAAATAGGTACTTCTGAAGAAAGATTACTGATTTTCATTTGATACAGGGAAAGAGATAGCTGACCTTTTTCTGATTTTTCTCCAGTCTCTCTGATTGATAAGGTCCTCACCTTTTGATGTGATTTTTGCACTTGGGTTTCTGGAAATACCATTACCCATTTCAAATTCTTTTCCAGTCTCATCAGACTCAAGTTAGCATTAGTTGTATGCAAAATATTTGAATGATCAGATCTATATAACGATACCCTGGATTCTTCCCAAAGGACAACTCTAAAAGGTACTAAAATCTTGAAAATGTTACATTTGGAGAACTGTTCTCAGGACTAATGGGGTATCTATTATGAATGTCTACTTGAATATCTATAGATGAGATAGGGATGCCAGGAGGTGATAAATTGTTTTCTGTGAATAGATCAGGTTATAACGGGCTTTTTGATTTGCTGAGTGAAATACATGCATTTAGGATAGACATAAAATGCTAAGAACAAATGGGAAAGAGGAATTAATCCTCTTTGAGGTGTTGCTTTTCCATCATGTAGGTGTTCCTTATAAATACCATACAAATGTTTAATGAGTATGTGAAACTCATAAATAGTGATGCACACCTGTAATCCTTGGCACTAGGAAGTTTGAAGCAGGATAACAAGTTTGAGGCCAGTTTGGACTGCCTAGGGCTCACTCCTCAGGACCAAAAATACACACATAAACTGAAAAGTCCATCTTATTGGCTCTGGAAAGGCCTTGTTTTGGGATTTGCACTACACCCCTATTTCTAAACAGATTATAGTCATGTCTGACAGGTCAATGTTTTCTTTCAAACCTGAGATGAGTTCAGGAGTTTAGTAGACTATAGAAGGAAAACACACCCAATATCCCATGAACACTTAGGAATATCTGTGTCAAACTCAGAGATCATTGTGGAAGAGGGAGCCTGAAGGGCAGAGTAAGTAAAGTCAGACATTGTCTCCTGGGTATGAAAGGGCTGTCACATCCATGAGCACATAGCAATTATGAGATTTATCCTAACAACATGTCTCCATGAAAGGGTAGAGAACTTAAGGGACTTCACTCCTCCCTGAGATACGGATAAGGTCAACCTTGGTTGTGAGTGGGGGAGACACTTTTTCCGTGGTACATATATGCCACTGATAGACAATTCATCCTCCAGCAAATGCTCAGGCACATGCCATCAAAGGCAGCCTAAATGAAATCCAGTGGGCTACTCATACAAAAAAAAAAAAGATAACAGGAGGAATACTGGCAGAGAAGAAGAAGAGTTGAAGAGGGAAGGAAAGGGAAGGCAAGGAAAGGGAAAGGAGGGAACAGAAGATAGGACTTGGGATTAAGTCATCTCAAATTCACTATATTTGTGAGCAAAACAATTTTTAAAAAATCTCTGTGTGACTAGGACATTAGAATTGGAGTTATTCTCTAGAAGAAAGTGTAATTTTCCAAAGTCTATCATAAGCTGAGTCACCTACAAATATGTTTATTTTCCTTTATCCACCGCATTTATTTGATTCCACTTCCGATTTACTCTCTTAACCTTCCAATTCTGGTAGGAAGTTTGTTTTTATTTTTATTTAATACAAATTTTATTTCTTAGAGTAGAAATTGCTTCATAAAAGCTAAGCAGAAAGTATTGAGAGTTGGAAAATACTACCATCCCCACTGGTTTCTCTTATTGTCAGGCCTTGCACTAGTGTGGTACATAATTAGAATCAATGAACAAATATTGTTGCATTATTTTAAACTAAAGGTCATATAATAATAATTTATAATAGGGTTTGTGGCTTTGCGTTTTAGAATTCTACTCGTCTTGACAAATGCATACGCATAATGCATGTGCAATTACAGTAATGTATAGAATCATTATGTGGCCCTGACAATCTCTTGTATTGCAAAACCTGGTAACCAAGGATTTTTAATAATCTACACAGCTTTACCCATTTTCTCAGAGTTTGATATAGTTAGAATTATGACATGTTGCATCCATTTAAGACTTGCTATTTGTTTAATAATATACATTTATAATTCTTTCATGCCTTTCTACATTACTTCAATTATATGGTGGTAAGAACATGCGATCTACCCCCCTCAACAAAATGTTAAGAGAAAAATTAGTTTTGTACTGTTTTTAAGTAGAAGGAAGAAAAATATAGAGTGCTAAAGAAACAATTTTTAATGCTGAAATGAAAGGAAGTCTGCATTCATTTTGAAACTGTTGTTGTTTGCTTCAATGTTCTTATTTGCTTATCATGCCATATTTTAGTCTAAAACTAGTAGCAACAGCTACATGCTTTCCATGTTTACTTCTAAGCTTCTGTATAGAATAGTTATTCTACACCAATACTTTGTGTTACCCTGTACATGGTGCAAAGTGTAATCTTTTCTCCATTAAATTCACTTTCCTAATGTCTCTAATATAATCTGTTCTGAATTATTCCTAAGATCTTTAAGATGCACTGTATGTCCTTGAAGATTGATTTTCTGTCACATATTTCTCCTGTTTTTAATACTTGTCTTTGAAGGAAAAAACATTTGATGAAGTCACACATAAACACACACCTGCCCATTGGATGAGTGTGTGTACATGCACACACATACATATTGAGTAAGCATGTGTTTCTATTTTATAAAGTTAGAATGATATTGAATACCTCTTTTGGTGCTTAATTATTGTATGTGCCCCTGATTTTGCTTTTTCTTCCCATGTCTTCTTTGAAGTTTACACTGCTACAGTGTCACTCACATTGGCCTCCTTTCAATAAACCAAAGGTCAGCAATAAATTTTGTATATTGGGACAATTAAGGTCTTAGCAAATAAGAAGAAATTTGATTTAGCCCTAAGATTGAGGGAACAGATATGCTCTCTTCCATATTATATGATTGCACCACACATTTTGACTCTTAAAATGCATTATATGCTTCTAACCAAGAAACACATTTTGCAGTGAAGAAAATATAAATGGACTTATTACATGAAATTCATTTGTCTTACCACATGTCTCATCCACCTAAAAGTGTTGGTTTGATGGAACAGTGAAATGTCTTGCTCTAAGGTTATTTGCAGAATCAACTGAGAAACATTTAGTGCAGCTGAGGCACTAGCTTCATATGTTTACCATGTGCTTTAAACCAGTAACTGATATATGTAATGCTGTATTTCTGAAAGCTAAAAGGCTTGAAGGAAGAAGCATAATGTAGAGCTGTGAATGGCTGCTCTCTACGTAATACCTGATAGGCTATTAAAGAAATGTCCTTCACGAATTTCTATGAACTAAAGTTCAATATGTCTTAAATGATCTGGTACCCAAGAAATGAGTGCTTACATAGGAAATAGCCATGATTTTTATCACATAGGAAGTTGCAAATATCTCTTAATAATTTTGAGTTCCTTATATCACTAAGCCTATACCAGTAGATAAGTAGATGAGAGATTATCAAAAGGAAAATGAGTTGTTTATATACAATGGCTAGAAAGAAAAATAGCTCTAGATATCAGAGGACTAGGTGATTTATCTCTTAGTAATCCTGGCAATAATCCTGGCAAAGGAAAACTTCAAGGCACTGAGAAAAACAGGACCACTAAAGAATCCTACCCTATTAAAGTAAAAGGTTGGTGTAGAAGTTAGGAGAAGTCATGGAACAGATGCCTCTCATAGTCTCAGAAAGAGCCATACCTACAATTGTCTTGTACTTCTCACTTCTAGACCTGTGAGTCAATATATTTCTGTTGTTCAAAAAATGTGAAAGTTTGGTTCAAAGTTCCAGACAGTTGGTTTAATTGAAGTCCTGACAAAGAATAAAGGAGAGTTCAAATGATGTATCATCTCTTGGCCCATGACTAACAACAGAAGTAGGGACAAAGCAGCTATGTGTTATATCAATCAGTTTTTTCTCCAACCATATCCTTTCTTGACTATCCTGCATGAAGAAAAACAGTGGTAGCTCAAGTTGTGGCTTTCTTGTGGAAGTATGACAAAACTGAGATTATCCTGCACTGATGCAGTAGTCATGAGTCAGAACATAGTCTTAAAGGTCTAGGTCATAAATCAGGCTTTCCAGGCCATATGGTTTTTGTCATAAGTACTCATCTCTGTGGCTGTGACACAAAAGCAGTCATAAACAATATGTAAAAGAATGTCTGTGGCTATGTTCCAACTAACACTTCACTAGCAAAAACATGGCCAATCTGCAGACTATAGTCTTCTGACTCTTGGAATTGATTATGGAAAAATTTCTGTGCTTCTGTACTGAGCCATGAGATATTTCATTAAGACAAAAGAATCCAATACATGTTGAATCTTTCAACATATTTTTCCAACTTTTTGAAAAGTATAGTTCATTACTGTTGTCACCTACTGTGTAACAGCATACCAGAGATTCTTACTATTTGACTGATAAGTAGAAAGACATATAAGCACTAAAAGAAGAAATGAATAGATGTCATGGGGAAAAGGGATTTGTTGTGCTAAATAGTTGGTTTGGCTCACCACACCCATTCTCTTCTACTTTCCAAATTATGTTCTGCTTTGCTCCTTCATCTTCTGGTTTTCAGTTGGTTTCAACCAGTTGCAGCCAACTGGAGAAGCTCTGAGTATAGGATGAAAGAGAGTTCATGATGCTTACTTCCACTGTTTCTTCCCTGCTAAGATGAAGTTTAATAAACAATTTTCTCCTCTTAATTTTTTTCCTGAAACAGTATTCACACTTTCCTTGATTTTCCTAACATTAGGCAGATGTTCCCTGAGGTAGTTAATTTTAAATGTTTCAGAACCTATGATTGAGTTCTTTTAACCATGCCCACACAATTTTCAAATAGTCTTTTCATTGTGCCTTCCTTAGTTCCCATTTAAGTGGGTCATTTGTGTCCCACCAGGACCTTGACTGAAAAGGATGTTATTAATTTGAAGACTATCTTACTTCAGAGATTTTAAAATTCAAAGATAAATGTATACTTTAGGATCAATGAGCTATACTGGTTGGAAACACATTTCTGATAGATGAACAAGTCAATGAACTGTTAGCACTCACACTGCAGCTCATCTCAAAGACAAGTACGGTGAAGTAATGTGATAGATTTATGTGCTGTGCACAATGAACTTTAAAAATCAGAATCAATATTGTTCTTTCCTAAGTACTTAGATACTCTTTGTCAAACTAGATTCTGGTAACTAACAAAAAGATCACAGTGTTGTCCAGAATGCCTGACTGTTATAGTAACAGCACAAACATTTGAATACTATTTAGTGATTCCATTTTTTACAAAAGATAGTTTCAAAGAAAAGGTTTCTATCATGGGTACTTTTTCGCTTTCTGTGAAATAGTAAAAGTGACTGTTTTTTCTGACATTGTTAAAACTAAGTTCTGAACTTTCTGAAGGAGAAAGGACCACTAGTGTACGAAAACACTGGAATGCTGGGAGTTGCGGATACCTCACGTTAACTGCCCTACGAGATAACTGATATGATACAAACTGTCTGACTGGAACTAATTAATCAATCCTTTATCAAAACTCTTAATAAGATTGTATAACCTGCCAAATTATAGAAAACCAGCAATAATGGAGGTTACTCAATCCAAAGCAAAAGGTTGTATGCCTTTGTAAAAGTCTATTACATTGCAAAGGAAGGGCTAAGGTAAAAACTGGAGATTAAGAAGTTCTGTGAAATATCATCCTTCAAATGTGAAAGAAACAAAGACAACATGAACTCACATTACATTAGACTTGCACAAAACTGACTTTGTCAACAATCAGATAGGGATAGGGGAGCTACTCAGTACATCCTACTTCTTTTTGCTGGACAGTGGGCTACTGATAGATTTGACTGTCATTAACTACTTCAGTTGTGTACCCACTACCGAAGCCACCAAGTTCCAGGGCATAGCTGCAGGCCCATTACACAGATGTTTTGTGAATCAAAATTCAAGAAATAGACAGGAATATGAAAGAGGTTTAAAGTGATGGTAAGTAAACAGGGGTTGTAGCAAGAGGTCGAGGGTGGGAGTGAGAATCACCAATGTGCATTGTGTACATTTGTTTTTTAACATTTTTATTATTATTTCCATCATACAAACTTAATAGGTATACCAGTTCCCTCCCTCCCTCATCCTCCCCCCGACCCTCCTGCTCCCCCTCCCCTCACCCACTCCCTCCCCATCCCCCAGTGCCTCCCCCTCAATCCCCGGAGAATCCTTTAATGTGCATGCCAGACTCTCCTCTGGAAACTCCTCTCCGATGACGTACAAGGACCCAGTGGCATTTGCCTGAACCCTTTCCTGTGTTCCCCTTAAGCATAGGAACACTACCGTGGTGTCAATCCCTTGCCTCCAAGGATTTTGGTGCTTTTAGCAAATGCTAGACTTTGTGGGGTCAATAGTGTTTTGGACATTGCACTGGGCATGCAAAGTCCAATTATGATTGCTTCGGCCCTCACTTTTGTGGAGTATCATCACTCCTCCCATTCTTTTTTTTAATACATTTTTTATTATTATTTCAGCTCATACAAACTTAATGGGTACACCAGTTCCTTCCCTCCGTCCTCCTCCCCCCGCACCCCTTCCTCCTCCTCCTCCCCACCCCCCTCCCTTCCTATCCCCCAGTGCCTCCCGCCCCAATTCCCAGAGAGTCCTTTCTTGTGCATGCCTGATTTTCCTCTGGGCCCTCCTCTCCGATGACTTACAAGGACCCAGTGGCCTTTCCCTAAACACTTTCCCGTGTTCCCCTTAGGTATAGGAACACTGCTGTGTCTGCCAATCCCTTGCCTCCAAACATCTTGGTGCCTTTAGCAGATGCTGGACTTTGTGGGGTCAATAGTGTGTTGGACAATGCGCAGAGCATGTAAAGTCCAATTATGATTGCTTCAGCCCTAACTTGTATGGAGTAACTTACATATCATTGCTCCTCCCATCCTTTTGCTCTTACACTCTTACCGCCCCCCTCTTCCACAAATTTCCCTGAGCTTCAGGATGGGGAGACATTAAGCTGGCCTAGTTCGAGGTGGTTGATATAGAGTCTCTGAAGTTCTGGATTGTGGTTTGTTGGTTTTCTTTTGCAGTTTTGCTGCTCCTGCAATGCCCTTCACTCCATCCTGGTGGACATTGTACATTACCCCCTGGCCAGAGACAAAAAGCTGTTAAACTAGAGTCTTGCGATAAAAGCACATTCAAAGGTAGATGTAATAAAAGTGGGAAACCACAGTGAGGGAGGGGTCTATCACCAATTTGCACAATGGTTACTTTTTATCTGCCAGACTATATGCCCTCCCCTTCTAGTGAGATCATACCCCCTCAGTAGTAAATGATCAGGAACAAAAGTCTGTCAACTTAATCATATGTCTCATTACTTATTTGAGTCCTTGATGGAGGCCTATTTTCTCTGCTGTAACATGCTCCCTTTTCTCCTTGTTTCTGGTGTGGCCCTCCTACCCCATCCCTCCTGTTCATAATCCTTGCAATTACTGTCTCTAGGTGGGCTAGGTGGGTTTGGTACTAGGAGCCACCTATTAGAGAGTACACACGGCGCTTAATTTTCTGGGTCTGGGATACTTCACTTAATATAATGGTTTTATAGTCTCTGGCCTTATATCAAGGTCCTTGATCCATTTGGAATTAAGTCTTGTACATGGTGACAAGTACGGGTCCAGTTTTAATCTTCTGCATGTGGAGATCCAGTTTTGCCAGCACCATTTGTTGAAGATGTAGTTCTTTTTCCATTGGATTTTTGGGCCCCTTTGTCAAAGACCAAATGGCTGTAGTTTTGTGGGCTTATATCTGGGTCTTCAACCCTTATCCATTGATCTGTGTGTCTATTTTGGAGCCAGTACCAGGCTGTCTTTATAACTATGGATTTGTAGTATAGACTTAGATTTGGTGTGGTAATACCTCCAGCAGTGTTTTTATTACTCAGGATTGTCTTTGCTATCCTGGGTCTTTTGTGCCTCCATATGAACTTTGAGATTGTTTGGTCAACTTCTTTAAAGAATTGCTTTGGGATTTTGATTGGTATAGCATTGAATCTGTATATTGCCTTTGGTAGGATGGTCATTTTTACGATGTTGATTCTGCCAATCCAGGAACAAGGGAGGTCTTTCCACCTTCTGGTGTCTTCTGCTATTTCTTTCTTTAGGGTTTTAAAGTTTTTGTTGTAAATGTCTTTTACCACCTTGGTTAGGTTTATACCAAGGTATTTCATTTTTTTAGGGGCTATAGTAAATGGGATTGTTTCTCTCAAGGCTTTTTCACTTCTTTCATTTTGGGCATATAGGAAGGCCTCTGATTTTTGCACATTTATTTTGTATCCTGCCACCCTGCTGAACTTCTCAATTAGTTCCAGAATCTTCCTGGTGGAGTTTTTGGGATCACTCAGGTATAAGATCATGTCATCTGCAAATACGCTCCTCCCATTCTTGCGCTCTTACAATCTTACCGCCCCCTCTTCCGCAAATTTCCCTGAGCTTCAGGATGGGGAGAGATTAGGCTGGCCTAGTTCTAGGTGGTTGATATAGAGTCTCTGAAGTTCTGGATTGTGGTTTGTTGATCTTCTTTTGCAGTTTTGCTGCTCCTGCAATGCCCTTCACTCCATCCTGATGGGTATTGTATGTCACCCCCTGGCCAGAGATAAAAAGCTGTTAAACTAGAGTCTTGTTATAAGAGTATATTCAAAGGTAGATGTAATAAAAGCAGGAAACCACAGTGAGGGAGGGGTCAATCACCCATTTGCAAAATGGTTACTTTTTATCTGCCAGACTATATGCCCTCCCCTTCTAGTGAGATCATACCCCCTCAGTTGTAAATGATCAGGAACAAAAGTCTGTGAATTTAACCAGATGTCTCATTACTTACTTGCAGTCCTTGATGGAGGCCTATTTTCTCTGCTGTAACATGGTCCCCTCTCTCTTTTGTTTCTGGTGTGGCCCTCCTACTCCATCCCTCCTGTTCATAATCCTTGCAATTACTGTAGGTATTACAGAGTTTTATCTTTGAGTGTCTCTAGGTGTTTGGTACTAGGAGCCACCTATTAGGGAGTACATATGGTGCTTAATTTTCTGGGTCTGGGATACTACACTTAATATAATTGTTTCTAATAACATCCATTTCCTGGCAAATTCCAGTAATTCATCATTTTCGATGGCTGAGTAGTACTCCATTGTATAGATGTACCACAGTTTCCTTATCTACTCATCAACTGTTGGACATTTGGGTTGATTCCATGACTTTGCTATTGTAAACAGTGCTGCTATGAACATGGCCGTGCTTGTGCTATCAAGGCGAACCTCTGCTGTACGGGGGGTTATTCCCAAAAGTGTAATAGCAGGGTCATATGGCATTTCAATCTTTAATTTTTTTAAGAATCTCCAGACAGCTCGCCAGAGTGGTTGTATGAGCCTGCATTCTCACCAGCAATGTAGGAGAGTTCCCCTCTCTCCACATCCTCGCCAGCATTTGTTGTTGTTTGTGTTGTGGATTTTTGCCATCCTGACCAGGGTGACATGATATCTCAGGGAGGTTTTGATTTGCATTTCCCTGATGGCTAAAGAAATGGAACATTTTTAAAGATATTTGTTAGACATTTTAATTTCATCCCTGGTAAAGTTTCTTTTAAGCTCCAGGGCCCATTTTTTAAGTGGGCCATTAGTTTCCTTGGTGTTTAGTTTTCTAAGTTCTTTGTGCACCCTGGAGAGCAGAGTTCTATCAGATATGTGGTTAGTGAAGATTTTCTCCCATTATGTGGGTTGCCTTTGAGCTCGTGTTACAATCTCTTTATCTGAACAGAAGCTCTTTAATTTCACAAGATCCCAACTGTTGAGAGTTGGTAGCAGTGACAGTGCTATTGGAAGTCTGTTTAGGAAATGTTGGCCTAGCCCAATCAGCTCAAGGGAGTTCCCTACCCTTTCAACTATTGTTTTTATAGTCTCTGGCCTTATATCAAGGTCCTTGATCCATTTGGAATTAAGTCTTGTACATGGTGACAAGTACGGGTCCAGTTTTAATCTTCTGCATGTGGAGATCCAGTTTTGCCAGCATCATTTGTTGAACATACTCTTCTTTTTCCATTGAATTTTTGGGCCCCTTTGTGAAAGACCAAATGACTGTGGTTTAGTGGGCTTATATCTGGGTCTTCAACCCTTATCCATTGATCTGTGTGTCTATTTTGGAGGCAGTCCCAGGCTGTTTTTATAACTATGGATTTATAGTATAGGCTAAGGTTTGGTATGGTGATACCTCCAGCAGGGTTTTTGTTACTCAGAATTTTCTTTGCTATCCTGGGTCTTTTGTGCCTCCATATGAATTTGAGATTGTTTGGTCAACTTCTTTAAAGAATTGCTTTGGGATTTTAATTGGTATAGCATTGTATTTGTATATTGCCTTTGGTAGGATGGTCATTTTTACGATGTTGATTCTGCCAATCCAGGAACAAGGGAGGTCTTTCCACCTTCTGGTGTCTTCTGCAATTTCTTTCTTTAGGGTTTTAAAGTTTTCATTGTAAAGGTCTTTTACCTCCTTGGTTAGGTTTATACCAAGGTATTTCATTTTTTTAGGGGCTATAGTAAATGGGATTGTTTCCCTCAGGGCTTTTTCACTTCTTTCATTCTGGGCATATAGGAAGGCCACTGATTTTTCCACATTTATTTTGTAACCTGCCACCCTGCTGAACTTCTCAATTAGTTCCAGGAGCTTCCTGGCGGAGATTTTAGGATCACTCAGGTATAAGATCATGTCATCTGCAAATAGGGAAAGCTTGACTTCTTCCTTGCCTATTTGAATCCCTTTTATGGCCCTTTCTTGTCTTATGGCTTCAGCTGAGACTTCAAGTACAATATTGAATAGAAGTGGTGAGAGTGAACAGCCTTGTCTAGTTCCTGATCAAAGTGGGAATGCTTCATGTTTTTCCCCATTGAGTATAATCCTTGCTGTGGGCTTGTTGTATACAGCTTTTATTATATTGATAAAGGTTCCTTCCATTCCTACTGTCTCTAGCGTTTTGATCATAAAAGGCTGTTGGATCTTTTCAAAAGCTTTTTCTGCATCTATCGAGAGTATCATGTCGTCTTGGACTTTGGACTGGTTTATATGATGAATTACATTTATTGATTTGCGTATGCTGAACCAACCTTGTGTGCCGGGGATGAAGCCTACTTGGTCCCCATGTATGATCTTTTTGATATGTTTTTGAATCCGATTTGCTAAGAATTTGTTGAGAATCTTTGCGTCTGTGTTCATCAGAGAGATCGACCTATAGTTTTCTTTTTTAAGTGAGTCTTTATTAGGTTTTGGGATTAAGACGATATTAGCTTCATAGAAGGAATTTGGTAGTGTTGCTTCCTTTGCTATTTGATGGAACAGTTTAAGGAGTATTGGTGTTATTAACTCCTTAAATGTCTGGTAGAACTCTGTGCTGAATGCATCTGGTCCAGGACATTTTTGGTGGGAAGATTTGAGATTACTTCCTCAATTTCCTCATATGTTATAGGACTATTTAAATAATTCACAACTTCCTGATTCAATTTAGGTAAGTCGTGTTTACTTAGGAATTCATCCATCTCTTTTATGTTGTCAAACTTCACAGAGTATAAGTTTTTGAAATATGACGTTATAATTCTCTGGATTTCTTGGGTATAAGTAGTGATAATTCCATTTTCATTTCTAATTTTGTTAATTTGGGTTTTCTCTCTCTTGCTTTTGGTTAATTTAGCTAGGGGTGTATCAATCTTATTGATTTTTTTCAAAGAACCAGCTTTTTGACTGGTTGATTTTCTCTACCATTTTCCTAATCTCAATTTCAGATATTTCTCCCCTTATTTTGCTAATCTCCTCTCTTCTACTACTTTTGGGATCAGATTGCTCTAGTTTTTCTAAAGCTTTAATCTGTATTGTTAAGTTGTTTATTTCTGATGTTTCCATTTTTTGGATGTAGGCATTAAGAGCTATGAACTTACCTCTTAGAACAGCTTTCATTGTGTCCCAGAGATTTTGGTAAGTTGTATTTTCATTATCATTTGCTTTCAGGAAATCTTGAATTTCCTTTTTAATTTCTTCCTGAATCCAGTTCTCATTCAGCATCATATTGTTAAGTTTCCAGGAGTTAGTGTATTTTCTCTTGTTTGTTGTGTTGTGAATGTCCAGCTTTAGGCCATGGTGGTCTGATAGGGTACAGGTTAGAATTTCAACTTTGTTGTATATGTGTAGATTCATTTTGTGGCCCAATATGTGATCTAATTTGGAGAAAGTTTTGTGTGCTGTTGAGAAAAATGTGTATTCTTTGGTGCGTGGGTGAAAAGTTCGATAGAGATCTGTAAGGTCCATTTCTTTCAGGGTTTGATTAAGTTCCAAAGTGTCTCTGTCAAGCTTTTGACATGTTGATCTATCCCATGTTGAGAAGGCGGTGTTGAAATCCCCAAGAATTATCATTTGGGGGTTGATTTCTTGCTTTAGACGCTGTGGGATTTTCTTAATGAATGTGGAGGTGCCCGTATTGGGTGCATAAATGTTCAGAATTGTAAAGTCTTCCTGGTGAATTGTATCTGTAACTAAAATGTAGTATCCATCTGTGTCTCTTATGATTTTCTTTGGTTTGAAGTCCACTTTGTCCGAAAGCATAATTGCTACCCCTGCCTGTTTCCTGGTTCCATTAGATTGCAAAATTTTGGAGCAGCCTTTTGGATGTGCCTATCTTTTGTGGTGAGATGAATTTCCTGAAGGCAGGAGATTGTTGGATTGTGGTTTTTAATCCAAGTTTGTAATCTGTGTCTCTTAATCGGTGAGTTAATACCATTGACATTTAATGTTATAATGGAGAAATTATTTTTAATTCTGGACATTTTTTATCTTTATTGGATTTTGTAAGCGTATTGTTTGATATTTATGTTTTGGTGGTTTTATACTTCCCTTCTGTCCTCCTGGATACACTTGTTCTTTTCTTCAAGCTTGAGTATCATTTCTAGCATTTTTTGAAGGCCTGGTTTGGTAGATATGTATCCCTTCAAGTTCTCTTTGTGCTAGAAAACTTTTCTTTCTCCCTCGATCATGACAGATAGTTTTGCCGGGTATATCAGTCTGGGTTGGCATTTTTGCTCATTTAATACTTGAAGTACATCTCTCCAAGCTCTTTTTGCTTTTACTGTTTCCATTGAGTAGTCATTTGTTATTCTAATAGGTTTACCTTTAAAAGTGAGTTTTTTTTTTCTCTTGCAGCTCTCAGCACCTTTTCTTTGTCTTGAATGTGGAGTATTTTGACTATTATTTGCCATGGCGATTTTCTATTTTGGTCATATCTGTTTGGAGTGCGAAATGCCTCTTGTATTTGGATGGGCCTCTCATTCTTTAGTTGTGGGAAGTTTTCATTTCTGATGATTTGAAATATTTCCTCAGGTGTGGTATTGGGTATTCTTGTTCTGGTATTCCATGAATGCGCATATTGGGCTTCTTCAGGGTGTCCCATATCTCTGGAATATTCCTCTCAAGTATCTTTTTGGCTTTAACAATCTCTTCCATTGAGCTGGTTAATTCTCCCACTTTGTCTTCAAGATCTGAAATTCTATTTTCTGCCTCATTTGTTCTGCTGATAAGACTCTCTGTTGAGTTTTGGGTTGAAGATAACTTGTCTTTTAGTTCCATTTTAAACTCTGCCTGAGACTGTTTTAACTGCTCTATGCCTATTTTTGATTCTTGAACTGTTTTTCTCGACTCCTCCAAGTGCCTGTTGTGTTCCTGTTCCAAGTGGTTGATGCAGTTGTTTAACTCTTCTCGGATTTCCTCTTTCATAGTATTAATCATGGTAAGGATCATACTCTAAAAGTCGTTATGTTGGGTCTGGCTTTCTTGGCTATTTTCTGTGAATTCGTTCTGGTCAGAATCCATCATTATGGGGTTAATTCTTTTGGTGGGAGATTGGTCTTCTTGGATTTTGTTTCTAGTGGATGTGCACTTTGACTTGGGCATTGTTATTTTGTTTCTTAAGACCTTTCATTTTCTGTGTGTTTTTCACTGAATTGATTTAGTTGCTATTATTACACTTGCCAGTTATTACTAGTGCTTGCCTTGGATTGGGTATGTTTGTGTATTGTTATTGTAATTTCCTAGATGAGGCTATTAGGCTGTTAGTACATCAGTTAAGTCAGGTTAAGTAAACAAGGGTTGAATATTAGTATGGTAGTACACTTTTACGATTTAGTATCTTGCTGATATGTGAGGGTGAGTGGTGTACTCCTTGGAGTTGTATATGTTTTGGGGGTGGCTGTATGGAGAAGTTGATCTACAGCAATTGATACTAGAAAGGATCAGTAAGGTGAAAAAAAGAAGGTTTACTTATCTTTGGGCTGGATGTGAAGAATCTCTCCCATGTGATAGGATGATTGTAGAGGACTCCAGATGCATAGCCTTTGTCCCTTAGAGTTTTGCCTGAGTTTCCTTTGGACTCTATTGAATTCTGAGTAGTAGTGTGTCTTCTGTGGACCAAGTGCGTAGGTCCCTGGTGGGCCGGAGTGCCAGAGGGTCTGATGTTGATGGCAGAATTCTTCACCTGGGACCTGGGACTTGGCTTAGTGCCCCATCCATGCTCCAGGGATGGAGGAATGTGAGCAAGTCCTGTCTGGTCAGGCGGAGGTGCGGGCGGGAGGATGCAAGGGGCTGTGGTCCAGGGCGGGGCCCAGGCAAAGCCGGAGGGCGGGGCCCAGGCAAAGCCAGAGGCCGCCAGGGTGCTGTTGGGACATGGGGGCACCTGTGTGGGCTGGGCAGACTCACCTGGGACCTGGCGGGCTGGAGGCAGAGGCGCAGGTGGGAGAGTGTGTATATTTGTTAAATTGTCATAAAAATAAAATTATATTGCATTTCTCTCCCTAATTCCTTTCCTTCTAAGTGTCCAAATAGAGATAAAGGAACAAGTGTATTTTGTCTGACCTCCCTCAATGTTTCTCAAAGTACAGGTCCAAGATAAGACAAAAGGCTTCTATCAAAATGTAAACCAAGTGCTATTTCCTTCATTAATGAAATTCTCTATCAAAATCATCAGCTGAACAATATAATGTGGTCATTGACACTTCTAATTTATGCTCTGGGGTGGACACCTTATCTCTTTAGTAATCTAGTAACAAACGTTCCTGTACCCATAGTTTTCTCTGCTTCTGTGAGACATCCCTCAAACTTAAAGCAACTTAGGAGAGGAAAGAAGATTTATTCAGTTTAAATTCCAGAGGGGAAATATAGTTCATTGTGGTGAAGAAGTCCTGGCTGATTGGAAGAAGCTGGAGGAGGCTTAGGTCATGTCCATCAAGGAGGTTGACAGCTGCAAACTGCAAGAGCTTACTTCTGGAGGAAATTGGGTGGGACTCATCAATCTCAAGGCCTGCTCTCTGGTAAAGTGCCTTCCTCCTGCAAGACTCCACATCTTAAAGTTGCACAACCTTCCCAAATATCAACAAAGGATTAAAATACATGAGCTTATGGGGGACAAATCACATCCAAACCGTGACAGGTCTAGAGACTCAAAACAAATAGGATGACAATATCTAAGATTTTTTTTCTAGAAGATCTTAGGAAGCAATTTCTTCACAAGTCCATTTTCTGTGTTCCTGCAACTCATTGCCAAAATGAGACCTTTATTTTTCCAGTCACAAAGTAAAAGTGAGTACACTCTCAAAGCCTAATATTCCATGCTTTATCTTAGTGTACACACTTATAATTACAACCCTGGAATCTGAGGCAGGAGGACCACAAGTTTGAGGTCAGTCTTTACTAAAGATTTAGTTTGAGAACAGCTTAAGGAATTTAGGGAAACCTTGTCTCAAAATAAATAAGAAAAAAATAGAGCTGGCAATATAATGTGCTCAATGATAGAGCACTTAGCAGGCATTCCCAAGACAGACTGAGTAAAAACACTTAGCACCATGCCCAAGGGGCAAATACAGTCCCAGAAATATTTGAGGTACATTGGAAGATATTCTAGAGAAGATTACGATTTAACTATGTCAAGAAATGAAAGACTTTTTTAGTTTCATTCGAAATCAGTTTATCAATCTAAGAGCACTGCTGCCTAAGCACAGACTTAGAGAGAAATAAGGAGAGAAGGGGAGAGTAGAGGGAGAGGGGAAAAGAAAAAGAGGAGGAGGTTGTGGAAGGGATGAAAAATTCCAAATACTGTGCATAGAAATTAAAATTCTCCAATCTGCAAAGAAGTTTAAAATATTGAGCTTCTTCACCAGTCACATTATTTAGTGGAAGTGCATTTACATATTGTACATTCACCAGTGAAACTGATTCTGATTAGGAAAACAAGCAGCTGGAGATCCAGCTCAATTGGTAGAGTGATTGGCTAGCATGCATAAACCCCTGGATTTGATCTGAACCAGCTGTGAGTGGAGAGAGCCAGTCTCCAAGCCAAGGCTGTAGTAGAACTTGACGACATTATCCATGTATTCCTGACTTTAATGGCATCAATGTACAAGAGGGAGGAGGTGATGGATTCCTCCTCCAAGGTTTCAGAAAATGGCAGAAACCAGGCAACATGTGGCAGGAAATCTGCAGTTTAGAGACCCAAGTAGGGTAATTTGTGCTGTGGAGACTAAAGTCTGACTTTTCATTAAGAAGCAAAGATGTTAGAGATGCCAGAGTTAACGTGGGACATCTGAAAAAGAAGAGCTGTGTGCCCTGGGAGAAGCCAACCCAAGAGAATGAAGTGTTAAAAAGGCAGCTGCATTGGAGGTGTGGAACCCAAACCTTTGGAACTGAAATGATTTCAACAAGAGGCTCACCTGTTGGATATGGATTTAAAGTTTTTCCTGCTTCTTTTCAGTCTTGTTAAGGACTGATCTTTCCTGGACATGCCCTTATTCCTCCCTTTTGGAATGGGAATGTTTATTCTGTGCTATTGGATTTTGGAAGTATGCAATTTGTCTTTTGATTTTACAGGAGGCTTTGGACTTTGGACTTTTGGACTGTATTGGGACTATTGATGTAGTCTATGCTGGAACTTTTAAAGTTGGACTGAGTATGATTCATATAATGGGATGGCAATGGGCATGTAGGGTTCAGGGGTGGAATGCGATGGTTTGAAATATGTCTCTCACAGGCTCATGTGTTTTTGAAGTTCATGGCACCTTTAGGAGTTGGAGTCTGCCTGGAAGAAGGCAGTCATTAGTGGTGGGCTTTGAGGTGGATTATGCTGTTCTCTCAGCTGGCAGTCTAGCAGCTCTCAGCCTCCTGAATGGGCATAATTTAACCTATCTCCAGCGTTCACTGTCCACTCCCCCTGGAACCATAAGCTTCTTGACTTTGGGTGTTTCTCACAGCAACAGAAAAGACTAACTCGTATATACTCATTCCCTGGTTTTAGGACTTGGAGTGTATAAAAAGGAGAAAGCTGTATAAACAGTAGCAATCATCCCTCTCTGATTCTTGACTGTGATATAACGTGACAAGCTGCTTCTAGTTCCCATTGCTATGAATATCTTGTCATGACAGATTGTAATTTCAAACTGAGCCACAACATATCCTTTCTACATTGTGCTGCTTTGTTCAGGGTTTTTTTTTTTTTAATCACAGAAAAAGGAAAAATAACTAAGACAATGGGTCCAAAGAATTCCCTCACCCCTACTTTTCATTTCTTATTAATATCCTAAAGCATGTAGAAGCTATCAAAAAAAAAAAAAAAAGAACTGCTACAGGGACAGATAAAGCAAATTCAGAGGACTTTGCCCTTTCACTTTGGATGTCTAAAGGCACAAAACAAGCAGGGACAGTTTTCAATAAAGTCCATAATTGAAAGAAAAACAAGTCAAACTTTCATTCCATTTGTTTCTAATCAAGGTTCATTGCCATTATAGAATTAGACCTTGTCTCAAAAAACCCAGAATTATATTACAAACCTGTTCCTTTCAGTTAAAAGCAGCACAAGTATTTGTTCTATCAACTCGTGGGTCTTGGAAACCCTGAGCCTTTTCAGTGGCCAGCAAGGTTAAGCCTGCCATCCTCATTGTTTGTTTCTTTTTTTTTATTGTGCCAAATTGGAGCACTTTAGCATGAATCAAAGTATTGTATTTCAATTTAATCCAATTACAGTATAAAAAAATTACCAGTTTCATTTGAGAATGTCCTTGATGAAGCAGTACAATTGATTAAGGCTATTGACACTTGACTCTTGAATATATATATTTAATATTCTCTGCTTATACAAAGTAGAATGCATTTCTCACCATTTTAAAGATTGAATGACAAATAAGTTGTGGTTATTTCATACTTGAGACTTTGATAAGCATCTCCTCAAAAGTGAAACTTGTACTTCAGAGAAGACTATATTTGTTCTGAGTGCTAAAACTTGAGCTTTCAAGTAAAATTATGTCTTGAAAAAATTTTACACACTTTCATGGTTATGACACAATAGTCACTTATCTCATAAACACAGCAATGACATTGACAAATACCACTTCCTAATTTTGTCTAAAATGTTTTATTGACTTTTTAGAGATCTGTATAATTCAGTGAACCAGTTTTTTTCTAAATGACCCATGCATGGGTTACAAAATCACACATGACCACACATCCAACACATAAAATAGGCCAATGGAGCCAGTAAGATGACTCAGTGGGTAAAAGTACCTGTGTGCAGATCTGAATTTGATCCCCAGAGTCCACTAGGGGAAAAGAGAACTAACTTGTGAAAGTCATCAAGGTGTCCCCTAACCTTCATTCATGTGCTCTGGAACTCATGCTCTCTCATTCTTTTTCTCTTATTCTCAACTAAATAAATAAATAAGTAAAAGTATAAACAGACTTAAAAAAAACTTAAAAGCAAAGAAATAAAATAAGATGGGCCAATGGATTTTAAAGTTATAGAGTAAAAAAAGGTTTCCACATTATCATTAATATTTAAGGTGCTATTACTTGTTAGTTTTTGGTAACATGCCAAGACAAATATCCACAGTTATCTGAATGTTATTAAAATAATCTTCCATTTCTTATGTGTATGCTTGTGCTTAATATGTGTAATCTTTGAAACCAAATTTTCTTCTGATACTTCAATCAAAATAACATCACAGAAAACAATTGGAAAATCATATGCAAGAATCTAGCCATTTTCTTCCTCGTTTTGAATATCATTGATGTATTTATTCACACAATAAACTAAGCAGCACCTATACAGCAGTTTTCCATGTTCCCATCTAGCGTGGTTTGCTTTCATTTGTGAGTCAACTGACGTTTCATCACCTATATTCCAAATAAAGTTGGTTATTCATTAAATAAACTAGCACAAGGCTTACATATTTCAAAGTCTTGCTTCTTACATTAGCGCACCCAATTTTTCAAATAATGAAGTTTATTAACTTCATTCCTACAAATCTTCTAGGAAAATTCAATATAGTGTAGTTTCAAGAGATTTCAAACATTTTATAATTAGTACATTCAGTCACCTTGGCACAGGGCCAAGTGTAGCACACTAGTGGCATACAGTCCACCTCTCTTTCATGCCAGACTTTGAAGAGATGCAGAAATGTAAAATAATGTCTGTCATCTTCCTTCTTGTTTTGAAAGTATGCTTAGGTTATTTCAAACTATATCACCTATGGAAACGAGTGATAATCCTATTTTCAATTAGATTGAATTTTTTAGTTTAACGGTTTAATTCCTAACATGGGAAAATGTTGATAGATTTAATCCATATTAATAAAAGTACTTTGGAATCCCTTCAAGCTTTGAAAAAACTAATGGTTTAAAGGAATGTTTATAATGGTTTAAAAGAATATTTCATACTCTCAGAGAGTTAAATTATTCATTCACAGCTTGATCTTGTGGATGCTTGATTTTAGGGTTTAGTTTATGTGTTTCACCTCTTCTTAATTCCAAGGCTTTATCTTTGCTTTTAAGAGGTGGTGTTCTGGATCGTTAGTGACTGTCCAAGCTGTTCACTGAGCTGCTTGCTATAGCTTGACAGGATGTGATCTCCAAATTCTGCCTTCCAGCACTAATCAGCTGCTGAGATCTCAGTTCAACTTTTATTCTATCAGCTGTTGTTTCCCTCCTAGACTATTTGGAGTCTCTTTGCTTGCATAGCTCAGAGGTCATTTAAGGATGTGAGGACAATTTATATTCAGTCTTGATTCCTCCTTCCCATCCTTTTTTTTTTCCTTTCCCATATTCACCTGAATTCCCAATATATCTGATCACCATAATCTCCATCTTCTGCCTTCTCAGTCTAGTATGACTTCAACTCTCTGCCTGAGCTCCAAGTTGAGAACACTGAGCAAATAAATGGAAGAGTCTTTAGCTTAAAAACCAACTAAATAATTATTCACACAATGTACTTTCATGCTTTTATGGGAATATTATGCTGAGAATTAAGCCAATGGCCATGTACAAGCTAGATAAATACTCTATCTACCGTTGAGCTCAATTACTAGCAGTGTATTTTCAGTTTAAAGCTCAGAGCCACTCAAGTCTCCACCTGCTTTCGGTCGACTTTCAGTTAGTTCAAATGACTTTTTTTTAAAAAAATTTGCCCAGAGTTATTACTATCATCAACACCAATTTTCTTTGCTTGCAATGAAAATTATAAGAGGTATTCTGTTGTTCAATGAAACGGAAATTTTTCCATTTCCCTATTTTGAACAAAAAATGCTAAAGTTAGTATAATAGCTCGTTTTGATCATCAACATTTGGTTGAGAAGCACCTAGGAGATTAGCAAAATATACCTCTTTGTGTGTCTATGAGAGCATTTCCAGACAGGGTTAACTAGGAGGGAAAGACTTGTCCTGAATGTAGGGAGCACCATTCCATGAGCTGGGTACTCAATGGAATAACCTAGACTTGGTGTTGCAATCTATAATCTTAGGCAGTCAAGAGGCTGAGGCAGAAGAATTGCAAATTCAAGTGTGACCTGGACAATTGAGTGAGTTCAAAATCAGTCTGGAAAAATTAAGAGATTTTGGTCTTAAAATAAAAAATGAGATTATGGTTGGAGTATCATTCAATGGTAGTATTCTTGCAAGGTTTAAGGTTCAATATGTAGTACAGTAACAAATAAAGGTGGAATTGGGGAGGCAGAAAGTTTACTAGTGCCAGCATATTCTCTCGCTGCTTCTTGGATATCACATTGTGAGGAGACAAATTCTTCCTCCTTAATTTTTTTTGCATATATAGGTGTGAGTATGTATATGTGTAGGGTAAGTTAAGTATTTGTGGGTGTGTAGAAAAAAAGGGAAAGGTGTATGTCTGTGGAGATCCAAATATAACTTCTGGAATCACCTTGGATTGCTCTATCTCCTTGCTGCTTTACTCTGTGGTTCCCAGGCTCCTCCTTCCAGGGCCAGAAGTTCAGGATGTTGCTGTTTCTGCCCAGTGTTTTTACATAGGATCTGAGATCTGAACTTGGGTTTTTTTGTTTGCAATGCAAAGATTTAACCTCTGGAGCCCTCCAGGCATTTTGTAACAGTGAAGAAAAGGGACCAATGTACAGCCATCTTCATGTTTGGGGAGAAAGCAAAGCCAACAATATGTCTTTGAACAATATGTATTTTTTCAGCTGTGAGGTTGTGGCATGATGTTAAGTACAAACAAGACAATTGACACACTTATAATTAAGACAAGTCTTTGAGAAAGCCTGTAGGAGACTAATTTATATGGAGATACCCATCCCATAGTGGGTGATACCATTCCCTGGGTACGTCATGGAGAATCAGAAAGTTATTTTAGTATTTGACAGGGTGACAAACTCCAAAGTAAGCCCCTTTCTTAGCTCTTTCTGTGGATATGATGTGACCAGTTCCCCCTAGTTCTGATGCTGGCATCATTATCCTGTAGTGATGATCGACTATAACCTGGAACTATGAGCACATAAACCTCTGTTTTCCCTAAATTGTTTGGATTATGTATTTATTGCCTCAAAATATGAAACTAGGACAGTAGCGTTCTTTAATCTCTATTTCCTATACTGTACTTAAAATTAATATTCTTTTAGTTGGGTGTTTTTCTTTGATGCTGGGGATAGATTCTAGAATCTCATGTATGCTAGGCAAACATTCCTCTATTTCAACATATGTTCAGCCAATTTGAGTGGTATTAATGTTGTAGTAAAGGCCATTTTCAGATATTCATTATTTTATAGTCTGTATTCTTGGTAAATGATTGCCCTAGTTCCTTATCTCATTTCTGTGACCAAGTGCCTGATAAGAATCAAACTTGGGGCTGGAGAGGTGGCTCAGGAGTTAAGCCGCCGCCTTGCAGGCAGAAAGTCCTGAGTTCGGATCCCAGATCCCACGTATAGACGCTGGGCGGAAGCGGGGGCAGCCTGCGTTTCTGGTCCTGGTAGGGTGGAGCCTGTGAATCCCGGGGCAGAGTAAACAAGGAGGTGGTGGAGGCAGTCCATGGTGGTTCCCGAATTCGTCCGTGGTTCCACACGCACATACACGCACACACACACATACACGTGCACAGTTGAATAAATAATAAATTTTTTTTTAAAAAAAAGAATCAAACTTAACATACAAAGAAGTTCATTTTATCTCCCAACTGCAGGATACAGTCCATCACTGAAAATAAGTCTTAGCAGTAGGAGCTTTGGAACTTCTGGTCATATTGTATCCATGGTCAAGAAAAAGAGATGGAACATGGGTGCTTGCCTGTTCTCACCTAGCTCTCTCGTCATCATACAGTCTTGGCTCTGCTGCCTAGACAAAGGTTCTACTAACAATGAGACAATCTTTCCACCTCAATTAAAGCAATCAAGATAATCTTTTATAGATGGGCCAGAGTGTACCTACTACATACTAGTTTGACATGTAATACCAAATGTCACAACAATCCTCTGTCCAGAATTTCCATTTTAGTGTTCATTCTCATCATTACATATGACTTTCTCAAATAAACTTTACCATATCACATCATTATGGATTTATGGCTACATTTGACATTAATCGATTATCCTATTTTCACTGTTCAAATTGTGCAAACTTAAGTTTTATTAACCTTTGTGTCACACTAACACATACATCTTCAATTTTTTGACCATAATGTTAAATGTTCCCACTGTGAAATGATAGTTGGGACTGTTTTTGACAAAAATATAAACAGTCATGAAAGTCACATGGCCATGATAGTATTGATCATTTTACAACATCACAAAGTTCCCTTTGTGCACTTCTACAATCATTTTCTCCTTTCACAGATGTCATATCATTGGATTGATTTCTATCACTGTAGATTTCTTTTGCCAGTCCTCAAGTCTCATATAAATAAAATATATTTACTCTTTTATGTCTTTTTTATTCAGGATAGTGATTTTAAATTTCATATAAGTTTCACTTATTAGGAGTTTGTTGGTTTTTATTAATGAGTAGTATTCCATCATACCATTTTATGCATTCACTTAATCTATTTCCAATTAGGTTTGTTATATATAAAACTGAATGTTTTTGTACATGTACACTTTCCTTTTCTCTTGAATAATTATGCAAAGCTAGAATTATGGAGTAGTAAAGAAGATGAGTGTTTTACTTTTTGTTTTTTATTGATTTTTGAAAAAGGGTCTTACTAAGTAGATCAGTCTGTCCTTGAACTCACAATCCTCCCTCCTGCTTCTGCTTCCCAAAGGCTGGGTTTACAAGCATGTTCCATTATACCAAGATGAATGTTGAACTCTATAAAAAAATCCACCAAGCAGTTTTGCAAAGTATTTTTGCTAGTTACATTTCTAACAGTATGTTCTATCTCCTGTCAGAAATTAGGATTGTTTTCCTTGTAATCATTCTGATGGTATTTTATTTTTGCTTTCATCATCTCATGCTGGTGAGAGATAGTAAATATATTTTCCTTACCTTAAGCCATCCGTAAATCTTCTTCTATATTAGTCATCTATTCTTAGAATGAAATTACCCCTAGACTTAGTGGATTAAAGCAACAAACATTATTTTGTTACTTCTATGCATCAGAGATTTGGGAGAAACTTAGCTGGACATGTCTATCTTGAGATTTCTCATGAAGTTTCAGTCAGGTCAGGCCAGATGGATTTCAGTCATCTGAAGTCTTAACTGAGGCTATAGAATCCAATTCCATGGAAACTCCTTTAGATGACCAACCCAAGTTCTAACATCGTACTTACTTTCTTGGGACTACCAAGACAGATGCCAATATAAAGCTAAGTGGAGTAGATTCTAGTCTCTAATAGCTAAGACGTGAGTGATACAGGTAACAAAACCGAAAACAGTTTTCAACCATGTATTTAGTTTTTCTACTTCAATTCTATAGTTAATAGAAAATTTCAAGTACATCTTAGAAAAATATCTAATCAGACATGATGAAATGTTAACCCTCTTTCTTCATCAACACTTCCTCATTCAGACTGTAGAAAAGAGACAGTATGTGCATAACTAGTCTAGGGATGGCTTACTATGTTAAATATATTGTGGTAGGACAAGATGAGGAAGTTGACGGTACCATTAATAGAATTGGCCATGGGGATGTCCACAAGGATCAGGATCACTCAGAGGAGAAATAAAGACAGTAACATGGCTAATATATTGAAAGAATGTTGGCTGTTGACCCTACAGTGATCAAATAGTAAAACAAGTACAAAGATGAGTTGAATTTAGAAATTAGGTGGAAAGTGTCATTAACATTGTAATGTTAAAAAGCTAGTATGGAGCTGAAGAGATGTTTCAGAGGTTAAGCTGCTACCTTGCAAACAGAATATCCTGAATTTGGATCCCGGATTCCCAGGTAAAAGCACAATGTCATACGCCTGCACTTCTGGTCCTGGAAGGTGGAGACTGGGAAACTCCAGAGCAAAGCTAAGAGGAGGTAGTACAATTCAGGGTGATTCTTGAAGTCATCCTTGTGTCTCCATAGGCATACACAGTGTCCTCTGGATACACACACACACACACACACACACACACACACACACACACACACACATACACACACACCAAGAGATACAAATGCAACAATAAAATAAAATGAAAAAAAGAAAACTGAGTGTGTTTGTCAGGTCATAAGTTGATGTTATCTTCCTCAATCACTCTCTACCTTATTTGAGACAAAGTCTCTCACTTAAACTAGTGCTGAACATTTTGGCTAGATGTGCAAAACAACAAGCACTAGGTGTCCTGTGATTTCCCTCTCTAGAGTGCTGGAATGTAGCCATGTACCACAGAACCTGGCTAGTGCATGTCGTCTAGGAATAAACTTGAATTCTTGTTTTTGCATAAAAACAAAAATCATCAAACTGAGCCAACTCTCTAACTTGATTTGTTTATCTTTATGAGTTAAAAATACACACAAAAAAGTCCTGCAAAACTTCCACTGAGAAACCTGCACTCTGAAGAGGGCCAATTAATATGTCTTCAGAAATGTCTCCCATGTTTTGATGTAGGATATTAATTATCAAATACCACAGAACATACATTCATTCACTGTCAGATACTCTTTGCATTTTGTTGGTTAACGTGACCATAACAGTCCAAGTTAGGTTTGAAGAAATAAAGGGAAATTTCTTTCAGGCTATGGACAAAGGTCAGGAGCTGCTTTGTCAAGTTAGACTTTGAACTTCCTCCCCCTTCCAGTCATATATATCTGATACATATGAAAGAAACAGAAGTTTGTTAATGGGAACAAAATTAGTAGAAATGTATTCAAAATTTATCAGTTATTGTATCTAATCCTGTCTACTTTCTCTTTTAGGTTTTTATGTGTCATAATTTGTACTTTCCCCAATTAATTTCATTATTTTGTTTGCTCATGACTAGACTGTGGGCCAAATTGCTTTCTGAAAATGAATGGAAATGTCGACCTAGAAAAATTAAAATCTAATTCCATGTTTAAAGCTAGTGTATGATTTTTTTTCAGGTTCAACCACTGACAAATTGACAAAAGGAAGGCCTCTCAGGAAAAGCTCACTTCACTGAAAAACAGATTTGGTGTACAACCAGTACATTGAAGTCTCTATGAAGAGTTATATTCAAGGTCCCAGCCATCCTGGCCAATCATGCTCATTCACTCCAGGAATGATTAGTTTTAAGGCACTGAATGAATATTGAAATATCTGTTCAAAATGGCATAGTATTTATATGTATATATGTAGCCTCTTTTCTATATAATCTCCCTATATAATGATTCAAATTTAACTAATCTTTGTTGATAATTTCATACATGTATATTATGCATTTTGGGCACTTTCACTCACAAGTACCATCTTTCTATCACTCCTACTCCTGCTGAAACTCTTATTTCCAACAAATCTTTCTCCTATTTTCATGTATTATTCGTTTTGTTTTTGTGACCATCAAATTTAATTAGAATTGCTTGAATGAGCTTGACTGTGTGTGCATGTGTGTGTGGGGGAGTATTTGCTAGAGCACGTACAATTTACCAATGGCTATACCACTGAAGAAAATGACTCCTCTTCCAGCTGCAAACATTAACTACCAATAGTTCTTCAAAGAGTTGTAGCGCCTAATGAGTCCTTTCTCCATCCATGATGGAAAGTTGACAGGACAGGTCTTTCTCATGAGGTTTTTAAGCAGATAAGCGCAGCTGTTGTAAGTTCATAAGTGCAACATCCATGTCATATCCAGGAAACAATGTTTCACAGCACTTTTGCCCATCCTTTGGCTTTTACATCCTCCGTGATGTTGCCTAAGCCTTGGAGCTTCTTGTATGCTTTAAATCATCTCTGGATTACTTATGGTACCTCACCTAAGGAAATGCCTTGAAAATTTTTGAAAAAAGTGTATTGTTTGGGGAAAAATGAGAAGAAAGAGTCTGTATGTGTTCAATAAGGGCATTCTTCCCCTCCCCCATAAAATGCAGTATCACGGATAAGGAGGATAAGTTTATTTACATTCCTGCTTCACGTGCCTTTATTTCTAGGTCTCCTCTTTATCTGAGGCTCAGGAAGTTTTCTTCAGGCATCCCTTCTAAGGTCTCCTTGCGGAAGAGAAAGGAAATGAATAGCCATTGAAGATAGTTTTCCCAACTCTTGGGTCATTTTTCCACTCTTAGCCTTTAGACTGACAAGTCCTTTATGACTTCTAGAGTCTTTGGTTTGAGATTCCTGAATAGTATGATGATCCTGATCTATAAGGTGCACATATATAAACTCCATAGGTGATTGGTTGCAGGATTTCCAAGGATAGCACAATCTACAGACATACAACTGTTTATGTAAGATATCATAGTACTTGCCTATAACCTATGTACACCTTTCTGTACATGATAAATCACCTTTCTTATTTATAGTACCCTACACAAGGTAAATGAATAGTTCCATGAGGGGAAAAGAAATAAGAGGAGTCAACACTTTCTTAGTTTTTCATTTTGAATTATACCATTACCAGAAGAAATTAAAGGTTTAGTGTTTTCATTTTTGGCTTGTTGAAATAATTGCTCATTTGACTCCTAAGAGTTTAGCTCTCTCTTCTCTCAGCTAAGTCTCTGACAGCTCTGAATTTTTCCTCTTCTGAAATACTGCAAAGAATAAAAGTCTTAAAACCACTGACCACACTAATCAAACATGGGTACTATTTGACAAAGTGAGCCTTCATAAACTTGCTCAAAAATATTTTATTAACAAATTTTTATATAACAGCAAAGTAGAAGAAAATTATGTGTCATGCTGAATAAATGTGCTGAAATCATGTATAGGATTAGAGTGTCTAATTTCTCTACAAATTAACCAGTCATGATGAAGTAAAGGGAGTTAAAATGAGTAAACATATTCATATCTTTTTGGATAAAAAAGCACAGTGCCATTTTATGGGCAAAGGAAGCACATAATAAAATAGACTTTTAAAAATACAAACGAAAATCTGTACATCAAGGATTGTTAAGGCCTTCCAATATGCATGACACTATATAAAAAGAGAAGAGGCAAAGAATATAGCATCATATCAAGTGTTACAAGTTTGGCCCATTTCAGCTTGCAGGACCATCTCTTCTTTTCTCAAGGGGAAAGTGTCAATCAGGTTGAAGAGAGCCATGGGTGTCACCAGGGAAACATAACGTTCTTTGTCCATGCCATGTTTATCCACTAGCACAATGCTGAAGGAATAGAGTGGGATTCGAAGCAACAACCTGAAATAGAGAAAGAGAAGAGAAGGCTATGTTAAACTCTAATTTCCAAGGGTTGTGGGCCCTCTAGTATCACTGTACGTAGAGAAAAGCTTGAGGCTATGAAGGTCTCCATCATCTTTAGGACTTTACTATTCAAAGTTTAGGGTCCTTGGAACAACAGGATCACAAAGGACTTGGGCCAAAATACCTTGCTCATGTCCAACATCAAATCAAATTAAATCTGCATCATTGGCAATTTCCTCACATGATTGGTGTGGAGTGGAAAAATTGAGAAACTCTGTCTTAAATTATGGTCAACAGGATTTCAGACTGGCAATGATTCTGTGCATCAAAAATTGCTGTAAGGCATACAGAACACTGCTATCAGTGAAAGGAGTCAATCCATGTTTTCAGTTTAGTTTTACATGTCACATAAATAGCAGAACTTTGTCATTGGGATGACCTTACCCCTCATGGGGCTTTGGCTATGTCTAAACACATTTTAGCTGTCATATGGGGTGGAGGAGATGCTGTCAGAGATGTTAAAAACATCTTACAGTGTGTGTAGGATGGCCTCTTTACCAAACAAATCCATACCCAAATGTTGAAAGGGCCAAGGTTGAAGAAGCCTGAACAAGGCAGCTTTGACTGAAAGAGTGCTCTGAAAGTTATAATTATGACCTATTTGTTGTCCATTTCAGGACTGCCTGTTCAGAAATGCATGAGTTTGGTCTGCACCCCTAGATTTTCTTACTTGTTTGCTTATAATTGATACTTCAAAAAATTCCAAAAAATAGTCTAACATGGTTTCAAGTGCCTGCTCTCCTTTCTTCTCCACTATATGTGAATTTAATTGGTGTGAGAATTTTATATCAACACCAACATGCTTAAATGAGAAAAGCCAGAGAAAATAAACCCACAGATAAGCTGAGCCCAATGAACTAATAAGTCTTCTCAGTTGCTTCTTTTTTTCCAATTGTGATAGCTTGAGAATATATGATGTAGAACATACACTGTCATCTCAAGATTTTTTTCATATAAATGGTTGAAATATTTTTGCATGTGTGCTGGCGCGTGCGTGTGTGTGTGTATGTGTAGAAGGTTCAAGGGTGACTTTGGGAGTTATCCTGGATTGCTCTACATCCTTATTTCTTCCATAAATTCTTGGGATTTCCTGGGTTCTACCTTCCAAGGCCAGAAGTATCGGCCCTTTCCTCCTGGCATTTTAACTGAAGTCCATGATCTATACTTCTGTTTTCAAAGCAGAGGTTTAATCCCTCTTATGATTAGATTCAGGTGTCATCTTGACAGTTGCAGGCTGTTTGGGGTACAGGTGTGAGGAATCAGTGGTTGGAGCAGGCCTCTCAATCAGCTTGTATTTGTGTAATTGATGTGGAATACCCAGTGGTGCTTTTAGTGGTGGACCAGAAAAAAGAAAAGTGCAAAGAGGAGGGACTTGCTCTTCCATTTATCCAGTGTGGACTTGCTGTGGAGCCCACTCTTTCAGCATCATTTCCTTCCTAGTTGCTACTGCCTCATTCTTTGGCTGACTCAGAGCTTGGCCCTTTTTACCTTGCTGTTGTTCCCGCTGCCTCTGGAGCCTGGTCTCTAGGTCTGGCTGCTGTTCCCTGTTCATCGCAGACATCAGAGCCCTGCATCTTCCACCTTCTAGTGAGATAAAGGCCTGAGACTTTCTTGAGATCTTTCAGCTTTTTGAGATATTCCAATCAAGAAAGAAGCAGCTACAAGTGGCTACTTTGAAGGACACTGTTTTTATTGTGAGTTGCTCTAATAAAGATATGTGTGTGTGTGTGTGTGTGTGTGTGTGTGTGCTAACGATTCTGTTCTCCCAGAGAACCCTGACTAATACAACCCCTGAGCCATCTCTCCATCGCTTCAAAGATTTTTTTAAGTCATCGCATAAATAGGAGGTAGGGAGATGGTAGAGGCCAGTGAGAGGTTGGGATGAATAAGAACAAAGTATTATGACACCTATGTATGAAAATACCACAATGAAGCATATTAGTTTATGTGCTAACTTAAAATTAAAGAAAATATCACTACACAAAATATAAGCTCACAGCGTTTTCTTCTGCTTCTGAAGTAGAAGTTTCATGCAAAGTGGACTATACATTTTAACCCAGTGGAAAACTAATCTACTAATTCATTTCTAGTGACTAGAAATTTTAAAAAGTTGATATGATACTGCTGCCCCCAGTGTCCTGTGGTCATATGGCCATGTTGGATGAAAGTGGATGATTTAGCAGAATTCAGTAATAAATCTGAATACTTGCTATTGGGCACACAAGTAAGTAAAGTGAAAGTAATTGTACATGTTTAAGAAGAAAGGGGTCTATATTTATGATGATAAGTATTATCATACGGGTGGATTCCAGGAGAGAAGTGGAAAAGTAAGCAGGTGTGATATCACCTCATGACCACCATACACATTCTTCATGTAAACCTTGTGCCTTGATTGATAGAGAATATAAGAAATGATAACTGTCATGGAAGAAAAACAATGAGTGGTCAAATTAGCAACAGGAAAGGATCTCACTGGAAATGCTACAGACATCTCAGATATGAAGGATGCGGCACCTCACAGATCCTGACTGATAGGCCAGCAGTATTACTCAATAGCTGTCATCACATTGGAAGGAGCACCTTCCAGAGAAGTCTGTAAACTCAAAATATAATGAATCATAATTATATGCTTCTTGGTCCCAATCATTTTTGCAATTAATAGAAAATTACTGTAAGGGGCAAAGCTTAACCTACACATTAAGATTTTAAAAAGCATCAAAACCAAAAAAGAAGGCAAATGGTGACCTTTCAATACCAGGCATTTAGCCTCTCCTTTTTGAGGATTCCTTGCAATAGCATTACCAAGGCTTCAGAACTATTTGAAAGCAGTATTTTAATCAGATAAGAGAGTTTTCGGATTAATTAAGAATTTTGATTCTTTGTGTTTCTTTTTTTTCTCCTGCTCAAAATTCTTAACCTACATCATCTTCTTCCCTCTGTGTCAGACTTTAGGCTGAATTCATCTTCCAAGTGTTTCATCCTTCGGTGATACAGTTGATACAGACGGCATGCAGGCTGACATGGGTCCTTTAGAGAATGCATCTGAGCGATCATCTCTGTATGATGTTCACTTGTACTATCTTCTTGTGTCACAATCAAAATTAACCCTGGGGGCTGGAGAGGTGGCTCAGGAGTTAAGCCTCTGCCTTGCAGGCGGAAGGTCCTGAGTTCGGATTCTAGACCCCACGTATAGACGCCGGGGGGGGGGGGGGGGGGGAGGGGGGGCGGTCCGCGTTTCTGTTCCTGGTAGGGCGGAGCCTGTGAATCCCGGGGCAGAGTAAACAGGAGGAGGTGGAGGCGTCCATGGGGTTTCCTGAATTCGTCCGTGGTTCTACACACACACACACACACACACACACACACACACACACACACGCATACATGCACAATTGAATAAATAAATAATAATAAAAATTAAAAAAAAGATTAACCCTCTTCCTGGTTCTTAATGTAGCCAATTTACTCTGCTTTTCCTCTCTCCAGTGATAGGCTTCCCTTGCCAACGACTCAAAGCAAGGAAGTTGCCTTATCTCAGATTGTAAACCTTTTCTTTTCATATTAATTATCTTGGGCATTTTGTTATAACAGTAAGAATCTCTGACTAATAAAACGTTGGCTGTTTATAATAACACTCTTGCTTCCCTATTTGCAAAAAACAAAAAGCATGCATTTTGGATGTTGATGTGTACAAGATGCTATAACCATCTGGGACTCTGAAAATGAGGCATCTTCTGGGCTCCTGATAATAGATGTTTGATGTGTCCCCTGGAGTACATAAGAGATAAAAAGCTAGGTGATAAAGGGAGATTTTGAGAAGTATTGTGTTACCATGATTTTCTAATTCATAGTGGGCAAGAGACCCAAAAAAAAGATTTAGGTTAGAACATATCATTGAACCCCCAAAGTCTAATAACATGAATTACAGGCTCTAAGATCCTTAGAGGCAAGGGATTAATAGCCACAATAGTATTCCTATACTAAGGGGAACACAAAAAAGAGCTCTAGGCAATGCTACCGAGTCCTTACACCTCATCAGCGAGGAGGACCCAGAGGGAAGTTTGACATGCACACTAAAGGATGCTCCAGGAATGGGGGGGGGGAGGTCCACTAGGAGAAAGGGAGGGATGGGGGGAAAGGGAAGAGGAAAAGGGGGGGAGCAAGGGAATTCAGGGAGGGGTGGAGGGACGGAGGGGAATGGGGTACATATCAAGTTTGTATGAATGGAAAAAATAAATTAAAAAATAAAAATTAAAAAAAAAAGATCTAGGTTAGGACTGCCTTTTTGGCTCTTGAATTATAATCTGATACATCATTACATAGAGACAGAATACTATGGTGCTAGCTTTGTAACTGTGGCAAAAATAAGACATAGTTGTTAAAACACAGATATGGACAAGTGCTCTGGATGCATGGAGGAAAAAGTGGACAAGCTTGAACAGACTAATGGGATACTGTCTTAATATGAGCGAGAACTATTATTTAGATCATTTTATTGTCAGATCCTCCTTCATCCAACCAACCAAATACAGAGAGAGAGAGAGAGAGAGAGAAAGAGGGAGAGAGAGAGAGAGAGGACCGAGAGAGAAGAGAGAGAGAGAGAGAGAGAGAGAGAGAGAGAGAGAGAGAGAGAGAGAAGAAAGCATTTGGTTGGAGGGGAGAAAGGAGAACACTAACAATCTCCCACTGCATAATTAACTTGAACAAGCAGCAACATGCCAATTAGCACAATTATAATACTCCCAGAAATAAAGCAATTAAACACTGAAGACTGCCTGAAATCAAAAGTGAAGAGACATCAGGGAACTTGATCAGATAGATACGAGTGCATAACCTGGGTGGGAGATCAAATTTAAGGGAGAATCTCCTCCTACCTGAGCTGCAAAGCTAAGGCTGGAGGCATAATCTTCGCTCTGATCCTGCCAATGAGGGTAGGGAACACTCCCACCAGCTCCACCACTGTGATGTGTCGAAGATCCAGGCCACACTGTGCTTGCTGGGAGGAAGAACCAACAGGAGTGGTGTGAATACATCTAGGGAGAGAGGCCCTCATTTCAAACTGCAGAAACAGAGGCAGCACTAGTTTGATTGTGGGTGTTTCTTTACCAACTCCAAATTCTCCTAAAAAAAATCTGTCCCGAAATTAGGGTTAAACGAGTGCCTATAAAAACTAAATATTTTCCTCGAGTGATCATACAGAAACAACTTGGCAATGGGATTTGAAGACCTAAGTAAAATGGCAATCAAAGTTATTTCCAGAAAAGCTGAGACCTGGTATGAGTCAAATTTCCTAAAAAGTGTCCAAGGCCTCCCCCAGAGGCTTCGGACTTTGTTCTTCAGAGGAGAAAAGAATATTTTCCAGAGTTCTCTTTTCTGCTCTTGTCTCCCCCATCTACATATCCCTGCCCCAAGGCTCCTCGGAGGGAAAATAACCATGAATGTTTCCAGAATTCTGAGCTGGCCGGTGGTAAGAGACTTTGGAATGTGGCTAAGTCAGTGGCATGCCAGGAAGTTTGACCAGGAGCAGCAGTAACAATAAAGGGCAAAAACTTAACAGATGAAGAAGATGAATCTGGTTAAATACAAAAAGCAAATGGAAAATCCTAGACTCCTAGAACATCAAATGACTTTTACCACAATCCCACTGTCATGCCGCTATATGGAATGACAGAATAAGCAGGAAAGTTACAAAATATAGATACATGCATTTCTGCTGTTCTAACTGAAATAATAAAGTCAACCAAGCCTGCCTTGAAGGCGCTTATTAAAATACATGCTGGGGCAAAAGGTTGCATATAAGAAAATCTTGATGCAAAATACCCCATCCAACTAGCCAATTAGTAAATTTAGCAAGAACCTGAGGAAACCAGATTGGCTAGGGCAGAGGACTGCAAGCAATTTTGACAAAGGAATTCAGATAATAAGCATTTTTCTTTAGTGATGCTGGATGGCCTTTACCCTAAAATCTGATTCTGTCACTCTAATCCAAAAGCTACCATAAGCACTGTACAAATAAATAAATGTGACTGTATCCAATAAAACTTAATTTAAAGAAAACAGCAATAGGTCACCTTTGAACTACAAACCCAGGTTTGCTGATACAGAGAAAAAGGAAATTGTTTGGCACATTTTCTAGAGATGAGAAGAGCTCAAAAAATATATGGTCATACCATCCTTCTATGCCAATGTCTACAAAGTATGGGAAGGATGACTTGTGCTTTCTGAAGAGAAAGTCCATACCAAGGTGCACAAGAAGAGGTAACATGAAAGGGACCAGACTAAGGATGTAATAAATTTGGCTCTTATCAAGGTATATCAAAACTTTTACATATGGACCTTCAGAGTTCTTGAGCAATCTGTTCAATTACATGACACAATGAAGAAAAACTCATTATTTATTAATGCTGACATAGGTAATAAGTTGTAGTCTTTGATTAAACCAAGATTGTTCTAAACCTTTAGTTCTGGTTACAAGCATAAATGCATGAAGCAGTGGAGAAAAATGTGTGAAGCACATGTTGCCTCACATTCAGTGAGGTTGGCGACTCATTCCTAAGCAGCCTCAGAACAAAATCAGGCAACTTCTGGTTTGATCCTTGAAGTTTCTAGTCCCAGCCCAACATATCGATTACTTCATTTGATAACTCCACAATTTACACAGCTACGAAAAGTAACATTTTCTAGAAAAGTGCTAAATCACCTCCCCCATGGCTAGGATGAGGAATTGCATTTCTGACGAGCTCCCAGATGATGCTAATACTCGGACAGCATTGGGAGAAACTGCTGCTCTGAGAGATGGCAGTTACTCTAAGGAGCTCCATTAGAGTGAGCGAAATTCCCCAGAGAAGGATGTAAAGCGTAGGGGCTCCTGGATACCCTTCATCTCTTGAGCCAGTCCTTTGGGCAGATAACTGATTGATTAACCACCTCCAGTCCATGCATGTCCTGGACAGGATCAGTAAAGACAACTGTCCTTTGGCCGGGGATGTGTGGCATGTCAATTAGGCATATTAGTGAAGACAGACAAACCTCATCAGTTGGAGAATGATTGGGTTAGCTTTGGGGAGTCAATGTTAATCAGTTATGCTCCAGCAACAGAAATGAATGGCTGTCCCTAAAATGCTGGTCCCTGAAACCTTAAATGAATTAAACACTCGATCTGGCTTTTGTTTTTAGTAAAGAGCTCAACCTCTCCCTGTTGTAGGTCTCCCTCCCACCTGTGCTCTGCCTCAAGGCCTCACCTGCAGCATTCCCAGCTGCAGTCTGTAGAGCAGGTTTCGAGCTGTGGGTGTAGACACAATGAGGAGTCTCCTTTTCTCATAAAACTGGTCGAGAAGTGCCGCTGCCGTTCTGACACCCACGTTGACATTCATGGCTGCAATTAGAAATGGTCACATATGTCAAAGACCATCTTTGTGCTTTGGCTCAACACAATCCTAGACAACACATGCAGAGATCTGCAAAACCCTAAGTCCATCTTGAGATGAGACCTCAAGTCTAAGTAGTTTATTTGGGAAGTGATTCCAAGATGTACTAGTAAAGGAATGGCCATAAGCCTTAGTGTTTTGTTGCTGCTATAACAAATCACACTAGACTTAGGGATTTAACACAACACAAATTCATATTTCCTTCAACACAGCCAGGGAGAACATGAGACAAGATGGTGTAATTTTTAGGTGTGCTATTTAAGCAAATAAGTGACCAACAATCCCAAGTGATTAACTAGTCAAAATCAATGAAGGATGTTCAATACATATAGATCAGCAAAGAGGCTTGGTCCTGGTGAAGAAATATTAAAGAGGAAAATGAGGGAATTCCATGTATGCTTTATAATTTTGAAGCTCATATTTCAAACTTAATATTTGGATTGAACTAATTATTTATTTATATATTTATTCAATCAGCTACACTGAATGACTTCCTTGGGTATTATACGGATACAGAGTTCTTGCCTTTAACGTTACCTTAAAGGTCCTAAGGCTTAGGGAACCTCACAGAAGAGGGGGTGGTAACGCTTGAAAAAGCTTAAGATGGGAAGGTCCACTGTAGAACAAGACTCCTGACTCTAGGAACTCACTGCAGTGAGACTTGTCCTTACCAGGCCTGAATAATGACTGACACACCAACATGCCCCCATAGACTATGAGGAACTCAAGAGAAATAAGAACACATAGTGGAAACCTTGGATACTGGAGCTGGATGAGAAGGGAAATGCCCCTAATAGAGGGGTGGTCCGAAGAGAGGCAATTTGGCATACCACAGAGGCCTGAACCCCCACAAGACTAAACAAGCCAGAGGGAGTGAAATGGCCAGAAGTGGCCAGGCAGGAGTGAAATGGATTAATGAAGAGAAAGGAAATGGATGGGATGGAAGGGTGATGGAGGAAAGCAGGGATAAATACTCAATATGCTTGTAAAATTAAAAAAAATAAAATAATAAAAAATTACCTCAAGGGGCTCATAGTCTAAAATGGTCTTGGTCAAGCCACTGTACAACTTAAAACTTTCTGGTAGGTTTATTAAAAAGCATAAGGTACAGATAGCTTTTAATTTTTTTAACTTTTTTATTATTATTTATTCAATTGTGTGTGCGTGCGTGCATGTGTGTGTGTGTGTGTGTGTGTGTGTGTGTGTGTGTGTGTGTGTAGAACCACAGGCGAATTCGGGAACCCCCATGGACCGCCTCCACCTCCTCGTTTACTCTGCCCCGGGATTCACAGGTTCCAGGACCAGAAACGCAGACCACCCCTGCTTCCACCTGGGTCTCCGATAGCTTTTAATATATTTCTTTTTAATATTTTACTTGATAGAGTGGAAGAGAAAAACAGCAGGCACATGTATACAGCAGAACATGTGAAGGACAGAGGACAATGTTCAGGAGTCAGTTCTCTCCTTCCATCATGTGAGTGAACTTCAGGGATTGATCTTTGATTACCATGTTTTTTCTTTTTGGTTTCCAGGTTGTTGTGCAAGCACTTAGCACACTAAAACCACCTCAGCAGCCTTACATCTGATGTAACCTATTATATCTATATATTCCAACCTGTAATCAGTCTAAATGTTCGGCTGTTTTCAATTCTTGATTGTGCTAACATGTTGGAATTGGTGTGTAATTTATACTGATAGGGCATCTAAAATTGGAATAGTCTCATATCAAGTATACCCATGTGTGGCTAGTGGGTCCTTTATTAACCATATAGGCCAATGAGCTCATTTGACACTATACCCCAGGCATCAGTGTGGACATGATGAGCATAGTATCCTTATCTGAGGAGTGATTTATGTTCTTTCTGCCTTAATGTATCAAATTAAAGAGCTTTATGCATTTAAGTGTTGATGTATGTCTCTCCCACCTGTTCTGAATAGCTGAGGTTAGAAGAAAGAGACAAAGTTGAAAAAGTAACTGTAATTGAGGGAAAAAAGTAAAAGCATATAAATGAGATATATGCCTAGAATTTTGTAAGTACTCTAGATTTTACCCTCTCAGATATTCCTAGCCCAAGTGTGCTTCCTCAATAAGAATAGCTAGCACTGTGCCAGGCAGTGTTTCCAGTATTCCATGAATGACCTCATTTAATCCTTACCAGTTAACAGATAGAGGAAATACTGTTTTTCGCATTTTACACAGAAGGGAAGATTTCAAATGTCCAAGGTCTGCCTGACATTCAAGTCAATGCTGCTAAGCAGGAGTTATATTGTCTAAACACATCAGTGTACTGACATTGAAAACAAGATCCTCTCTGGGCTGTAACACAGATAGTGATGGAAAGTAAAATAGACTCGATGACTCATAATGTCCCTGAAGACTGGCCTTGCATTCTGACCTCCAGATTCTGCCTTAGAATTTATGAAAGGGAAATCAGAGGAGAAGGAAAGTGGGCAAGCCACATGAGTTACAGCAGGAAGTTAGGGACATCACCCACTCCGTCAGATGAGGTGAGAAGATCGTGAACTTTACAAAGTACATGGAATGAAATCACCTTTCCCTGAACTGTAATCTGGAAGCAAGGTTTTCAGTTTCTCCTGCTGGCTTGTGAAAGGCCTATATACATACCTGCACAGGTGGGCTCTGTGCCAGACCAAGCCAAATTGGACTGGCACACTCGGGCAGGGCTACCCTGGAGCTCGTAGCCACCGATACAGAAGAACTCACAGGTAGCTCCGTAATTGTCACCGTCACTGGAGCACTTCATGTAACCATTCTCTGGAACATTTAGTTTGCCACAGCGCCGGACTGTAGAGACACAAACCCAGAGTTGCCTCAGTCCTGAGCTTCCTTCCACAGAGTAACTAGACATGTTGAGGATTAATAGGCCCCCAACTTTTTCACTAGGCTCTGCATCAACTGGAAAGTGAGTGGCTGGGTAAGGGATGATTTGGTCCATGGGTGAATCTTAGAATGACTACCATCTAGTCCACACAAGCTAGGGCTGCAGTAACCATAATCAGACTTTGCATGACCTATGCAATGGCTGACATGTCAATGACCCCCCCCCAAAGTCTAGCATGGATCACAGGCACTAGGATCCTTAGAGGCTAGGGATTAAGAGTCATAATAGTGTTCCCATACTAAAGGGGAGCCCAAGAAAGGGCTCTGGGCAATGCCACCGAATCCTTACACCTCACTAGAGTGGAGGACTCAAAAGGAAGTTTGACATTCACACTAAAGGATGCTCCAGGGAATGGGAGGGGGGAAGGGAGGGGCATTGGGAGAAAGAGAGGGAGGAAGGTGAAAGGAAGGAGAAAAGGGGGGGGAGAGTGCAAAGGGGACTGGGGAGGGGTACAGGAAGGGGACTGGAGTACCTACTAAGCTTATATGACTGGAAAAAAATAAATATATTTTAAAAAAGAATGACTACCATCTATATTAACGAGATGCCTGAGATCATCTTCTTTAGCCTAAGCACAGAAGGTAAAGAATACCTGTTCAAACCATGAAACACAACATTTTAAAATATTTTTTCAGGTAGATAAAGATCCGGAAGACACAGAAAATGGGCTCTGGTGTTCCAAACTATAAGCTTCCTAACTGCTCTAGTTGTTGAAGATTTTACATGTACTCTCTGTTCACCCAAGCTCAGAAGTGGAAAAAGTTTTTTCAAATGATACTCTTCTGGGACAGCCAGCAGTGGCCTCCTGTGAAAGTTTGTATATGATCTACCAGCACTGAGCCCTATCCGTCAAGTCAGACATTAAGATAGAACACTTCCCCCAGTCTCCTCAGAAGTTAATCCAAACTTGGAAGCATCTCTACCACATAGAGCACTGGGCAGTGATGCCTGAGGGCCTGTTAACTTTCACTTTGCGTTGTCTAGTAATGAAAAGGGAAGCCCAGAAGCAGTATTCTTACCTCTTACTTTAACTCGAAATTTGCAAGTGCCCTTGTTCTCAGCTCTGTCATAGACCGTATACTCAATCTTGTGGTCTCCTTCTGGAAAATGTGAGCCTGGAGGGGGGCCTTTTAAAATAACACTTGGAAAAGAACAGAAATACCAAAGATGACACTTATAAACCTGAAACGTACTGACTGTACAGGATGCAGGAATACAGAATAAGAGCTGTTGGACCAATTTGATCAGAACAAAGATCTGGGGAACAGCAGAATTTTCTGTGCTTTCCTCTGTTTCAGCAAAGCGATTTGAGACCCAACTGCTGAGAAATGAGATGTAGAACAGAGGGCGGAAAGTCCAAATATTTCCCCAATCCCACCTTTGCTTCCGAGTGGACCTGAATGACCTCACGTTAGGGAAAAATAATTTTTTTTCAATTGTGCATGTGTGCGTGTGTGTATGTATGTGTGCGTGCGTGCGTGCGTGCGTGCGTGTGTGTGTGTGTGTGTGTGTGTGTAGAACCACGGAAAAATTCAGGAACCACCATAGACGCCTCCACCTCCTTGTTTACTCTGCCCCGGGATTCACAGGCTCCGCCCTACCAGGACCAGAAGCGCAGGCGGCCCCCTCTTCCGCCTGGCGTCTATACGTGGGGTCTAGGATCCGAACTCAGGACCTTCCGCCTGCAAGGCAGAGGCTTAACCCCTGAGCCACCTCTCCAGCCCCGAAAAATAAGTTTTTATAAGAGAATCCATTTGAGAATGTGCTTTAACCAGCCATTAGCAATTTGGGGCTGTAGCAGGTAGGGTAATTTTCTTTGCTTTTTCCGTGGGAACACAGACTCTTTTCTGACCAGAAGGTAAATTTCCTGGGAATATTTGATTATTCTAATGCTGTATTAACAAAAGCAATAACTGTTCTCTGTACTTACATAAACATTACAGATACTGTGGACGTCTGCGGGAAATTTACATCTATTATTTTTCAATCCTCATAGACCTCCTGTTAGGTAGCTAGTATTCTCTAGATTTCACAAATGAGGAAACAAAGGCACCAAAACATTAAGGAACGTGGCCAGGGTCACACAGGCAGAGTGACTTCAGCATATATCTTCTTTTGCTGTGTGATAACAGCATCACTAGGTGCCACACAATCAATGGCCAGATTTTTTTTTTTTTACTGTTTTTCAACATACAGAAATCCCCTTTCTCAACACGGTTCTTAGGAATGACACTATTTAATAATAATGGGTAAATGAAATTATCCTTGATACCACTGTTACATTATTACCATTTTCACACACAGGTGAATGAGGGGAATAGTGTCCAAAATTCCACCATTTAGATATGTCCCTTTTGATTTTAGGTGCCTTAAGAACCTCAGATAGCAAAAGGTAGATTCAGATAAAACCTGAAGAGAGGCAGCTTTCAAATAAAAGCAGCTGCTAACCTCTTTAAAACTCCATTTCATCATGCAAATATAAGGAAACAGTAAGGGACCTTAAAGAAAGCATCTGCTTCAGAGCTTGCTACTAGAGCAGACTGCATAAAAGTAAGTTGGATGATAGATTGGAGAAGGGGTCACAGGCGATATGCTAGAGAAACAAGGGGCATGCGTATGCATGTGATTTGCTAATCCAGTTGCATACAGTTTCGCCAAAGTACTTGTGGCATGTATATGTAACAGTAGTAAACAATTTAATGGTCAAACTTGACTTTTAAAAAGTTACAGTGGAAGACTGGAGAGATGGTTCAGGGGTTAAGACTCTGTCTTGCGAACAGATGGTCCTGAGTTAGGATCCCAGGTCCCACCTAAAAATACCAGGTGGAAATGGCAGCAGTCTCCACTTTCCACCCTGGTGAGCAGAGCCTGGGAAATCCCAGAGGGAAGCAAAAAGGAGGTAGAAGCAACCCGGGATGATTCTCGAAATCACCCTTGGTCCTTCACAAGGACACACAGTACCCTCTCTCTCTCTCTCTCTCTCTCTCTCTCTCTCTCTCTCTCTCTCTCACACACACACACACACACACACACACACACATTAATAAATAAAATATTTAGAAAGTTACAGTGGAAAAACACCTCTAATACTACAATGTAAATTATGGGTAATGTACTCTTAGAAGATTTATCGGGATGTGAAAACAGAATATCATGCTATGGATAAGAAACTCAACCTCTTATTACTGAAGAAATGTTCTGTTATTGGGAAAAACTGTATAAAAATATTTGGTTTTGAGCCAGTCTTAGCAGGAGTCTAGAAAATCTGTTCCTGCTTTGTGTCCCACTGGATATAAGTCAAAGGCATTCTATTGTCCAGTGATGGAAACTCTTTGAGGAGGTCTAATTTGGACATAAACTTTAAAGTATATGCTGACACTAAGTAGGGGTCTCCAGGGAACATGCTTCCAGGGCACAAGCTCAAATGATAGATTAAAACAACATGAGACTAAACCTCATCAACGGGAATGACCCATTTTTTTTATTCAAAGGAACATCAAAGTTATTTATGACCTAGGACAGCATGGATGATGTTAAGAAGAAGGCAAAGGGCAGTTTCACTTTACTCAAAACCTTCTGAAAGTGTTTCATGTGATCAAAAGTGAAAATAATAATATAAAATAAGAAACTGTTAAACAAGTATAGCCAAAAAAAAATGGATGAAAAAGCTGTGAACCGAACCACATCCACAGATTAACAAGGGGCAGTGCCCAGCTCAGCCTGGAAGACACAGAAAATCCCTGGGAGGTGTGAGGGATTAACAAGGTCTGGGACACAAGGAATAGCCCTCTGACCATACAATGAAGGAGAATAAATTCCTGAATTAATCAGCTGGCTTCCTTCTTCTTCCTTTATTTCTTTATTTCTTCCTTTCTTCCCTTATTTCTCTTCCTGCTTTCATCAATAAATATTTATTGAATGCTAACTATAGGCAGTCTTGTTTCTGAACATTAATGATATGGCAGTAAAAAATATTATCGTGGAAGCAGGTGATAATCAAACAAATAAATAAAAATTACTATGCTGCATGGTGATCAGAGGACCTGATAGCATTAATAGAACTACAAAGATGCATCTGGGTAGTAAATGTCTCACATAAGAGACAACATGTGCTGGAAGTAGCAGAGTGCTTGCTATGTTATACAAGGCCCTGGTACAATTCAGAAAGAAAAGAGAGAGAGAGAGAGAGAGAGAGAGAGAGAGAGAGAGAGAGAGAGAGAGAGAGAGAGAGAGCGCTCATCTCCCCTTGCTAACTTTCGTGTTTAGCTTACTCAGTAAGAATGCCATCTGCAGTGTCTCTTCCTTCAGGGGTTTCCCAGGACACCCGAACAGTCAGTTTGTTGGGTTCAGCAATGCGTTCCTTTACACTTGGACACTTGATTCTAGGAGGTTCAATATCTGAAGATACAGCACAATTAAAAAAATCTCGTTAACCAATGATTAACACTCCAAATCTGCTATACCAAGACTCCTAGACATTCTGCAGTTCTAGAGAGACCATTTGTTCTATTTTCCATCATTTGATCTTGCCTTTTCTTTCCTGCTGACTTTGGAAGACGATTTCAGAATCACTTGCCCAAGAACAGATCTGTCTCCATCCACCTTTTCAAAGTTTATTGAGAAATAACATATTAAGTTCAGGTCTACTGACATGGCAACGCCACAATTACTCAGCTAGAAGTCATTCAGTTTTCATGGGAATGTCCTGATTCAAAGACTGTATCATAAGAAACCAGACAAAGCCATCTTAGCTGTTAACTGCTTTGATTCAACTTAAAGCAAAGACTCTTTTCACGAGTGTCTACTCACATGAAAGGCTTTAAACCAACTGCTGGGGTTGCAGGTGCAAAAGAATAAAATAATAAAAGCTGTCAAAAAAAAGTTTACAACCAATTAGGATATTTCACCAAAAATAAACATACCAGGAGGCAGAAAATGGCACTTTTCTAGGTGACAGTGAATACCATGCTATAATCTAATCACTCAACTCATCAATTACAGAAGTACAAACTGAGACTCAGGTGTCTTGGATGATTTATTTAAGGCCTGATAATAGAAGTTCTTCCAGTTTGCTTTCTACAGTGAGAGCTAGAAATAAACAAGAAGCCAACTCCACACTGGGTTGAATTTCACACGATCATAGCCAGAGTGAAATCCAAGAGAAAACTTAAAGGCTAACAAATTCTACTTGATGACTGGTAGCAGGTAGATAATGTATATTAGCCAAAAGTTATATAAATGTTATTACATCCTGCATGAAAATTAAAAGAAAGTAAATTAAATTTTGATCTCCATGATATCTTCAAAATTAAATGTATCGAAAGGGAAGTCTTCCCATCCTTTCATCTACGTTTTATTTATTACTTCTCACTTCATTTAAGAGAAGACATTATTAATAATTTGTCAAACAGTTTTAACTTCAGTTATCCAGATTTACATTCATTTATTCATTCTATGTTATATTTTGATGACTAAATTTATAGGCTTACTTCGCTGATCTTAAATTGAATAACAACCATATTTTAATGAACTTAAGTCACTACGAGTAATAAGATGCATCCCAATTTCAGGGATAGTCAAATATGATAAAATAGATCTTTTAGAAACTGATAAAGTATGAAAGTGTTATAACAAAATGGAATATACTTTAAATGTAGCTGAAGTATTCACTTTCAGTTATTTAGTTTGTAAAATAATAAGTTGTTTTACTATGTTAGGTGACAGAAGTCATATTTTCATATTTCAAAGCTTTGGATGAGCCATAAAGGCAAATATACAAAAATACCTGCTGTCTGCTGGTCAGATATAATTGGAAATTGCTTTATATCTCTATGAAAAAAAGTAAAGCAAAAGAAGGATTGAGGAGAAGTTAAAGATTTCCATGGAAATTACATTGCACTATTTCACTTTCTTGTAAGAGTGAAGATATTGTAAATGTAAACATAAACTAAACCTTTGCATAATACACTACATTTTTTCTGTAGCAAGTAGATGCACTGACAGTGAGGGCAAACATAGGCCAAAGTAGATTATTTGGAAGAAAGAGATTCAGAGCTGCTATAGCCAGGTGTCTACCTAACAATGGCCAGCCAAAAGTAGCCTAGCTTTTAAAAAGCAGAGTCCTTCTGAACACAAAACAAGAATAAGTAAGTCATTACAGATAATAAGCCATCTTTTCTGAACTCTTCCTATGTGTCCACCCTACCCAGAGAACCATACCTCCATCATTTCATTGAATTCTTACAACACCTACGATCAAGTACAAAGTTGGTGGCTAAAATTGTTAACATCCCATTCACAGGTGGGGGAGTATTAATTTTTCTTCTGAAATGTCTTTGTGGTCTGGGATTTTAAGATACCACTCCGTGTTTTAAATGTATTTTAGTAAGCTAAATGCTTATGTGTTTCTGACTGCTGTTAATCTACTGCTTTCTTCCAACTTTGATGCACATTCTTTGGAGACTGTCTGCCACAGCTTCCCCCGTCGATTCTGCTGCAGAACTGGTTTCTAATACATCTTCAAACCAGCTGCTTTCCCTGCCAGCAGTGATGCTCCAGATAGCTCAACCTAATATCCTCTGCTCAGCCATGGCCAACATAGCTTTTCATACATTATAATATATTTCCATGAACGAATTGGAGAAAGTTACTATAGAAACATAATTACTATTCCCTGTTGAGTCCAGATGCCTCCAGATGCCTGTAGAGATAGTTATTGTGTGGAAATAACTTTCTGTTCTTTGCTTTATATTCCACTCATTGGAGACTGCTGACAAACTATCTCCCTTTTCTGTGTTCCACTTTCCTCTCTGAGTAGAAAATATATAAACAAATGTACTAGAACTATTTGCCCAGGAATTGTGAATAAGTTTCACTAGATAGGTGGTAGAAATAAGGGGCTTTGAAAGATTGATGCCTGGTCCAACAACTAACAATAAAAGCAAGGGAAGTGATGTTATACACTTATTTCTGGACTCAGGCCCTTCCAGAGCCAGAAACGTCCAGCTATGAATAGTTTGGAAGCAAAATGTCATCTAAAGCAGAACAAGTGACTTAGGGCCATGTATGGTGTGTGTGTGTGTGTGTGTGTGTGTGTGTGTGTGTGTGTGTGTGGTGATATGTGTAGGGGGGAAAAGAAGGAAAGAGACATAGAGACAGAAGTATGTGATAAAGGAAAGGAAAGCATGGTGAGGTGAGTATGAGAAGAAAAAGATTGAGAATCAGTCAAACATTGGTCAGTGTAACTTCACCAGCTGAGGTGAAGATGATATGTGACAGAAATCATCTTAGATTCACCTTCTCTTAGTCAATATCACCTTAGCCATTATCATGGGTAGCAGAGATGTGCCAGCCCCATGGCATCCTGGCCGGCTTTTCAACACAAAGTATCTTTAGCAGTATCTCCTTGAAAACTTGAAGCTCAGGGTAGTTTGTTTCACAATAATAGATTAATGAGACAGATAGAAAAGAGTTTGAGATTGGTGATGAAGGCCAGCAGCCTTCATTTTATGGGGCACATGAAGCACTGACTGCCAAAGGAAGAGTGAAACTTGCCATTGAAACGTTGAAATTTTGCCCAATAGTTTGCTTACTCCAGCCAGAGTACAATCCCTGTGCAAGGCTCTGGCAAGTGGTTCTAATTTTTTTTTTTGGCATCATGAGATTTCGGAGAACTTTCCAGAAACAACAAAAGGAACAAGAAGGGAAGCAATGAGCAAGCACCCCAAAAGTCATTTAGAGTGTCATAGTTCAGCATAGGTGTCAAGTTGACAGGTGAGGGTTTGCGCTCTGGACACATTTGTAGAGAATTAATGGTTGAGTTAAGCCCAGAACAAACCTGCAGGAGATTGTCTAGCTGATGGGGAAGGCCCAGCCATCATAAGTGGGACTAGGCCCTGAAATACCGAGAGCTGATTGAGAAAGTTGGCATCCTTTTGTACACTTGGTCAGACATGCTGGTCTGGCGAGTAAGGATCATCCCTCTCTCAAGCCATTATGTAGAGATGATGTGGCCAGTTCCCTTGGCCCTGGTATTGGTGCATGCTCTCCTGTCAAACTGGACGAAGAACTGTAACCAGCAATCGTAGGAGACAATAAACTGCTTTTTCCCTTAAGCAGTTTGATGGTCATTTATCAGCAACCAGGGGGCAAACTGCAACAGGGTAAATCACTAAAAGTTTACTGCTCAGTTTATATTAGCAAATCAGGGAGAGCAAAAATTGGAACAGTCTCTCCATCCATCAAATGGTTTTAAAGTTGAAATTAGATTCCTGATTGAATGTGTATTTTGAGTCCAGGAAAAATTAGCATAATTGAAGGTCATCTATCATAATTCACTAATCTTGTATCATCTACTGAATAATGCAGTGCAGCCCAGCAAACATTCCTATGGCTCACTTGGTAAACACAGCCATTCGACAGTTGAGAAGCAAAATGTCTACCATCAATTCCCATATCCGAAGTGACAGGGACTATTATTATTCTAGACTTTCACTTATGTTCATGAATTTCCATCTCTTCTAATCTATAAGAAATATAAAAGAAGAAAAAAAGTTCCCACAACTAAATTAGTCTGTTCCTTGTTCTTTTTTAGAAACAGTTAACTGAGTTCTCTTTTCATGTGAAAAGACTTTTGCCAGGTTTTCTTTGTCCATGATTTTAAACCTATCTTTATTTTTTTCCTATTTTTTTCAGAAGGAAAACATTTTTCTCTGCAAGACAGACCATGTCTGTTTAACATGTGGTCTCTAAACGAAGACTTGTCGAAGTTCCAATCATCCATTGTTCTATGAACCAAAAATAACTAAAATTGAAATGAAGAAAAAAAAAAAACCTCACCAAAACAAAGTAGTTATATTTTACAGTTTTTCTAATACATCAACAGAGATGGCAACTTCTTAAATATTTCACTCCCTCATGAAACTCACAATATTTTTTCCTCCTAAATTATCCTGTGCCTTTTTGAAATTACCAAGAATTTGAGCTTACGGCCAGAGATCCGTCTGAATTAATTTTAACTTTGTGGCACTTACAAATGAGCCAGACCTCAGAAATGACCACCTCAGAGTGAAAGAAAGCCCAGTCTTCTCATTGCCTCCCACTTTGGGAGAGAACTGTGTTGACTTTCTCAGGACTCAGCACCATTCCAGCCAAGATTTGCTGCTCAAGGTTGTATGGAAACCTGGGAACTACTCAGGAACCACGTGTCAGCTTCTAAAATAGACTGTGGCTCTGAGTTATGTTCAAGACCCCCTATGTCTGCCAATACATCAACTTATTAAATGGCTATAATATATTTAAAGGTAAAAGAGTAAATGATATATTGGCGTAAAATTCACGAAGTACAAACTCCAGCTTGCCTGAGTCCAAAACCAGAGAAAGTGTTGCCTGCTTGCTCTGTGGGTTGTTTGGTTTCGTCCCCCCCCCCCCCCCCCCGTCGGATCTCTTAGATCTTGTGCGACTCTTTATCCTCCTTTCTATACTCCCACCTAATGACACGCACAAGCACCCTTCCTTCCAGTAAGCTTGAACCTCTTCTTGGCAAACTCTCAGATAAAGTGCCTGAAATTGGGGTTCAGTACTTAGTTCCTTCTCCCTCTGGGAAAGTTCCAGGGCCATCTGGTTTGGCTTTAGACATGCATGTTGTTTTTTCACAACGATCAGCAGTTTCTTTCCATTGTTGTGCACAATCTGGAAATTTGAACAGTGTGTCCCTGGCCTACTTTGCCAAAGCTTGCTTAGCAGAAAGAGTTTTGGGCTTTTCCTCTCCCACACCATCACTTCTGCCCCTCCCAATATGAGGGAAGTAGAGATTTGACTCCTACCCCCAACATCCCATGTAGTTGATTTTCAAGAGTTAGTTTGCATGTATCAAAGCTTGGGAAATCGCTGAAGACATGATCTGTGACATGCTTTCCTGACCTAAATATTTGACCTTACGTTACACACATCCTACAAAGGGAGCATGTCCCAGGATCTCAGCACCTTGGCAAGGTTTCCTGCTCCTGGAGTCTTCTTTTTCAATGATCACTATAAGACTCAGGAGGCATCCATATGCTCAGAGAAAGGTGGCCATGCCAAATATTCTGTGGCTCCTTGGAGCCAGCACTGAGAGTCTTACAGCGATATGTGTGTAGATTCCTTTGTCGGCTGGATGCCAGATAGTTCTTCCAGTGGGAGAGTGGTATGAGATTAGAAGACCGTAGAGAGTAGAAGTCATTATGCTTTTGGTAGCACCCTTGGCAAGTGCTTCCTGGGCCCCTGACTTCTCATAACATACTGTCAATAGCAGGACTGTCAGCATCAGGGTGGGCTTATAGATTCATGGCTGACCTGACTATTGCTCTTCCAGCCTGTGTTCACCAATGGCTTTCTACTGTGATACAGTATTGATAATAATATTGTAGTGGCTAATCTTGCCAACTTGATTGGGTGAGAAGAACCCAGGAGATTGGCGACAATGTCACTGGGTATACCAGTAAAAAACTTCTTTGGCGAAGAAGAAAAATCCACCCTGAATATAGGTAGCACCATCCTATAATCTGAGGGCCTCGGTGGAATAAGATGGGGAAAACAGAAAAGCAGCAAGGACAAGTGTTCTTTCTATTCTTAGTCACCATGAAATAAGCTGCCCTGCTTTGCCATACCCTTCCCACTATGATAGACTGAAAGAAACCATGAGCCAACAAAATAAAATAAATCTATTCTTCCTGGAAGGTCTTAAGTCATTTATTTTGTCACAAAAATAAAAAACTCACACAGATCACTCTTGTGGTATAATTCCTTCAACTCTTTTCCCTCAACTTTTATAACCAAGTTGCTAAGTTTAATCTCCTTATCTTTGAAATAACTAGAATGATTTGTACGGCCCTGATTACTGACCAATACAAATGTGTACTTAGGAGGAAAGAAATTTTAGATCACTTATCTTGTCAAATGGATGTTCTTGTCAAAAGGATGAATGCTGTGTTACAGGCTGTGACTCTGGTATAGAGTACAATTCTATTACAGTAGAAAATTGATCATATCTTCAGCTATGTGTGTGTGTGTATGTGTGTGTGTGTGTCTGTATATCTCTCTGTCTGTCTGCATAGGCCCAAGGGTGAGTTCAGGAACCATACTGGAATGTTCTACCTCCTTTTTGCTTTGCCCTGCAGTTTCCCAGGCTCCACCTTCCAGGGCTGGAAGTGCAGGCCCCTATCATTTCTGCCCAACATTTTTACAAGTGATTTGAGACTTGAACTCAGGTCTTCGAAACGCAGAGACTTAAAATCTGAGACATATCTCTAGTCACAGTTGCTCCATTTTCATGGTATCAGAGTAAAAATGACTTAAGCTGCCACTGAAGATAATGAACAGTGTTCCATTCATGAAAATGTCCTTTAGTACCAAGGCCAAGAGAGCTGTCTTTTTTTTTTCTGTATAGGCCTCTATTTTTTTTTAATTTCCACTCACACAAACTTAACAGGTACACTGGTCCCTTCCTTCCTTCCACCCCCTACCCCCATCCCTCATCCCCCTCCCTCTCCATACCCCAGTGCCTCCCCTTCCCCTCCCTGGAGCATCCTTTAATGTGCATGCCAAACTCTCCTCTGGGTCCTCCTCTCCGATGAGGTGCAAAGACCCAGTGGCATTTCCCAAAACCCTTTCCTGTGTTTCCCTTAAGCATAGGAACACTACTGTGGCTGTCAATCCCTTGCCTCCAAGGATCCTAGTGCCTTTAGCAAATGCTACACTTTGTGAGGTCAATAGTGTGTTGGACATTGTGCAGGGCATGCAAAGTCCAATTATGATTGCTTCGGCCCTAACTTGTGTGGAGTATCTTGCATATCATTGCTCCTCCCATCCTTGTGCTCTTACAATCTTACCGCCCCCTCTTCTGCAAATTTCCCTGAGCTTCAGGATGGAAGAGATTAGGCTGGCCTAGTTCCAGGTGGTTGATATAGAGTCTCTGATGTTCTGGATTAGTTTGTTGATTTTTTTTTCAGTTTTGCTGCTCCTGCAATGCCCTTCATGCAATGCCTGATGGGTATTGGATGTCACCCCCTGGCCAGAGATAAAAAGCTGTTAAACTAGAGTCTTGTTATAAGAGTATATTCAAAGGTAGATGTAATAAAAGTAGGAAACCATGGTGAGGGAGGGGTCAAACACCCATTTGCAAAATGGTTGCTCTCTATCTGCCAGACTATATGCCCTCCCCTTCTGGTAAAATCAAGAGAGCTGTCTTATGGTGATCCCCAACTCAGAAAGGATTCCCTGTGGTAAACCATATTAGCTGACTTAGTTAAGCAGTCTTCTAGAGAATGGGCTGGGCAGGAGCCAGCCTATGACTAGCTGCTTTTGACAGCCTAGAACTAAAATAATCCCTGGGTTCATCAACTTTAGGACTGAGAGTTTGGAGATATCCCAATGTGGTTCTGTGGCTTCAAGCAACTCAAGTTACCTCTTGGATCTCATTCATTGAGTTCAAATATTTCTTAAGGACAGGATTTGGCTGTCTGGGACAGTGGGTTCTTAATTACTTGGAAAAGAAGTTAAAAAAATACCAGAGCTGGGCTGGAGAGACAGCTCAGTGGGTAAGAAACCTACCCTCAAATCAGGAGACCTAAGTTAGATTCCCAGAAGCCCAAATGGTAGAGGAAAGAAGCTGTCTTCTGAAAGTCGTCCTCTGACCTTCACTCATATGCCACACATGCTCCTCTCTCTCTCTCTCTCTCTCTCTCTCTCTCTCTCTCTCTCTCTCAAATAAGTAATAAACAAATAAAATATTTTTTTAAAAAATACCAATGCTGGGCTGGGTTGGAGAGAAAAATCAGAAAGATCTCTCTCTCTCTCTCTCTCTCTCTCTCTCTCTCTCTCTCAAATAAGTAAATAATAATGATAAAGTGGTTCAGTATTTAAAAATATAAACCAGTGCTCCAGAGACTCAGACTCCCAACGCATCCTATGTTGAAAACTACTTGTTCAGTCAAACATATCCCATGGTTTAAAGGGTATAACGAGATCCAAATGTGGATTTTGACTTTGTGGGTCTGAGGTGATTCTCAAGATTCTACTTTTATAATTGTCTCTTTCCTAAAGCTAATGCTTCTGAATCAATATTTTGTATATTATAGATACTAAACCTCTTCCCAAATTTGACATTCTAAGTCATGTTCTCAAACTTCACCTTGTATCAGAAATACTATAGGTTGCACTGGAGAGATGACTCAGGAGTTAGAACTCTGACTCGAAACCAGAAGGACCTGAAATGGTGGTGGCCTGCACTTCTAGATCTGGAAGGTGGACCCTGGGAAATCCAAGAGCTAAACAAAAAGGAGGTAAAACAATCCAGGATGTTCCTGAAGTTACTCCTGGGCCTCTATAGGCACACACAGTGCCCTTTTCTACACACACACGCACACACACACACGCACACATAACTAAATAAGCTAATAATTTAAAAAAATACCACCATCAGTTGGCTCCTGGAAAAGCAGATTGTGGCGATAACACTTTCAGAATTTCTAATTACATCTGTCAGGAGTGAGGCTGCAAATTTGCATTTCTTATAAGCACTGCTAAGCAGCATGGTTTCTCTGACAATGACCTTAGGTCTTCTTAGATCTTCCATCTGGAAAGCTTATAGAATCTCACTGGCCTCCTCTTGCTGCCCTGTGTCAGGCTAATTGAATCAAAATCTGTAGGGTAAGATCTAGGCATGGCTAAAGAGATACCCAGGTGACAGTAATGGTAAGGCTTCCAGTTTCCTCACTTTCTGTTTCTCTGGTAATGCCATGATCTCAGGCTCCACCCTTAAGTTAAATCAGCTGGATAAGTCACCTGGGCAGTGTTGAACCTCCCAAGGTTGATCCACCTGGAGGTAGGTGGGAGAGATGAGAGCAATGTGCCCTCTGTATGCCCGGAAGTCGTCACCCAGCTCTCCCTCTTCTTCTTCTCAGGAAGATACAAGCAGAAGCAGGATGAATCTTCTGAGGTGTAATTTTGTAAGCATGAGCAAAGCTCACTCCCTTTTCTTTTTCTCTCTCTTTCTTTCTTTTTCTCTTTCTTTCTTTTTCTTTCTTTCTTTCTTTTCTTTCTTTCTTCTTTCTTTTTCTTTCTTTCTCTTTCTCTCTCTTTCCCTCCGTCTCTCTCTCCTTTCTTCCCTCCTCCTCTCTACCTCTCTCTTTCCTCTTTCTCTCTCTTCTCTACTCTTGTCTAATCTTCTAACACTTATAATGCTCCCCTAACATTCAAGACTTTCTCCTGCTCCACAAAAACTCTAACTTCTAATTTCATTACATGATCACTTGCCTTTTCCCCGGAATCCCAGCTGCTTGGATCCCAGTCTCTGGTCCTATTGTTTTTTCTTATAAAAATAAACATAAATACTTCCATTTTTTCTCGCTTAATAATTCTTTCATTTTGAAGAGAAAACAACCTGTACTCCTAGACCTATGTCAGGAACAGACAGGGAGGGAATCCACAAGCCCTAGGCCAGTAGCTCTCGACATGGGGCGGGGTAGGGGAGGGAGTAATTTTTCCCCACCAGCGCCATTTGAAAATATCTGAAGATATTTCTGATGGGTACAACTAGGCAAAGGATGGTATATTATTGACACTTAGGTGAAAGTCAGGGGCACTGCCAAACATCCTACAGTGAAAAAGGTAAGAGATCCTAAGGGATTAGCTGTCCCCAGGTGTTCATTGTGCCTTACAGTGAAAAAGGTAAGAGATCCCAAGGGATTAGCTGTCCCCAAGTGTTCATTGTGCCTTACTGCATGTTCTAGTGGCACCCTAGAATTCCACCCCCAACCTGCTCAGTGGAGTCTGCCTTTTTCTCAAGGCACCGGACAATTCCCAGGCACTATTAAAATTTGTGAAGCAGTGCCTGAGGTTGGGGGCGGGGCAGGGGGAGGAGGGTCGCTATTTGAATACTTTAGAATCCCTGCAGGACCCACTGAAATGCAAAGTTGGGCTTTACCTCCAGTTTCAAATCCAGCACATAGGGTGTGAGAATGTACATTTCTGGCAAGTTCCCAAGATCCCAAGAGGTCTCTGAGGCTACCATTGCTTTCAGAATCAAACCCTGAGGCTTACCACCCACCAAACCAACAGCACATGAAACAGACCATCTAGCAAGGTAAACTGAGTGCTTTCTGCTCAGTAGGAATGAACCAAGGGAAGATGTCACTCCGTTGAAAGACATATACTTGTCTGCAGGACCCGCTCAGCAAATAACTGTTCAGTACTACCAGGCGAAGCCAGCAGGGGGTGCCCGTACCTGCCTCCACAGCAGGTCAAAGAAGAGCCAAAAGTCAACTGGAAGCCACCATGCTCTGAAAGCTGCTCTTAAGACTGAGTTTAGGGCTGGGACTGATTCAAGGAGACAAGGAGTCCTGAAGCTACAGAGCACAAAGCTGACTGCTTAGACTTCACATGTGGAATATCAATGCTTCTTAAAATCTACTCTATGGACAAATACCCACTTCTCCCCAAGCATGTGCTGTGATATTTTCTTACCCACACAGGAGGCTGGTCGGCCACTCCAGGCCTTGTTATCCATACAGGTGACCGTCTGCTCCCCTTTCAATGTGTATCCCGGTGAGCAATAATACTCACACCGAGAGTTAAAGTAAGCACCATCTATGCATTTAAAGCCTCCATTCGCTGGCATGGCCAGGGTAGGACATCGCTTTTCTGAAAAAGAGATCAGACATGCAGTATTTCTCAGGTTTCATTCACCACAGCAAATCCAGAAAATCTGAGGACATACAGGGAAAAACTCATTGACATGTAATGTGCATTAAAGGATAGCTGCTTGTAGGTCACGCCAAAGAGACAGAAGAAACTAAGGTTCATATCAGACTGGACTGTTTGGGCATCTCAGTAGAGCCACTGTCTTCGGCTGAGTTTCTCAGAAGCAAACTTTGAGATAAGGATTTGCCTGTCAACGCTTCAGTACGCAAGCGTTGCCAGGGGAGACCAGAAAGGAAGAGATGGGGAAACTGGACAGGGAAAGAGAAGATGCCAATCAGTCAGCCTCAGAGTGCCCATTCGGGGGAGGTTGGCAAGTGGAGATGGCAATTCCTGGGGTGTTCACCTCCAGACTGGCAAGTTGGCTTTTCTCAGTTCTCTACTACTCAGTCATTAGACAGAACCAGCTACAGGAAATGCTTTCCATTGTAAAGAAGAAAAAAAAAAAAAAAAAAAGAACTAAGCAAATGGCTCATAGCTATAATTGTAAGACTTAGGAGACTGAGGCAGTATTGCCTGGGATAATAATAATAATAATAATAATAATAATAATAATAATAATAATATAAAGAAGAGAAGGCACTTATCTAGAAGAGCAGTTTATTATTTCTGCAAAAAAAGTTGAAGGTGTAAATCTAGTTGGGTCTGGTGGCATGAGCTTGGAATTCCAGCTACTAAGGGGACTGAGGTAAGAATATCTCAAGTTCTGAGTGAGCATGAGTGAATTCAGGTCAGCCCTTCAACTTAGCGAACAATCGTGTTTCAAATTAAAAGCAAAAAAAGGACTAGGTATGTAGATCGGCGCTTCTGCATTCGCTCAGCAAACATGAGGCCCTGGGTTCACATCCCAGGAATGAAAGGGAAAAAAAAAAACAAGAGAAAAAAAAGAGCAAAGTGCTTAAAGCTGGGGAATAGCTACCAAGAACTGGTAAGAAGCTATAAAGTAACCTGGATAAAATAATGTAAATGGATACTCCAAGCCACTCAGTTGTAAAGTCTCTGTTTTCTGCACCACATGGCTGCAGTCCTGAGCCTCAGTTTCCTCTATAAAATTGAAGGGATGGCATCCATATGTGTCACATATTGTGGCAAAAATGGAATGTATGGGCAAGCACTCGGCAAACAATGGGTGCTTAATAAGAAGCGGTGGCTTAGCAAAACAAGGCATCCAGATTGGGCTTCAGACATGCTGTTGCATATACAGGTTTTGAGGAAACAAGGAGACCCTTGTCTGCCTCCGGAGTTGATCAACAACCAAGGAATTGCATGGCTCTCTATCTCCTCCTCAGGCCCACTCCCTCGCATGGACTAAGCAGCACTTATTCAGTGACCCTTCCCTGCCTCCACTTCTCAGAACATTTCTTTTTATTTTTTTTTAACCTTTTCTTTAATCTGTATACTACAAGTCCATGGTTTAGGGCTCTTCTTGTACCTATCTCATGACTCATACCTAGAAGTCTATATATGTGTTGTCAGGCCCCAGCTGTATCCTTTTTGCTTCTCAATCTCCAGCACCTCCTCAGGGTCCTACACTTAGCAAAACAGCCATCATCAATTTGCTGGAAAGCATCTATTCTCTGACCTTTTCCCCACAGCATGCCATATTCTTCTTTCTGAAGGGATCTCTCCATTTTCTGCCTTGCCTTAAAAAAATCTATTGGCTTCTGCTCATAAAGCTTTTTGTTTAAATCCCTATTCAGTGAAATGACCCATCACAAAGCAAAAGAACTTTGCCCCCAAAGACCTGGCACAGGGATGGACTACTCACGTTTACAGATGACCTTGTCCGACCAGTGCTTGTTTGACTGACAGATCACCTGGGAAGAGCCATGAATCTCGTAGCCCTTCCTGCAGCGAATGTCACATCTACTTCCCAGAGCCGTTTTGTAGTATCCCCCATGAGGGGCCCTGCAGTACACATCCCCGTACTTCACCTTGATGGGGGAGCACCATGGGGTGTCTACAAGTAACAGAAACAAAGGCGGGGAAAAATAAGAAGGTACACATCTTCAGAAACTGTAGCCCAGTACTCCTGAAATCCTGGGTCGGCTGCTGTCCAGATTCTGGGCTTCCAAGAATGCTTGTGTATTAGCTGTCTCCAGAAAGGAAGATTATGATTTGTGAGACTAGGTATCACACATCATTGAATATGAATCCAAGTTCCTCTGTAACTAGTGATCTTGTGTTATCTTGGAAAAATTACCTCACTTCTCTGAGTAAGTACATATGCCTATGTCATTAGACTTTTGTAAGAGAAATTCATGTCAATCCCCTAGAATAATGTCAGGCACACAGCAAGTGCTCAATAAATGCTTATCCTTTCTAGAATTTCCTTACCTGGATAGATTAATTTCTTGAAGATAACAGATGTCATTGTGAATTCTGATCCTAACAGTCTATACATAAGATACTGAATTTTATTGTTAATAATCGTCTAGTAGAATATCTTTCCAATTATATGCATATTGTCTATAAAGGAATATTACCATTATTTAATGGTGTAATTTAAGCTTCAGTGATTTTTGCAGCAGGAGGTAATTTTGACTTCTATTTGCAGTACATTTGCTTCGTAAAGATAAAGAGCCCGCCTTTCCAGATGTTAGCAGTTAATCTCCTTTAGGTAAGAGACTGCCATCCTCTCCAGGAGGCAAAACTTTGGGGTGTTTTAATTTTCTGCTCAGAGTTGCCCAGGGCTCATCTACGATGTCACTAATAAATCTGGACCTCTCCCCGTGTCTTTGGAAGATGCTTTTTGGGAGCTTTTTGACGGTAAGATTAGCTTCTTGGTGGAGGGGCTACGGTGACCACCACATCAATTGTCCAATTGTCCCACAATACATGGAGACCAGGAACATGGTTCTTGGCATCTATGAGGGGACTCACAATGCTGTGAACAAGAACTGCTTTCCTAGAGCCTCCTGGCTCCACGCCACAGGCACCTGTGCTCCCTGTGAATGGGGTAAGTGTGCCATCATGTGGCCAAGAGGGCTCATGGGCCCGGCTCCACTTTTCCCCAGAATTTTTTTCTAAGGATGTGCTTTTGATTGCTTAGCAGTCATGAAAACCAATGAGCTTGCCCAAATCTTGGGAATAAAACCTCCCCCTCCCCCACCTTTTTTCTTTGTTACCTTCACACTTCCTGTGGCTAGTATTTTTTTAATCATGTGATGTTTTCCAGACGGAAGCAGGCAGGTTCTAAACACAAGAATCAAAAACATCCCCTACCTTTTCTAGGTAAATGTGATACGGGTTTGCCCTAAAGCTTATTAACTTCCACTGTGTATGCGTGTGTGTGTGTGTGTGTGTGTGTGTGTGTGTGTGTGTCTGTGTCTGTTTCTGTGGGTCTGTGTCTGTGTGTCTGTGCATCTGTGTGTGTCTGTGTGTAATATGTGCAAAATTCAAGCCAAGCGTAGAAGCATCCCTTGAACATTGACTTTCTGGGAGGATTTATGCACATAATCTGCATATACTATGTGTGTTTGTGATCTATATAAAAAAGATCTGCATACACATACATTACAGATTCCTGTTTTTCAGTGGACCTTATGGTTAGCACATATTTGTCTTATTTTCCACCTTCAAATTCTCCTAGCAATGCTGACCACACATCCAGAAAGCTGTAAGGGAACAAAAGTCTTGTGTTCATTTATTCGCAAAAGGGATTTCCTTTTGATCACTCTCCAAGACAAATCTTTGGGAGACATTTTGACAATTTACAGTTCTATAGTAATGGTAATTGAAATGTCAGTGAGTGATTTGAATTTAAAGCACATGCAATCATCACAAGTGAAAGGAAATTAGCAAAATGTTTAACACAGAGGCTTAGAAGGAAGTTCTTGAGATCCTGCAGTTAAGGCAGGTTTACTAAGTAAATACCTAAATCAATTACTCAGGAAAGCATTTCCATCCCCATGGGCTGCTATGTAAGTGCTCTAATTAAATGAAGTCCATGGGGCAGACAGCATGGTGCTGCAGACTAATGAGGAACCATGAGCAGACTCTGGATGTGAGCCAAAACACCTGTTCAGAAGTAGTGTAACATCTGCCAGCGGAGGGACTCTGAGCAAGTCACCTATTCCCTGCAATCTTTGGTTCCCTCATCTGTAAACGGGGCAACACTAACATATCTCTGCATACCTTCCCTTCCTCAATTAATGTGACTGCATGATGGTATTCCAAGTAAAAGAATCAATCCTGGATTCTATCCCCAAGACTATGATAAATAAATAAAAATGAAACGTACGTGAGTAAATGTGATGTCGCATGTTGGTAGCACAGTAAATGTTAGTTAAATTTTACTTTCTTTTACTTATGTTTAACTTAATTATAAAATATTCAATGAGTATACACTTCGTGCAAGATACTGTGCAGGCATTAAAGGATTCTCCGGGGATTGGGGGAGGGGAGGCACTGGGGGGTGGGGACGGAGGGATGAGGGGAGCGTGAGCAGAGGGGTCGGGGGAGGAGAAGGGAGGAAGGGAACCGGTGCACCTATTAAGTTTGTATGAGCGGAGACAAAAAAAAATGTTAAAAAAAAAAAAAGATACTGTGCAGGTACATGAGAGGGATGTGAGAGCTAAACTCCAACTTTTAAAAAAAATGTGTGTGTGTGTGTGTGTGTGTGTGTGTGTGTGTGTGTGTGTGTGTGTGTGTGTCTGTATCAGAGGCCACGGTGTGTGCCAGTGGAGTCAAAAGGGCGACTTTGGGAGTCATTCTGGATTGCTTCTACCTCCTTTTTTCTTCACTCTGAGATTTCCCAGGCTCTGCTTACTAGGGCCAGAAGCGCAGGCCACCACCATTTCTGCCTGGCATTTTTATCTGGGAGGTGGGATTCAAATTCAGGTCCTACTGCTTTCAAGACAGAGCCTTAATCCCTGAGCCATCTCTTCAGTCCCACCTTTCACTTTTAAAATTAAAAAAAAAGATTAAGGGCTGGGAGTAGCACTCAGTTTGGAGAGCACCTGGCTAGCCTGCAGAAGACGCTAGATCTGATCCTCATCATAATACTACCAAAACAAGAAAAAATTCCAAGTTTATATTGTATGATTTTAAGGTACATAGCATGTCTTGATAGATACAGCAAATTCAGTGACAATAGAAGCAATTCATCAAGAAGGCTTTATTTTCAAACATTTAGGGCAGGTTGTAAGACAGGAATGATTTTTTAGCCAATGGGTCTACTTTCTACCTTGCAATATTGTGAGATGAGTGTGACCACTGAACACAATGAACTAAGAATATTAGTTCACCTAGACTGCATTTGTGAAGTATCACTGTGCATTATTTGTTTTCGGAACTTGTTCATACAAGGGATTCAAAGATAAAAAGAGCTTTTAAAATTATTAGTTCATTATGAAATTTTGTGAATCAGATCATCTGTTTAGCCCAAACATCTGGCTAACAAGCTCGTACTTGGCTGACAAGTTAATTCTTGAGTCTACGAAGACAGAACTTTTAAGGAAGAAGCAGATTTTGCATTTGGAAGTCAAAGTAAATGTGGTCGATAGATTATGAGTAACACACCATAGGCACCATTCATTATTTAGAGTTTTTTCTTCTGTGGAAAACAGCTGACTGACAGTGTTTGAATAAAGGCTAATAAGAACTCCTTTAACTGCCCTTTAGCTCAGAAATATAATGCCAGTCTAAGGTAGTTCCTTCTTGCCAGGATGTGCACATATTTCTTATGCAAAACATCAAAATGGAACTATCTTCCATTTTCTTCAATCTTTTCCTCTGGCAGAGGAGAAAGCAGTTTCAGACAAAAAAAAAAAAGCATTTAAATTTACCTTCATTTTCCCAGGGGAGGAGCACAAAGCTTCACAGATGTTTCACCAGTAGAAATATTTGTGCATATACTTACCTGAGCCTTCAGAGAAGGTTCTTGATTAGGCTTTTCTATACCCACTGGCGGGTGTATATTGCTGAGAATGTGCGGCGATGGAGCTCTTCAGCATTAAGCTAAATTTCATTTGAACAACACCACACTTTGCCTATTATTTTAGGAAACATGCTGGGCTCAGAAAGAGCACAGTGCGAGGAGTTCATGAAAATCAAGTGTGCCCATTCCCCATTCGGGTCAGTACATTAACAGCACTGGGCCCAGAGTCGACCTTGGGTGGTTTACTCTAGACGGTTCTGGCTGTAATGTATGAATCAGGCAGAACCCAAGGCTTGATTTTCACTTTCATTAGCTCACACCTTGCTTTTGCAGAAATAAGAACAGTGGAGAAACTTAGGAAAATAAAATGACCATTGGGGTATTGAAGGAGAGCACTTCAAAGATTTCCAAATATGTGTATTTCAAATTCTTTTCCTTTTTTTTTCTTTTCTTTAAAGGCAGGAGCCTGTTTGTATTTATTTTAAATATGGTCTCCATACAGGTGATTAGAAGTCAAATATGCTGTCTGGTCACTTTATTATGTTGTGTCCTACAAGACACACAGAAAAGTTCTCCTGGCAACAGCAGGTCCTCATCAGCACACAAGCAAAGCAGTCACCTTCATATCTAGTGTGTGAATACGAGCCTCCATCATCTTCTAGTGGTGAATCTCCAGATCCTACAATAAAAAAAGAACAGAAACTGCAGCAAGAAAAGCCACATGGTATGGATGCATATTTCAAAAGCGTTGCTTTGGCGTAATCCATGCAAGAGGTGCTATAGAATGCAGAGTCAAGAGCAAAAGCTTCCATGGCCATTCAGGAAGGGACAGGGGACCACTCAGAGTGAACCTGGCTGGTCTTGAGATGGTAACAGCCAATCAAAATGACTTTTGGACTGTTTTTAGAATCACTTCTGGCCAACTGAATTCTGGAATAGGAAAAGAGAGTCAACTTCACTCTGAGTAGAGGCCAATATATATGAATCTCATGCCAGGAGAGACACAGTAAAATGTTGTGACTGAGATTCAAGGAGTTTCTTTGGTAGACAAAGAAAACTCAGTAGAACCAAGGGTTTATGGTACCTGAAATAGGCTTACCAGGCAAAGTGAATGTGTATGGAGGCTAAGATGTTAAATCAGATGTCTTATTTTAATGACAAAAGAAATGTAAAGCTGCTTTGCTGTATTTATAGGAAATGGAGGTTGAAGGAAAGGAACTTGGTAAACAAATTCAAAATTTATTACCAAGCCAGAACTAAAATAAAATTTCTTCACACTACTACTCGCAAATCCCAAAAGCTCAGGTAAAGATTGCTTATTTAGAAACATTCATTTTAAGAATATCTAAGCATTGAATTTCACTGAGCGGTGAATCTTACACACTTAAAACAATGAGCAGGTTTCAATTTTTCAAACCAGCAATCTTAAATATGCAGAGAATCTTACATATGTAGAGAACTTTTCTCTATGCTTCAAGTCTGATCACTGATCCTTACGTTAGCACCATCTTGGCCACACATTTACCTACAGATACCTGTAGCTATGATAGATAAGAGTAGTCTCTCCTAGGGGGTTATTTAAATCTCTACAAAGGATGAGCTCATTAGCAGTGGCTTCTGTTCCACTGATATTTTGGATAAGAGATTCAGACCTTGGAAATAAAAACTGGGAAGGGAATGGTAGCTAGATCCCTATCACAAAAACAGATTCCCCATCCAGAGAAACCTAATTCTGTGTTCTGTTAGTTTGATGTTTTGTCCAAGCAGAACCATACAAAATTATAGACTTTTCACTGTTACACAGCAAATCCTGAACACGAAACCAAGGAATGCAACCTAGAAACGTGAAAACCAAAAGCTGGGGCTACACAGCAGGTATCCAGGCACTTGCAAGAAGAGACATCCTTTATGGGGCCCTGTGGAACATATACACATTGGGGTAGGAGGGAAGCTTGTTGGAAAGAATATATCTTTTGGTGGGAGAAAAGGGAAATGACATAGGGTATTGGGGAGAACAATGAAAATCCATTGTGAGTTGAAATAACAAATAAATATTTAAGAAAAAGAAAAAAAAAAGAAAAAGAAAAGGTACTTGGGCTCAGATCCCCTTGATCCAGTTCTCCACTGTTGCAAGTCCATCCCAAGGAATTCACATAACCCCATGTGAATTTTCAATCATCCAAATTAAAAAATGCATGTACCACACAGGAAGATAATCACATATGCAAATATAAATGAAAAATATTAGGAGTCAAGTTTCTTTAAAAGGTGCTAAAAGGAAAGCAAACTAGAACTGTGATGTGACATAAAAATTGGAGATACAAATGTGATTTTACACATGTAACAAATAAATATGGTTTACTTATACATACATACACATACACACATGTGCTTGTTTATTGAGAGGGTATGGGAGAAGCAATAGTTGAACAATCTTCTAGTTACAAGTCTTAGTCCTATGATTTTGGATTCTAAATAAAATTCTCTACTAAAAAGAAAACATGTCTCATGAGAAGTGGTAGACTGAAAAAACAGAGCATAACTGTATAGCTTAAAGTGTCTTGGAGTACTGGAAAGCAAAGAATTACTGTATTTTATATATACTAAAGATACACATTATGATAGGTTCTATCACAGGGACATAGGACCAAAGTTAAACAATCTGAAAAACAAAGCAAACTGATAGTGAACTTTAGCCCCAAATATAAAATAAATATCCATGATTTCATGCTGATTGAATAAAGAAGTAAATAAAGAACAGATAAATCTCCTAGACAGAAGAATTCCATGTAAATAACAAGAGACATCCTACCTTCAGGAAGTAGAGCATAACTCCATACCCATTAAATGACTTATTTCCAAAGAGTACAATATGGAAAAGGCAGGGGGGAGTAAGTATGCAGTGAAGAAAACTGACAAATAAGACCTTAGTCAAGTGATCGAAATCAAGGTCAACAGTGGACTGTCATGTTAACTGTGTAGAACACACTTGAGGAGATGAGAATGCTACTTCACCTCTGTGGTCTTCCTCTTCCAAACACATGAGGAAAGACTCAAAAGTGAAGTCTGTCCTAGAAAATATCTGTTATTCCTCAGAACCATCAAGGTATCCAGTGTGGTGGTACACAGCATCTGAGACAGAGGCGGAAATATGGGGAATTTGAGGCCAGTCTCAAAACATAATAAAATAAAACACAGCACACACAGTACAACACCATGGCCTTCATAAACGACATGTCATTAGAGGCAACCCAAAGAAACTCAATGGGCCACACATGAGAAAAGACATGAAAAGGGAGGGACATAAGAGGGAGACTGACAAGGAAGAAGAAGAGTTGTAATGAGAAAAAGAAGGGGAGTGTGATTGGGGATTAAAGTATGAAAATATCATAAATTCATTATATCCACATATGAAATTCTTAATGCATAAAAAGAAGGAATGTGAAATAAATAAGGAAAGAGACATGATCCATTACTAAATGCCATGTACTCTCTTGTATTGCTCCTACATCAGGAAAAAAGAAGAGAATAGAGCAAGACCTCTAATTAACAATGCATCCTAATTGGTGTATTACTTATGACAAGCCTCTCATTCTAATATGAAAATGCTAATGTGAGGAAATGGTTCACATACATGGGGGTTCTCAATTTTTCTGTGAATCTGTAACTGTTCTAATGAAAACAGATTACTAAATAAATAAATCACTATATCAAAATTTTCAGAGATAGCAAAAAGTCTTACAATATTGCAACTCATCTTTTCTCTGAACTTCTATAGAACATCCCAATGTTCTAACAAACTAACAGGTAGGAAACCTCTCAAGCAGATTAGGTGTAATGCATATGTGTGTCCTCTGTTTGTAAGACTATCCATTTCTAACTTATTTTTGCTAGAACCTGGATGGTTCAAGTCACCACAAGACACAATGATAACAATGGGGGAGACACACTTGAGTGCATAGCTCCCTCTCCCTTCTCCCCTCAAAAGATACTCTGCATATCCCAAAGTATTTAGAATGGAATCCCAAAGCATATGTTAAGGAATTCCTATAATTTCGCACACCTAATTTCCTGGAGTAGGTTTGAAGAAGCCAATCATTAGCACATATTCTGAGAAGAGTAGGAATGCTCAGCATGGAAGTGTAGCTGCCCTGGACAGTCATGGAAGTGTATGTCTCATGATCAGATACAGTTTTTGCAGGGTCAAGTTTTTCTGCAATAAAACAAGGTGAATGAAAAACCAAGATTCTCACTTCTCACCACCTATTAATGCTGAGCAAGGAAACCGTAGCTTCTCATCAGTTATCTCTTTCCTGAACTACAGCATCACTAGCCACAACACCTCATGCTGACTGGTGGCAACAGTTACTGTTTCTGGAGGTCTTGAGGCCTCCAGAGCTGGACCAGACACACTCACCCTTCATGGAAGATATTTTGTCACATATATCTTTGCAATCATGCAGCCAATTGTTCAACTCTTAGAATCAGAAATCAAAAAGAGTGGTCAATTTCTGACTATGGATCCTTTGTGGAATGAGTAATTATACTGCAAATATTGATGAATAAATGAGGCAGGGTAAACAATATCTATGGGTTCCCATTTTCAGAATCCTCTGTTTCTCTATTTCTTTGTGGTTATATGGTTACATTCTTACTTCCAGATTCCCTTAACCCTAGGTTGCAGATAAGTCTTTTAGAGATTTGGATGATGAAAGGGAAGACATTACTCTTCTTGGCAGTTGTGTATGTGGAAATAGGCTCTAGAGGATGCTCTGGCAGCAGTGAGACTCACTGCTCACTGTTCTCTCACCAGCTTTGTATGGCAGGCAGGATGTGCCATGGGCAATGGTAGTAACAGAAGCAACAGGTTTCTAACCTCTGAATTGATAGCAGCAGAGTGATCTTTGATTTTTGATGTAGACTTTCCAATTCCTATTGTTATAGCCCTTCTGATTTCCTAAGTGCCTCTTTTATTAAGCCTCCTTTTGCTCTGAATACCTAGAGGGGATTCTATTTCCTATATTAAACCTTGCCAGATATTTAGGAAACTCAATTAAGAAATGAGCATATGGTTGTAGAAGCTACTGTAGTTTGGATCTGGAATATCTCCCAAGGACTATGTGATAAATGCTTGCCCTCAGGGTAGCTTTATTCAGAAGGAACTTTAAGAGACAGTTTAAGATAAAGTTCCTGGGTCGTTGGGGACATGCCATCTGAGGAGGGGGACTCTACTTTCTGGTCATCATGAGATCAGCAGACTCCTTAGGCCCTAAACCCTCTAAATGATGCTCTGCCTTGTCACAACTTCAAAAGGAAAGCAGCCAGTGACCACAGATGGGGACTATGAGCTAAAATCATTCTTTCATACTTCAAGTTGATTTTTCTCAAGTATTTTGTCACAGTTCTGGAGAGTTGAGCAGCGCAATAGCTTTCTCTTAGTGACTGCACACCACCCTAACACAAAAGGCCCCACCACTACCTACAAAACTTTAAACACATGAAAACAGACTTTCCCATAGACATGGATGAGTGGGGATTTAACAAGCTGCTAGGTCAAACTTTCACCATTCTTCCTAACTAGCCTATCTTCTCACTTACCGATAAGCTGAATTCTGACTCAGTGAATGCACGCAGGAAGGGAAATAACACACATTGCACATCTATGGTAGATGTTACTCAGATCACTGATCTAAGATTGTACAGCTAAGAGAGATTCAATCCCAGTTCTCCTGGCTTCCAAATCGGCCATGCTATTTCCATAAGCCACACTTACTCCCTTCTGTTCCTGAATTTTGATACACATAAACTATCTGGCTTTGAGATTATTGACAGTCAGAAAACGGCCCCTTCAGTAATGCCAAAGCAAGTATGCCAAGGAACAGAGGACCCATACGAGCAAAAGGAACCATCTTTGTGTGGCAGAAGCTGCTGGTTTCATGAGCACAAGCCATTCTCTTTTCTACTCTTCTCCTTTCTTTTCACATAGTACTAGGGTGTAAACATGGGACCTTGGACTTACATAGATACCTGCACTTGTTTTAATAAATTAATTTATTTAAAGACTGGAGATTGAAAACCTAAGGCCTAATGAATGGCATGTAAGTGCTCTACCACTGAGCTATACCATCCACATTATTTTACTTTCTGTTTTATGGCAGGGTCTTGTTAAATTGCTTAGACTGGTCTTGAACTTTTTTTGTAGCCCAAGCAGTCCTTGAACTTGTGCTGTCCCTGCCATGGCCTAGCAAGTTACTCAGGTTATAGATTTGCACCACAGACCCAAATAGTGCTTTTTTCTTAAACAAAAGATCTTGGGCTGTATAACTGCCCTTCTCCTGGAGATAAATTGTGACGATTCCATGTCAAAAATAAATTCCCCCCTTTCAGTAATTACTCTCAGAATAGGCATGGAACCTAGTATGAGACATAAAAGCTGCTTTGTGAAGGAGTCATGTTTTATAGACTTTTCCCCTTGAAAAAAGAAAAAAGTTCACAAAGAGCAGACAAATCTCTCAACTCTTCCCTCTTCCTGCTTTGATAACTATTGTGTAAAGATAATGCTTTAAGACTGCAGCAGTTACTTTTCAAGCAGGAGGCAATGTGCCTCAGGAATGAAAGATTTCAGCTAGGAGTTTTTACATGGATAGATAAAAACAAGTTTGGGGTCTTTGATTATCTCACCTGACTACTAAATAAGGTTTTGGCATCTGTTATCTCCACAATTTCTGTTCAGTCAACAATCAATAATAAATGTCCTCCTAATCTAAGCCACTGTATCAGTTTGTTTATTGAAGCTAAATGTATCTAAACTGATACTCAAATGAGTGGAAACTCTCCTGCCTGTTATTAATAGAAAATAAAAAGCAGTGCAAAGTAAATAGATAGGTATTATCTGCTGCTCCAATAGAATTTCCAGTTTAGATTCAGACTGAACACACAGTCAATTTCAGTAATCTAGCCACCAGTCTGCATAGTCAACACTCTGAAGGACACAATAAAGTAAAAGACGATCTCACCACATTAAAAAATGTGAATTACGGGGCTGGAGAGGTGGCTCAGGGGTTAAGCCTCCGCCTTGCAGGTGGAAGGTCCTGAGTTCGGATCCCAGATCCCACGTATAGACGCCAGGCGGAAGCGGGGGCGGCCTGCGTTTCCGGTCCTGGTAGGGCGGAGCCTGTGAATCCCTGGGCAGAAGGAGGTGGAGGCGTCCATGGAGGTTCGCGAATTCGTCCGTGGTTCTACACACACACACACACACACACACAGACGCGCGCGCACATACACACGCACATGCGCACAGTTGAATAAATAAAAAAAAATAATGTGAATTACTAAATAAGCAAAGATGTGTTTTATATATATTTGGAAAATACTTTCCATAGAATGAATAAAGGAAGAAAAATAAAATGGAAAGGTTTGTGTTTTTTTTTTTTACTGACATCTTTTAGATTTCTTTTAATTGAGGTTTTATTATGACATAACCATTAATCGGTCTGCATATGGTTCAGATTACGACTCCTTAGAAAGAATCCTTCAGTGTTTCTTCCACACAAATGCAAATTGTACATTGGCTCAGAAATCAGGAACTCAACACCATGTGAGATTCTGTCCTCCAGCTATACCTGGTGCCAATTCCATGTATAATTCTGCTCTCCTTGCAAAAATTTCTTCAAATTCAAAGTTTCTTTTAAATAATCACTCATAACTTTTCCAAGGTTGAAAGAAGGGTCTTCCCAGATTATCTTCCTTTACTATGGAATGTTGAAGTCTATAAATTCATTGAGGCATCAAAATCACTTGCAAGTAATATGTATTATTTGTATAACTTGAAACTCTTTAGGGCATCTACATTTTGGAAGGTTACTCGAGTGTTTGTTCATTTCTCCCACTTAAGGATGGGAGAGATTTGAGGCTAATGGAAAACTTAGCTAATAGGCTAAAATGTAATATTTTTTGAATGTGATACATAATCCAAATTGGCAAATGTATTGATTCTTTGTTAATGTTCTTAACTGAAAGGATTGAGTTAATTTTTTACTTATTTTGAGATTAGTTCTGCATTCTTTATATTTTATTAGAAAGTTCATTTTCTGCTCTTCATCTTCATTCCAAATATAGTTACAATTCTCTAAGACATTGACATATTTACTAAATTGCATCAATTTTATACTGAAAGTTAATGGGAAAGTAAAATTCACTTTGCAGCATGGATTCTTTACCTTAATACAATCCTTACTGCAAAGCGCTTTGAAAGGTCAATTAACTCCTTGTAGCTCAGCCCACTTTTATACAAGTACAAAAACACTTTCCCAGGGGAAAAGATAATGGACATAAGTAGATTTTTGCAATGCTCTGTGACCTAAAGCAAATTAAGTCTTATGGTTTTATAGTACTCTTAACTATAATACACAGTTTTGCTGAAGAAGGAGAGTATCTCTTTGATACCTGACTCTTTTAGCATAGGATAAGAGAGACAAATATATTGGAAACAAGAGGAATTCAAGCATGGAGGCACATGTCTGCAATCCAAGCATTTGGGGGGCTGATATAGAAAGATCTTTACATAGTAAAATCCTGTCTCAAAAAACCAACCAACTATAGAAACAAGAAAAAAAAACGAGAAACTATCCTTATCTGCATTAATTCAAGACTGCTTTCTTCTAGACTAGTGATGTTCAGTGGATGTCTCTGCTATTATATAAATGTCCTATATCTACATTACCCAGTAGAGCAGTCTCTGGCCACCTGTGAATACTAAGTCCTTTCACTTCAAACATTTGTTTCATTTAAAACATATTACAGCAAGGATATCTCAAGAGAAACAACTATACTTAATGCAATTCCAACAAGGATGGGCTCAAGAGAAACAATGCTCAGTGAGAATCCCAGGGGCAGGTGCCAGACAAATGAGGAGGAGCTTCCCCACCTGTGAATTTATCCACTGAGGGCCCGGGTGCCTTATTAGAACACACACCCCAAAGGGAGCCCTGTGGTCCACACATTCAGAGAGACATGAGGGCAGAAGGTACAGGGACAGGTGGGTTGAAGGCGGGTGAAAAGAGAGGAGAGTAGGAGAAAAAGAGGTGGAAGGAGAGGGAGAGAAGGCATAGACAGAAACTCCTTGTCTGTGTATATAAAAATATTAATAAAAAGGAAAAATAAAATATTTTCCACAGAGACAAATTGCATATATAATTTGCTCAGTGGTGAGAACTTTGCATATGATTCCAAATTTGAAGTCAATAAAAAAGAAAAACCCATTTTATGTTTCTCATGGTCCCATAATAATGTATCCTTATACACATGCCTGACATTTTTTTTTCTAGCAAGTATATCTTCAATATTTAAATTTGACAATGCATTGACAATGCATCATGGATTTAGATGTGTAGAAAACAGTAACTTAGCTGGACAGATGACTCAGTGGTAAAGTGCTTGCTAATTAAGCACAACAGCCTGAGTTCAGACACTAGAATCCACATAAATCAGAATAGCACAAGCATTTATAATTCTAGAACGCCTATGGGTGATGGAGGGCAGACATGGAATCTCAGTAGTTCACAGATTAGCTACCTTGGCTTACGCACTAGTGAAGACACATTGTCTCAAACAAAGTAGAAAGACAAGGCCCAACACCCAAAAGTGGTCTTCTGACACCCCCACACACATACCCCTGCACTCACACAAGTGAACAACCACACATTACAAGCATCACAGAGAGAGAAAGAGAAAGAGAGAGAGAGAATAAATATTTCATATATTGTCAGAAGTCATAGTATATTGGCACTCCAGTGGCACAACTGATTAGCTCATGGTACTTAGTAGAAGTCACAATGTATTTATTTGTGGAAGACAGATGATTTAGTACTAACAAATTATTTTCCAGTAGGATTTACAGTAGTTCTCTCCTTACCTCCATTTCTACATTCTGCAGCCAATTGTGGCTCAACACTATCAAATGGAAAGTCTCAGAAATGTTTTAACTCGCCCTTTCACCCCAACCCGCTCCGCCAGTCGGGACGCGAGCGCGCGGTCCAGCTGGGCCTCACCCCGCGACTCTAGGTAAGCCCTGGCCGCGCCCGCCCACCAGGACCCCAGGTCAGCCCAAAGGGACCCGGCTCCGACTCCCGCCATCCAGCCGGAGCCACGCGTGCAGGGCCCAGGGACAAGGAGGACCTCCCCCTGTGCCCGGGCCCCGCCCCAGCTGCCCTCGGGTTAAATAGCTCCATGCTGACGCCCCCATCCTCCCATTCCCCACCCCACTCAGCTGGTACAGACGTGGGTGCCATCCAGCTGGGCCTCACCCGTGACCTAGGTAAGCTCTGTCCCTGCCCACCCCCAGAACCCCAGGCCAAATAATTCAGTTTAGTGAAATTGAAAGATCTTAAGAGTTAAAACGACAATGCCAAAGTCAAAGTGCAAATCCATGAGAAGCAACACTCAAGTAAACAAATTTCCCACTGAAGAAATTAATCCCATAATGTAAGACTCCAACCAGAACAAACCCACGGAAAAAGGCCAAGAAAGCCTGACCTAGGATAAGGACTTTCAAAATATGATCATTACCATGTTCAATACTATGAAAGAGGAAATCAGGGAGGAATTACATAATCGAATCAATCGCTTTGAAGAGGAACACAACAGACATTTGGAGGAGTTGAGAAAAACAGTGCAAGAAACAAAAACTGGCATAGAGCAGTTAAAACAGACTCAAGCAGAGTTTAAAACTGAGCTACAAGACAAGTTATCTTCAACCCAGAACTCTACAGAGAGTCTTATCAACAGAACTAATGAAGCAGAAAACAGAATTTCAGACCTTGAAGATAAAGTGGGAGTACTAACCAGCTCAATGGAAGAGGTTGTTAAAGCCAAAAAGATACTTGAGAGAAATATCCAAGAGATATGGGACACCCTGAAGAAGCCTAACATGCGTATTCATGGAATACCAGAGCAAGAATCTCAAAATACCACCCCTGAGGAAATTTTTCAAACGATCATCAAGGAAAACTTTCCTCATCTAAAAAAAGAGAGGCCCATCCATATACAAGAGGCATTCCACACCCCAAACAGATACGACCAAAACAGAAGCACCCCACGGCAAATAATAGTTAAAACACTCCACATTCAAGATAAAGAACTGGTGCTGAGAGATTCAAGGGAGAAAAAACAAGTCACTTTTAAAGGTAAACCTATTAAAATAACAAATAACTTCTCAGTCGAAACAGTAAAAGCAAGAAGAGCTTGGAGAGACATACTTCAAGTATTGAATGAGCAAAAATGTCAACCCAGGCTGATTTACCCTACAAAACTATCAGTCATGATGGAGGGAGAAAGAAAAATTTTCCAGCACAAAGACAATTTGAAGGGATACATGTCCACCAAACCAGGCCTTCAAAAAATGCTAGAAATGATACTCAAGCGTGAAGAAAAAAACAGGCATATCCAGGAGAACAGAAGGCAAGTATAACACCATTAAAAGGGAAGCAATATACTTATAAAAACTACTAAACATAATAAATGTCTGGAATTAAAAATAGTTTCTCCATTATAACACTAAATGTTAATGGAATTAATTCACCAATCAAGAGACACAGATTACAAACTTGGATTAAAAATCACAATCCATCAATCTGCTGCCTGCAGGAAACCCATCTCACCACAAAAGATAGGCACGCTCTAAAAAATAAAAGGCTGGTCAACAATTCTACAAGCAAATGGAAGCAGAAAACAGGCAGGGGTAGCCATTATGTTATCAGACAAAGTGGACTTCAAACCAAAGAAAATTATAAGAGACACGGATGGATACTACATTTTAGTCAGAGGTACAATTCACCAGGAAGACTTCACAATACTGAACATATATGCACCCAATACGGGCCCCTCCACATTCATTAAGAAAACCCTACAGCATCGAAAGCAAGAAATCTACCCCCAAACTATAATTCTTGGGGACTTCAACACCGCCCTCTCAACATGGGATAGATCAACAGGTCAAAAGCTTAACCGAGACACTTTGGAACTTAATCAAACACTGAAAGAAATGGACCTTACAGATCTCTATCGAACTTTTCACCCACGTACCAAAGAATACACATTTTTCTCAGCAGCACATGGAACTTTCTCCAAAATAGATCACATATTGGGCCACAAAACGAATCTACACATATACAAAAAAGTTGAAATTCTAACCTGTGCCCTATCAGACCACCACGGCCTAAAGCTGGACATCCACAACACATCAAACAAGAGAAAATACAGTAACTCCTGGAAACTTAACAATATGATGCTGAATGAGAACTGGATTCATGAAGAAATTAAAAAGGAAATTCAAGATTTCCTGAAAGTGAATGATAACGAAAATACAACTTACCAACATCTCTGGGACACAATGAAAGCTGTTCTAAGAGGTAAGTTCATAGCTCTTAATGCCTACATCAAAAAAATGGAAACATCAGAAATAAACAACTTAACAATGCAGCTTAAAGCTTTATAAAAATTAGAGCAATCTGATCCCAAAAGTAGTAGAATAGAGGAGATTAGCAAAATAAGGGGAGAAATATCTGAAATCGAAATTAAGAAAACGATAGAAAAAAATCAACCAGTCAAAAAGCTGGTTCTTTGAAAAAATCAATAAGATTGATACACCTCTAGCTAAATTAAACAAAAGCAAGAGAGAGAAAACCCAAATTAACAAAATTAGAAATGAACATGGAGTTATCACTACGGATACCCAAGAAATCCAGAGAATTATAATATCGTATTTCAAAAACTTGTACTCTGTGAAGTTTGACAACACAAAAGAGATGGATGAATTTCTAAGTAAACACAACCTACCTAAATTGAATCAGGAAGTTGTGAATTATTTAAATAGTCCTATAACATACAAGGAAATTGAAGAAGTAATCTCGAATCTTCCCACCAAAAAATGTGCTGGGCCAGATGGATTCAGCACAGAATTCTACCAGACATTTAAGGAGTCAATAACACCAATACTCCTTAAACTGTTCCATCAAATAGCAAAGAAAGAAACACTACCAAATTCCTTCTATGAAGCTAATACCGTCTTAATCCCAAAACCTAATAAAGACTCACTTAAAAAAGAAAACTATAGGCCAATCTCTCTGATGAACACAGATGCAAAGATTCTCAACAAAGTCTTAGCAAATCGGATTCAAAAACATATCAAAAAGATCATTCATGGGGACCAAGTAGGCTTCATCCCCGGCACACAAGGTTGGTTCAACATATGCAAATCAATAAATGTAATTCATCATGTAAACCAGTCCAAAGTCCAAGACCACATGATACTCTCGATAGATGCAGAAAAAGCCTTTGACAAAATCCAACAGCCTTTTATGATCAAAACGCTAGAGACTGTAGGAATGAAAGGAACCTTTATCAATATAATAAAAGCTGTATACAACAAGCCCACAGCAAGGATTATGCTCAATGGGGAACAATTGGAAGCATTCCCACTTCGATCAGGAACTAGAAAAGGCTGTCCACTCTCACCACTTCTATTCAATATTGTACTTGAAGTCTTAGCTGAAGCCATAAGACAAGAAAGGGACATAAGAGGGATTCAAATCAGCAAGGAAGAAGTCAAGCTATCCCTATTTGCAGATGACATGATCTTATACCTGAGTGATCCCAAAAACTCCACCAGGAAGCTCCTGGAACTAATTGAGAAGTTCAGCAGGGTGGCAGGATACAAAATAAATGTGCAAAAATCAGAGGCCTTCCTATATGCCCAGAATGAAAGAAGTGAAAAAGCCTTGAGAGAAACAATCCCATTTACTATAGCCCCTAATAAAATGAAATACCTTGGTATAAACCTAACCAAAGAGGTAAAAGACCTTTACAATGAAAACTTTAAAACCTTAAAGAAAGAAATAGCAGAAGATACCAGAAGGTGGAAAGACCTCCCATGTTCCTGGATTGGAAGAATCAACATCCTAAAAATGACCATCCTACCAAAGGCAATATACAAATTCAATGCTATACCAATTAAAATCCCAAAGCAATTCTTCAAAGAAGTTGACCAAACAATCTCAAAATTCATATGGAGGCACAAAAGACCCAGGATAGCAAAGACAATCCTGAGTAACAAAAACACTGCTGGAGGTATCACCATACCAAACCTTAGTCTATATTACAAATCCACAGTTTTAAAAACAGCCTGGTACTGGCTCTAAAATAGACACACGGATTAATGGATAAGGGTTGAAGACCCAGATATAAGCCCACACAACTGCAGCCATTTGGTCTTTGACAAAGGGGCCCAAAGAATCCAATGGAAAAAGAACAGCATCTTCAACAAATGGTGCTGGCAAAACTGGATCTCCACATGCTGAAGATTAAAGCTGGACCCGTACTTGTCACCATGTACAAGACTTAATTCCAAATGGATCAAGGACCTTGATTTAAGGCCAGAGACTTTAAAAACCATAGTTGAAAGGATAGGTAACTCCCTCGAGCTGATTGGGCTAGGCCAACAGTTCCTAAACAGACATCCAATGTCACAGTCACTGCTACCAACTCTCAACAGTTGGGATCTTGTGAAATTAAAGAGCTTCTGTTCAGATAAAGAGATTGTAACACACGCTCAAAGGCAACCCACAGAATGGGAGAAAATCTTCACTAACCACATATCTGACAGAGCTCTACTCTCCAGAGTGCACAAAGAACTTAGAAAACTAAACTCCAAGGTAAACAATGGCCCAATTAAAAAATGGGCCCTGGAACTTAAAAGAAACTTTACCAGGGATGAAATTAAAATGTCTAACAAATATCTTAAAAAATGCTCCACTTCCTTAGCCATCAGGGAAATGCAAATCAAAACTTCCCTGAGATATCATCTCACCCTGGTCAGGATGGCAAAAATCCACAATACAAACAACGACAAATGCTGGAGAGGATGTGGAGAGAGGGGAACTCTCCTACATTGCTAGTGGGAATGCAGGCTCATACAGCCACTCTGGCGAGCCGTCTGGAGATTCTTAAAGAAATTAAAGATTGAAATGCCATATGACCCTGCTATCCCACTTTTGGGAATAACCCCCCAAGCAGCAGAGGTTCGCCTCGATAGCACAAGCTCGACCATGTTCATAGCAGCACTGTTTACAATAGCAAAGTCATGGAATCAACCTAAATGTCCAAGAGTTGACGAGTGGATAAGGAAACAGTGGTACATCTATACAATGGAGTACTACTCAGCCATCAAAAATGATGAATTACTGGAATTTGCTGGGAAATGGATGTCATTAGAAAGAATTATATTAAGTGAAGTATCCCAAACCCAGAAAATTAAGCACCGTATGTACTCCCTAATAGGTGGCTCCTAGTACCAAACTCACCCAGCCCACATTGAGACACTCAAAAGCAAACCTATGTAACACAGTAATTGCAAGGATTATAAACAAGAGAGATGGGGTAGGAGGGCCACACCAGAAACAAGGAGAGAGGGGACCATGTTACAGCAGAGAAAATAGGCCTCCATCAAGGTCTGCAAGTAAGTAATGAGAAACCTGGTTAAGTTCACAGACGTTCTTTCCTGATCTCACCAGAAGGGGAGGGCATATAGTCTAGCAGATAAAAAGTAATCATTTTGCAAATGGGTGATGGACCCCTCCCTCACTGAAGTTTCCTACTTTTATTACATCTACCCTTGAATGTGCTATTATAACAAGACTCCAGTTTAACAGCTTTTTGTCTCTGGCCAGGGGGTGACATACAGTGCCCAGCAGGATGGAGTGAAGGGCATTGCAGGAGCAGCAAAACTGCAAAAGAAAATCAACAAACCACAATCCAGAACTTCAGAGACTCTATATCAATCACATAGAACTAGGCCAGCCTAATCTCTCCCCATCCTGGAGCTCAGGGACATTTGCGGAAGAAGGGGCGGTAAGAGTGTAAGAGCAAAAGGATGGGAGGAACAACGATTTGCAAGATTCTCAACAATAGTTGGGGCCAAAGCAATCATAATGGGACTTTGCATGCCCTGCGCAATGTCCAGCGCACTGTTGCCCTCATAAAGTCTAGCATCTGTTACGGGCACCGAGATCCCTGGAGGCAAGGGATTGACAGCCATAGTAGTGCTCCTATGCTTAAGGGGAACATGAGAAAGGGCTTATGGAAATGCCACTGGGTCCTTATATGTCATCGGAGAGGAGGACCCAGTGGAGAGTCAGTCGTACACAATAAAGGACTCTTTGGGAATTGGGGGGGAGACACTGGGGGATGGGGAGGGGGAGGAGGGGGAGGAGGGGGAGGAAGGGGAGGAGGGGGAGGAGGGGGGAGGAGGGGGAGGAGGGGGTTCAGGGGGAGGAGGGGGGAAGGAGGGAACTGGTAAAAAAATTTTAAATGTATAATTACATTTTTAATAAAAATATAAAAAAAATCAAAAAAATGTTTTAACTCAAAAGTTTTAAATTGTACAGCAATTTAAGTGGCAAAATGAAGTCACACTGTCCCATCTAACACATAAATCAACTTTTTTCAGAGACTATTCATAGTTTGTAGTAACTTATCTGTTACTTATTTAGTAGTCACTTGGGTATCAAACCAATTGCTTTGGTGTTGACAGTGTCTATGATTTTATTTTACTTACCAAGGGCCTCAAAGTCCAAGAAAAATGGTGTTAGCAGTTGATATAGGCCAAAAAGAAGCTATAAAGTGCTTTTTTGCTAAAAAATTTAAATTCTCAATTTAGGAAAGCAAAAGCTTATATGTTGAGGTTGCTAATATAGATAGCAAGAACCTATCTTCTTCCTATGAAATTGTGAATATGGAAAAAGAAATCCATTCTAGTTTTTTTATGCAACCTTGTAGTAAGTGTATAGTCATTCAACTTACCGTGTCTCATCATGTATTAGTGAAGGATGAATATAGTGTGTATTAAATATGTGATTGACAAAGATCACGTTTGTATAACTCTATAGTAATGTTACCATTAGCTTCTATTATTGTTATAATCTTACTTTGCATAATTTATAGATTTAATATTATCATAGGATTGTATGAAGAGGAAGTAGTGTATATAAGGTTGGGTATTATCCAGTTTCAGGCACCCACTAGGAATTTTAGAGTATGTCCTCTGCTGAATGAGGAACATGTCCTTATCAGCATAAGGGGAAAAGGAGATTTGACTAGCTTCTGAAAAAAGGTCAAATGCACACTGCTGGGTAAGCATCTAAAGATGAAGCCACAGATGTAGATGCAAGATTCTTCGTTAAAACAATGAGGTGGCACTGAGAACTTTTAGTCATATTAATGTTCCTTTAAAGAGATTAAAGATATGTCTTGAAATCTTACAGAAAACAGAACATTTTTGATACTTTTTATCATGATCTCTGCTTCCCAGAAATCAGGTTAATTTAGCCCTTGAAGTTCTCTAAACCTCAAGCATTCAGACTGCTCATATCTTATAGCATACTATATATGCTAAGACAGTACGTAAAAATCTAATAATTTCTAGCATCTTTGATTTACTTCACTGGCTTGTAATGTGATGTTTGATACTATATTTTCTATTTAATTATATATATATTGAAGGCCTCCACTAACTTGAGTTGGCATGCATGCATTTGAACTTCTGGTGAAAATATGAAAAATCATTGTAGATAGCACAAGAGTCTCATCATAATCTAAGTTTTCTGTGTGTTTTCAAAAAATTCCTGTCTAAACTATCTTGTATGATTTACAATTTAAAAATTATATATATCTTCAATTTAATAACTACTAGGAAAAGCCATGTACTCTCTCTTCTCTACTAAAATGAATTGTTGTCAACTTCAGCGTATTAACTCGGATCATAAAATTTGTTTCATGAAATTCCAATTCAAGGTAGTCTAATAGTTTCTCCTTTGAGACAATGATTTGCTATATGTCTTCATGACCAAAAATCCTTTATGAAATGAGAGCCAATAGAAAATTATTTTATCACAATATATCAGTTACTCTCCTGAATTTTTATGCTTTTGCTGACATATGTGAATATACTAACAACTGTGGTCACCTCCCAGAAAGGGTTTGTTCACAATTTGTGTGGACAGAGGACAAGAAACTAATCTTTCTCTCCTCCATGGTTAAATCTGCAAGAGGCTGTAATGCATTGGAAGGATTTTAGGAACCCCAGAGCTAGTTATTTAAAATTTCATTTCTCTTGAGTGCTCTGCTTGCATTTTTTTTTGCATTGTTGCTGATTTTATGAGGTTTTGGATTTTCTGAAGTCATTTCAGATGTGGGTATGTTGTGTCAACCTACCTACACTTAACATCAAGCATGGAATACGATGGAAACTTCTTTATCGCCCTGATGAAATTTAGTGCCCCTCTATAGGAGAAGCCTTCAGAGGGGTTCTTCCCTTTATGACTTCAGTGGATGCAAGCCTCATTTGCTCAAGTTGTTCACCCAGTATCAAAACAGGGCATCCATCTCCCTCATGAAGGCTGTACTTACAGAAACAGATCCTGTATTTAAGGTTCAAAAGAGCTGCCCAAATAAAGCTGAAATGGGTACACAGTTTTTTGGCAGTCAACCAGTAGTATAATTTACGCAATTCTGGCACATTATGGCAAAACTGAGGATAAATGGATATGAGAGAAGTACTAAGAAAGTAAAAGGAAAATCACTGTACTGTGCTGAGAATGGTAGGCAGCAGCCCTCAATTGCCAGCTGTAGAGTGATATTTTAATACAATAGATTAAATGGTGCAGAGAAAAAGAAGAGACTGTGGAGAAAGACGCTTCAAAACAAAATGAACATCACGAAATGTCTGTGACAGGTTGTAGTCTTCTGAGTTAAATGAAGTACAAGGATATTTTTTCTTCTGGAGCATTGCCTCCTTCCCTGACGGAGGACCAAAGAACCCCAGGACACAAAGATGAAAACCTGAACTTCATGTTTAGTCTTTTGTTAAAGACTTTTTTAGCTAGCTCTGCCTGTAGTGGGAGGTAGTTTCTTTCCTGGGAAGCATCTCTCTTTTGAAAGTGCACATTTTCCATTCAGTGCACTCAAACTGACAAGCACACACAGCCTGCTGTCAGCTATGATCATCATGGGAAGTTGGAGCTCTGGGGGAAAGACAAGAAGGTGAAACTGGACTGATGACAATTGGGTGTTTTAAATGATAATCTATATAGACTCTGACACCTGCTGAGGAGGGAAGAGAAGCAACAATTTTATGGCTTTGTTTTTTATGTCTGATTGACTTCTATCATGCTTCTCCAGAAAGGGAGACTTTGGAGAACTGTATTGTTCCCATGTCACCCATGAGGTTTTACAGGAGATGAGATACTTGTTTGTTTGCTTCTTTGTTTCTTTTCCTAAACATTTGCTCATGGAAAGGATCATATGGACCAACTTAGGACAATCAGAGGCTTCAGAAGACTTTTTTTTTTTTATTCAACTGTGCGCGTGTGTGTGTGTGTGTGTGTGTGTGTGTGTGCGTATGTCCGTGTATGCGTGTGTGCGTGTGCGTGTGTGTGTGTGTGTGTGTGTGTGTGTGTAGAACCACGGACGAATTCGGGAATCACCATGGCCGCCTCCACCTCCTTCTGCCCCGGGATTCACAGGCTCCGCCCTACCAGGACCAGAAGCGCAGGCCGCCCCCGCTTCCGCCTGGCGTCTATACGTGGGATCTGGAATCCGAACTCAGGACCTTCCACCTGCAAGGCGGAGGCTTAACCCCTGAGCCACCTCTCCAGCCCAAGACTTTTTTTTTTATCTGTTGTAAACTAAGGAAGATGTGAATCCCAATGTTGTCAATGGCAAAGATTTCACGGGGAATGCTAAACTATCCCAGCAGAAAACATCAGAGAAGAAAAGCAGTCACCCCACTGTATCTGCGTACTTGCTTCCAGTATGGAGCTCTCGGCTCCATCACCACACTCCAGACACAAAACAATAAAATCCTCCTTTTCCCAAAGTTAGGTCCAGATTCGTTCCTATCATGTGCCATCAAGAATTCTGATTTCAACTGCAACCATTTAGTTTGAAAGACATGAATGCTGTGGGATTAGGAGCTGGTCCCCCCTGTGTCACTTCCAATTCTTTATTGTGCAGGTCAGAATTAAAACATATTAATGAGGTGGTTCATAAATTGAAAGGAATCGACCTTAGTTTATAAAATTCATTTGATTAGAAAGGGAAGAATCCAGTAAATACAACATACCATATGTAGTAAAAGTCATAACCAACTTTTCACATAGTAAAGACATTCTAACATAATTTTGTGAAGCTCTCATTTCAGATATATGTGTGTGCACATATACAATATTTCAATGATTATGTAAAGAACATATGGGGTTGAGGAGATGACTTAGTATGTAAAATGCCTGCTGTGTAAGCAGAAAGACCTGGATTCAGTTCCCCAGAACCCAAATAAAAAGTCAGACATGATAACACATGTCTGGAGCCCTTGCACAGATAGATCCTTAAAGATCACTGATCAGACAATCTACTGAAATTATTGTGCTTCGTGTTCAGTGAAACACGTAGTTTCAAAAATTAAACACGACGAGAACAAAAATTGCTTGAAAACATTAAGGCACAGGGCAATCAAAGAAAGATATGGACACCAGGCCTCCACACACATGCACACACATGTATACATGCACCTGCATGCACAAAGGTGTGCACATTGCTTATTTTACATTTTATTTCTCTAAACTTGGGTGAAGTCTATAGTCCATGGAATGGCATAATTTATTTGACATTACCTTTTCTAAGTGGTACCTAAAATAAATGTTAAATTCATATAACTGGCAACTAATGGAGTCTCTAAATTTGATAACATACTGTTAAGTTCTATGTGTGTACTTTGTACTATAATATTAAAGCCTATTTCACATTGTGAGTAGCAGTCAAGAGTTTCAAAACATGTATATTGCACAATTTACTTAAGGATTTCACCTTTAAGTAGTCTTTGCTGCACATATCAACCAAGATGTTTACATAAAGTCTGAAGACAACTAATACCCAGGATACTCCAAACCATCTCGCAACTCTTTCTGGAAACCTCCTGATCCTCACCAGGAATCTTTCTTCTTCATAGTTGATATAGCAATTGATGAAAACACCCTAGGAATTGCATTATCATTAGTGAACAGATGCCTTGTAAGCCAGCTGACTACTAGATATACCTGGGGTATTTCTGTGCACACTAAACAGGGAGAAAATCTTCCTCCCTCCTAAACCAGCTGTCCCCTATGTTGGGACAGAGTGTCCAGATTTGTTCCATTTCAAGTATAATCATTCTGATAGTTATCAGTTTTGTTCTTCCTACATAGAGCTTAACAAAGAGCCCAATATTGATATTGATACTTATGTGCATGTCCTAGTTTCTTACAATAACGATCCTTCGAGCCAAGATTCTGAAACTTAGAAATTCCTGATGCAAACTCAAATTGCTGTTCTTGTTCTTTGACTGTTCTCAAGGTAACTGATTCAATAGAGGACCCTGTGGACACATTAGCTCCTCCCCAGATCCTTGCTGGGGAATAGCCTGCAGTGCAAATCCACTTTGTCCTTTCATCATCATTAATCACCAAAATTGAGGCAAGACTACCTGTAGGGAAGAGCCTGGTGGGGTTGATAGAATGCTCGTTTTCAAGGATAAAGTCCATTCTCAGAAACTGCATCCTAGTCACAAGGGAGGTATATTCCTTTCAGGGAACGTAGATAAAATTAAGTCTTTCTGAGAAAATTGACAACCTCCTGGTGAGCATATATAAGTTTAAGGCAGGACAGAAAAGGATTAAGATGAAACAAATGAAGCGAACTGGCAGCTAGTCCGCTGGCTTTTGCACCACTTATTTATTCAAGTTTGTTGGGTTAGAAAAACCTCTGATAGCCAGGCATAGTAGCGAACACTTATAATTTCAACACGTGTAAAGCTGAGGCAGGAGGATTAGGAATTTGAGGTCATGCGAGTCTATCAGTACCCTGAACCACTTAAACAAAGAAACACACACACACACACACACACACACACACACACACACACACACACACACACAAGAATTCAAATGCAGGTGTCTATAACTCAGAAAGGATAAAAAAAGAACCTTCTATTTAATGAACAAACACTATTCCAGAATTGCCTTGGATAATGAACCTCAAAGGTTCATGTGTTGAACTCTTGGTCCTCAGCTGGTCGCCTACTCTGAGAGGTGGTAGAAAGCTTTAGGTGGAGCTTACCTGGAGGAAGTAGGTCTCTGGAGTCATGCCTTGAACGTGGTGCCTGATCTGAGGCTCTTCCCTTCCCCTCTGCTTCCAGTTCATCTTGAAGGAAACATCTTCTCCCCCAGGCTTCAGCCACCATGACATTCTTCCTCATTACAGGCACTAGTACATTCATCTTAATCACCACAGACTGAATCCTCTGAAACCATACACTAAAACAATTCCCTCCCTCTTTTAAATTGTTCCTTTAGGCATTTTGTCAGGGCAGTGTGAAAAGCAACTAATAACAGGTGATTCACAGGACTTATTTAAATTACTCAGTGTGGTCATATGAAAGCTATCCAAAAAGGAGAAAACTGCATACAAAAGTACTTTGTGTTCCTCACAAAACTTGTCAGCAATTGTTTCACTGTTTTGATTCTAAATGTACAGAAGGCACATTGTATTTCAACTAACAAAAGCATTTTCAGCCAGGTAGATGACTCAGGATTTAAGGTCTTTGCCTCACAAACAAAAGTACCTAGTTTGCATCCCTAGATCTCACCTAGAAATGCCAGGTGGATATGACAGTGGCCTCCACTTCCAGCCCTGGAAAGCAGGAGCCTAGGAAACCCCAGAGCAAACCAATAAAAAGGTAGAGCAATCCAGGATGATTCACAGTGTCACTACTGGGCCTCCACAAGCCCACATGCTCAAGCATCCTCTTACATACACACAAGTACACACACACACACACACACACACACACACACACACACACACACATCCACATACAACAAACACATCAAAAGATAGAAAGAAAAGCATTTTCAGAGCATAATTGCTGATGTTTTCTAGCCCTGCTCCTCTCCAATGAAATGCTGAGCAAAGAATTCTAAATGACAAATTAAAACCAGTAATCAGGAGAACCATGACTTTCTTCTCTGGGAAACACATACACAAAATTCTTAAATGCTAACAAACAACAACTTCCACTTTATTGCAAAATCTTGAACAAATGATGAGTTAGCCATTTTCACTGAGAAATCTCTAGTTTTTGAATCAGAGGAAAGCAGTAAGAGGAAATGCACCTGTCTTTCAACACATCAAATAACTAGATTGCTTTCACCAGATTCCATGAAATACATTTTTTAAAAAGCCTATAAGCTGAAAAGGGCATTAATCTCAAAAAAATTAGAATTCTATTTCAGGCAGTATAGTGAGTCACTTGGCCTATGCTCACATGAAAAGTAGTTAAAAATCTGGATGAAAAATTTTAAAGGGATTTCAATTTTTACTTTAAGTTTGAAATGAAACAAGGAATACCTAGAGCCAAAACCTCTAAAATTATGGGATCCAGGCCAGGGTAAGCAAATATTGAGGTTTGCCTTTCATTTTGAGGAAAATTGCCAAAATTGAGCTTTGATTTCCATGAATTGGTGAGGTCTGGATTTTAGAGGACAAACTCTAGGGAATGCTCAAGGTCAGCCCTATCAGAAAACTCCCACTTTCCCTTGGTCCCCTGACAAAGTTGTTACAGTAATATCATATACTTTTACTGTAGAATGTACTAGTAATAAATACATCTCTTGTGCAGGAGCTACAATAAATAAAGTGGTAAAGCACTTTTTTATCATGTGAATCCCTTGGTGGAATTCCCAATACCACAGAAAAAAGAAAGACAAATTAGATAAAAATTCTTTTGTTCTGCTGAATATTTGATTTTAAGAACCAAACAATATTAATTAAGATGCCCTTGATTTAAGGAGCTTGTTTGTTAAGTTTTCTTCTCATTTGTTTGCAATTATCAGGATTTGTTTATCCTAGAAGTACTTAAGGAGAACCATTTGGGTCTCCAAGTAGAAGTCATGTTTGCCAATAAAGTTAGAGTCTTAGATCTGGGAATGCTTTTAGAGATAATCAGATGCAGGCAACAACATCAAGGACAGAGAGTGTCCTCATGAAAACTTGAAGTTTGTAAATACAGCTATGCTGGCTTATTCTAAAGCTGTTATCCACATTTTACCTCTAGGACAGTCAAAAGCTCTTCCTTAAAACCCATTCTAAATCTTTCTTACTTTAATGTGTATTCCAGAAAAAGTTTCCGGTTACAAAGAAAGACTTGAAACTCAAGAGCACCAAGACTCCTTTACTCAAATTTTCATTCCAGGGAAGCCAAATATCTAGATCTGAAAGTATAGAGTGGTTGAACAATGCAATTAGTCTTCATAATCACTGGAAAACTGCGGGAATTTAAGGACGTTTTAAAGGTTAGGGATGAGCTACTTTTAAACTTGCTAAAACATGGAGTATGGAAACTACAGACATGGAAACTTTCAATTCTATCCTTAGCTTTAATTTGAGAATATGTGACTAATCAAGAAAGTGCAAGAAATTTTTAGAATGGTGATAGTTTGCAATCAATATTGGTTCAAACATAGCAAATCAAACTAAAGTAACTACATGTTATTGGTTTGCTCAAGAGACTGTCTCTTGATACAGTATATGCAATATGCATAAATGTGTATTGATTTAAAGAATACTGGTTCATAACTGTTATGAGGGGGGAGTTAGTTTTTACATTTTGCAATCATAAGCCACAATAATAAATAAGCCTTACCTTGGGACTCAATACAATGTGTAGATTTATATAACTGAAACATTAGCATAACTCATGAAGCATGATACTCTTTCTGATTTGCTATTCTACATTTTTTGGAAAAAATGCTGCTCATAACTCACGAACAAAATTCATAACCAATTGACAAGTAAAAATTTTCCGACAAGATATGCTGTAAGTTTGTGTGCAGTTCTGTGTGTGAAGGAATAAGTAAATGAAAGTAAAGAATAAATCTGTGGAAGATAAAAAAATTGAACAGGGTATGATCTTGGTCTGTTTTTTTTTTCCAAAGTCGACTCTATCTGAGACAAGAAATGAAATATTAACAGCTCATTTGAGAGCTGTCATTGGAAACACAAGTATTAAAAGAACAAGCTGAAAGCCCATGAAAGTGGGTTCACGAGCAAGATATTTTCTGGGGATCATCAGGGCTCATTTCCACAAAGGAAACTTGGGAAATACAACCTATGGATATGAAAGTTGAAATGTTTACCTGCTGACTCCTCCTCTTCTTGGTTGACATCTTAAATCTCCCATACTTCCAGAACTTCTTGCTAAACAAAGCTTCATACTAGAAGAAAACCTGGAGATGAAGCCTGTGAGAGGTTCTACATCTAAGAGGAAGAGTCATCAACATCCTTGGGAACTGACCAGCTCAACTGTAGCTGAATGCAAGGGTGTGCAGGGAAAGGATGGTGCATGACATCATTAGTGTTTGTTCTAAGTGAAGAAATCATCTTGGTCTTTGTTTGATACAACATATTAAAGGAAATTAACAGAAATATAAACCCTAAGTCTTTCTTATTTCTTCTTCTACATTAAGTTAAGCATCAGTCTTGATAGGCAAGACATATCCTGATAAACCTGCGATAGACAGCCAACTACTTTGCTGCATTTTGAACCACTAGTTGAAAGTTTCCTTAAAAAAGAGAAAGCAACAATGGCCTGCAAGAAAACTAAGGTTAGACTTCAGAATATCAAAGAAACTAGACATCTGTAACTTATAAAAGTAGATTGAAGTGCAAAAGAATTATTGTGCTCTGACTACTAAATGGTCATAGCCTAAATGAAATTGAAGTCAAAGGAGCTCACTTGTCATGGATGGAATTGACCACACTGAAGTACAAACTTACTTAATCCAATTCTTGGGGACACACCTTAAGAAGAACAGAAACACAAGAAAGATACTATAAAGAAAAAAACGAAGATGTCAAGCACTGAAATTTCAGTTGCTTGGATTGCTAAGGTAGAGGTTGTTAGGACTTTTTGACACAAAAACAGACAAGCAAGGGCTGGGAAAATGACTCCGTGGTTAAAGCCTTTATCTCACTAGTGAAAGGACCTAGTTTCAATCCCAGAAAGCCCACATGATGGACCTCTACCTATGTGCCATGGTCTGCATGCTGTTCTTTCTCTCTCTCTCTCTCTCTCTCTCTCTCTTTATATATATATATATATATAAAACATGTATTTAATAAACAAGCTAAAAGAAACAAATTTTTAAAAACTCAGAAGATGATTAATATGGGCTTTTATAACAAGTTAACAAATGAATAGTGAATTGAATATTGAAGAAACTGTATATCTGTAGTCTACAAATGTAGATTGAAGGGAAATAGAATTCTTGTGTTCTGACTACTAAATGGCTATGGTGTAAACAAAATCGGAGCCAAAGGAGCTTACTCTTGGTAGTCTTAAAATGAGAAACAGAGCAGTGACGAGAGTCTGGCAGAACTGGCTTCACACAACCCAGCAGAATTTTCTAATGTTTTGAAACTCTTGGTGTTCATCAAAGCTCACCTCACAGGAAATGTTCCCGAGGCTGGATGATGCTGACAAGAGAAAGAAAACAAAGGGATTACTATATCTAAGACCCTTTCCAAGGTTGGATATGTGAATTTATATCACCAACGTCTCTCATAAGATCCTAAACAGATTTCTATGTTATGGAAAGTCAACCTTTGGGGAGGGAATGACGGGAAGAACGATGAAGCAAGAGATGAAACAAAGTTCTGAAATAAGAGTGATAAATACTTCTTAAAAGTAAAGCGGTGGACATCCACAAAAGATAATTTCCTTGATCTCAGGAAGGACAGGATTTATGACGTTAAATTGGCTGGTTTCAAACTTGGGCACCTGCACTTTCCCTGCCATAGCAAGATAGGTCTCTGATTAAATGTAAAATGAGAGCAAGTGAAGAGGTTTGGTGACTGTCATTTAGAAAATTATCGTCAGGGTCTTTATCATAGCTGCTGTTGGAAGTCTGGAACACAGACAGGCAGGAAGGCGGTGGTGCAGATGTGCCCAGGCTTGTCAGACATACTGACAGTGAATATTAGAAAAACGGTCACCTGGGGCAGGAAGCCAAGACCACAGCATGATTATCACTGTGACTCTGATCTGTGGCAAGTGCCTGCTTTGAAGCAGGATCCTGCAGCGCCTCTCCTACAAACATTATACAGGCGCCAGGAAGCAGAAGTCCTCTGCAGTATAGCATAAAAGGTCTTCAAGAAGAAAATGAATCTCTAAGATGGAGGAGAATATGACTTGCTGTACAATACGGGGCCTTAACAAATATTGAATTTCGAGATTCAAGGAAAAAACAGAGGTCAGGAACATAAGCTGCCTGTCTCCTATGTTTTACCCCAACTTTTCCCAGGATGTTTGCTACCGAAAACATCCCTTTCTGTAGAATTTTTTTTCCTTTTTTAAAGCAGGATCTGGTCATGTTTCCTGGGTTGATCCATGCCTCCAACTCACTCCCCTCTGCCTTTCAGCCTCCTGAATGTCGTGATTACACGCATTAGTGATGCTATTTCCAATGTCCTCTTTTTGTTTACTTTTATGAACACTTTTTGTGGTGCTGGGGATGAAACCCAAGGTCCTTGTGTGTGTCTGGGCATGCTGGTTTCTTTTTTCCTTCCTGTAACAAAATACCTACCAGAACAACTTAAGGGAGAAGAGGTTTATTTTGGTTTACAGTTCCATCATGGCAGGAAAGGCATCGTGGTAGCAGCAGTTCCAGTTACAGTGATATTGGAACGATATTGGTATGAACTCTCCTGCTAAGCTGGAGTATGAAATATGAGAATTGTATGATGAAATAAACCTCTTGTTCCCCTAAATTGTCTTGTCATGTATTTATCAGCAACATGAAGATAAACTGCAACACCAAGCCTCATCTTTTAAAGGTTCCAGAGCTTCAAACTACACCATCAGCTCGAGAGCAAGTGTTCAAAGGTGAAAGTAAGAAGGACGTTTCATATTGAAAGTACAACATTGGGCAAGCACTTTATCATTGAACCACACTCACAACTCTAAGTGATTAAAAGTACACAGTTCAATGAGTTGCCACAAACTGAATATATCCATGTACAGCACTCAGATCATGAAACAGAACATGATCAGATTTAACATCATCCAGATTTCTAATCTTACAAATTGATTTTCTTGCATGTATTTCTTTTTCTTAATGGTGGAATGGCATAATAATAGCTACATTTATTTTGCTTTTTATAGTTACATTTTAAGTGAGTGTTTCTTTTGAATTTCACAGTCTTTAACCTACCAATATTATTCTATAACTTGCCTTTAGAAACGAAAGGAACAACAGTTTATAGTACTATTATAGCACATTCTGTGAAGCAAAAGTTTTTATTGTCTCTTCTCTGAAGCATGACTTTGTTCTTTCTTCTTTATTTCTTTACTCATATAGAACTACAATGATTCTGTGTCTTTCATATACATCTAAGGTGCTAAAAGAAGATGGGAAAGAAAACTATATGTGCTGTCTTCGGGGAGGTAAGATTTTGGGAATGTCATAGGGACACTCTACAAGACTAAGAATAAAAGCAAAGGAGTGGGTTGGCAAGAATTCTTACCAAGTTAACCTACTAAGAGTCCCTGTGACTTTGGCCACCCTGATTATTTTTCAGAAAACTACCCATTTAAAAGTAGAGTTAGTGTATTCCATGCATATCTTTAAAATTAAAACACAGGAATTACATCAGAGGGAAACTCTTGGTATCAAGAGCATAAGCAGAATGAAAAGAGTGACAAGATTATGAAATGATTGAATAGCTAGAGAAAGAAAGGTCTCTAATACCAGATTACATGCTCTACTTGAAGCAACATGACTCTGTTTTAATTTTCACATGGACTTAGATACCTGAGCTAAAGATGAATAACAAGTCACCACTGCTAAGTTGATGAAAGAAGACTTCAAAAGAGTTAACCCCTGAGCCATTTCTCCAGCACCAATTTTTTTCTTTAGAATAATTTTTAACAGAAAATTAGCAAAGGCAATAAATAAAAAAATTCTTATATATACTCTAAAAATGTCATTAAATAGAGGGATTTTACTTTTGTTGATATTTTGAATTAAACTTAGACATTAATATAAAATTTCCCTTCAAACTCGGCTACCACTGGAATTAAGTAAAGTCCTTGATATTTATTAGACAATGTGATAAGCAAGAAAAAGAAAGGACATGAAGATATCAAAGAAATAATTAAAGCTTCCCTATTCCCAAGTGACGCAATTGTTCATGTAGGCAATCATAAAGAATGTACAAAAATACTTGATATTGTCAATACCACAAGGTGCACATGTAAAACACACAAAAAATGTTTTCTATATGATGGTAATGAACCAATAAAAAGTAAAAATATACACATACTTCCATTCGTGTTGGAAAATGAAATAATTATGAATTCAATAAACATGTATCATATGTTCTCACTGAAAACTGAAAATGTCAATGAACATGGTCAAATAGGATTTAAATAAGCAGGTAGTTATATTCTGCTCATGGATTGGAAATTTCAAGTGAAGATGTCAGTTCTCCCTAAATTCATCAATAGAATTAAAATAATTGCAATCATAATTCAGCAAGATATTTTGTATATATACACAGGATGATTTTAAAATTTATATGGAATTTACATCTAAGATAATTTTGAAAAAGCATAGTAGACTTGAAGGAATCATCAAATCCAATTAAGATATATTTCAAACTATATTAAGATATATTTCAAAACTATAGATACTATGGGTGCTGATGAAGGAGTAGGCACCTATATCATTAGATTAGAGAGACCAAAATAAAAAAAAACAGAGGGATATCTTCCCCAAACTGTCAATTAACTTTTGAGAAACTTACCAAGACAATGAAGAAACATGAAGTCATGAAACAGACAGGAAATGAAGGAAATCTTGAAATTACTATATCAAGTAAGATAATCGAGAAACAGAAAGAACACTGAATTTTCTTTCTTTCAAATGTGAATTCTAACTTCTTCAAATTTTATATTTGTGTATAGATACATGTGACAGAATGTGTATAGGTCATGAAATCAGAAAGGAGAAGAAAACAGAGGTTTTAAAGAAAGGGAGAAGAAACAAGAGGATAATAAAATGTATGTGACATGAAAGCAGAAAGAAAAGAAGAAGGATAAAAGAGGAGGAAGAAGGGTGAGAAAGATGAGTAGAGAACTAAAAAAAAAGAGAACAAAATAAAGTATGTATGAAAATGCCCAAACAAACAAAACACACACACACATACAATGTGTACTCATGTTTTAGTTTTTTAACTCTGGGAATTTCAGGAATGTTGAGTGCATGAGGAGAGGCCTTTGGGATTCACAGAAAAGGAAATTCATTTGGGAGCATTGCAGCTGTACATCCAACCTTCTTGTTTCACATTTAGAAACTATGTGAAAAATGCTGTGTCTTATTCCTCACACAAGAAACATTATTAAGGATGTAGCATTTAATTCCTGGGGAAAACAAACATAAAGTAATATATTTCAGAGTTCACCATTGAGTACACCTGAATTTGAAGGGACAAAAATCAGAATGAAATAACTCTCTTATGTATCAATAGTACGAGGACACTAAAGCCCTTTGAGGTGAGCGTAGATAATGCAAGTTCCTTAAAATGAAAGGAACTTAGCACAATTCAGGACAGAATAAGTAGGTGGTGGGAGATTTTTTTAAAGGATCTTTAACAACCAAACCAACTCGGAAAAGCATGGTGGAAGACACCCACGTCCATTTAAGCTTACAGTAAATGTTCTGCCTCAAATTGCTAGTGGCTGGTGGTTACTTAACGGTCATGGCTAGCAATTTGTGGATGTGTGTGACACAAATTCTAGTAAGGGAAAAAGAAAATAGCTTGTCAGGACTACACAGGGATCACAATCATGTTCTAATCCTTTTCGAGGGTAATAACCATACCTTATATTTGCACTATAAAGGCAAATCAGTTCCCAAAGAGAGCAGGTGATTTTCATTACATGATTGGGAAATAAAAGCAGAAGTTACAAGATCAGCCAGTTAGCACGTGGATAATGATGTTACTTTGATTATGTCTTCTCAAACATTTTTGTCTGTTTTAAAACTTTATTTGCTGGGGTTGGAGAAATGACTCAAGGGTTAAGACTGTCTCCCAAGCAGAAGGTCCTAAGTTTGGATCCCAAGTCCCACATAATAGGCAGAAAGGGTGGCAGCTTGCATTTCCAGCCCTGGTGGGTGGAGCCTGGGAAATGCTAGAGTGAAGCAAAAAAGGAGGTAGAAACAGTACAGGATGATTCCCAAATTCACCCTTGGCACACATAGTGCCTTCTGATACACACGCACTAAATAAAATTATATTTGCTTTTTCTTGGTTTTATTCTGCATAAAATTCATTTAATAAGATATATCACTTGCAAAAATTTTCTCCATTCTATGACTTGTCTCTTCATTCCCTTAAAAGTTTGTATTGGAAAGCAACATTTTTTAATTTTGATGAAATATATTTTATTCATTGTGTTTTACATATACTTTTTGTGTCATATATAAGGAATCTTTAACTCGAATCTACAAAAATCTTTGTGTCATCAAGGAGTCTTTTAGTTTTTTTCTATGTAAGTCTATGATCTATTTTTAGTTAATCCTCATTTAATAAAATCTTTGTCTTTCATAAAAGCAAGAGAGCAATCTGAGGGATTAGAACGATATGTGGTGTTAGTACCAGTATCGGTTGGGAAATAAATCTTGTTTATTTCTGGGATGCAGATTGACTCAGTTATATGGACTGTTTATGAATGCATTCTGAGTCTACATATCAAATTCTATTTAAAAAACCTAAATCATTTTGGTGTTCTAGTCACTTTTCACCACTGTGACAAATACCTGAGATGAATAACTCAAAAGAGGAAAGCTTCCTTTCGGTTCATGGTTTCAGAGGTTTCAGTCCATAGTCGTTTGGCCACATCACTGTGGGCCTGTAGTGAATTAGTACTTCGTGTTAGAGACCACACAGCAGAGAAGAGCTGTTCACTTCCTGGTGTTTAGCAAACACAGAGAACCATACTGGAAGGATCCAGGGATGAAAAGCATCATTCAAAGGCATGCCTTCAGGGATCCACTTCCTTCAACTAGGCCCCACCTCCTAATTTTTCTTCCCTTCCAATAATGCTATCAAGTTATGAACCTTCCTTGGATTCATTCACTGAGTATGAAAGAGGCTTCATTCAATAAATCCCCCCAAAGCCATACCTCTGAATATTGCAATTGGAACACACATGCTTTCGAAGGACATCTAATATCCAAGTCGTAACATTTTAATAGCTAACCGAGGGCTCATTCTTGAATTAAACTATACACACAAAACAGCCTGAGAAGCTGAACTCCGATACTAAGCCCTCAACCAGCCCTGTAGTGGACTGTTTTTAAAGTTTACTACCATCAACTTCTATTCTGGACTAGTGCAACCCATTAGAAGTTAGACTGGAATCAACCCAAATCTTGGCGTTCCTTGTCATGTGATTCAGGTAATAAAATTTTATGTATGGGATGCTATGTCAGTTCTAGACCTATGCCTTAAAAGCATCATGACAGACTTTGCTTTTACTTGACCAGGAAGCGAAATGAAAGTAAAGGTATGCACTTACTTGCTGGACAAGCAAGGAACACGGGAAGATGTAGATTTTGGTGATTGGACAAGGTAGAGATAGGTGGTTTGGACACCACAGATATCTGTTCTTCTTGTATGAAGTGTCACACAGGTGAGTGGAGCCATCTTGGTCCAGAAGCCCCAAATAAAGCACTGCAGCCATCAGCACCCATATTAGAAAGGAGCCATTTGCACTGAGTCCTGCGCAAACTATATATTCATGAGCAAAGACATTTAAACCACCAAGTTCTTCAGTAGTTTCTTACACAATAAGTGAAACAAGCCCTAAGTTTCCATCATAGAAATATCATCATAGTGCATTTACTAAACAATGTTCCTCTTTTCTGCAGGAAGTAATTGGTCAGGAGAAATAGCTTCAGGTGCGAAACCAAACTCCTGGGTTAAGTTTCACACAACCAGAGTTTGTGTGAGCTTCCCCTAAGGCAGGCGTTAAGACACAGTACAGGGCGTTGGTTTGGGAAGCAAGAAGAAGAAGCACACTGACGGCCTGAAAAGGAGACAGAGAAGAATGAGAAGACAAAAATACTCTGCTTACTGGGCATTGGGTCACTGTCATGGGTGACTGCACCTCCCATCTTAGTGGAGAACTTCTACTCCCTCTCTTGTCCCCGACAACCACTCTTTTTGTGAAACTGTAAATCATATCACTTTTAAGTTTATTTATTTTTTAATATTATGCTATACTTTTTATTATTATTATTTTTGCCTAATCATACAAGCTTAATAGGTACCGCCCTCTTTTTCCTCCCCTCTCCTATCCCCCATCAGGAGTTAGATTCCAACCACCATTCTTAACATAACTTCTTCCTCCATTAATCACACTCCTAAATATCCATTCTAGCAAGGTTTTGTCAAGGAAAACAATGGCAATAGAGTGGGTAAAGAGCATACAAGGGATCCCCGGGAGGCATGAGCTGTCAGTCAGCCCTACTTCAACAGCTGTTTCAACTCAGACCATAGTTCATCCTCTGGCCAGACTCTTTGTCCTAAGACTCTATGCAGAGAAGGTGACCACACAGTCTCCAGGCACTCTGCTTTGCAGAGACAAATAGGACACAGTATGTGCCTTAGGAACAATTAGCTGTGGCCATATTTTAGAGCTAACCAAAAGGAAGTTGAAAGGATAATTATATAAATAGAGATATTGCTGTGATCCAAGGGACAAACATTTTTTTTTTCCAATTTAGTCTATTCTTGCTTAAGGTTATGAAGGGCCAAAGAGTATCCTTGTCCCTTGCTTAAAACTGGGAGAGAGAAGGGACAGGAAAAATACAGGCACCCAAAACAGAAGTCAGCTCAATGCAGGCGCCCTTGACTCATGCCTGGCCAACTCCTGCTTTCACTAAATATCACGCTGGAAGCTCTGTAACCTAATGGTTCCCACTCAACACAGATAACAGAAGGAGCAAAAGGAATTTGTAGTTTGTCATACAGTTCTCCAAAGGTATAACTGCTTTATCTGTTCCCTTGTAGGTTGCCAAGGACACCAAGAAATTGAAGAAAGGGAGTCTGCAACCAGGCTTTGAACAGACCAACGCACTGGCTAAAGACATGTGGCATCTGAGAGCTACTGAACACAAGAGGGAGACACTAAGGGGAGGAGGACTTCCTGATTGGATGCACCCGGGGCAATCATACTATCTGTTTCCTGGCCAATTAGATCATTCTACTTATTTTTTTATTTATTCAATTATAATTAGATCATTCTACTTTTTTAAATTTTTTTTTATTTATTCAATTGTGTGTGTGTGCGCGCGTGTGTGTAGTGTGTGTGTGTGTGTGTGTGTGTGTGTGTGTGTGTGTGTGTAGAACCACAGGCGAATTCAGGAACCACTATGGACCACCTCCACCTCCTCCTTGTTTATTCTGTCCCGGGATTCACAGGCTCCACCCTATCAGGACCAGAAACGCAGGCCAGCCCTGCTTCTGCCTGGCGTCTATACGTGGGGTCTAGGATCCGAACTCAGGACCTTCTGCCTGCAAGGCAGAGGCTTAACCCCTGAGCCACCTCTCCAGCCACGAACATTCTACTTCTTAATGATTCTGTTTAGATGATATAAACAACACAGAAATCTACTACACCTTATCATCTATCGAGGCTATATCCTTATTTAGAAAAGACAGAGCAGAGATCCAGGCAGGACTATTTCAAAGACTACCAATGCTGCAGTGTGAAATGCCTGCCTAACAGTACACTCTGCCAAACACTTTTTCCCTTCAGATGGTTGTTAAGGGCATTTAAGGGACTCAGCTCTTTACTATGCTCTTCTGTCCCACATATTAAAAGATGTTTAACACACATAGGTTCTGGCTACTGAATGTCACTAGAACCCCTAGTTCATTGTGACAACTAAAATCAGCATAACTTATATCCAGAATACTCCTAGAATGCCGGCAATGGCATGAAAGTTCAATTAGTTTTTTTTTTTTTCAGTGAAAAAAGTAAAAGAGCTTTTTAAAAAAAAAAACCTGTTTATTTCCATTCCATACATATCTTTGTGAGTACTTTTTTATTAAGGATTCTCCATTTATACAAAGATAATGAGTGGTTGTTCCTCCTCCCCCGTCATCCTTCCCTCCTTCCTTCCTCTCTCTCCTTTCTCTCCCTTCACCCTTCTATCTCTCTCCCTCCCACCTTTGTGCCTGATTACTTCTGTGGGCAGCTGAGGTCCCTTCATGTTATTTGCTTTAGTGGGCGCTTAGACCTCCATGTCACTTCCTGGGTAAACCACAGAAAGGGAATGCTCTAGTCCTTGTCCCAAATCTTCCCACTGCATGTAGTTATTTCTCCTGAGTTCCCGGCTAGTCCGTGGGGGAATGCTGATAGGTCAGCCATTGTGCTGATCTGGTGAGGGTAGGTCTCATTACAGTGAGATCCTGGATGTAGCAGCGCTGGTGTGGCCTGTCTGGCAATGAGCCTCCCCATCTTCCATCTCTTAGATCTTACTGCCCCCTCTTCCACAAGATTCCTTGAGACTTACAATGGGAGGAGGTTTGGTTGGTCTGATTTGTGTTTCAACACAAATTGGGATTTCCAATGTTCTGCACTCTGGTTGGTTGTACTGCAGAAATCATACTTATCACAGCTCAAAATATTTTACATATGAAATTGAACCCTAGATCAGGAAGCAGAATGCTTCTGGGCACCCTTAGAGATTCTTCTATGTCCTCACCCTTCTCTTCAATGATAGTATTATTTTGACTTCCAATACCATGAGACAGTTTTTTTCTCGGCCATTGGACATTGTGTAAGTCGAAATGTCATGGGAGCTCTTTTGTATTACTTTAGCATCCAGTTTATGGGATTCACCCTTGTTGCTGCAATTGGACATATATTACTTTTTGCCCCCTTTTTAGTTCTTTAAAAAAGTCACACACAGGAGCATGTCTACGAAGTTTATATCAAGTTATTAAAAATTCAGAATGGAGTCAGGAGCAAAATGGGGTGTGGGTGTACTTTCAGCTGTTTGAGTTTTTCTTTGACTACTTTCATAATGAATGTGTTTCCTACCCCCACCCCCACCGAGTTAGGGGTCAAACCCAGGCCCTGGCAATGCAAGGTAGTTTTCCACCACTGAGTTATTTTCCAAGGTGCATTTACAATTTTTGAAAATACCATTTAATGTGATCATCAGAGAAGACATCAAATGGTCTGTTTTCATGAAGAGCATAACTTTTTATATCATAGGTTCAAGAAAAGTAAGCTATAACATAAGAACTCTAATTTTTCTTTCTCCCCAAAGTATAAAAATAAAAGTTAGCAGTTGTCTCATCCTTCTCACTGATAAACCAGGTCAGAAAGGTTTTCTCATCCCCTTCTCCTCTCACTTGCTTTTCACAGTCAGCCCACAGAAGAAGTAGAATAATTCAGTGGCTCCTCCAAAGTCACCTACAAACCGAGTGTCATTGGGACTTTCAAACTAAGCAACAACATAGTGGTTACAAATTCTGAGAATGAACAAGGAGGATGAATCACCAGTAAGTCCCAAGTTGTGATGCCCTGATTTTTCTAAAGGAGTGGGAGAGTTCTGGCATGAGAAGTAAGCTGAGCTCTGAGAAACAAGGAGCAGCCATCTGTGCAGAGAGCCACATGCAGACCAGCATAGCTCCCATTCTGAATGATTCCAGACTTCCCTGTGGCCATGAGGATTGCTCACTGTGAGCTAAGACACCAACTCAAGCCCCATGGACTTCCAGATAGTGACTAACTGGAAAGATGGGTTTGGGGTGTGATTGAGGAAATTGGCAGAGAACAGAAAGTACTGTGTGAAGACTTGTGTATTGGAGTGGGAATCATTACAAAAGCTATCTTTCACTGCATTCTCTTCACATTTTCATATCTCCAAACACACTGAAAAGAACATGCATTTGAAGCAGCCAAAGTGAGTGACTTTCAATTTGAGGAAAGTTCCCCAAACTAAGTATGTATACAAATGCTTCAAGAGCCACATACAAGGCCAATGGATCTACTTAGAGATGACTCTGACCTCCAAGATACCTCAAGACGTTCAATGTTGTGTTTCCTGCCCTACAAGTAAATAAACAATAAATGTGAAACACTAGTCTAATGAGATGTTCTGGAAAAAAAATTTAAATGTCCACATCAATGTTTCTCATACATGATCATGTATCAGAGGAATGTCCATTAAAACACAGATTATTGGGCCCAAGTTTCCTCATATCCTACATCTGATTCAGTAGTTCTGAGGCCTGCAAATATAGATACATCTAATGTGTTCTGAGGTGGTGGTGCTTCTGGTAGTGGTCTGGGAACCACACTTTGAGATTATTTCTCTGAGTCTCCTATCAGAGGATAATGAAGTACATTGGCATAATAATGACCCCAAGTAGTTCTTCACTAAAGAGTCATACATAACTGTGTTTTTAGTCATTTAACTCCTATAACCAAAAACCTGAGACTGGGTTTTATCTCTGACTCTAGAGGCTGGGCAATTCAAGGTTGGAAAGTCATCTATGGTAAAAGCTTCATACTTCAACTCCTGGTGATGAAGACAAGGACAAATAGGTTTGTACAGAGGCAAAACAAAAGAAGCAGCCCTGCTTTACGATAATGCACGATCACAGTACCAAATCCAGGCCTAAGAGAGCAAGAACTTACTCTTGCAGAAAGCCGCTAATCCTTTGTAGTGATGCATCTCTGAGCAACAGTGCTTCAAAGAAAAGGTAGGAGGCAGTGGACGACTATGGGCAGGGGAGTGGCAAGGACAGAGATCTGGAGAGACCAGACCCTGGATCTCCCAAGCCCAAACAGCATCAAGTACATCTGTCAGCAGTTAGCCAAGGCCAGGGCATTGCTGCTTTGGATTAGGCCCCTGGGTCTTATCCAAGGACAAACAAGAATGAAACAAAGACCTAGTTTCTAAATAACATGACCCAGTTGCACATCAGACAAAGGAACAGCACAATATACAATGTTGGTTCTAGCAGGCTGATCTTTTTTTAAAACATTTTTTATTATTATTTCCGCTCATACAAACTTAGTAGGTACACCGGTTCCCTCCCTCCCTCCTCCTCCCCCTGACTCCCCTGCTCCCCCTCCCCTCACCCCTTCCTCCCCATCCCCAGTACCTCCCCCCCCCTCAATCCCAGGAGAATCCTTTAATGTGCATGCCAAACTCTCCTCTGGGTCCTCCTCTCCAATGAGGTACAAGGACCCAGCGGCATTTCCCTGAATCCTTTCCTGTGTTCCCCTTAAGCATAGAAACACTACTGTGGCTGTCAATCCCTTGCCTCCAAGGATCTTGGTGCCTTTAGCAAATGCTAGACTTTGTGGGGTCAATAGTGTATTGGACATTGCGCAGGGCATGCAAAGCCCAATTATGATTAGCAGGCTGATCTTGACCTCTAACAAGAGTCCTGATATGAACCTTATGGTGAGAAAGAAACAGCCTTAAACACCGAGGCATTTCCTGGTAATGGGTAGACTAACATTTTATAGGTCTGAAGTGGTATTCCAAATTCAACATTTCTATAAAGCCACTGGTTCTCAAGTCAGTTTGTTTCTGTTTTGCCTCAAGGGAGAAAGCAGAAGCCTAAAGGCTGCACGTGCTTATCTCAAAAAATTAGGATTTAGGAAAAGAAGTCCAGCAGATTCTGTCATGAAGACCACAATCCAAGCCAAAAAAGGGGAGTAGGAAAATGAACCATCGTGTAACAGTAATAAACAGCCAAGCTGCCCTGTCTTGGCAAAGAGCTGACCTTGTTTATCAGACTGGTCCTCCTCAAATTCCACTAAGAATCCTCACGGTAATCTTGTTAAAATGTAGGTGCCAATTCAACAGGTGTTCTCTGGAGCATGGGCTTTGGCACTGCTGGCATGGTTTCAAGTGACCCAAGTGTGTGAAGACGGTGCAAAGTCCAAACAATACTTTCTGGTTTGCTCTGTCTCATTTTGGGGTGAGGCATCGCACATAAGGTTGTCCAAGGAGCTTCTTACTCCGTAACACCCACTGTCACACTCACAGGAAGAGCAGGCTGGCTCACTTCTCAACATCAGCCAGTCCTTCGCTCTTCACATCTTCAGTCCTGACCTGTCTCTGTCTGCTTCCTAATTAGAACAAAGCCTGACTTCTGACAGAATCCTGTACTTTTTTGAAGTAGACATGTCTAGACAGGACTTTTCCTTTTTAGTTCACTTAAAGAGATACTATAGGCTAGCTGTGCCCCTCCAACAAGCAATGGAAGGAGGGAGACACAATTGCTATCTCTTGCTAATATCTCTCAAATGTTGGCAGAAAAGACAGTGCCATGTCACTCAATCCTCAAGGGAAAACCTAATGAGCTGGAATAAAATGATGCCACCTAATTAAAAAAGACAGTAAATATAAGGACTGGTAATGGAAGAAAAAAGGATGTAGCCGCTTTGGAAAACATTCTGGTAGTTTCTTGAATGATTCATCCTAAACATTTTACCCAGTAATTCCATCCCTAGGCATCTAAAAATGAAAGTTTAGGTCCACACAAAAACTTACACACAGGAACCAGCAAGATAGCCCAACAACTCAGGTACTTATTTGCAAACCTGTTGATCCACATTCAATCCCAGGATGCCCACACATGAAAGGTTGTCCTCTGACCTTCCCCTGTGTGCCATGGAATGTATATGTCGGACCCCTCTAATAAACAGATAGATATCTAAACGACTGTTTCAAAGGATGGCTTGATGTGAGGCTTTCTGCCAGAGGGTGACAATATTTAAATAAAAAAGAAACTTGAACATGAATTTTCATTGAAATATCCATTATTCCTAAGAGACTTAACATGGAAGCAACCCGATGCCTATAAATTGATGAAGTGGTAAACAAAATGTAACATATCCATAGAAAGGAAAATTATTTGACATAAGAAGTAATCAAACATTGACACCTGTGACATGGATGATCCGTGAAGTTAATGCATTAAATAGAAGAAGTAAAGCCAAAAGGACAAGTTTTGTGTAATTCCATATATAAAGAATGTCAAGAATAGGATAATCTATAGAGGAAGAAAACAGGTTAGTGCTCTACTGGAGCTAGGAGTGATGAGGGATTAGGTAGTGACGGCTAAGGGACACAAAGTCTCTTCTGGGGGCTAATGAACATGGCCCAAAATTGATTGCAATGATGGATACACCAATCTACAAATATACTAAAACCAATGAAGTGCACATTTCTAATGGGTGAATTACAACTCAATAAAGCTGTTAAAATGTCACCACAAATCAGTTAGGGAGTTTTAAAGCTCCTGAGACCCGGATATCCTTTCTTTAAAGGGAGCAAAAGCTGACCTCAGGGTGTCAACTTCACAAAACCACTGAGAAGCATCCATGAAGGCCAGATATAAGATGGAAAGAGTGCAGCCAAGTGTCCCTCTAGCTAATGATGCCAAACTATACCCTGGACAGGGTTTCAGTAAGTGCTACAATGCAATATAGTCTCACCTGCCTAGATTTTGCACTTCACTAGGTGCTTAACATGTAGTGGCCGCTCAAAACTTAAATTCAAATATAGGTCTTTTGATGATTAGCATTAATTGTTAACCTGACACCTAATAGGAATTATCTTATTCGTATTAACTGATGTGGGAAGACCCAGTACACTGTGAGTGAAACCATTCTCTAGACAGATGATCAAGAACTATGTAAGAATGAGGAGAACTGGCTGTAGGGATGGTTCAGGGGTTAAGTCTTTGGCTCACAAGCAGAAGGACCTGGGTTCTGATTCCAGATCCAATACAAAAGTGCTGGACAGAAATAACAGCAGCCAGAACTTCCAATTCTGGAAGGTGAAGCCTGGGAAACCCCAAAGCAAAGCATTATGGAGGTAGAGCAATCCAGCTTGGTTCTCAAAGTCACCCTTGGGATTCCATGAACACACACAGTGCACTCTTCTAGAGAGAGAGAGAGAGAGAGAGAGAGAGAGAGAGAGAGAGAGAGAACTAAGAAAGCAAGCAGGCATGCACTGACATTTTTCTCGCTTCTGATTGTGGTTATAATGTGACTAGCTGCTTTAAGGTTCTGTTGCTGTGCCTTCCTTACTAATGATTAGCTATATCCTGGAATTGTGAGCTGTAACAAACCCCCTTCTTCCTCAAGTTCTTTGGGTCAGGTATTTTGTTGTAGCAACATTTAATAAAACCAAAATAGGCCTGCTATAATGCAGGGAATTGACTTTATTAAGCTATAATATCACCTCTATTTCTAAGTTCTTATATAACCCCAGATATTCCAACTGGTTGAGCTTAAGTGGCTCTTCCCTAAGACATAAGGACAGTTACTGCGTTGGACATCTTAGTCTGAAGGAAATAGTCCATGAATTAGTCGCCCAGTTCAGGGAAACCTAGTACTAAAGGAGAGAAATGCCTGTAGGAATTTGGATAGCATCTGAGATGCCCATCCAGAGGCCAGGATTGGTCAGAAGCACTCCCTGGCACATCATTCCTCTCTTACATTCCCTTATAAGCTATGGGGAGAGAAAAAATAACAAGACCCCGTCACCTGATTACATGGTTGGGAATATCAGGTCTGTGAGTACCTAAGGCTGAAACAATAGGATTCTACCCCTTTGACAAGCTGAGTTAAAATCTAGGTGGAAAGAGAATTTCAACACTGAGCATTGAAAGGAACTGGCAAATACTGAGTCACTGGCAGTATGTCTGTCAGAGTTCCTATAAGAATGGTCACTGTGGAAGCAGTCAGAAAGTGAGGGATGTGACCACAGCATCACTTCCTTGCTGCTCCATAATGGGCCCACAAAACCTTGGCTCGATTCTTGTCCACTGGCCCTAATTTAACTGTGTGTTTGAATATTCTTGAATAACTGGAACTAGCCAGAGTCACTCAGCTCAGCCACCCACACAATCTGCCACAGACCAAGGTCAACAGATAGAGAGTCCTCTGGGGCTGACTACACCGAAGGCATGCCCATGAAGCACCACCGAATGGACATTGCAAATGGACAAGGGTAACTGAAACAACAAGTCGCTGGTCCACGGGCTCCATCACACAACAGGTCACTCACTATGCAAGCAAGAAAGAAAAAATGTTCCAATGATGTCTCAAAGGGCCAAGCAGAAAGTCGGCCCTCAACATTACTTATAAAGAAGTTTGAAAAACGATATACACAATTTACAACTGCAAATCTCAGGGAGAATCCAAGCCGTTAGGTCCAAACCCATTTATCTTCTCCCTGGAGAGCAATGCATAACAAGATATTCACAATGAGCTAAGACTTATGGGAGAGTGAATCATTTGGCTGAGGAATGAGTGCTCCAGAGGGTTTGGAGGCCGGAGCGTGCCATGTGCTCTGAAGACCCAGGTGCAATCAATTATCTTCTGGAAAACTTGGGAGCTCAGCAGTGCTACTAATAATTTTTTACTTGTGCAAAGTTTTTTCCTTAAATCTTTATTGGAAAACCATATGCCTAACACTTTTCCTAGAGTTTCTAAATCTCTTAGAATAGGGCTCTAGGGCAATGTATTGTGCAAAAGTCTCACCAGTTAAGTACTCCTGATGGGTTGTTCTTTTGTTCAAGGTGCTATATATTTCCACGACATTTTACTATCTCCTGCTTCTTTGTCTCTGGGAAGTAGTTCTAGTTCAAGCCTACTGGGATATTTGAAAATATTTGATTCCATCAGGACTACTTCACTAAGTCAATCAATCAGTCAGTCAGTCAATCCCCAGATATTGACTCAGGATTCCCCAGTCCCAGGTCCTAGATTGTATTAATAAGGAGCACAATCCCAATTTATTATTGTATTTACTTTGTGCAATGTTGCTTTTCCTTTAGTCATTCTTTATTTTCAATTTGGGCAAGGTACTGGAGTTTGAATTCAAAGTCTCAGACTTGGGTTCTACCTTTGAGTTCCACCCCTCTCCCCAGCTTGGTGCTACTATTTAAATGAAGGGAACTTGATACTGTGACTTTAACTGGCATGGCCACTTCCACCTACCCATTGGTTTGATCAAAATTCTTCTGCTCTGATAATTTCATCAAGTTCTGGATGTTAATATTTTTATTTTTGGTCTGTTAAGTGTGCATTTTCTTCTTATAGAATTCATTTAGATAATGTACAGAAAAGTGTCTGTGAATTGGGATAGTGACTTTCCCTCAGTGGAGGTAGGGGAGAGCCATACAGATTTCTGTTTCCAATTTCAGATTCTTGTTAGAGAAGGCCACATATATCCTAATGCAACCTTGTATCTTTAGCGTTGCCATGCTGATATCATTAGCTCCAGGGACAACCTTCATTATGCAGGCTGAGTCCTTACATGACTTTGCTCTATGCTCCTGGGACCACCACTCATTTTCATTACAGCCTTTGTCACTGACGCTGGCTATATCTAATTCTCCATAAGACAGGAAGCTATTGAAGTAAAGAACAGCCTACTTTCTTTATCCGCTGATTCCAAGCACAGAACTATATTATCATTCAGGTCCTCTTAGGATCTGCCAGGGGACTCAACACCTCAGGTTTCATTAGAAAAAGCAAAAACTAATTCTATTTCAGAGAAAAATTCAAACTTCTCATGGAATGACCAATCCCCTCCCCAAAGCAAATGGCTCACAAAAGCTAGCAGTCAAGAAAGAAATCATATGATCAAGAACAGAAGGGCTAGTTTGAGAGACTACCTATAAACTAGAACTTGAGAGGTGATTATTCATATTGCTGTTTTAGAGGTGAATATTTAACTTCAATATTAATCATAACTTGGCTCCTACAAGCATTATAGTATGTTATAGTCTGACGAAAGTAAACCTCTTCCAGTTGAAACTCTCTTTATTTTCAATTACCAGTTTCAGTTGTATTCACTGAAAGGGGAATTGATGTAGTGCACATATTTATGTTCACTAAGGAAACCATTCAACTACTCTGGAAGGGCCTACAGCAAAGAAGCCAACGAAAACAATAAATGTGAACTCCAGCTTGTGGTACACTCAGTCTGTCATCTCACAAGCCCCAACAAAGATGCTTATTGCTTAAGCAGAGGGCATTCATGAATCTAAAAGGGACCTCTGTAGCCTGCAAGTCATAGTTTCTATGTACATGTATTCATGAGGTGTCATGGTTTGAAATGTGTCCCCCACAGTCTCATGCGTTTAGCAAGGTTATGGCACCTTGAGAGGTGGAGCCTTGTTGGAGGAAGTCAGTCACAAGGGGTGGGCCTTGAGGTGGATGAGTCCCACCCTACCTCCAGGAGAAGTCTGCCTTTGCAGCAAGCAGTCTGCAGCTTTCAGCTTCCAAGATGTCTGCAGTGACTTAGCCTCCTCCAGCTTTGGTTAGCCAGCCATGCCACCTCTGCTTTGAGAGACTATACTTTCCCTCTGGAACCGTAAGCTGAATAAACCTCCCTTTCTCTCTTAAGTTGATCGACTTTGAGTATTCTCTCACAGCAATAGTTAAGAGTAACTTTTACAGAAATTGGTACCAGGTAGTGGGGTATTGCTGTGAGATAAGAACAGCTGGTACTACAATGTGAAGCTGTTTGTGAAGCTGAGAGAAGTTGGTACCCAGCAGTATGGCCAATGCTGTAATGTGGCTAGTGTGCCTTTGGAACTGTTTGTTGGGAGAAATATGGAGAACTTTGGGACTTTGTGCTGGGAAAGTCTTTGCATCTTGGCGGTTTGGCCAAGTGGGCCTTTCTCGTGAGAGCTCTGAGGAGAACAATGCTGTGAGAAACACAGGCAATGGAAGCCCAGCTCGTTATGATGGTCCGGAGGGAAACAGAGACTGTATTTGCAACGGGATGAGTGACACATGGAGCCATGTGTTGGCCGAGAGTTTAGTGAAGTTTTGCCCTCGTCCTGAAAGTTTGCCTGAAATTAAGCTGGAGTGCTTGGCGGAGGAAATTTCAAAGTCATGTAGTCTTGACGATATGATATGGCTACTTTTTAGTTGTCTTCAGAGTTACGAAAAAGAGCAAAGAATCAAGCAGGAAGAAGCAAAAACTGTAAGATCCAATGATGAAAAATACAATGGCAAACTTAGAGTTGAACCAGGAAGAAGCAGAGAACAAAATAGCTGTTGAAGAGATTAGCTCCATTTGTAAATCAAAGCCTGCTCTTAATTTGAATAATAGGAGAGGTCCTAGCATGAGGGCAACATCCTCGGGGAAGGCTCCACTCATAAGAATGTAAATCCTTTCAGAAGACTGGAGCTAAAAGGTGGAGTTCCAAAGCAAGAGCTGGTTTCTCTTACCAAGCAACTGCCCAGGAGTGAAAGACATGGCCAGCATAGAGAAGCAGAATCAGCTGTGATTCAAGGAGGCCAGTCTTGGCAAAGTCGTCCACGTGGTTCTGGTTTTAGAGGCATCAGTGATGCAAGAGGGAAGAGATCATGGAGTCCTTCTCCAAGATTTCAAAAATCGACAGAATCCAGGCATCATGAGGCAAGAAGCCTGCAGTTTAGAGGCCCAAGAAGGGCAGTTTGTGCTGTGGAATTAAAGTTTGGCTTGCCATTGAGAAGTAAAGATGTTAGAAATGCCAGAGACAACCTGGGACACCTGCCAAGGAGAGCTGTATATCCTGGGAGGAGTCAGCTCAAGAGAGCAACATGTTCTATGGGCAGCTGCATTAGAGGAGTGGAACCAAAGCCCTTTGGAACTGAGATGATTTCAAGAAGAGGCTCACCTGTTGGACTTGGAGCTACAAGATTTGGAGTTTGTCCTGCTGTTTTCAGTCTTGTTATGGACCAGTCTTTCCTGGATATGCCCTCATTCCTTCCTTTTGGAATGGGAATGTTCATTCTGTTCCATTGTATGTTGGAAGTATGTAACTTGTATTTTGATTTTACAGGAGGCTTTGGACTCTGGACTTTTGGACTATGTTGGGACTACTGTTGTAGTCTATGAAGACTTTTAAAGTTGGACTGAGTGTGATTTGCATAATGAGATGGCAATGAGCCTGTGGGGGCCAAGGGTGGAGTGTCATGGTTTGAAATGTGTACCCCCACAGTCTCATGTGTTTGGCAAGGTCATGACACCTTGAGAGGTGGAACCTTGCTGGAGGAAGACAGTCACAAGGGGTGGGTCTTGAGGTGGATTAGTCCCACCCTACCTCCAGGAGAAGTCGCCTTGGCAGCAAGTAGTCTGCAGCTCTTAGCTCCAAGATGTCTGCAGTGACTTAGCCTCCTCCAGCTTTGGCTAGCCAGCCATGCCGCCTCTGCTTTGAGAGACTATACTTTCCCTCTGGAACTGTAAGCTGAATAAACCTCCCTTTCTCCTTTAAGTTGCTTGACTTTGGGTGCTCTCTCACAGCAATAGTTAAGAATAACTGCTACATGAGGCATAAGACACCATCTACCTGTGCACCTTTCTTTTGGGCCTTTTCCTGTTCAATAGCCCATCTTCAGTGTATAGAGACACTTCATTCATTAAACACAAATATTGCTTGGCACCAGGTGAATTGCTTGGCACTATGGAAAATACGGATAAGAAAATTACATTCCACAACCACATTTTTAAGAGTGCAAAATCTGGACAAAGTATGAGGAAAAGATAACATAATATCATGTATGGCATGTGTGATAAAAACCGTGAGTCAGCCATGAATTTCTGTGCTTGTTAAAGGAAGGCAGAATGTTTCCCAATTCAGCCAGCTATGGTGTATCTCTATCACAGAACACATGCACAGCATATAGAAGACCAGGGGTTCCATCCCAGCACTGGAAACAAAAAAGATAAAGAAAGGTTTAATCAAAGTTAGGACGGTGGTAGACAATGTGCAGAAGAGGAATGGCCGGGGAGGGTCATTCCAGATACAGGAAGTGGCACCTATCAAAAAGAAGAATGTAACTAATGTTCTAAAGAACAGGTAATGTATGTTAGCTGGGTCTTGGGAAACCAAGGAAGGGGCACTTTAACATTGGGCTGGTAGGCTGATGTCACCTGAGAACAATCTAGAACTTTCCATGAGAGTGGATGGGGGAGAACTACTTTAAGCTTTTAAGGAGGGGAACATGGGATAAAAATTGATCCACTTGGAGACTGAGGAGATGGCTCATGGGTAAAGTGTTTGCTACACAAGCATGAGGACCTGAGTTTGGATTGCCAGTATTCACACAAAAAAACCCACATGGTAGCATGGGCATGTAATTCCAGAGCTGGAGAGGTGGAGAGAAGTGAATCCCTGGAGCTCACTGGGTAGCTGGTCTTGCCCAAACAGTGAGCCTCAAAGATCAGTAAAAGATTCTGCCTCAAGCAACATAAGGTAGAGGGCAATGAAGAAGTAGTTTTTATATCTACTTCATGTCTCTACACACACATGCATGTACACACACATAAAATCTATGTGTATACATTCTCTCTCTCTCTCTCTCTCTCAAAAGATCAGTAGATCTGGCCAGAGAAAGGAGAATAAGTTAAACCTGAGTGAAGCAAGCATTGAGAATGCTGTGGTTATCATCTAAGAGGGAAGGGCTGCACTTTGATTATGGTGGTGAAGAGGTGGGAAGGTCTTAAGTTGGTGCTTTAATGACGGTCTGTGGCATCCCATTGAACTCACACATCTGTGAAATGAGAAACGGTGCTGATTTACTGTACTGGAAGTGTTCTCGGTGAAGACAATGCTAGACAAAAATGTTCTGCCCTCCTTGGCAGACCTCCTTTGTGTTGCAGAGTAATTTTGTCAGCTGATTACATGTTTTAACCCCAAATAGAAATTTCTAGACAATTCCTGGTGAGACCTTAATTGTACAGCCTGAGCCAGGTGCTCTGCTCCTAATACTTATCTTCAAATGTGGCATTCTAGAAGACAGCTTTGGCCGCTGTGCTTGGGCTTGACTTCTGGTTTTCCTAATTCAACCACACTATTTTACCTGCTTCTCAAGACCTAAGAAGACGCATAAGGTCTTTCCTCATGACTATGGCACTCATTTTCCACCTTCAGCTTTGTTTGCAGGGAGTGGAGTGAACTTCCTAAATCTCAGACACGATTAAGAAGCCTGCAAGAATTCATTGACGAATACAATCAGTCATTAAAACCCATAAGGATCCAAATAATCAAACACAGGCAACATTGCTAGGAGCACTCCATGTGCTTCATGTGGGTTTCTGGAGACACGGCGACTTTGCTGGGCTGCAAAGAATAAATCAGAAGGCCAGAAAAGCTGCATCAAATTCAAGGATGGAAGGACTCCAGAAACCTTCTTGGGGTGGGAATGGAAATGATTTCCTCTTGTTCTGACAGATTTGCCATAAATGCTTATGTGTTTGAGTCATTAGGGTGCTGACTGGGCCCCTAAATCCCTAGCTCTCTCTTTCAGAAATCACAGATTCAAAACTTCCGACTTTCCCACTTCTGGAGGACACGTTGTCCACTTTCTAAGAGAGTGCCTCTGAGATGGTCTTTAAAAATCTCACCCCATTAACAGTGATCAGGATACACAGGTCTCCAGAGTTTCCTTGCAATTCAAGCATTTCAACATCACTGGCTTGGACCCAAATTCTTTCTGTTGGACTCAACAGAGCTCATTTCCCAAGATACTCCAGGAGAGGTCTCCAAAGAAGTACTCCTCAAGATGTAAAAGGCTTCTGAGGAGGGCCACATGGTAGATTGGGTATCAGTGGAAGCAAAGAGGCAACTGTGGCTCCCACCTGGGGAGAGGAGAACCTACGGACTGGCAGAGAGCCAAGGACGCTAGGGACAAGTCCCCAAACACCAGCCTTAGTAAATGCCCAAGCTGGCAAATGCATGATCCATCCAGTAGGTGACTGGACCTTGGAAGCAGGCTGTCTGCTGAATAAGTGTAGAAGCTGAGAGAAAGGAGGATAGGGCAGAAGAGGCAAAAGGAAAAGAGGGGGCCTGAGATATGTTCAACCTGAAGCCAAGATTCCCAGGTAAGTGCTTCCTTTTTACCCATTCTCTCCCATGGTCAATTCTGGTCCACCCAAAGATTCCTTCTTACTCCCTAAATTTGTTTTAGTCCAGCTTCTGCCTTGGAAGTAAGGGTGGGGGCATTAACACCATTAGAATGAGAGTTGCCTGGCCCTGAAGAAAAAGTCGCCTTTACACTTTGTTCATAATCTATCTGTCCCTTTCAGACATACAAGGATCAGCTCAAAACACCAATGTTCCCGCCTCCGTTAATTTATGCATTTTAATGCACATATTCACTTGATAAAATCCAGAGGATTTTCATCAGTCATTCCTAGGTCTCCCCAGTCTCCACCCCTCCCCCATATGAGCCCCTCATCCTTCTATTGTAATTCCAGAGGTGCTTCTCAAACTCCAGCTTTTTCTCAGTTTCCAGCTTTAAACTGTCCCTAGTGACATAGAACGCTAAGTACTCGCACGCTTTGCAATTCACAGAAGCCACTTTCCTATTAGTGCTAAATTAAAATCCGTCTGTAGATTGGTTCTTCACTCTAAGGCCATAAGGGCACAGGACACGTTGCCCTGGTTCTCTTAAACTCTCTGTCTAACCCAAGACTTCAGTGTGAAGAAGTTGGCTGGAATTTTTTTAAGGAGTGTTTCCAAAGAATTTTACCCACACTGTGAAACCCCATAAATACCAGGATCCCCTTAGATGCCTGAGACCACGCCCTCCAGCACAGTCTCCTGCTTCTCCCTCTTTCCCTGGAGCTAACCAAGTGCATGCCACACAGTCACCACTGTCAGCTGGCGCTTATCCCACGGAGAAGCAGACTTTCTTGGAATCTCGGAGGGGAAAGATATGCTGGAGATTCTACCTCTAGAGCAATCCTCACAAGTCCCTCTATGGTGGTTCAGCCCCAGAGTGAACCCGGGTAGGGGTTCCAGAGACAGTTGCCATGCACAGATCCCTGTCAGCAGTGAACCCCCGTCTGCAGGGCAAACTGTCACGTAGTGAGAAAGTAGCAAAGGAGCCTGGAGCCAAACTTTCACTCCAGTGCCTCCGAGAGTGTCTAGAGGGTTTGAACCTTGGAGCCCCAGGCACAGAGGGTGCTCAGGCTGGGGCACCAGGAGCCGAGTGATGGGAAACTGTGCCTCTTCCGCGTGCCCAGGCGTGAGACCCCTCCGCGTGACCTCCTCCCTAGGGTGCAAAAGATGAGTTCAGAGTAAACAAAGGGCTCCCCGGAAACGTCTCGCTGTTCAGAGCAGGGGGCTCCAGCGGCAGCTCTGGACGCCCAGCTGGGAAGAAAGCCCCTCCACCCGCTGGTTCCTACCTGGAAAGCCGAAGCTCAGGGGAACGTGCAGCAGCAGCAGCAGCAGCAGCAGCAGCAGCAGCCCCAGCGTGGGCCGGAGTCCCGGGCACCCCATGGCGAAGCTGCACGGAGCTCGGCTTCGCTGGCAGTGCAGCGCGATTCCAGAGGGCGGGCGGACACCGTGAAGACCCGGGGGGCTGCGCTGTTCGCGGGCTGGAGCTGAACTGGAAAACTCCTCCTCTCGCCTCCCCCCCACCCCGTTTCCCTTCCTCCCTCCCGACTGGGGCCTGCCCTTCTTCCTCCTCCTCCCCGGAACACCGCGTAGTTCAGGGCTCCCACCACCCACCCACTTCTCTTTGTGCCAGTCCTTCTTCTGGAAGCGGGGGGCTGCCGCCTGGCAGTCAGAGATCACCAGCAAGGAGCACCAGCAATCCGTGGTAACCAAGACTATCTTTCTTTTCTCCATTTGCACGCCCCCTCGACCCCTTCCCCCAGCAATCCGTAGGCTGGTGACTCCCCTGCCTCACAGATCCTGCCTCACAGATCCTGGGCCCTTAAAATGAAGCCATGAGTGCAGAAGACTGGACTCAGAAAGAGAGCAAGCAACCTAGAGGTCTAAAGCGGCCCTCCCGTAGCCACGTTAACCAACCTGCCTCAAGTGTATTATTGTTATACCCACTTAACCAAGACAACAGAGACTTGCCCAGGTTCATCCTGTTAGGGGCACCGAAATTTAGCCGCGTGCTAAAAATCATACTACAGGAGGCTTTTCGTTTCTCTTTTGCAAGGGACAGGTCAAGGACTAGGCCAGATGCGTGCATGCTGTGCTGAGGTTTAAGTTTAGGATGGGATTTAGGGTTCTCCTTTTAGAGTCCTCTCAGGGGAGAACACTAGGTACAGGAAAATCTCAGTCTCCCCCCACAGCCTCGGAGATCCAGCAGCAGTGTTTGTAGCCACATCCCTCAATGTCTTAGGGTGCTCCCAGCCACCCCCAAGAACATCAAGACAAATCCGGAGCTGGCTGGACTGGACCCTGGCATGAGAGTAAGGTTTCTAGGCTGCCCGCAGGATGGACCGTGTTTCTTGGAGACGCTGTGGAAAGGCTTTCAGAGAATTGTTTGTTTTGCTTTGATTTTGTTTAATCCCATAAGGAGTTCTGAGACCCTTTGCTGTCCCCGGAGAAATCTCAGGTAAGGCACCTTCCACTTGGGGCTGCTGCTTTCCGCTGTGCTGTTTAAGTTCTGCTGGAAGGTGGCCCAAGGAAAGGGCACGTGAAGTCAAAGTCCAGTTGCCTCTAGTTTTACAGAACCCTCTGCCTGGACTGGGGTCACTTCCAGTGCAGATGTGGAGGTCCATTTGTTGGGCTAAGGCTCCTGCAAGCACAGATGCAAAGGGCTTTAACTTATTTATCCAGAGTGGGCACCTTCCCTGATTCTCACTAACGTTTCATGTTGCCCTCTGCAGCATCGGTGAAACTTGTTATCCTTCCTGCGGATTTTACAGTGCTACTGTCGCCTTGGACAATCCCTTAATTGCAAGAAAATGGGAAGGGTCAGGTCTTACCGGAACCTGCAACAGACCAAACTCTCCAGAGAGTACTCACCAATCCTGTCCACACATCCAACAGGCTCCCAGACAAACTTCATGAAGATGTTATTTCATAATCTGCCTTGAACCAGTGAAATCAGGAACTTTAGGAATGAGTAGATGTGCATTTCCATCCTTGGTGCCCAATGTTTCCATTTTAGAATGGAATAAATTCAAGACTATGGTTTCTCAGGCCAGGTACTATTTACAATCATGGCTAGAGGCTTCCATTCTGGGGAGGGGGGCAACTTCCTTGTACATTATAGTGTTTAACAGCATCCTGAGCATCTACACACCAGGTACACATAGCAATGTTTCATTCCCCAGTTTCAGCATACAAAAATCTGTCTCTAGACATTTTCAAATGTCATCCAGAACAAAGATTACTCCCAGTCAAGAGCAATTGTTCTAGGTCTGTAAGCAAGGATTAACATGAACCCCCAATTCTCGGCCTAGGCTAGGCTACTGCAATGGCATTCTTCTCTTATGTGACCCTCCTATAGTGTCCTCTCATGAAGGCCAACATTCATTGTCATTAGTGGACAGGGAAGAAACTTCCAACATTTTCCTGTCATCCAAGTCTGTTTTTACAAGAAACAACACACGAAGTCTTAAGACACATTCAGCTTAGTCAGGTGTGGTGATAACAGCATGTCAGAGGCACAGATAGGGGGTTCAAAAGGGTGAGTCCAACCCGGACTAGAGGGGAGGACTGTCTTAAACAGTTAAAACTTACAGAACAACTCTCAACACTCTCCAGAGCAAATTGGAGATTTGCCCCAATTGCAATAGGATTTTTAATGTTGATGACAAAAGGTGGGCAAAAGAAGTTATCAATGTGTCCCAGCCTCTCAAACCATCTCTTTGGTTCATCTATTTCCACATCTTCTCACAGTAAATGGATGGAAAGGAGAAATTCAAGTGACTCACTCATTGTTCCTTGGCAAGTGGTTTGTTGGGACAGTAAAAGCTAAGGAGAAAATGAGAAGCGTCTCCTTGGTTTTCAACCTATTCTAGTCAACCATAATAAGCTCAGTTTTGGTTTCATGTCACCTCTTTGGTATATATACCCCAAACACTGATTTATACTGGAGCAATTAGAAAACAAAGTAAATGACCATAAGAGGAGTTCGTCAGGATATGTTAGACTCACATTTCGCTGAACTTAGGCTGCACAATTCATAGGAAACATTGTGTGTAGCAGATCAAATTCTTGTAATTAGCACATGTTTCATTTTATTGGATTTATCAGAATAATTTCCTCTTATGTAATTGATATGATGTCTTAATTTTTATTTTGGTACAATATAATATCAATAGCCATAGACAAACTGTCAGTTGAACACATTTCTGAGAAAAGTCGTTCCATGGATCAACCATAAAAAAGCTTAATTTTTTAAAATTACATTTCACAAGTATCAAATGATTTTAACAAACTGTTATAAAAGTTTCTGAAGTCTTATTCTCCCTTTCTGTACTTACAGAAAACAGTACCAAACAGTTCAGAGGAAAGCACCAGTCCTTGGATTTAGTCTTCCACATATGTACCTGTCAGGCTTTCCAAGATCAAAAGAATAGAAGGACAAGGAGATTTGGCATGTGTTTTTGGAGCCATGTTAAATGAATGTCAGGTAGGCAGGGTGAGTCAGGTCGATACTTGTGCTCTTTGTTATCTATTAAAAATCTAGCTCTGAGAGGTAGAATGCCCAAGAACAAATTTAAAGAAGTTAAGTACCATCTAAGCTAATGTCTCTTTCTAGCATATTTGAAAGGAAGCAGTACAAGGTCTAGAGGTTAAAAGAATTCTGTGTCACAAGGAAGAGGGAATATTTCCACTGTGAAAATTCAAAGTAAAACAGAGTTGTGGTATAAAAAGAAACTACAGAAAAGCAGAGGCAATTTCAAAAACTATTGATTTGATGTTTATGGTAAAGACTGAAGAAAATGCTTTCATAAAGTAGGACTAGGAGGCCAAAAAGGAGATGAAAGAAATATAAAAATATAGAAACTAAAAGGGACATAAATAACTTTCAATTACAACTCTCAAATGCTTGGAAGCCATTGACTTGTTTTTATGTGTAGAAAAGGATGGGCATGCTGAAATTGATGACTTTTCTTCAACTCAAAAGAGAACTGAGTTTTCAGGGCAAATTGCCATCTTTTGCCATCTGGAAAGGCAGGCAAGTGCAGAGAGTCTAACAGCTGTGATCTGAAGCAGAGATCTTGCTGAGGCCAAGCATTTTAATGGCAAATTGGGAAACTGCTGGAAGCTTAGTGAGAATATGATAATGAGAGTCTACTGGAGGTTGAAGTCACAGCGCTCACCCCACATGCTATTGTGGGCATTACTTTCAAGAACCCTAACTTCTCTTCATGATGAAGTTCCAAGACTTTATCTGCTTTAGCAGAGGAAAAGAAATATTGATCCTTTGAAACATGCTCAAAGACGTCTCCATTAAGAAAGGGTTACTTTACAATGGGACAGACTCAAACATGACCTTGTTCTATCCAGGGAAGGGTACTTCGTTGCCTTCAGGCCTCTTAGCCATGCTGTCTCACGTAATATAGGATTTATTTAAGCTAAGAAGCACATGTGAAGATCACATATGAAGACATAGGCACATTAAAAGTCTAAGATTTAATCTTGAGTTGATAGAACACTTCTGCATCCCACATCTTCCCATCATACCAACAGGTCTCCAGCATAATGTCTGGGGATTTCAGTTTAAAAGCACTATAAGCTGTCACTGAAGAGGATTTGAAAAGTACAGGGTTGAAAAGTGAGACAAAAACAGACACTAGAAGAATACAGAGCCTCTGAATCAAACGCTTAACATGGCCCAAAATCCTAGGTACTTACTTTCTCTCAATTGAAAGACTTAAGACTTACTTTCTTTCAGATCGTTGGTTGAAGACTACTGTTAATAAGTAGATACCACCTCCAGATCTCTGTTCTGTACACTCCTTCATCTCTGTAATAGAGAACGTCCCTCATATTGCATTTTGTCACTTTCACTTCTTCTATAGTCAGAAAAGTTTGCTTTTAAAGGGCTTGTGTGATTATGTTATGGAATTATTGAGTTATGCCAGTCCAGAGCTTTCCAACTAAGGTCAGGTAACATGGGGAGGTTCTCTTTTGTCATATAAGGCAACATAATCATGGGATTAGCACGAAGAGGCAATGGTCATGATGGCCACTTCAGAATTCTATCAACCACAGATAGTTCAGTAAAGTATGCAAATGATTATATATGTGTCTTCTTATGTAACCAATATAGCTAGATGATAAAGTTTAGGATGTAAAAGGAATGTGTGTTCCATGCATGCAGTCATCTGCATGTACTCTAGAAGTTAAAGTTGAGGGTCTTAGAAGTAAACTTAATAGTGCAGAAGCACATTATCTCTATTAATGAACAGAATGAAGAGGACTAAGAGTTTAATCACTGGAGGAGTAGATGTTAATTAATCTCCAGAACAACATCATTTGGGAACTCTTCCATCCCAAGTTCCTCAGACCCTGGTCCTGATTGTGATGACGTGAGTCATTCTTGGTAGGTAATAGAATGCGACTTGCAGGTTGTTGTAATTAGAAAGGTAAGCATAGATGTTAGTCAGATTAAAGATTGCTTAGTGATATTTCAAAAAGAAACTGGCTGAAAGAGTCTCTCTTATCTTCCTCTTTGATTATGCATCATATGAATATAACCCAGGAAATGGCAGTTTGAGCATCAGACAGAAGAGAAGACTATTTGGCCATATGGGCTATATAACCAAGAAGATCCTGTAGTGCTTGATATGTCAGTGGCTGATAGTGATATATTTTGAAATGTTTGAATTAACATTAGGTCACCGAGTTATAGAAACCCAGCCGTCCGTCATAAACTGGAAATTTTCCATCTGGTAAAGTCACAAAGTTATATGTACATAGCATATGCATGATGTATTGTATACCAAAGCATCACTTTATCATCAAATGGAAGGGGGTATACATGGAATTATACTCTTTACCCATGACCCCTGCCCTGTTACATTATTTTTATTTGTCCAGCTTACACAATGGCCTGATGTGAAGTTCAATGTAACAAGGTCTTAGGAGAAAATCTGCAGGCCTGTATTACAGATGATTTTGCATGTCATGAAGGCATTTCCAGAAAATACATAATAGCAACATTTACAGCCCTACTGTATGATTCCATGAGAGACAAGTATCAAGGGTAATTCTCTGAATAGGCAGGATTTTAAGTAGATGTCTGATCACTTAAATGGGAACTTACACTGGTTATGAACTGATTTTCTGTGCCCACAATGCTTCTAACAAAGCTACCATTTACAGGACTAGAGAATAGTCAACTGTCGCAGTACCTCATACAGCAATAGCTTACAAACAAAATTCAAATCACAGCAAATGAAATTCAGTAATGGAACCTTGACCTTGAAATGTAGTGATTATACTGTGTTCCTTATCGTCCAGGTTCCATAGAAGTAAATTAGTCCTTTGAATACATGGACATGGTACCAGATGGAAGGCAATACCTTCCAGACCTGGTAAATGTCCTTCCAAATATTTTGACACAGTGGCCCATGATTAGCAGTGCATGCATGCCTATAATCCCAAAACATGACAGATTGAAGCAGGAGGATTTGAAGTTTCAGGCCATTCTGAGCTACATAGAGAAACACTGCCTTAAAAAGGGAAGAACATGAAATAGGAGTGTTCCCACTCACTATTGCTTCTCATAATCATTAGGAAAATGTAGCTCTCCATCTCTGTGATGGAGGGTTTGCTGGTCTGGAGGTCATAGTTCCTAAGATAGTCAACAATAATTCCATTTAATGGAAGTTTATCCTGCCATCTTACCACAATAGGTAGAGCTTGCCTTTAAATATACAAGCAAAAAAGAAGTTACTGTCTGGATATTATTCATGCCTGACTCTCAGAGAGCTATTGCATTTTAACTGTCACACAATTGGTGTGCAAAGCAATTTAATTGGAATGCAGGAAATTCTCCAATGTACCTCTTAATACTCTTATGTCCTAGATTAATATCAATATAAAATTATAGTCATCCAAATTAATCTATATCCCTAGAGACTGTAAGAATTACTTATTGTGCCAATCTACCAAAAATGTACTATGACTTGCTGATATACAGGCTGACAGCAAAATACCTAGAATATGGGAAGAAGACACTTATTAATATCATCTATATCAATACCAACTTATTACTGATATTGATGACTTATTAATGTAAGCACTTACAATGTTATAGTCAATGTTATAGTTATGCATATCCCTTCTTTGTTTTAATGCAAAAACATTTATACAAATATATATTTCCATTTTCTATTAGTTTATTTCTGTTATCATCTAGATCTATTTGTGTAGATCCAGATACTGTTATTTTCTTCCCTTTCTCATCAACTAGCACAAGATACCTTAATAATAATTTTACTTTATATCTCAGTACTTAAGTATCTAAGTGACAAGATATCAAACAAAGAGTGTGATTCAACTTGGAAATGAAAAAACATGACTCAAAGATAAAAAAAAACCGTGCATTCTCTTCAGGGAGAAGAAACATTTTTCCAGTTATATGAGGGATAGTTCTATCATGTTAGGCAGAATTATAACATTAGTATTTTCTTTATTTGAAGAGTAAATATATTTGTACAAGATATGTCAAAGGCCAAGATGATGAGGGCATCATCATTATGAGATACATTTTAATGACTTTGTAATGTATCAACTCATCTAGGACTGGCTACATTCCCCAGAATTCATTCTCTTGTTTGTTTCCAGTTAGGATCAACCACAGAACAGATCTTTTGAGATTTTTGAGAGGGCAAGGGAAACACTTGTCACTCTGAAGCTCCCACATATTGCTGACCTGCTGACTCACTTAATTGTGGAAGCAACCACTAGGCATAGAAATGATTAATCTCACCCAGCCCACATTGAGACACTCAAAAGTAAACCTATGAAACACAGTAATTGCAAGGATTATGAACAAGAGAGATGGGTTAGGAGGGCCACACCAGAAACAAGGAGAGAGGAGACCATGTTACAGCAGAGAAAATAGGCCTCCATCAAGGTCTGCAAGTAAGTAATGAGAAACCTGGTTAAGTTCACAGACGTTCTTTCCTGATCTCACCAGAAGGGGAGGGCATATAGTCTAGCAGATAAAAAGTAATCATTTTGCAAATGGGTGATGGACCCCTCCCTCAGGGAGGTTTCCTACTCTTATTACATCTACCTTTGAATGTGCTATTACAACAAGACTCCAGTTTAACAGCTTTTTGTCTCTGGCCAGGGGGTGACATACAGTGCCCAGCAGAATGGAGTGAAGGGAATTGCAGGAGCAGCAAAACTGCAAAAGAAAATCAACAAACCACAATCCAGAACTTCAGAGACTATATCAATCACATAGAACTAGGACAGCCTAATCTCTCCCCATCCTGGAGCTCAGGGACATTTGCGGAAGAGGGGGCGGTAAGATTGTAAGAGCAAAAGGATGGGAGGAGCAACGATTTGCAAGATTCTCAACAATAGTTGGGGCCAAAGCAATCGTAATGGGACTTTGCATGCCCTGCGCAATGTCCAGCGCACTGTTGCCCTCATAAAGTCTAGCATCTGTTAAGGGCACCGAGACCCCTGGAGGCAAGGGATTGACAGCCATAGTAGTGATCTTATGCTTAAGGGGAACAAGAGAAAGGGCTTATGGAAATGCCACTGGGTCCTTATATGTCATCGGAGAGGAGGACCAATGGAGAGTTAGGCGTATACAATAAAGGACTCTCTGGGAATTGGGGGGGAGGCACTGGGGGAAGGGGAGGGGGAGGAGGGGGGAGGGAGGGAACTGGTAAAAAATTTTAAAATGTATAATTAAATTTTTAATAATAAAAAAAAGAAATGATTAATCTCCCTCCATCTTTCTTCCATTTTTCAGACTTCTAGGCTAGAATGCGCATTTGATTCTATGACCAAAAAATGTTTCTTCTATTGGATGCTCTCATAATGAATTCCAGAGACAAGAATTAGCAGAACTTCTAGTTCTTCTTTGTATGGATCTAGGTCATGCTCTTTGGTTAAAATTCTAATCTTTACCTCCTCTATTTTGCATCTTGACTTTCTTTTCCTACTGTCCATTTCATGAGAATCAAGCTCCAGCATTAGACATTGTTCATACAGAGTTTGACAAACCAGCTCCCACAGTTGCATGCAAGCAATTTGCCTACAATACATCTCTGTTAGCCTGATTTAATATATTTATTACTTATTCTGCTTTTCTGGTTGATCTTTAATGAAGGTGAGGAATTGCATGAGCTTAATGTTGAACATATCAAGATTGTTATGCAGGTGGAACAAAGTAGGTACAGCTATAGGGGACATCCAGAGATAAGGTCATTTGAAATTCAACAGAAATAAGGAGGAAAGATTCCATATTAAAATGATTGACATAAAGGTTAAAAAAAAGCTCCTCACCAAGGTGTATGAGATCTTAGAGGATGTTGGATCTTTTTTCAAAGATCAAAAATAGAATATCCACTTCAAACAGGAAAATTAAGCAAGGCATAATAAACAGCAACTTTTGCATCTTGATATGGGATGCACTTCTAAATACCCAAAAGGAAGAACATTATGGGCTAGATAAAACTGGAAGAAATATATGCAAGCTGAATTAAAAATGGAACAAAGTAAGGAATAATGGGCAAAATCATTTCCTGGCAATTATCAAGTCTCATCATATCAAATACTTCACCCCAGGTTGCAATCTGGATTATAATACTAACCCCTCCTTCATATCAAAGCAGAGAAACAAGATGTCAGCCACTTCTCAGACAGTATTTTGATACAGTAAAAAGAAAACATTCGAGTTGTATTCCTTAGTCCATGCATTTGAAAAGGAATATAACTGTTCTTCAACTAAGGCACTATTTTTCATATAAACAATCTCAGAAGTATGTCTCAACTCAGTTTTTCTGATTTTGATTCACTCTGCCCTTCCTCACAAAACAACTCATTTCTAACCCTGTTGGGATCTTCTCAGATTCCTGCAAAGGCAGTTCTGGCCCAATCAAGTCTTATTTCATCAAGATTATTGGACTGCCAACTTGAAAGATGGTGCAGCTGCCTCTCTCCAGAACATTGCTTCATTCAACTGGGGTTCCTATTCCCTCAATCTTTGTTCATTCCGTTGATGCTTTGATTCATCCCTGGAGCTTTGGTTCTCTGAGAATGCTGATTCATCTGTAAAGCATCTGCTCGAGATAACAGACTTATCACATGTTCCCAGTCAAAGAAATATGTTTTGGAAGAAAGGGAAATATTTGATTTACTCTCTTGTAATCAATCCAAAAGCCAGCATCACTACTGGGACTTAGTAAAGAGGGATTCTAGCTGCATGAACTGAAGGCATGCATGCCCATTTTGTTCCATCCTTCTTGCTTCCTGTCTGTACATGGGCTAAAGGCTGCCACTTCTTGCAGCTGGGCCCACGGCCTTTCTCCTTCCTTTCTTAAAGACCTTACTTGGATGTTGAATATTTTGGGCTCATTGGGAGGTACACAGAGAGGACAGAGCACATGCACAAATCCTGCTGTTTGGCCAGAGCTCTGAGGGCTGGAGCCAAGTCCAAAAAAGGGGCCAAGTTTAAAAACAATGAGTTAATAGTCCTTCCTGGGTTTGCATAATGCTGTTAATGATAACTAATCAAATGTTTCATTTAGCCAAATCCAGTTGGACTTTTTGTTCCAAGTATCAATTTTTCCTGATCTTAGTAAATAGCCAAAGAAAAGTTGATGCATGGAAAGGGTACATAATTTGCCTAAAAACACGAGAGTTGAACACACCCAAACTAAATAAAGATTACGAGCCATTGGTATTGCTATTCTATAGTAATTTTTTCATATAGCTATCTAAAGCTTCCCTTCTTTGCCTGGTAACCTTCATATGCTCCCCACCCACACATAAATACATACTGCTTTTTTGGGTTCAACTTGCGTTTGCCTGTATCACATAAGACACTGCTTCATGTTCCCTTCTTTCAATAGGAAAATATACCATGACATCTTTAGAGTATGATAAATCATTATATTATATTTATTATATTTATAATATATTATATTACATATTATATCATGTTATATTATATTACATTGTGTTACACGATGATCATACTACATTATTTTCCTTCAACTCTCTCCAATATCCAAAAATCTGTCTAATCTTTCCGGTTCTGTTATAGAATATTATCCTTGGGGACATTGCTGTTGAACTTTCAGTAGCTATGATTATCCATACAAGGTTGGTCCCATCAATGTTGTATCATGGATGGAAGAGTGCTCCACCCTTTTCTAAGGAATTATAATCAGTTAATGAGAAAAGGCAAGACATTATTCTGGTGGTATAGCCACTCCTAAATTTCCCATGCTCCTATAAATAACTCCTGAATCAAAACTCCTTATTCATCACCAAGCTAGACTTGAATGGAATCTTTATTTCATTTGTCACTGGTGCCCAACCTACAGCAAACAGACATTTTTTCATCTCTTGAGAAAAATATTCATATAATAGCTTCCATCATCATACTCCTAAAAAGAAGCTCTTATTGGCATGACTTGCATGTTGTTGACCTCAGTAGACATATTTTAGTCATTGTTTTTACACATCTCTTGAAAGCATTCACTACTGACAACAACTTAACAATTAAAATAACATTACCCACTTGTAGCTGCCAGGAAACTAGTATTCCAATATCAATATCTCTAACTTCTCTGGAGTATTCCTGGTCTCTTTAACCACCCATAAGTCCCTGGGGGAAGTATCAAATATGTCATTATATAAGAATGTCCATATTCAACCTCTAGATTATCTTACTTTTCCTTATTAATTTAATTAGCATCCAGTCCCTAATACCTCATAAATCAGCATTATTAATCTCTTATCTGTGTTCCTGGATGAATTATTTATATTGTTTTTTTAATTGTTCAAGTTCACCTTCAATACAACATATAGTAAATTCAGGATATTACTAATTGTTTTCTGTGTCTTTTTGGCTGGGACCACAATACATGCTTGAATTCTTCTTTTCACCATACCCTATTTCACTAACTGCTCCCTAATATCATTGATATTTTTCCTCCGTGGAGTGCTTGATTTCATCCACGTCTCTTCATCTTTATTGGAGCTCACTTAGCCAATGCCACATCCCATCACTTCTCATCTGGACTGTAGTCAACAGCCTCCTAAGTAGTTGTCTGCATCTATCATCATTCCTATAATTTCAGTATATTCTCCACTTGGAATAGGGGGAGCAAACTCTTATCCACAAGCTTGGGAGTATTACTAGTATTTTTAGATTACAGAGAAGAACTCTGAACATAGTTATCAAAAACCTGCTTAGTCTGAATTTGTCTATTTATCACCCAGCATCAACTCCTATCACCCTTCCCTTTCACTTCCGTACTACACTCATGCTTCCTTTCTGTCTGTATGCTGTTCTATTCCATCTCAGAGTTCTTCCACATAATATTCTGTCCATGTGTTTTCCATACTCCTTTTTTCTAGACACTATCTCCTTATTTTCAGACCTCATTTCAAACAATACTTCTTTGAGGAAGTTTCTCTTACTCAGTATTAGATAACTTTGTCTGTCTATATGCTGTGTACTTTCCTAAATGGCTATAACAATCTCTTCCATCCCTTATTCCATTTTTAATGTATATAATTGACACTTTTCCCATGAAGGCTTTATGTTCCTTTACCTTGTATTAAGACATGAAAATGAAAAAAAAATTCAGGATAATCACAACACTAGCAACCATAGTGCTTCAGATGAATGTAAGACCCTGAGTGCCTAGATCGAAGTAATCCATTGAAGAGTGAGAGAAAATAACAACTAATCAGTCTTGTAAATTTTTTTGAGTTGATGGGCCAGGGAGATGATTCAGTAGTTAAAATGCTTGCCTTGCAAGCAATAGGACTGGAATTTGGATTGTCATGGCAGTCGTTACAGCCCCATTCCTGGAAGGAAGAGAATGGGAATCCTCTAACTCCATTGGCAAACTCTAGGTTTGGTTAGAAATTCTGACTCAAAAGAATAAGATGAAAGAATAGTTGAACATCATTTGTTATTAAACTTTAACCTCTTTCTACCTTATGTGCATCCCACACACACATGAAAATATACACTCACACATGCATATACCCCACATACACATGAAAATGGAAAAAAGAAAAAATAGTTGAGTTGATTCATTATATAGTAATAACTAATCAAAATGTGAGCTTCCTAGCATGAATCTATTTGTGGAAATTGATTAGACCTATCATAGAATTTGATCATTTGTATTTCCCAATACACTAACATTTCTTTGATGCAAGTAGGGGCAGTGTCCTCTTTGCTTTTCATTTTGCTCAGCATTGAGGAAGAGCACATGGTAGGTTCTCAACACTTTATTTCTTAAATTGATGAGTTAATTCCATTGTGTACATTTTTAACACTTTCCATGTAAATGCTTGAATAAACACTTCAAAACAGCTAATTATGAAACTTCTTAATGCTTATTTTAAATGAAATTTCTTACTAAAAAGTTTATGATTCAAAGCATAGTGAATAACGATTAAACAGCTATCACTAAGTGTTGTACATGCGCAAAGGTATTTTAGGAATACCAAGAATTACACCAGTGGGGCATTTCACTCCAGTAGTTCATAAGTGGAATGCTTCAAAAACTTTCCAAAGACCACTGGCATTTAAGGATACCACATTCCATCTTGCTATAGTTTGGTTCCTCCAAAATTCATGTATTGAATCTGTAGTCCCCAAAGTGATGATATTAAAAAATGAAGCCTTTGAGTGATAAATTAAGTCATAATAGTCATCATGAGTGGGTTTTTAAAAAGGGAACACAGGATTTCATTTGTCCATTCAGTCATATAAATATACAAAGATGTACCATCGAGGAATAATTAATCAGTCTTTAACCATAGCCAAGCGTGATCATTCCTTGAATTCAGACTTCCAAGGATATAGAGTTGTGAGAGATAGATTTCTTATTTTTACACTACTTCCATATGGAATCTTGTTATAGTAATCTGAATGGACTAAGACAATCATGTTTAACATTCCGTGATATGAATAATGAAGCAATTATTGATGAACTATCTTTAATTCTCTAGTAGTTTGTTAAATGTGCTTTAACTAATTAATTCTCTGTGTGTTTGTGACAATTATCTTATAGTGTGGCTCTATCCATGAATCACTTAACTATAATTAACAAAAATATAGTTAGGGAAAAGTTCTAGAACATATACAGAAATATGAGTAACTGAAATCTTGTTGGTTTAGAAATTCATTTTAAATACCGAATCCGAGTTTGAAATATTCCTACAGGATGATGTATTGGAGGTCTGATCCTTACCTGGTGCCACTTTTTCAGGAGTTGGTTCAAAGAGAGAGGTGGGACCCAGCTGAAAGAAGAAGGTCCCTGAAAAGATATACATTGCCCCTAACTCCTTACTGTCACTTCTTACTTCTTGGATGCTTTAAGGAAACAGCTTTTCTTTCATCATTCCTTTGTTCCAAGTTTCTACCTTGTCACGGAACTAAAAATTAGTGGATCCAATTGGCCAATTGGTTCCTCTTTTCAAGTTGCTCATGTCCAATATTTGTGATAGCAAAAGAAAAAATAAGAACACGCTAAACATTAGCTGGGTGACACTGTGGGCAGCATAGGAGAAGAAAAGTTGAAATGGCTTGGAAAGGTCCGGAAAACCATGACAGAGGAAGTGCGGCTTAACATAGATTTTGAGAAATGCTAACATGCAGCACTAACGTGATTAAAATTGTGGAAGTGTGCTGTGTAATGTAAAACAATGGCAGTACTTTTCATTACTGTCACCAAAATAGGAGAGAGAACAGCTTAAAGGGGAACAATTTCTTTTTTTTCACAGTTTTAAAGATTTTAGTCCATAAATCTTAGCTCTGTTCCTTCTTGACTCACAGTAAATCAAAAATGGCACGGTGGTGGGGGCACAGGAAAATGTTTTACCATACACTGGACAGGGAGCAGAGAAAGAAGAGGGTACTGTATTCCCTTCAAAGGCACCCTCCTGCTGATCCACTTCCTCCAGCTAGGACTCACCTCTTCAAATATCTAGACTCTCTCCAAACATTACCACCAGTTGGGAAACAAGTGTTCAACATATAAACCTGTGGCCTGACAAACATTTTATATTTCAACCAAATGATGCTGAGTAGAATGATCATGTGGGTGAACAGGGGGAGAGGGAGTCAAGTTATTTGGCCATTTGAAAAGGAGGTCCACATCGGTTTGATCTTAGAATGTAGATTCATATATGAGTGATCTGCACCATCCCATCTAGAGTGTCCAGTTCTTTTCCTGTGTTTCCAATGTTCTTTCCACATTGAAATAGTAAGTTGTAAGACTTCGTGACTCACAAGTATGACTAGAGAAGTTGGATTCTGAAGAAAATTTAAATTATCTGCAATGTGATCTGTGAGTATCCAGTGAAGGCTTTAGGAAGGCATATGTATTCTAAGAGTAAAGCATTGTCTGAGGAAGACAACTATGTTAATGGGTGCAATGAATAAGAAAGGCAGTCTAGAGATAAGAAATTGATGCCTCAGACAATGATGGTTGCTAACTGAATATCCGTTGACTACATTTTGATTTGGCATCAGAGCTCTGGTTTAGTTCAGTTCTCATCCTTGCTTTCCAAGATGGAGGCAAGTTTGTCTCCAGTTCAGTTCTTAGGGTAAATCCTTTTTGTTATAAGCCAATTTTGACAGTTCTGTGCTGTTCCATCTAACAGGGATCTATTTAGAGGTGTGTATGTGGCACAGTAAGAAACTGGAGTCTGAAAGTGACCCGTGGAAGTTTTCTTTGCTTTTCAGTGTAGACTTTGAAATGACAATGAGTATGCAGGAAGCTCATAGAGAATGCCCTGGGACGACTGTGGGAAGAAAGTGAAGGCAGCAGAAAGGGGAAGCAGGAGAGTTCAGCTGTGATGCAGTTTCAATGAAGGCCTCAGTGAACCTGACAAGGAACTCTAAAGGTGGGTCTACCGAGTTACATCAAGTTTAGGTGAATACTGGACCTCGATAGGTGTACGGCAAGGTATTATTAGATATTGATCACTTCCCAGCAAGAGAATGGGAACTTCACAAATATCATCAGCAAAGCATTTCCAAAACGGGCTGACAGTAGTGGAATTTCTCTGCTGAACTATGTCTTTCAGTCACAAAAAGGGATACAGGCAGCATACTGCAGTGTTCACTACACTAAAATAACCATGCAGATAAGGAAAAACTCTTTTATCCCACTGATGATCCAAATGAACTATTGCAGGTATTTCCTAGTAGGCTGTTTGGTGCTAACACAGTGAGGAGAATGAAGAGGATTATAAGAAAAATATAAACTAAAGTCGTGTACACATTACTTAAAGTCTTTCTGATGTTCATCCCAGTGGTAAGTGATAAATTTCTTCTTGTGCATTTCAAGTCATTTTTAACTATTTGCATATCAAGATGATAGCCAAGGTCATCAGGTAAAATATAATAAAATTTAGAAAGATTTGAAATAAGAATGAGTCTGGCAGGGGCAATAAAAGAGTGCAAGGGGAAAAAGAGGGGGGAATGAGATTTGGGATTAAGAGATGAAAATATTATAAATTCTCTATATTCATATTAATGTAACACTGAAAAAGTAAAATAGAATGAAAAACACATTCAAACAACGAAGAAAAGAAGATGCGATAGTCTTAAGTGTTTATTGAAGTAACGAGTTATGATACTAAAAGAGCAAGCCCATAAAAATTACTAGAGGAAACAGGAAACCTAGGTTCTCACAGCACATGGGGTATAATACTGACTTCGTCATTCCAGCCTTATTGGTATTTCCAATGTTCAAATACAATGAATAATTACTCTGTGACAGATACCTGTTTTGACATAGTTCAATGACACTTCCAAATGGTGCCTGGTTTCTTTTGGAGAAAACTACCTGTCCTACTGTAACAAAACATGGTGATGTGGGAGCCCAAATGACTTCCTCTCCTACCATGAAAGATGAAGGATCTGCAGAAGGTAATATCTGTCTGATTCCTCTTTATATTTCTTATAAAGTATTAAGGCATACCTATTATTGTGGCCATTTGGACACTGAATCTAAGATCAGAGACAAAAAATGATAAAATGATTACATTTTAAACCTAAAAGTGCTGATTGTTATTGCAACTTGCAGATTTTACAGATTGATGGGACCTTTGATTGTTTTGCTGACCTGTTACCTTCACGTGACCAACAGTGCAATAGTGGCATGCGTTATCAAAGAGAAAATCAACATCTTTCGGATAGGATTTAAGGTTCATCTGTTAGAATGGAACACATTCTTGTTACTGTGAGCTAGAATAAGAACCTAAGAAAGGGAAAGACATAGGTCCCAGCATAAGAGCAGACTATGATTCTTTAGGTAGGAAGGCAATACATCAAACTGTTTTGTAAAAGCCTATTATTATACCTATAGATTGGAAAAACACTGCACTCAACCTTCTACAGCAGAAAGAATTTATTGCTGATAAACACGACTCACCAAAATGTAGAAAATAAATGACTGTAAACTGCATGTCTCTAAACAGGACTTATATACCTCATCACCCCTATCTGAAGGCTCAGGAAGCATCGTGGAAGAGAGGGTGGTAAGATGGTAAGAGCCTGAAGTGAGACAGTGGTGGGACAGAAATTATCTTCTGGACAAGACAGAGTCATGACATATAAGATTTCATAGCAAATATGTGTGCTTACACAAGAATTGCATGGGATTGTCTCAACATTTCTCCATGGAAGTAGAAAGATCTCAAGAAGATCTACACTTCTCTGATAGACTGATGAGGACTGTTGCTAATGAGGATGAAAAGAGGATGCCTTCCTCAATGGTATGCCTGCTGATCTATGATACTTGCTAAAGAATAAAGGACAGACTAGATGAAACACACTGGGCCACACAAATGAAAATATTTGAAAATAGGAGGAAATCTGATAGTGGAGATGAAGGGTTATAAAGGGAAAAAAAGGGGGATAGGACTTATGACTAAGGGGTGAAAATGAAAAATATTATGAACTCACTCTATCCATGTATGCAACATTAAAATAAATAAAAATGGGAAAAATGGTACCCAGGAGCTCGAGAGATGACTCAGGTATTAAAGTCTTTGTCTAGTAGCAATCAAAAGGACCTCAATTCTGACCTCAAACCCCATGTAAAAATGCCAGGTAGAGATGACATCGGACTGCAGTTCCAGCCCTGGAAGGTGGAGCTTGTGCAACCCCAGAGCAAAGCAGGAAAGAGACGTAAAATGATTCTCAAAGTCACCCCTGGAATTCCATAGGCACACACAGTGCCCTCTTACACACACACACACACTCACACACATACACTCACAAATGCAGTGTGGTACACAGTTCTTATATCTCCACCCATTCCAAGATTCTTTCTTTTTGCTTATGTGTAAACTCTTTTCTTCTGCTTTCCTGTCAACATTGTGCACTCCTGAAATCCTCACTATTTACCAATAGTAAGGTTTCCTTTCTTAAGTAGCACAACACCGAATTTTTAGTAAGGGACTTTGATTCTCAACTCATGTTGATTTTTCACTCACCTTTGAAGATTAATAGAGTCGTAATATTAAGTTTTGTTCATTTTAGGCAAGAAAAAAATAACTCATGTTCAAGGTCACTTTGCAATACAAGGTTAGTTGCATTCTTTAGCATTTCCATTTAATCTTGCCAGGGACATTTTGGAAGTTCCAGGGTCATCTTAAACTATGAACAGGATACCCCACATTAAGGATATCAGAATGATTTTCTAGATTTATAGAGCACATATATAGATTGTAAGTCTGAGAAAACAACCTCAATCAGCTGCTAAATAGTAGGTATTGTAGTGGCACTTGACCTATGCTATATTCTTAGTTTATGAAGAAACAAAATTTCTTGGCATGCCTAATTTTAATAGCATAAAATGTTAATAAAATTAAAAATTCTGTGGTTTTTTATTTTGTAACTCAAATACCCATGGATGAAATATTTAAGACAGTTCGGCAGCCAAGAGAAGCTGCTGCAGACACTGGAATATTTATAGTGGAAGACAGGAAGAATCATGGTATTTGTGTTTCCATAAGACTTAGGAGCCTTTTTCATCTTGGATCCCATCTAGAAGTTTTTTCTTTGCCAAAGTCAAACTTGGATAAAATCCTCTCCTTCGCAGATTTCAAGTAGAAGCCATAAGAGAAGAAAACAGAGTTTCCACTGAACAGAAAACAGATCCACAACATGGAGAGCGAGATATTATTTCCAGAGTTGTATGAGAAAAGCAATGACCCTTATGAAAGGACAAATCAGTTTAGTAATACGGTTTTGATATCATAGGAATTTTAAGCAACTTTGGAGTAATTTCTAATGCACACAGAATTTTCAGAAAATACATTTTCAGAAAAGAAATTTCCAGAAAGACCTTATATCACAGACATTTAATGAATATTTATGTGTTCCTATGTATTTCCTGGTCTTTGTGAAATTAGATGGTTACATAAGGCTGGTTTTGAACAAGGTGTTACATCATTCCTATATTTAAGCATTTAAAAGCCAAATGAGTTGTTGAAAGCTCTTCTGCAAAGAAAACTCCAGTTCTATTTGATTTCATTTAGGATCATCTATGTACCAATTCTCATGGACCCTCAAGAAAAAGTGGAAGAAGAAAGAGTATGATGTATACTTACCTGGCAGGGGAAATACCGCGATCACGAAGGCGGTTTTCTCAGGGTGAGACTCATCCATTGCACTCCGGACGTGCTGACTCCTGCAATTTCCCCAAATGTGGGAAACTCGACTGCATAATTTGTGGTAGTGGGGGACTGCGTGCGGGCTTTCCCCTGTAAAAAAAAAAAAAGAGTATGATGTCTCTGTTTATTCTAATAGACCAGAATAATTTTGATAGCAAAACTAAGCAAAGGCATTATGAGAGAGAAGAGAGAGAGAGAGAGAGAGAGAGAAGAAAATGATGGCCATCCTCCTTCATGAGAATGTATGCAAAAATACCTTAATAAATTGCATAAATAAATGTGTAAGAAGTATGATTTCAATCAACTGGAGCTTACCACACGAATTTAAGCTAACTTTAATATTCAATATTCAATCGAAATAACCATTTTTATTATATCTCATGGATTTGGAAGATTTGGTATGTCATATTTCATTTTTGTTTAATTCCAAGAATTCTTTTATTTTCTCTTTGATTTTTCCAATGACCTATTCATCATTTAATAATAATAATAATAATAATAATAATTCAATTCTTATGTATTAATGTTCTTTGTAGAGTTTCTTTTCTCTTGATTTTAAGTTTTATTCCATGCCATTAAACAGGATATATATAGTTACTTTAGTTTTTCTAAATTTGTTAAGACTTGTTTTGTGTCCTGATATGTGATTTATTTAGAGAAATTTCCAGGATTGCAGAGAAGAATGTGTTTTTCAGAGTTTGGTTAGAATAATCCAGAATTATCTGTTTGGTACACTCACTTTGTGATGACATTTATCTTGGATGTTTCTGTTTATGATTTATCTGGATTACAGATGCACTGGTGGCCATGAGGTTTTAAAATTGCCAATTAACCTGCTAAGCTTGATCTGTAGTATAATGCCTAGTAGTATTTGTTTTACTAAATTGTATACACCAGAGTTTGGTGTGTATATGTTTAGAATTATGATGCAAGAATTATGATTTATCTGTTCAGATTACTTTTGGCTCGAAGTTTATTTTGTCAGATGTTGGAACAATGATGCCTACTTGTTTCTTAGCTCTATTCACTTGGGATACTTTTTCCTATTCTTTCATTCTATGGTAGTGTTTATTTATTTTTTTTTAATTTTTTTATTATTATCATCATTTATTCAACTGTGTGCATATGCGTGTGTATGTGCGCGCGTGTGTGTCTATGTGTGTGTGTGTGTCTGTGTGTGTGTGTGTGTGTGTGTAGAACCACGGACGAATTCGCAAACCACCATGGCCGCCTCCACCTCCTTCTGCCCCGGGATTCATAGGCTCCGCCCTACCAGGACCAGAAGCGCAGGCCGCCCCCGCTTCCGCCTGGCGTCTATACGTGGGATCTGGGATCCGAACTCAGGACCTTCCGCCTGAGAGGCGGAGGCTTAACCCCTGAGCCACCTCTCCAGCCCGGTAGTGTTTATTTTTAAGGTGTGATGTATTTCTTGTGGACAATGAAAAGTTGGACTCTATATTCTAATCCATTCAACTTCTCCGTGTCTTTTAATTAAGGAAAGTAAAGCTATTTATATCACTAATGGAACATGTGCATTATTTTCTCTCATTTGGTTGTTTTGTGCTTGTTTTCATAGCGCTACTTTCCATAACCATTAACCTAGTAGCATTTATTATTTGCCTGTAGTCTCTAGGGTGTGCTTTTCTCCTCAGTCTGAAATAAGCCTTCCACAATTCTCTGTGGGTTTAGTTTGCTGGTCATAAATTTTTACGATCTTTTTTTTTTTTTAAATCATGAGAGTTTTTTCTTTCTCCTTCAATTATGATGGATATTGCTGCTGAGTAAAATAATCTGAATTGGCATCTGTATTCTTCAAAAATCTTGAAATGTGTTGCTCCAAAAGCCTCTGATTTTTAAAGTTTCCATTGAATAACCAGTGGTTATTCTGATAGGTTTGCCATCACATAGGACTTGAGCCTTCTCTCTTACAGCTTCCAATACTCTTTCCTTGTTCTGTGTATTTAATGATTTAATTACTGTATCACATAGGGAATTTCTTCTCTGATCCTGTCTATTTGGTGTCTGTGTGCCTCTTGTACTTGAATGGGTATCTTTTCCCTTAGATTTTAGAAATTATCTTCCATGATTTTGTCCAAGATATGCCCTATGCCTTTGCTCTGGAATTCATTTCATTACATTTATCAAATTCACTTTTCATACTCTTAATTGTCCTCATTATTTCATTGAGTCATTTGAGTCTCAGTGAGGACCATTATTATGAGATTCATGATCTTTTTTAACATTTTTTATTATTATTTCCGCTCATACAAACTCAATAGGTACACCAGTTCCCTCCCTCCCCCCCCCCCCCCCCCCGGGCCCGCTGCTCCCCCTTCCCTCACCCCTCCCTTCCCATCCCCCAGTGCGTCCCCCCAATCCCCAGAGAGTCCTTTAATGTGCATTTCAGACTCTCCTCTGGGTCCTCCTCTCCGATGACGTACAAGGACGCAGTGGCCTTTCCCTGAACCCTTTCTCTTGTCCCCCTTAAGCATAGGAACACTACTGTGGCTGTCAATCCCTTGCCTCCAAGGATCTTGGTGCCTTTAGCAAATGCTAGACTTTGTGGGGTCAATAGTGTGTGGGACATTGCGCAGGGCATGCGAAGTTGAGTTATGATTGCTTTGGCCCTAATTTATGTGGAGTATCTTGCAAATCATTGCTTCTCCCATCCTTTTGCTCTTACAATCTTACCGCCCCCTCTTCCGCAAATTTCCCTGAGCTTCAGGATGGGGAGAGATTAGTCTGGCCTAGTTCTAGGTTGTTGATATAGGAGATTCATGATCTTTGAAGAGAGCATATTACCTTGGTTTTACTTATTTCTTGTATTTTTCCAATGGAATATGGATACCTATAGCTAAATTGTTGGTCCTGTCTTTTGATATGAGTTTTTTAGCCTACAGGGTTAGGTGATTTTGAAGGTTGTCTTAACGCAACACACGAGGGAAATGGGAATTCCTACCAGAAATGTGTGAACATCTAGAGAAAATCTCCAGAAAGGGTTACAGGCTGAATAAATTGGGATATTCCAAAGAACCAAAGTGGACATAAAGATGAGCAAATGTCTTATCAGGGATGCATGGGTGACTAGAGAGGATGCTGAGGCAGGACTGGTAGACTGGGTGACTTGGAGAAGTCGTGAGGGGGCAGAGGGGGAACAATTCTCTTGCCAGAGTTGATCACTTGAGCTGGTCGCAGAAGGTTGGGCATTTGGGCTGGGCACTGCCTGGAGAGCCATCAGCAAAATTAGTGCTGGGTTTGTGGAGAAGGAGACATCTATCTCCTGTGGGGCAAAGGGAAACCAAAGGACACTGGAATGAGAGAAATGTAGATGGTGGTAAATAGTTCATCACATCACCAAGTCCCTAATATAAATACATGGGACCATGTAGCCACATAGTTAAGAGAAATAAAAGGCAATTTTATTCTTTATTTCTTTTATTTCTGAGATAGGGTCTTGTTATGTTGCCCAGGCTAGACTAGAACTTACTATGTAGCTAAAACTGGCCTCACAATTTTCTTGCCTAAACTACTCAATTTTAGGGAGTAAAAGCTGTGCCAGCATGCAGTTTCAATCGTCATTTTCAAGTCAAAGTGGTTCAGAAATCTCTAATCCTTTTCTTTCCCTGTGCCCACAAATCATGAAGGTCAAGTGTTCAGAACATCCTGTCTCACTAGCTTTGATAACTCACATTAGATGCCTACCATGAGCTCAAAATAGACCTCCATTATGTTAAGCTACTGGCTTGAAAATTAATTTAGTAATATCCTATCAATTACTTCTTCAATCACTATTCACTTAGGAAAGTAGAATCAACTAAAAGTGATGTGGAACTTAGAGTTATGAAGTGGATTAATGAGAAACTGGACAGCAAGCTATTGTTTCTGTATATGGTGACAGGCCAGAAGTCTTGTTGAAAGCAGAGCCTGAAAGTCCGAGAGAAAAGTTGGACATGAAATAAGAAAGAACAAGAACAAGTTAGAATCTTAAGGACAAACAGGGAACCATCTAATACCCGTCATCTCCAGTTTTAATGATGTGGTTCCACGTACCCAGGTTGGCAGGCTGCAGTTAATCAAAGTGCACTTGCATTTGACTCGGAACTCAAAGAAGGTGATCGGGAAGGAGCTGAAGAATTTATGGGCTCAGTTGTTGTCCATATCATCAAAGCAAACTAGAAAATGAGAAGTTATGTGGATACCCTAAAGCATTCTCTAGTACCTTTAGGAAATAATAGCTACCACTTCACTTTGACCTGCTGTGATGGTATTAACTGTCAAGCTGACACCTGGGAGGCAGGCCTCCAAGCACAGATTAAGGTTGGCCTCTTAGCCTATGTGTGAGGGATGGTCTTGATTGCATTAACTGATGTGGGAAGATGAAACCCACAGTGAGTGTGATCATTTCCTGGACTGTAAAAAATTACAGAAAGTGAATTAAATACTAGGAAACATACATACTATACATTGGCCTAGTACTTTCTTCTCTAGACTAGAGATATAATATATCCAGTTCTCTCAAGATCCTGTTGCTATGACTTCCCAGCCAACATGGACCTATAACCTAGAACTGTGCACTGTAACAAAACCCTTCTTCCTTTAGTTGCCTCTTGTCAGGTACTTTGTTATAGTAATAAGATAAGCAACTAAAATTCCTGGTAAATTTTCTGTAACCAACCATGATAAAGAACCACACAGGGGTTTATTTCAGCTTGCAGTTTTTGGTTACATGTCATCAGCATGGCAAAAGAATTCATACCAACATCAGGAGCCTAGGGAACTAGCCACATAGCAGCCACCGAAATTTCTGTGAGAGGGACATATTTTCTCAATTGCTTGCAGAATGCTTGCATGTCTGTATGATAAAGTATTCTTAAGTATGGAACCACTCTATCTTATCCACTTCTCTAGAGAGTGTTTCCACCCATTATGGGATGGGTCTTCCATCTTCCACAGGCTTGCTCAGGGCTTGCCTGAACTATATATCTCAGGCCTCAATGGTCAAGTTGACACCTGTTTCTAATTGGCACACAGGGAATAAAAACTCTGGGAAATGTAGCGTTGGTTTAGCTGACTTGACATATAAAGTAGTACATGTAGCCTAACCTAATAAATCCTCATAGAGATGAACAGTGACAAGTTGACTTATTAATTTAACTTCAGCAACACAAAGACTGACCAGAAAGGAAAAAAGTAAAGATAATTCCTTTAGCCACACTAAGGATATTAATCAATTGTTCATACACAGTGAGAGAGGGATTCAAGTGGTATTGTACAAAACGTAAAGTGGTCGGGTTATGAGGATAGTTTTTATAAAATCAGAACTCTAATCACAAGCTGTTTGTTCTTATACAAATGATTTATCTTCTCTGTGAGGCATTTTAACATTTGAAGATGAGAAAACTAAAGCTTTTCTCATAGAATAATTGTGAAAATTGAGTAAATAAAGAGAAAATATTGAGAACTGTGTATGATGCAAAGATGCTTATTAAATGTCACTACTACAATTTTTGTATATTCTCATGATTTCACTTTCCAGTAAAATACAATTTGTCATGGAGGTCTGGGTGAACTACTTCTTTCATTTCTGTCGCAATTAGGTAACTGGGATGGGGAATTCTAACTAATGTATATAGATAAGAATCTTGTATGCAGAAAGAGAAAAACCAAATTCACAGTGTTCTTACTAAATATATACATGTGTATGTGTGTGTCAGAGGGAACTGCATGTGCGTGCCTGAAGAGGCCTAACGGTGAATATGGGAGTTATCCTGGATAGTTTCTACCTTCTTTTTGATTCACTTTAGAATTTCCCAGGCTCTGCCTTCCAGAGCTGAAAGTGTAGCCCATGGCCATTTCCTTCTGGCCTTTTTTACATGGGATCTGAGATCTGAATTCTGTTTTCGAGGCAGAGTCTTAAACACTGAGTCATCTCTCCAGACCACTAAATTTTTCTAATTTAAGAAAGTGTGTGGTATAATATTCACCTCATTAATATTATTATCACTTTATTTTTTGTTAATAGTTTCCTTTTTATTTAAAGCAAAAAAGCCCAACATATAAAGTAGTAGTATGTGCAAAGATAAGGTATGTATCTGCCAGGTACTAACAGGAATGTGAAGTCTTGGGGAAATGGCCTAAAATACAAATGATGTATGTGGCAGGAGGAAAGGATACAAAAGCTATGGGAAGTGTTGGGGCGAGAAGAGACACACAGTTTAGGTTGCACCACAAGCAAGAAACCATTTTGTAACATTTCTTGGTGATCAGAACACCTTAAACTATTTCTTTGTTCATTCATAATCATGATCCAAGTCTTGTCAGTTATGATGGCAGTGATGCTAAGGTTAAGTTTCCACAAACGAACACACAGAATATGACAAAATTTATCAACTGGAACTGGTCTGAGGGCTTTCTCCTTGCTGGATAGCTTATGCAGTATGAAGGAATACTGTAGAAGCTGTTTGGGGAGAGAAATAATCACAGGTCTCATCAGCGGCATAAGATCTGTAAGTTGCAATGTAAATCACCATGGCAACGGGTGACCGCCAGTGTAATAGTGGCATGAGTATCAAGGAGACAACCAACAACTTTCTGATTGGATTCAAGGCCCGCTTGTCGGAATGGTATCCATTCTTGTTACTGGAAACTAGAAAAAGAACCTAAAAAAGGGAAGGAAATAGATCAATGGGAAAGACAGCCAATAAACCTATAGGCAGGAAGATAGTACATCAAAATGCTCTACAGGTAGATGATATTATACCTGTGGAATGGGCACTTATGGTGGAAACCTCTGGATCTAAAACTGGGTGAGTAAAGGGAAAACACACATATCAGTGGGGTGGCTTGAAGAGAGATAACTTGATATACTATGGAGGCCTGAGCCCCCACAGGAGAAGACAAGCCAGAGTGTAACCTGGGATCCATAAGAGCACACAGGTGGAAGGGTGGGAGAGAGTAGGAGGGAACAGTGAAGAGAAGGGAGGCAATGTAAGGGATAGTGGTAGGACGGAAACTAGGATGAATATTCAATATGCTTGTAAAAGCAGAAAAATAAAAAAAAAATTAAGTTAGGGTTCCACCAGTGCTTATGATAAGAAGATGCATGGTAGATTTCCCCATCCCAGAATAGTGAGTACCAGATCACAGAATATTTCTAGACCACTCACTTTGGCTGATTCATAATATACTTGTGTAGTTTTCAATGTGATTGGACCTTGCCAGACCTACACAATGGCTGGCACGACTGACACGTCAATGACCCCCCAAAAGTCTAGCGTGGATCACAGGGAAGAAGTCTGCAAGCAGTAGGATCCTAAGAGGCAAGGGATAAAACAGTCATAATAGAGTTCCCATGCTAGTGGGCAGCCTAAGAAAGGGCCTCAAGTTATGCCACTGAATCCTGATCCCTCACTAGGGTAGAGGACTCACAGGGAGGTTCAGCGCCCACATAAATGGATGCTCTGGGGGATAAGAGGGTGGAAGTGATGGGCACTGGGAGAGGGAGAGGGAGAGAAGGGGAGAGAGTGTAATGTGTGACTATGTGGGAGAGGAGGGGATAAGGAGAGGAGGGGTGTGCCTATTGAGCTTGTATGATTAGGCAAAAATAAAATGTGCAATAAAAAAAATTGTGTAGTTTTTGCAAACTAAGACCCCAGCATCAGCTGGCATCATGTTAATGAAACTTTCCCCCAGGAATTTGTAGGCCAGACAGGGCTAATTCTGCAGTCTATATTAAGTGCATCCTGACACATTTTCCGTATTAGTGTGGTAAGAGTCTCACCACCACAGAGCACTGTTGCTGCGACTTTGGCCTGGGCTGGGATATGCAGGTCACAGCTCAGATAGCAGTGCGGTAGCCTTCCGCTTCATTAACATGATGCCAGCTGACGTGGGGGGTCTTAGTTTGCAAAAACTACACAAGTTTTCCACATATGCAAACATGTCTCGATGCGGGATATCTAAGCTAGAAAAAAAAAGATATATTCATTCCTGTGAATAATCAGAAGAAATCAAACTATTTAGGAGAAACAAGCCCAAGTCTTCTAAAATCTGGTGTGGAGTTGGGGACATAGCTCACTGGTAAAGGGCAGGCTCAATGTTGTTAGCCCCTAGGTTCAATTTCCGTACCAAGAAGAAAACAAAATAGAAAAAAAAAACCGAATAAAATAAAAAAGTGCACCCTGTGCATACAGAGAGGACTTCTTCCTTATTGTCTGGATAGATAAAGCAAAGCTGAGCATGATTGTGCTTTATCAGACCTTTTTTCGGAAACTGGGGATAATTTTCACTTGTGTATGAGAGAGAGGCAGAGAGAAAGAAGAGAGAATGGGGGAATGTTTAGGATAAGAGTGTATATTTGATAAGATTTTTCACAACTTGTCCAATTGCATTTTTTTGCTTTAACATATTCAGTACCATTTGTGAGGTTAGGTCTGGAGGGCCATGATTAATCAGGTAAGAACAAATCGGCTAAAGAAGGTTTTGATTGAAAAAAAAAAAGAAGGTTTTGATTGGAACATTTGCTCAATTTTGTAACACATGCACGGCTAGGCCTTTCTCATTTCTTTGAACAAACACGAGACATCTCTACGTTCATATGCAAAATCATAGAGCTTAACTATTGAGCCTCATGTCTGTGTTCTTTCCAAGGTCTGTAGGTTAGTGAGTGGGACTCTCTTTAACACCTACACATCATGGATTTCATTCCTTGCTGTTTGAATGAGACTTCTGGTTTCTAGCAGGGCTTATAAGGAAAAAAATGTTAACTCAGTTTCCCCTTTATACTCCTCAGTTGAAACCAGAGGGTCGTGGGGGTTTTCTTGACAGGCTTCACTATGTAGCCTCAAGACTAGCTTTGAACTATTGATAGCAATCATTCTTCAACTGCCAGAGTACTGGAATTACAGATGTAAAGATCAGTGAAACTAAGTCTTCTGTTTAAAGTGCTAGTAGTGTACCTCAGATGTGAACTACATGCAGGAGGCACTGGATTTGATTTCCAGCAATGAAAAAAAAACTGATTTCAAGATAGAATCTGTTGTTACAGTTCACTTATATGATAAATATTCAGATTCCAGGAACTTAAGGGAGAAAGTGTCTATTACTCGGTTTAAAGCTCTAAAGTGCATATAGTGCACCGTGGCCAAAGCAAAGGACTGGTTCCCCTTGCAGCAGCCACCAGTATGCAGAAGGAGAAAGAGGAAGTGGAGCCAGATTTAAAAACCTCAAGCTCTTCACCCCACTGCTTACTTCCTCCTAGAAGGCTCACCTCCTAAATATCCCATTATTTCCCAAACAGCACCACCAGCTGGGGACACACACACACACACACACACACACACACACACACACACACACACACGGAGAGGGAGAGGGACAGACAGAGATAGATCACATTTTGTTAGTTTCAGGAATATCCCACATCCCGAGACTTAAAAATCTGTTTACTTTCTGGGTCTCCAGCCTTCCCGCAGGATGAAATGCTTAAAAATGTTACACAATATTTTTTTTTAAGTTAGACCAGAGGCAAAATCTAAGATGACACATTCTACTGGGAGGAAAATGATGTGCATCTCCTTTCTTTTTCCCCAGATAGAGGAGACTCCCGGGCCAGCCCAGTGTTCTGGAGGAGACTCTCTGAGGAGCTGTGTTGGTGTCAAGCTGCATGGAAAGCATCAAGCTTGGAGCTTCTGTGAGTTGGCCCCATGCTGAAGTGAGCTCTTTGGTGATGTGGTTTCCTTTGAGTCATCCGTGTTCCTTTAGTCCCTCAGCCACATTCCTATAAAACCCCCAATAAACTCATTGGATTGCCAAATTTTGGTGTAATTGTGCTTTGGTGTGTTGTTGAGTCCCACATCTGGAGTGAACAGATGTTTGTGTGGTGTCTACCCCAGAAAAGCATCACACAACAATAATCTCCCTGGTATAAGAACTCTCGTTGTAGGAGTGCAACAACATCCAATATTACTTTAGTGTAAACTTGCTATGGTCAAATATCATCTTTTGTCATAAATATCTCTGTTTGCACTTATGAAACAAATCTTTGGTAGTTACAGAATTCTTATTTGAAAGATCCTTTTTTTCCAGCACATTAAAAAGTTAGTATTCAATTTTGTGGCTTTCATTATTTCTGTCGAGAGCTGAGTTGTCTTAGAAATATTTTTTTTCAAAGTCATGTGCCATTTTCTTGACTGCTCTCGCATTCTAGACTCAGAGATGTATAACTTTTCTTTGAAGTTTACTTTTTATGTCAAGATTGATATTGCTGAATACAAAGTGTGTCAATTTGATGGTTGAGGGTTTAATCTCTGGCCACATTTGTAGAGAATTAGTAGTTGAGTTAAGCTCAGAGTGAACCTGCAGGTGGCTGTTTAGTTGGTGGGGAAGGCCCAACCCAAGGTGGGTGGGACTAGTCTCTGGGCAGATGAATAAAATGCAGACAGGTAGTTGAGAAAGTGGGCATCCTTCTTTATACTTGGCCAGACATGCTGGTCTGGAAGATAGGTATTGTCCCTCTCACAGCCATTATGTGGATATGTGATGGCAATTCCCTTGGCCCCTTTGTGATGGTGCATGCTCTCCTGCCAAGCCGTATTAAAAAATATAACCAGACAATCGTTAAGAGAAAATAAATCTTGTTCCCTTAAGCCATTTGATGGTGAATTTATCAGCAACAATGCAGGCTAACTGTAGCACACATCCAGAGGTTCAAAACGGTTTATTACATACATGATGGAGCTTACTGAGGAGTGAGGGCAGCCCTGCCAGATCGGTTCAAAAATGCCTTGAGAAAAGAGGAAGAGATGGGTTCAAGATTTTTATTGTGTAATTGGACTTTACATGCCCTGCGCAATGTCCAACACACTATTGTCCCCACAAAGTCTAGCATTTGCTAAAAGCACCAAGATCCTTGGAGGCAAGGGATTGACAGCCAAAATAGTGTTCCTGTGCTTAAGGGGAACACAAGAAAGGTTTCAGGGAAATGCCGCTGGGTCCTTGTACATCATCGGAGAGGAGGACCCAGAGGACAGTCAGGCGTGCACATTAAAGGATTATCCGGGGATTGGGGGAGGGGAGGCACTGGGGGATGGGGAGGGAGGGGTGAGGGGAGGGTGAGCAGAGGGGTGGGAGGAGGAGGAGGGAGGGAGGGAACCGGTGTACCTATAAAGTTTGTATGAGCGGAGATAATAAAAAATGTTTAAAAAAAGGAAAAAAAAAGATTTTTATGGTGGAGCTGGGGAAATGGCTCAGTTGATATGGTACCTGCTAGTACACAGATAAAAAGCTGAGTTGTTATGTGAGACGAGGCTAGTACCATCAGTGGGCTACAGGTTAGTGGAATCCATGAAGTACAGAGACCCTGTCTCAAAAGATGAGGTGGAAGCAAAAGACAGCAGACATCAGCCTGTGCCCTCCACAGGCACATGAGTTCAGAGAGGGGGAGAGAGAGACAGACAGACAGAGATACAGAGAGACAAAGAGGCAGAGAGACAGAGAGACAGAGAGACAGAGAGACAGAGAAAGAATGGCTGGACTGAACTAAATGCTTCCACATACGTACTGAGACTTGGGTCATTTGAAGTTACAATAGATGGCAAAGGTGACAAAGGCACGTAAGTTTTCACATCAGCATTTGTGGAGGTGGAGTAGAAGACAACACAGATCAACTTAACAGTTAACAAACATCAAAAATGGAATCACACTCTATGATAGCTATCGAGTCATTAGTATCATGAATTGGCATGCTTTTTATATTCTTCTTTTTAAAATTTTTATTATTATTTATTCAATTGTGTGTGTGTGCGTGTGTGCGTGTGTGCGTGTGTGCGTGTGTGCGTGTGTGTGTGTGTGTGTGTGTGTGTGTGTAGAACCACGGGCGAATTCTGGAACCACCATGGACCACCTCCACCTCCTCCTTGTTTACTCTGCCCTGGGATTCACAGGCTCTGCCCTACCAGAACTGGAAACACAGGCCGCCCCTGCTTCCGCCTGGCATCTATACGTGGGCCTAGGATTCGAACTCAGGACCTTCCGTGTGCAAGGAAGAGGCTTAACCCCTGAGCCACCTCTCCAGCCCCTGCTTTTTATATTCTTCTTTGGAGTACGTAATGCTTCTAATTTTTTTGACTCAATATCTGTCTTAGTTCATTTTCTGGAATTATAGCAGAACTCCAGAGAGTGGATAATTAATACATAAAATAGGCTTACTTTGGATTTTGGCTGTGCAGTGCAGGAAATCTAAGATCAGGCTACTACATCTAGTGAGGGGCATGTGCTGTATCACAACACGGTGGGTGCGATACTTAGATACAGGTATAAATTTGATAGTTACAGACTAAGCATGGTCACAGCTATGAAGAACTGATAGTTAAGGCAAGCCCTTGAGGAAGTCTGCAAGTAATTGTATAACTGATGTGGAAGGCCCGTAGTGAATGGGACTTTCTAGTGGTAAACAATGGGGAGGGACTGGCCTTTTCATTTGTCCTGTGTTGAATTTTGTTGCTCTGCTGCCACCCTGCTACTGTCATTCTTCACTGACATCGGGGTCCACTCTGTTTGGTCCTCCCGTGTGATTGAGGTTCAAGGACTCTTCATCAATCCTTCCATCTACAGCAACCAACTGGAACTGCTGGAAGACTTCCAGGCATCCTTGGGAGTAGGATGGCAGGCAGCCACTGTTGAAGTGTTGAGATTTTAGCTTGTAAGTAAATCTAATAAAGGTTTTATATAACAAAATATATTATAAATAATCAAACATACGTGAATCATATAGATATGATTCATACATATGTGATTGTATAAACAGACAGACAGACAGAGAGATCGATCCATTGATATGTATGATTCTTTTGGTTATTTTTCTCTAGAGAATGAAGACTAATACAGTGGAAAAATAAATGTAAGAGGATGCAGGGGCATATGAAAGTAGCAAATTCATGCCAGCCTTGCTTCATAGCATCCAGCTGTCTCAGTAACTGATCTAGTTTTACAAAAGCAAGAACCAGAAAGGCATTAATACATTCAAGAGGTCTCTGTTTTCATGACCTCAACACCTTGCAGTAACCCCTGCCACCCAACACTGCGAACACTGTGAAGAGTGTTCTGACACATGAGCTTTTGGGGGTGACACACTTGCTTCATAATAATTTTGTTTTCCTGGAAATCATTCCTTCATGTGTTCCTTCTGATTTGTCATCTTTTCCTTTCAGGATTCTAATCACACTTGTATTTGATCTTGTACAGATATCCCAAACATTTTTTTTTTTGGCATTTTGTGTCATTCTGTCTTTTGTGTACAACAGTCTACTTTCAGACTATTTTCAGTTTGCTAATTCTACTAATCTATTGGTAAATTCATACATGAATGCTTTCATTTCATTTCTTACATTAGGTTCTAGAATATTTATATTTTTATTTATTGTGTGCACCTATGTGTGTGGTGCATACGTGTGTGTGTGTGTGTGTGTGTGTGTGTGTGTGTGTGTGTGTGTCTGTGTGTGTGTGTGTCTGTGTGTGTGTACCAGTGGTCAAAGGAAGATGCCAATTGTCCTGCTTTTTCACTTTCCACCTTATTCCTTTGAGACAGGGTCTTTCATCGAACCCAGAGCTAAGCTGGCCGTCAGAAAGCTTTAGGTTGCTGAAGCTTTCTTACATTAGCACTAGACGACATAGTCAGGTCCTCATTCTTGAGTAGCAAGTGCTCATCTCCACTGAGCATCTCTCCAACTTCACATTTTTATAACTTCCATTTCTATTAAAAGCCTCACTCATTTTTATTAATTCCTTGAAAATACAAAACTCTAGAAGCAAATAATATATCGCTTATCGATATGTGCCCCTTGCGCCAGACACATCTATTTGGGCTTCCTTCCTCTTTTAAAATTTTTGTTCCATAATTTACTGATACTTACAAATGCCTTTAAAAATCTGTCACTTTATCAAACTTTTCTATCTATTCCCAGTGGCAGGTGGTTTCCCCAATTTATTAGGAATTAACAGAAAACTGGGGAGTCACTTCTTAAATGTTTTCAGTGCATATGTGTCATAATTACAAACAGGTGTGAAATTGACAATTGAGGATTGGAGCTTTGAGCACATTGGAGAATTGGGAGTTAAGTCCACAGAGAGCCTGCATGAAATTGTTTAATGGATGGGAAGGTCCAGCCCATGGTGGGTGGGACTAGTCCCTGGGCAGGGAGATAAAATGGCAGGAACTGTTTGCCAAAGGGGCCATCCTTGTGTATACTTGGCCAGACATGCTGGTCTGTGGAATAAGGATAGTTCCTCTCTCAGCCATTACGTGAAAATGGTGTGGCCGGTTCCATCAGCCCTTTGGTGTTGGTGTGCACTCACTGCCTGCGAAGCTGGACTAAGAACTGTTATCAGACTATCCCAAGAGAATAAACTCCTTGTTCCTTTCAACAGTTTGATGGTTTTTTATCAGCAACACTGAAGGCTAACTGCAATCAAGTGTTATCTTTTGACTAGAGGACTGTTTTATCTTTGTGAAGAAACAATGTTAAGGGAAAATACGCAGAGAAAACTCTTGTAGATTAACAATAGTTTTGGAGACCTTGAAAGCATCCCGACCTAACAATGCATGGGCATTTTTCTCATCCCCCGTTTTAAGTGAACTAGCTTGTAAAAGATTTCAGTCAGCTTTTGGAAGTTATCTGTCTCGGGGTAAAAACACTCGCTAGTAAGTGCCTGATGATTTGAGTTTCAGTTTCCAAAACCATGTGGAAGAATTGACTCTGATAAGTTCTCCTTTGGCACAGGAGCATCCACATACATACATAAACACACAAGAAAAATAAATAAATTTCTAAAAATCTTAAAGACTATCTGTATAGGACACTTGAACATGAGATTAGGCAGTAGTTGAGACCAGAAAATTGTCAACATTGCTAGGTAAAGAACTGACATTGTGTTTGCATATACAGATATACAAAAAGTCATTAACAGGAAGCAAAAGAAATAAAGTGTAAATAATTTAAATCTATGCAATGGGTCCATGAGTCTTTCTTTTTTTTAATTTTTATTATTTATTCAATTGTGCGTGTGTGCGTATGTATGTGCGCGTGCATCTGTGTGTGTAGAACCACGGACGAATTCGGGAACCACCATGGACGCCTCCGCCTCCTCCTTGTTTACTCTGCCCCGGGATTCACAGGCTCCGCCCTACCAGGACCAGAAACGCAGGCCGCCCCCGCTTCTGCCTGGCATCTATACGTGGGATCTGGGATCCGAACTCAGGACCTTCCGCCTGCAAGGCAGAGGCTTAACCCTTGAGCCACCTCTCCAGCCCCAGATATTTCATAGCTGTACGTAGTGGTACGTCCAGTACTTGGGGGACAGTAACAGAAGGACCACCATACAACGCAGTTCCAGGTCAGCAAATACATGAAATTCAATACTTCATAACACCATTTTCAATAATCATAACAGATTAATTTTAGCAAATGAATTTCAAACAGACAGCAAACTTTCTAGCTTAAATTTCAAAATCCCCCATTAATAATTATCAAGGAGATTCAAAAGGCTTCTATTATTAATTAGTGGAGATCAACTTACAGATCCCTCTAATGTTTTTAAATTTTTCTCAAACTGGCTTACTATGTCTATGTAATTTTTGTAACTTTTACTTACTATATGCAGCGAAATAAGTACAACTTTAAAAGTAAAAAGAATCGACATACATAGGGCAACAAGTTGAAAAGTGTTACCTAGAAAATAGGAATGTACGCAATCTTATGCACGGAATGTCAATGGCTTTAAAGCAACTGTAGACTTAAAGCATTACAATAGAATGCTTTTCCAACCTGGACAGGTGGTTCAAGCCTGTAACTCTCACTACAGAGGCTGATGGCAGGGGAACTGTGGGTTGAAATCCTTCCTGGGCTACAGAGCAAGTTCAAGGTTAGCTTGGGCAATTTATTGAAATCATTTCTCAAAATGAAAGGTTAAAAAAAGAGCTGGAGATGTAGTTCAGTGGGTACTTGTTTAGCATATACAAGAGCCTGGGTATAATTCCTAGTACTGCAAATCCAAAATAAAACAAATCCAAACAGAAAAAGGCAAGTTTTACATTATAGTAAAAACCATGCCCACAGGGTGGGGGGTGTCTATAAAAATCAAATGTAGGACATTGCTATTTTGGCTGGTTCTAAACAAATTCCTTAGAAACATTGCTTCTGAAAAATCACGAAGCATTTTGTACAGTATTAAAAATAGACAGTAGATTCAGTGGTTCAGTCAAGAATGGTTCAGTGGGAAAAGGCGCCTTCATTCAAAACTGGCAGCCTGTGTGCAATATCCAAAATCCACATGGTTAAAAGAGAGAGCTGGCTTTGAAATTGGTCCCAGACTTCCACACACTAGTTTGCCATACACTTATGTAATCATTTTGGATTGTAATGTCTCCATATTGCGTTGCTCTGGGGGTTCCCAGGCTCCTGCTTCCAGGGCCAGAATTACAGACTACCACCAAGTCTGCCCAGCATTTTTACATGGGGTCTGGGGATCCAAACTCAGGTCCTTTTGCTTGTGAGGCAAAGACTTGAGCCCCTGCCTGGCACCTTAACCATTGGACAATCTGACCAGTCCTCCCTCCCTTTTTTAGGCATGTGTATATGTTTGTGTGTTTGTGTCTACTGGAGGGCATTTCAGTGTGTGTACTTGTGAAGGTCCAAAAATGACATCGGGGATCATCCTGGATAGCTCTACCTCTTTATTGCTTTACTGTGGAGTTTACCAGGCTCCACTTTCCAGGGCAAGAAGTGCAAGCCACTGTCATTTCCAGTGAGTGTTTTTATATGGGATCTGGGAATTTGAACTCAGATCCTTTTGCTTACAATCCCTGAACCATCTCTCCAGCCCAGTTTAAGATATTTTATAACCTATAGATAACAAATTATACTTCAATGAGTCAGACAGTAAGTACCTTCATGTAAAGTTTAAAATATATGTGTGCATATATTTGACAAAATGATATGCAAATTCAAACAAATAAATCCCCATCAAACCACAACTCTTGCCATCGTTTATTTGATACTTATTTCGTAATTGCTATATCTGGAATCTGGTAATAAAGATGAGACTGTTACCAAACTGTTTTGATTCAACTGCTAAGGATTAAAAGGAAGTTTCAACACAACGAAATGTCTCCATTTGTCATGTTGTTAAAGATTTAAGATTTAGCCAATGTCTCTATTTTAGGAAATAAGCATTTAGTAGACAACACTGTAAACCACTGTGGTTTATTTTTGTATTATCTGTGCCTCTCAACTTGAAGCACAAGTTGAACTGCATCTCCCAAAAGATTTGCTTAAATCCTAATGTCCAGTAATTTAGAAATACGATTATATTTGAAAATGGGGTCTTCATAGAGGTAATCTTGCTAAAATGATGCAGTAAGTGTGTTGAGATGGCTCAGTGGGTAAAAATATTTGATTTATAAGCCTGATGATCTGCGTTCGACTCCTCCCCCAAATCCACAAAAAGCCAGATATGTTGTTGGCTTACAACTGTAATCCTGACACTCTACCAGCAAGATGGGAGGCACAGATCAGAAAATCACCTAGAAGCTGATAGTTCAGCTAGCTTGAAGCACACAGAGCTTCAAAAACAAGAGAGACACTGCCAAAAAGAGGAAGAACTGACACCCAAAAGTTGTCCTCTGATTTCCACACATATGCCATGATGCGCACATATGCAGACACACACATGAAATTAAAATGGAGTAGAGGCCTAATCCGATGACTGGCTTTATAAAAGGGGGAAATTTGGACGCATACAAATATAGAAGACAAAATAGAGACATGGGGAAAATGCCACGTGAAGACAAAAAATTGGAATGATGTGTGAGCAAACCAAAGAATACGTGAAACTGTTAGAATTCAGGGCAGAAGCCACCAGATACCTCTGTGCTGCTTTCAGAGGAAACAAACCATCCCAACATCAAGGTTTCAGATTTCTAGCTTCTCTAAGTGGGATGACACATTTCTGTATCTTTAACCTACTAAAGTTGTAGTGCCTTATTAACTTAGCACTAGGAAAGTAATACAACAGGTTTCTATATAAATAGTATTTATTTTCTTCTTCATACATAGAAGGGCCTTTTAAACTACCATTTTTAATTGTCTTTATTGTTTGACATTAATCTATACAGATTTCAAAAAGGTTTTATTTGTGTGTGTGTGTGTGTGTGTGTGTGTGTGTGTGTGTGTGTGTGTGTGTGTGTGAGGGCATTGTGTGTCCCTGTGGAGGACCAAAGGTGACTTTAGGAATCATCCTGGATTGTTTCTACCTCCTTCTTGCTTGGCTCTAGGATTCCCAGGCTCTGCCGACCCGGGCCAAAAGTGCAGGCCACCACCTTTTTCAACTGGTGTTTTTACATGGGACCCAGGATCTGAACTCAGGTTCTTCTGCTTGTGAGACAAAGTATTAACCCCTGAGCCATCTCTCCAGCCCTTATCTGTAGTTTTATAAAACTTAAAAATCATATTACCGTTCATGCTTAAAAATTAATATCCAATTAATACTTGATCCATTGTATACCTGAACAATATCAAAAGTTCCAAATGTTCAAGTAAATGTTTCTATTTTCAGGGCCCACACAATTGCTCCCTGGAGGACTACTGGTGGGTAATGCTAGCTGTAGAAGAGGACATGCTTGTTTCAGTGGTGTTAGCATAGATACATTGCCCATACTCCAGTTAAGTTCCCAGGCACATAATGCCACAGACAACTCTTATTAAAATCAGAGAACACACCCATGTAATACACATGAAAGCAGGAGGGAGACTGGTTGGGAAGATGCCAAACTTAAAAGTGAGTTAGGAGAATGAGATCAGGTAACATGTATGAAAATGATTAAATTCATTGTAAACATGTACGAAAATGTCACAGAAGAAAATCAAATCAAAAGCAATACCATGATACAGAGAAAGGAAGAATAGAAAGACAACAAAATGAAGAGTTTGGGGATTAAAAGAAATAATTTCAACTTTTGTGAAGTTCTGTTGTTTCCACATAATAAATTACCATGAATTTAATGGATTGAAACTGTACATACCTATCATGTTTCCCACAGGTCAGGAGTGTGGGTGCTGCTCAAAGGGGTCTTTCACTGCAAACAATGTGTCAGCTAAGGCTATGATCTAATCTGAGTATTGTGCTCCTTTTGTAGGCTCACAGGTTTGGGGCAGAATTCAGTTCCTAACAGTTGTGTGACTGAAGACTCTGGCTCCTCAGATCACTCTCTCCAAAATATGGCGGTTGGTGTCTTCTACGTCAATTGGGTCTCTGCTGCTTTGAATTGTTCTGACTTCTTTTATGGAGAACCGCTGCAGATTCTTTGAAGAGGTTTGCCTGATGAGGCCAGGCTCTTCCTCTTGAGAGTTTCATTTTAAGGTCAATGAACTATGAATTTTTATTACATCTGCCAATTTTTTTATTGTTCTTTGTAACCGGAAAGAAGAAAAGTGACATCCTACCATGGTCACCAGTCTCAACTATACATGGGGAGAAAGGATCATTCAGAATATGTAGCAGACAGGAACATCCGGAGCCACCCTGTAATTCTACCACAAGTGGTCTTAGTATCAATTGTGAGTTTTATTTCCACTTAGCTCCTATGCTATGCTTTTGTAAAGAACTCTGCAATACTGTACTATTATTGTGGTTGTAATAGTCCCATTTTTAAATTTGTATTTACATTTAATAAAATTAAAATTCTATAAAATCTAATATTTATGCAGAAGATTAGAGTTTTAATATTTCAAAATCACATGTATGTGGGTGGAGTTGGGTTTAAATGGGACATTGGTCATTGTGACGGAAGCTTGAAATGCTTTATTCTAAGTGCAGATGGAAGGAATGAATCTGGATTGTTCCATTAACTATGCAGCACCTGTGAGCAACAAACAGTGATTCTAGAGACAGTTTGATCATTCTTCCTCTTTGTGACAGTGTTCTGTGCTACTGTGCCAAGCTTGCTGTTCATTGTTAATGCTAAATACAACTGATGTGAACAAGTCTGACCAAATTTTAGAGTTTTGTCTCACTATTCTGAAGAAAGAAGTGGGAAGCCAAGGAACCATATACTCAGTTCTCCATGAAGATGTGTTGTTTACACAGTTGCATTCACAGCTCCCTAATTCAGAATTAAAGGTATTTTGCACTTTGACAATTATATTTTTGAGGTTGGCAAGACAGATCTGTGGGCATGGTGCCTGCCTGCAAACCTGGCAACCTGAGTTTGATCCTCAAAAACCCACAAGGTAGAAGGAGAAAACTGATTTTCCAAAGTTGTCACACACAATTCCATGTATCATGGCATGCATTTGTTCTCTCTCTCTCTCTCTTTCTCTCTCTCATCTCTCTGTATTAAGAAATAGATTTTTGTCCTTACTTGATGAATAAATTAGCTCCAAGCACATTTTTAATAGCAGAACCAACCAGATGTTTATTAAAATAAGTTCATCATAATTTTGCCAATTTTAAAAGGTTTTAAATACATTAAAAACTGTTACAGTGCCATAGAATGTGAACATTATGAAATTACAAAGAAGCAAAATTGCTTAGCAAAACTATGACATATCTTTTTCTGATTTTCAAATATAAAAATATACTGCTTTAGGCAACACTGAACAGTTAAGGCAAAAACACTTCGAGGAGAGTTGGAGATCCATGTGTTTTGAAACTGCTTGAAAAGCATATGAGCATAAATAAATATGAAAACTTCATACTGTTCAAAATAAAGCAAACATTTTAACTTTTATCTTTAAATGGATTATTAGGAATTTTTCTTCAGATGTCATAAAAATTTTCAAGTATAAATAACCAATGGGCTTGGTGACAACAAAAGCATAGACATACATTTATAGTATTGTACAGGATTTTGATTTTCCCTCCACATGTGGTGTTGAAGTATTCCGAGACTTTTGGCCCATGTGGTTTTGGTTGGCATCTTTCTTATCACTTTGTAAGGCTATTTGGTCTCCTATTGGCTTTATCTCTGGGAGTGGATCATTAGTATTCTGCATCATTTTCTGACCTGTCAATGACATCCGATTAAAGAAGGAAATCTAGTAAAAACACACAAACAAAAAGATTTCATTTCAGTAAGTAAAATCACTTGTATGCAGTGGTATCATTAACAGGCATGGACATGATTTCATCACAGCTTTATGGCACACACATGTGCAGTGGTACATCCTTAGCATGCCACTGGTCTATTTCCTTTTTTCAACACTTAGTCCTAATTCTAACATAAAGTAAGACCTTCCAATATATAGCTTTCCATACCATTAACATCTTCATCATGCACCACTGTGTTTCTTCATGTTAGAACAGGGACAAAGAGGAAAATTAGAAATCCACTTACTGTTAATACTTAAAGGTAACGAGGCTCAGTCATTTGGGCGGCATGTCTGCCATCGCTGGTGTATCATAGCTAGAGAGAATTTCTGTTGGGATATTCTGGAAAAAGAGGACATACTTCCCTATTCTTGAGATCAGAACTTCTGAAAAAATATCAGTTTTGTCAAATGAAGGATGCGTGAGCATTAACGGGCTTGAGAACACAGTGAGAGGGGAACTGTGGCTAAGAGAGGGCCAAGACTAGAGATATGCACAATATACAGGCAGGACCTCCAGAAGAGATGAAAGGAACTTGGATTCTTGGCAGGCAGAGAGGGGGAGAGAGGCTGATGAGAGGCCGAGGAAGAGGGGCAGAGTTGGAGGATCCAACACTGAGGACTGAGGGGTGTTGCTGGACAGTATCTTTAGGACATGACAGACCTGTTATATTTATGAATTCACTGAAGCTATGTGTACTTCCACAAGACCTGTGCAGGGCTTAATCTATCAACATTTCACCATGGGAAGGAAACGATCTCAAGAGGCCCCATACGTCCATGAGAGACTGTTGAGGATTAATTCTTATCGGAAACAGGGAAGGGTTAAAATGCTTTCCTCAGTCCTACCCACTGATAAATGATTCCTGCTCCAGTAAGTGCTCAGGCACATTCCATTAAAGATAATCCAGATAAGCTCAGCAGGCCACCCATGAAAAAAGATACGAAAGTAGGATGGAGACTGATAGGAAAGAAGAAAGATAAGAAAAAGGCAGGGGGGATGGAATGGCTGATTAAGGTATGAAAATACCATAAATTCACTGGACTCATATATGAAAATCTGAAAGAATAAAAAAAGAAAATAAATCAAAAAAGAAAGCAGGAGGGAGACTCACTGGAAAGGAGAGAGTATGTAGTGGAAAAGGAGGGGGTGATGGGACTGGGTAGCAAAGGGTGAACATAACCAAAAAATAAAAAATAAAATTATAAAAAATTGTAAACCCATAGATCTTATACCTAAATTAAATATCAAAGACAAGTAATCTGAAAAAAATCAGCAAGAAGTAAATGACAAGTTATATGCAAAGTTACTGGCAATTATACTAAAGAAACATTTGTTCTGCAATGCTGAGATGGAACCAAGTGCCTGAAGCAATTACCCTACCACTGAACTACATCCCTAACCCTCTCCCTTTAAAGCAATAATCTTAATAGCAGCAACGGCAGCACAAACTAAGAGACTAGCCAACTAACCAAACTACACTAAAAAACTATGCTTAAATAAAATGTGTTCAAGTGAAGAAAAACTCAGAAATAACTACCAACAGACATTTATGGCAAGAACTTTCAGAGGACTTCTTCAGGAAGAATAAGGTTCCCAAAAAGGGCATCTGAGAAGTAAAAAGTATTGGTGAATAAACCAAGTGGTATATTAAAAAAAAAAAAAACAACTAGATTACATTTGTAAAGTTAAAAACGAATTGCAACAGAGGGTACACTAAATTGTAAAATGGGAAAGTAAAGGTGATAAGACACAAAACAGCTCTAAAGATTTGGGTAATACTCGGAAAAGAGGAATACTGATTAGTATTTAGGTGTTCCAATGTCATGGTTTGAAATGTGAGTTGTCCCTCACAGGCTCATGTGTTTGAGAATGTCATGGCACCCTTAAGAAGTGGAGCCTCGCTGGGGGAAGGTAGTCACAGGGGTTGAACCTTGAGGTTGGTTAACCTCGCTCTGCTTCAGAGAGTTAGTTTGCTCTTGAGTTTATAGTTTCACAGCTCTCACATTCCTTGATGGAGGCAACCTAGGTCGCCTCCAGCTTCGGCCAGTCAGTCATGACTTTTCCGCCAGAGGATCGTATCTCTCCTCTGGACCTGTATGCTGAATAAATCTCCTTTTCTCCCTTAAACTATGTTTGAGTATTGTCTCACAGCAATACAAAAGATTAATTGCTATAGCGTGTAAAAAATCAAAATCAAATACATCCATGCGGGCTACTTACAAAGTGCCTATCTAAAGAACAAGTGAAAAGAAAAAGATTTACCAGGCAATTGCTAACCAGATGAAGACAGTATTTTAAATATAAACATTCCCTGAAATCCTTATTTTGGAACCATACTGTTCATATTAATGTAGTTAGATTCTGTGGGTTGCCATATGAGAAGTAGAAGGTGAATTTGATACTTAGCACATTCGTTTCACTTACCTTTTTGGGTTTTTTTATCTCTTTGTTTATTGATTCGCTAGCTCCAAGAACAACTGAAGAGCTGCTCTTTGCACGATCGTACATGTGTCCTACAAATGGATACATTAAAAAAAATTATTTTAACTGAAGACAGTAAGTACAAGTCTATTGACTGATTTGTAGCACATGTGGTACAGCCTCAATGCTGCAGTTGCTGAGGAGCTGACTGAATGACCAATGGGGAAATCTTTCAGTGATCAATATCTAAATACTTCCAATTATGAAAGTATTATGAAATGTTAGAGAATACTTATGTAAAAAATACAAAGTATTTCTATTTCTTTTGCATGTGTGGCATATGTATATGTTTGTATGTGGGCACATGTGTATGTGTGTGTGCAGGTCAGAAGTTGATGTTGGGTATCTTCACCCATCACTTCTTGAACTTCGTTTTTTGAGACAGGGTCTCTCAGCAAGTCTATTGCTTACTGACTGGACCAGACTAGCAGACCAGAGAGTTCTAGGGATCATCCTATTTCTGTCTCCCCAGAGCTAGGCTTTTGGGCACAAACTGTCATGCCTAGCTTTTATGTGGGTGCTGAGATCTGAATTTTGGTTCTTCAGGCTTGTGCAGCCGGCATGTTACTAAATGAGCCATTTTTCCCGAACCTAAATTTCATTAACTTTGTTTTAATATGATCCTTCGTTCTCAAATGGAAATAATATTTTTGCTGTTTCAAACTAATCCACACATTGTATAATGGAATAATACACTTTACAGGCATATTTGGGAAGCGTTGCACTATTTTTGCTTAATATAGTCATTTCCTTAAAGCTTATATTTAAGCATTCTAAGAAGAATTAGCAATGATGTAATTTAGCATTTGGCTTTAAACATTCTAAAACTTGCAACTCTTTCTACAGAAGTTACAAGGACAAAAAGGATTAAGAAAACTACTTCAATCTGTGTTTAAGTGGATCAGAGAGTCAGTGTCCTACAGAGTTAAACTTGTTTTTTGTTTGTTTGTTTGTTTGAGGTATGGGGTATCAAACCCAGGGACTCAACTGTGTTGGCAAGCTTTTCAACCACTGAGCCCAATTCCCAGTGCATGGACAGTTATTTCTAATAGAACGGCAAAAAGTGCCCTGTGGAGTCAGTGAGATAGCTCATCGGTAAGGTAGGAAGCCTGCTCAAAATATGGTGACTTGAGTTTCATTCCTGTAGGCTAATATGGTGCATATGTGTGTGTCTCCCCCACCATCTCACTTGGTCAAATAAATAAAATATTTTTTAAAAGTGCCCTATGAAATGATGGTATGCAAACATAATGTAGAACTCTCACAGCACAACAACTGAAGACTTAAACTTAGAAAGTGGAAAATGGAAGTACACAGGATAATCACTGTCATACCACAAGCTAGCCTTGGGAAAGGATTGGTCTTTGATGCCTATGGTAAAATCAGAGATCATGCCCCAGAGTAAATGACTAGACGTCCACTGGGGTTGTGGCCAGGCCAGATAGCTTGGGCAAGGAAGTGCCTGGTGATCATCAGAGATGTGAATAGTGATGGGGGGGAATTCAGCTTAATACAGACTGAGTAGGGAAAAAAGAGGAAGCTGGAACATGCCATAAATCCCTGAGAAACGTAAGCAGAGTATCTGAAGAAGCTGTTACCATTACAAATGAGAATATATGTACTTACTGTAAAGAATGTGTGATAATAAACACTGTAAGCATCTAGCCTTTTAAAAAATAATCATTTTAAGTGAAATGGGTTTATACCTTTTGGATTTTCATTGTATTCATGAAGGGCGCGTTGTAGTACATTGGTTTTTTCTTCCTAGAAACACAATAAGACAGAAACATATAAGTGCTCTGATCATAAACTTGGTCTTGATTTTAAAGCAGGGTTCTACAGTCTGGCTCTAGTTAATGTCATAAATATGTGATTATCACTTTACGCTATTGAATTTCTGTGAAATGGGAAGCTTTAGATGCTCAGTGATTGCTAATGTGCTCCTATCTTAAAATGTATGATTTTAAGTCAGAAGTGGAGGTACATGTTGATAATCCAAGCATTTGGAAGGTAGAAAGCAGGGGATCTGTGTGCCTTTGAGGCCAATTTGGTCCATGTTTCAAGTTTCAACAAGGCTAGGGCTACATAGTGAGACTGCATCTCACAAACAAAAGAAAAAACAAAGATAAGTTGTATGGCTTTAAGAAAGCTATGATAAAATCTATTAGTAACTATGATAACAAGATGACTGAGGAATATACTAAGTGGTACATAATTTCTTTCAACCAATTATAATACAAAATAGATGTCTAATAGCTTCTATATTTCAAACTTCTAGCAACCAGCCTAACCCAAATTCATACGTGACTTCCACAAACAGAATCATTTTCCCTTTCTGTAAGAAACAATAATTGCCAAACATTTCTCCTCAGTGCGAATAATGAATCTTGGCAAATGAAGAAAGCAAAAAGAGAATGACTTCTCTACAGCAATAAGCATCTTTTGAATTAAAAATAGGAGGCATGGAGACAGGCACGGTGATATAAGCCTGTAATCCCAGCACTTCAGAAGCAGAAGGAGGATCAGGAGTTTAAGACCACCATTAGCTATAGAGAAAGGGTGCCAGCTTGAGCTATAAGAGACCCTGTGTCTACAAAGAAAAAGAAAAAATTCACGGTGACAAAATACATGTTTCTAAGTACACATTAAAATAAAAGGTCAAATATGTGTCAGTATTTGTCCATGTTAGGAGAAAGGGAAAGAATTTAAATATCAAAGAATCTGGCTAAGAAGACACTTCAGTAGGCAAAAGCACCTGATCCCAGACCTAGAGACTTGAGTTCAATAGTTGGAGGCCACAAAAGTTTTCCTATGATCCTCCACTCTGAGCTATACCATGGCATGAGAATGTCTATTTTCTGTCTCTGTCTCTTAAACAAATAAAATATATAAAAAATCTTGTAAAGATAAGGATGAGAGTGTTTCATTAACTAGAACTGTAACTACTTCATTATTTGTGTAAGAGGTCCAAACTGTGAAAATGAACACAATGGCATTCTCTTTGGGTTTCAGAATTCCACATGTATGAAATCATTCTAGAGTAATGTAAGAAAACAAATGATTTAAAATCTACTAACTGCCTCCTAGTATGGTTACTGTCAGGTAAAATGGCCTAAAAGAGTTTATGTTTATGGCTTTCTTGCTTCATGTATGGGATAATTTTGGCTTCCTCAGTATACCTCCTCCTACACCTACTTTTATCTTGATTACATCTATGAAGAAGTAATCACAGACCCAAACACTGCTGTGATCAACTTTCATTTGTTCATATGTAAATACATACATGTACTACTTATCACAGTTGTTCAAGTTTTGCCAGTATCCAGGCTCCTAACTTTGAATCTTCATCACTTCAAAGACAGATGCCCAACATTCATTTTCCAACTGTATACTCTCCTGGTCCATACTGCATAATGGCTAATTTCTACTCACATAGGGAACAAACAGCATGCTACCAAACAGCATGAAAGTGTGCTAGAGACAAAGTTGGTTTGAGTCACAGAATGGCCACATCCTTTTTTGACACATGAAGTCATTGCAGAAATATTTCTGTTCTCTTACACAACTGCAGTCCACCCTCTGCTTTCTCTTAAGCAGTATCCAACCTAGTACCTATCATTATACCTCTTTAATAATGTCACTTGAACTGTCATCAATATTTTCTGACATTTCTGTTTCAAAATGGTCACTTTCGGGAACATTATCATCTTCAGTCTCATTCTCATCTCCCACAGTTGGAGTATCCATTCGCTCACTAAAGTCTCCCACTTCTGTTCTTTCAGTTGCAGAAGATTCTGGATCCTATAACAAAATTGACCGCGAGAATGAGATTTTCTTTTATACAAAAAGGTATGTAATATTTACTATTAAAACTTTCATCAACTCTAAGAAAAATAGACTATTAAGTCACATTTAAAAATTAAAGAAACAGGGACTGGAGAGGTGGCTCAAGGGTTAAGCCTCTGCCTTGCAGGCGGTAGGTCCTGAGTTCGGGCTGGGCGGGGGGGGGGGGGGGGGGGGGCCTGCGTTTCTGGTCCTGGTAGGGTGGAGCGTGTGAATCCCTGGGCAGAATAAACAAGGAGGAGGTGGAGGCGTTCATGGTAGTTCCTGAATTCGCCTGTGGTTCTACAAACACACACACACACACACACACACACACACACACACACACACGCATACACACGCACACGCGTGCACACACGCACACACACACACAATTGAATAAATAATAATAACAATAAAAAATTTTAAAAAAATTAAAATATTGTACAATCCATCTTAAACACGAAGACACTGCATATTGCCAAACATTCTGTGCCATCATATATCATACATCAAAGCTCTATTTCCCAAAACTTTACTAGTAACTATGATAAAACATAAACTGGAAAAATTGAATAGTTTTCTTGGCAGTCTCCAAACACTGCTCTTAACTTTGAGAAAAACATGATTCATTTTTATTATAGCACTGCAACACAATAGGGATTTAGACCCAGATAGTTACTGGAGAAGTTAACATAACTACTTACATTCCAGGGAAGATAGAGGACATAGTTAAATGCTTAGATCTTGGTTAGTAAAAGAGGAAAACAGGGTATGAGTGCACATGTCTATAATCCCAGCAATAAGGAAGCTGAGGCAGGAAAGCCTGAGTTTAAGGTGAGCTTGGCATACATAATCAACTGAGCTACAGAGACTGTGCCTCAATAAAATCATCATCATAATAATAAAAAAGCAGAGGTAAAAATCAACCAGAGATAGAATTTCGTTTACTGGATACTACCAGTCAGCTAATCCAAATTACAGAAAGATCTGTAAGTTTTAACAGATCAATAAATCATGTAATACATATCAAGTAGGACAGCAAGATCATTTTTTGCCTTTATTCTAATTTTTTGTACTTAGGCAGAATTAACCTTGAGGTAGGCACTACTTATAATCATATCTAAAAGTTTATTTCTCCATGATTTTTCTTCTAAGTTAAATTATCTATAATATCTACCTACCAATATGAATATCATAATAAACAAACATTTTCAGAAACAACTTAACTTTGAAAGGGGAACAGAAGATTAATATATTGAAGATTTATGGATATATCGATGAAAGGCAAGCTAAAAACAACAGTGCTCCTGAGTTACAGAATTTCAGACTATGCCTCTGTGTTTCAGGCAGACTTGATGAACTGTGTTCTTTGCATTGTACTTACCTGGACAGTTTGTTTAATGCAGCACCTGGATCGATTGCAATCTATTAATGCCATCATAGAATAATGTGCTATTATTCTATGATTCTCTTACAACGAACTACAATTTTACTCATTAACTAAGAAAATCTGTGACAACAGAGAACTGTTGGAATTACATCAGCTTCTAAATTTGAGAAACCTAATAGAAAACGGTAGTTTTTCACTATAAATCACATTCCTCATAGCATTTGTATTTGTTAAAACATTTAAAATTATTCTACACACACATCTAGACAACTACTTCAATTACAGAAAGCAGTTGTCTACAAATAGAAATAATTAAAGAGTATATATATATATATATATAAAAGAAAAGTGTGTGTCTTGTGTTAGGATCACAGTAAAGAAGTGAATAGATCTGACCATGTGTTCCATTGGTAGACACAGCACAGTAAGCTAGCTGCAGTCTTTGCTCTAGCTCAGGGCAAATATTTTTTCCTATTTATTTTGTGGAGTACAAAGAAAGTCAATGTTATTTGTGAGATTTCAGTTTGCTTATGAATACAATTACAGGTTTAGGAATATAGCTCAATGGTGAAGCATTTACCTCTATGTGTTTTTACACTGCATCCTACATGTATGAGACACACACTTATCTGTGTTTTAAAATCCAAATCTACCAAGTGCCACAAAACCATAAAGCATAAAATTCTGGACTCATGAAAAGCTTCAGAAATGTCACATAAGGTAGTAAAGATTTTCAAACTAAGTCATTAGGTTGTAAAAGTTATATCAGACAAGCAAATATATATTTTAAAAATCAATTTCAAGTTGACTTTTTTAGGAAATGGAAAAGTTAACAAGTTTATGTTGTAATTATGTTAGAAACAACCCAGGAAGTCATTCAAAGTGGGAAAGACTTAAACACTGTTCCCTAAACCTTACTCCATCATTCCCAATCTCAGCTCAGTGCCTAAGTAATGTACTTTAAAAGCTATGTGTAAAATAGGAAAATAGTAGCAATACCATCCTCAGAGTTTGTGTAAAGATCAAAATGATTTCTTACAAAGAAGACAACAGGGGCAACTGCTGAATAATGTCTCTGTAAAGATGGATGTGAATTTTGTAAAGGCCTGTGTATAAAAACTACGAATTCAGTGTGCATTGAAGCTTAGACATGTTTTGCCACAATATCCCAGACCTTATCATCAGAAAATGGGTCAAAGGGCTCATTTCTTGGTTTTAGCTATGTGTCCACATCCTCATATTCTGAGCCAGGAGCCCAGCAGTGAGGGCAGATAAAGACATGAATACCCTGTATCTATCAGATGAGACTGAACTGAACTGGGGGACAGGGCAGCCCAGGTTAAGTCTCAGGCTCCAGAGTTCAACACTCAGTGACTTCAAGACTTTGCAAGAGAGGACAAAACATTTTAAAAATGTAAAACTGACTTACATTTCAATGTTGGCAAACAGTTAAAATTAAAGATCTTTTTCACAGAAAGCAAAAAGGAAAACATACATAGATCAGAGCAAGCCCATGGAGTACCATTTGTCTATTACTGACTTCTCATGATACCCTTTTGTAATGTCCCAATTATTCCATCTTTCTAGACACCAATGCCGTATCTTTATAACTAATGAATATATTCTAGTTTGACTCTCATAGGCAAGCCTGAAAAATGCATATAATATTGCAGTAGTAGACAATTTATTGTGATTTTTTTATGTTTGTAGTTTTTCTATTCTTTCTAGCTTCCATATACAGATACAATGAATCTGTATTTATCCCCTAACATCCACTTCCATCCCCCTTCCTGCCCCACCCTGCAAAATTTCCTTTCTAACTAACCACTCTCTCTCCCAGCCCTTTGTCCCTCTGCCTATGTGATTTATTGGGACTCATCCACGATGTCTCAACTGGCAAGTGCTCAGACATTCACTGAGGCATGAATGGCCCACCAGTGGATCAAATATCCAGTAAAGAAGTTCCCTTTCTCCTATCTAGCACCAGTCCCAAACCATCTCTCAGGATGTGGCCATTATCTCCTGGGACCCATCCTATTCCATGATGAAATACTGATAAACCAGCTATTTCAGAGGATTGGTGGAAGTAGACATGGTTGCACTGTTATCTTGTGTATGAGAGTCCTAATATGGTCAGAGACTGCTAAATGGCAGTACTTTTTTTTCCATCCTCTACATTCTATTAAAGAGACACTTGCATACCCACATTCACTAAAGCTCTATTCACAACAGCAAAAACAAATGGAATCATCCTAGTACTCCAACAATAGATGAATGGATAATGAAAATGTGGTACTGACACATAATGGAATACTGTTCGGCTGTCAAGAAAAATGAAATTATGAAATTCATTGGTAAATGAACAGAAATAGAAGATACAATATCAGATGAAGTTTCCTATATACAGAAAGACAAACTTCCTTACATCTAGATGCTAGCACTGAACCTTCAGAATGGTATACCTAAATAGAATCTCCTATAATAGCCACAAAATAGAAAATAAGTTGGGTAAGAGGAAGAAGACCCCAAAAGAAGAGATTTAATAGTTTTTTTCATTTTCATATTCTTCAATTTTTCCTTAGATAATTTATTTTCTTTTTGTACTAACACCTCCATGTTTTGCATGAGTGTGATCCAGCCTCTCACTGTGCTTCAAATACTGAGAAACATTACTAACCTAAGTATGGTGGCTGACTGTAGAGCTTGCTCTAATTCATACTTAATTACTATTATAATAAGCTATTTTATGCCTACATACTTGCAAAAGTCATTTTTGGTTACCATGTTTATTTAGACAAAACTCAAGTTCACAGGACTAAGTGCATGCATACCAGTGGCTGAGATATTTCTGAGTGTATCTTTGTACCTGACTCGGTGTGGTCAGGCAGGGTAATTAGTGATACGCATTACCATTTGTTGACAGCCCATTTCTCATGTCTTAAGTAACTTAACTATCAAAAAACCTTTTCCTTTGTTGAACGATGGAATATGACTCAGAAAGATAAATAATCAAATCAATAAAATAAAAACAAAACTTCTAAAAGCCTCTGCCAGTTGTCTACTGGAGTAATCAGCAGGCTAGGTTTTGAGTTTAGGGTTGCTGAACTACAGAGGCCCTAGTCCTTTCCCAAGACTGCTGAAATAATCGAAAGATTCTAAAAAATGTGCTCTTCATGGTGCCTTTACAGCACTGCAGGTTCTTCTTATGCTTCTTAAGTTCCCAGCAGGTACAGTCTATTTTCATGCGCCACTGTGTGCATCAATAGCAAGTGGGGATTTGGGCTGCTTTCCCCCATGTATATAAGCAGTGCTCTGACACTCATTTTTCAAAATAATCACTGATTCTATTTCCTTGCAAGGCAGACCACCTGGAGCTCATTCTTGCTATCAGTGTGGGCTGTGCCTCTTAGAGGCCCTTCTTTAGCCACAATCAATTCTTCCCTAAAATCTTTCCTGGTTGGGTGGCATCTCTACACCCTAGTGAATGTCCCCTACCTCTTTTTTCCAAGTTTTCTTCCTTGACCACTTCCTTACTTACTGATGTTTTCTGAATTCCGTCTTTAGTACTCTTTCACACTAGGAATGTTTCCTTCCATATAAACCTGGTTTTAACCACCTATATGCAAGCTGGTAATCTTCACTAATTTCCAGATGCATAGGTTCAGCTGCCTAATGAACACATCCCAAAGATCATCAAAAAGATCACCAAGTCTACAAGACTCTTCTAAAACTGCCTACTCTTATTCCCAATCTTGGTGCATAGTACTCTCTGGGCAGTTCACCACATCAGAGGCAGAAAGGCTTTACTTTCCCCCTTCCTCTCAGTGGTAGCATTTTTCTAAGTCTTCAACTCCATTCGTGAATCCAGCTTCCTGAATCACAGCCCCCTCTCTTTATTCCCACTGTCCTAGTTCAGGTCCCTTTTATTCTTTGCTTAGTCTGTCATTACTGCTTCTAACTAGGAATTCTGACTCTGGTTCTGCATCCTTCAAATCATTCCTTTCCAGAAAACCCTTATCAAACCTCTGGTGTAGTCATCTTACACTTTATCTTACATCTTTTGCAAGTGCATAAAGCCCTTTGCCTCTCTAAAACAGAAACATACTCTCATGATTCCTATCAGTCTGGCAAGCCCTCATCTCTTGGACCTCTTTGCCTGGTTAAGTTCTGCATGGAATGACTCAGTTCAGGTTTCCCTACTTGCTTCTTGGAAGCCTATTTTAAACCTTTTTCTATGATAGCTGAGGTTGTACTCCTAACATATTCTACTGCATTAATCCATTTCCTATCAGCCCCCAGAGTTCCTTGAAATCAGGGTTCGTATCCTACACTTTGCAGAACCAAAACACCAAGACATGAACTCTTTTCTTCTCTTCAATTAATGGTTTTAATGGAAGAGCACCATAAACTTATTTTGTGGTTATCTTTTATATTCTGGGGGAAGCTTGGAAAGAACATAGGAGTGACAACTTTTCTTCAGAGGAATATAACCCTCAGTCCCCGAGAGCAAAGAGTGCCTCAGGAAGTGGAATGTAACTTCCACTTGCTTTCTAATGTCTACCTAATTTGGGCAAGATTTTGCCCATTTTCTGGGGCCAGGTACTTGTTGAATGGATAATACGTACCAAACACTAAAATATGTTAGGTACTAATCATACAGTATCATACTTGAATTTTCACAGTAAAAACAACAATGGAAAAGTATAGCACCATCCTCCATGACTATGACATGCGTGCATATGTCTGGATGAGCATGCATGTATGTAGGAAATTAATCTCCAGAGATTAGCACTCACCTTGAGGGCTGCTGTTCATCAGCTGCAGATGTTCTGTGGAACTTCTTTCCAGCTTACCTGAAAGTCTTTTTCTGCCAGAGTCATTAGGAAACTGTAACTCAATGGATTCTACCTATACTCAATGGATTCTACATATACAACTCACACTGCCCTCAGGACTGATCAATGATAAACTACAGTAAAAGCTTGAGCAACTAGCACAGCTAGATAATAAAGAAGAATCTGTTGTGTTGACATGGTGATGTATACCTATAATTCCAGCACTGGGGAGGGAGCAGCAAGAGGATCAGGAGTTTAAGGCCATCCTTGGTCATATGAGTTCAAGGCCAGTCTGGGCTATGAGAAACCCTATCCAAAAAGCAAAGAAACAAATACACATGAAGGAACTAGCTATTCCAACCTATATAAATAATTGTTAAGTCATAAAGGATAAAGTGTTTCAATTCTTCACATTCTTTCTCTCCTAAGTATATGTGATTAATAAATGAATGACTTCTATTCCAGAAAATTTACACTCATTTATTCCTCCTCTCATCACATCACTGAACACCACAGATTGCTGTTCACCAACTTTAGTGTTCTTCCACACATGTGATTAAAAATACATGAACCACAAACAGAAAGGTGGTATGCTTTGATTAAAGTCATTGTTTACTTCACTGTTACTCTGCTTGAAGGCTGGGTAATTTGGGTGATAAACTTGTACTTTGTTTTTTAATCAAGGAAGGAGTTGAAGGTGCAACTGGTGATTGTGCAGAATCACTTGGTCATCCATTGTAATTCTACAGGTTTCCAGATAAAGTGGACCCCTTTCAAAGGCAAAGAAACTGACTCAAGCTCATACATCTTGAAAGCACAAAGTAAGAAGTCACGTTCTGGCGTCAAAATGACCAAGCAAGTACTTGTTTGACCATAAGTTGTAGAACCACTGATTCCGAAGAACACACAACAGTTTTGGTCAAAGAGATAGAAAGAAAATAGTAAGAAATTGTATTTTAATTGGACATCTAGATCAGTTCAAATACTGACATGGGCACACTTTAAAACATGATTTCAGCACTGCTAAATGATTTTCTTCAACAGAAGATGAATGTTTCTGTCTTAACTATGAATAATTTAAGGAGTTTAAGAGTTTCTACTCTCTCTGGAGTTCCCTTATAAACTTTCTGTACAATCTTATCCCACTTAATCATTTTACGTCTTCAATCATGTTTGGCACATACACTTTATTATAGTAATAATTCTACTCTCTGCTCTATGACTATGATATTATTTGGTAAAGGATGTCAAATCACTTTTGTGTTAGACAGGGGAAGCTATCAACTATGTTTGCAACAAGATACAACTTACAATTTCTTCTAGTTCATTCTTCACTGCATTTGATTCTAGTCTCTCTTCTCAGTGTTTTTTTCATTCACAGAAAATCTTATGTGCAAAGAATTCAAACATGCAAAATCCACACAAGTTTATTATCCAGATTCTAAAAATGTAAGAGTCCCTTGTGTCCAAGACATGAAACAAGACATGAAATCAGTTGAAAAGATCAGCTGATTCTTGATTCATAAGAATCAAGCTGAATCAATGTATCTAGTAGAAATTAGCCTCTCTAAAATTTATCCCTAATGCTAGACAGATTTTCTTCTCACAAACAGTACTGAGTATGTACACTGAATCTTTATTTTATTTGAAACATCCTGATACGCAACAGACAAAGTGAAAACTACAGAAGCCAATGAAAAACACATTGAGGGCACATAACAGATACAGGGAATGAAGCCTCAGACAATAGATCTAAAACTCAAGAATTATAGTTCAGAAGTGACAGAATTATTGAAGAGACATTAAGGTTATAACTTTTGAAGAGACAAAAAGAATATTTTCTAAAAAAGTATAATTTTTTCTTCCTTAAAATATTTAAGCAAATGATGAACTGATAGAACAATTTGGCCTCATAGATTAAAAGGAATTTCATTAGAAGGAACTATTTTTATCCTCTATCTTCTCTGTTTTATAAAGGAAGAACCTGAGACCCAGTACATAACTTTGTTTGGTTGATAAAGTTAAACTTCTATGCACTCTATGTTATGCATTTAAGTTGACTGTCATTTCATTAGCTAGTCTGCCAGCTGCCTAGGTAGTAACTAAAAGGGATCACATTACTGAGCTTCAAGACCTGAACACAGCTGTCACTTTGCAGATTTTCATGAAAGGCACATAAAAAGGAAAGACACAAAATTATTTTTTTAAATGTGGATTCTTTAGTTATTCTAAGATATCTGTTTATAAAATTATTCTGTTATAGCTTATCTACCAAATAAGTACTAATTAACCAAATAAGTACTAATTTAAAAAAGCTTGATGACCCTTAAGTTTCTGTACTATTTCTAAGCATTAATTTATATGTTTGCATATAATACTTACAGTATATAAATACTAATATGCAAATCTGTGGTCAAAGAGGAGTATACAGTTTCAACCATCTCATATGGTCTTTTAATATTTTATAGCTAGTTCTTGTAATTTGGGAAGAAAATACAAGATACCAGTTTACAAAGAATCAAGATTTACCAGTGTCTCCTGCTGCCTTTGATGTCTTAACACAAATGGTATATATTTTTTTAACTACAGGTAAAATAGTCAGTATACAAAATCAGTTTAATAAAATGTAATGAGTATACCTATCATGCAGAAGGTATTCAAATGACTTTGCTGAACACAGTCAGGTCAAATTTGAAGTCTATTACTTCAATTCTAAATAAAGTGGCAACACATTGTTCCAAAAATTTCTGGAGCCTGGTGCTCCATTCTGTAATATTTGTTTGGACCCCACTGGTATTTTTGACCTCTGCTCTTTTCCCCTTTTATCTGAGTTAGTAATGGACTTTTTTTGATATGTTCTATGTTTGTAATATGTCTTAAACCCTTGTATTTTACTCACTTTTTTGGACTCTCTGCTGTCATCTTGCCTTCCACTTTCAGACTCTTTGTCATCTGTCTTCTGGGACTTTCTTTCATCCTCACTGCCTGCCTCTTCTTCCTCATCCCCTTCTCTGTTCTTTCTATTTGTTTCCCCTCCTTCTACCTCCTCTTCTTCCTTTTGCTGTTCCTCATCTCCTTCCGCCTCTTCCCCTTGTCTTTCTTCTTCTTCCTCTCCTCCTCCCTCTTCTTCTTCCTTTAGCTCTTTTCCTTCCTCCCCTTCTTCTTCCTCTTCTCCTTCCCGCTCATCTTCCTCTTGTACCCTACTTTTATCTTCCTCTTCTTCCTCCTCACCTTTCAAATCCCCTTCCTCCTCTTCTCCTTCTGCTTCTTCCCCCATCCATTTCTTTACCTCTATTTTTCCCTCTGCTCCTCCATCTCCTTCTTCCTCTTCCCCTTCTCCCTCTTTTTCCTCTTCCTTCTCCTCTTCCTCTTCCTCATTTACCTTCACTTCCTTCCTTTCCACATCTTTTTCTTCCTCTTTGTTCCTTTCCTCTTTTCTTTCAGCATCTTCCTCCTCCCCACTTTGTTCTTCTGTTGCTCCTCTTTCTTCCTCTTCCTCCCTTTCCATTTCCTCCCAATCCTCTTCTTTTCCCTCTCCTGACTCTTCTTCCTCTTCCTCCTCCTCTTCTTCCTCTTTTTCCTCCCTTTCTTGTCCCTGTATCTTTTGGTTTATTACTACCTCATGGCCTTCATCCCTTTCCTTTTGCTCTCCTTCTTCATCCCCTTTCTTGCCTCCTTGAACTTCTTCTGGGTCTTTTTGTTCTGTGCCCAGTGCCTCCCTTTCACCTTTCTTCATGTCTTCCTTTTCCACTTCCTCTTTCCTTTGCCATTGCCACTGATCCACTACTGGACTAGTCTCCTCACAGATCTGGTCCCCTCCCCCCTCAGGCGCATCCTCTACCTCTCCCTCACATTCACTCACCTCTGCTTTATCTGTAAGGACGTCTGACAGGGTTTCTGTTTTCTCTTCCTTTCCTTCTCCTTCACTCGACTCATTTTCCTTAAGGTCCTGTACTACATCCTCCTCCACTACAACTGTTTCCGCATCATCTGTTCCTTCCTGTTCCTCTGGTATCCCTGACAAGTGGTCAAGCTTAAGATCGTACTTTGCAACAAATCTGGATGCTCTGGGTTCACTGTCATCTCCTTGCTCAACACATTTCCTGCTGAACCATACGTAGTGGTCAGTTTCCACTTCATCGTCATCTTTCTCTTCACTACTCACTTCCACTAAATCCGCCTGCTCAAGCGATCTAGCTCTGCCTTGCTGACTTTGGCTCTCACACTCTACATAACTCTCTGGTTCTTCTATTAATTCTGATTCACTGTCAACAATCTCATTTTCCTCTAGACATTTCCTAGTTTTAATATAATCTATAATGTCTTCATTATCAGAATTTGTTTCTTTATCTGCCGAATCATCAGAAAATGGGTCAAGTTTTATATACTCGGTGTTCTCTTTCCCGTCTCTTAGATCAGTCACACCTGCCACTGCCATCAGCTCAGTTTGCTTCATGGAAACTATATCTTCTCCATCACTTTCCTTTTCTGTTTCCTCTTTTTGTGAGCCCTTTTCATCCGTCTCAGCCTTCATTGCTACCTGCTCTAGATCATTCCCTGCTTCCTCATCTGAAAAGGCACCCATAATCTCAGGAGGCCGTATCATGAAGATCCCTTTAGCTAAATATTGCTTATATATTGTCCCTTCTTTCACTTTTGACATCTCTTCATATTCATAACCATCATCATTTTCATTTTCATTTTCAATTTCATTTTCAGTACCAGTTGAACCTTCCGTCAGTTTCTCAACTGTGTCTTGACTCTGGAAAGTTTTTGAAGTAATAATCATACTATTATTAATTGGCAAAAGTATGTTACCTATTATAAATTACTTCTAAGATTTTACATTTACATCAAAAAGCTAATGATTGATGTATCTGATAAATTTGTACCTCTGAATGGTGAAATCTTACTAACTTAAATTCTGCAAATTGTGGTACATGAGAAGTGTGGTTCATTAGTTATCAACAAAGAAAGTGTTAAGAGTTACACATTAACAACCTAATAACAGAAATAGTGTAACAAATCAATTCTTCTTACTCACTAAAGTAAACTTAAAAGGAATAGTTAAAAGGAGGTGGTTTCTATTTCTACTTGTTCTACTTTAGAAAGCTTGAAACTTCTTTCCAGAGTTCTAAGAGAGATAGCCCTAACTGGCAGAACTGATTTTGCAATGTACATGCATTTTGTTTCACAGAACACAATACAGCAGCCCAGAAGAGGCCAAGGCCACAGTCGAAAAGAAGAGGAAGAAAAGATACAGGAAAGATGGTTGCTTGGTTTACAGTAAGTCACAAAAGTAGTCCAAATTCATTGAGCTTATATGACTGTGTCAGGAGAACAGCTCTCCCATATTATTCAAAGGTTTGCTGTCTACCATCCATGTCTTTCACTAACATAGAAGGCTGATTGTACATTTTTATAACTGAGCGAGGTCCTCCAGCATTTAATTAGCTCTGGTTTTAATTTTAACATTATGTCAAAGACTTCAGATGTAAAACTTAAAAATGATTTCCATAACCTTCGTCCCTCAACTTATATTTCTTTGCTTTATCTTACTAAGTCCCAAATTCTACATTCTTTCATCCCACTAGACCTTAAAGCCAGGACAAGCAAAGCATTTCAGAACAGGTCTTTATTTCCCTAGGGTTGCTACTACTGCTATTCTTTCTTCTTGCCATTGTTATTCATTAAAGTTCTTTCTCAAACATTAGTGATTTTTGACTGTATTTTAATGTTTTATGCCATCCCTTCCTAAATATAGCCAATCCAAATAGAAAGTGTTTATCAAATATTTTAATTAAAAGCAAAATTTAGCCTATAAAAGATGTATTAGTAATTAAGTCAACATAATGACTCACTGAAAATGATATGAAGTCAGAGAGATAAGCAGTAGCCTCTCTGATAAGTAGTAACCTCTTTCTCAAAATATGAAGTGCAATTACAACTTATTGTTTGGCAGAAAATCATAATTGGTATGATAGATGAGTAACTAAATAGATTTCCAGCAATAAAATCCCATTACTTTTGTTGTATCATAAAAAATATACCAATAGAATAAAGTGAATGAAGGTCATCTACATTGTAATCCTGACCTTTAAATCCTAATAGTGAATGATTACTTACATAGTATTTTTCCATCAACTTTTAAAGAAAGATATTTAAACTGTTCTTACCCACCATCATAATAATAACAACTTTCCATGCTATACCTGTTGCTTTTGAATTGGTGAAAATTTCACCGACTGCTCATTGGAATCCAAGCTCATTGCATGTGTCTGAAATAAATAAAATTATAGAAAGAATGAGGTATAGATAGGAATGTTTATATATCCATTTTAAATTACGCTTACATAAAGTAGATGCTAAGCAATTCAGGTATTAACATGACAATACAAATGATATCAGGAGAGAAACAAATTTTCCTCTATATGAATTAAATGTCAATAGAGTTAGTTAAAAATTAATAGGCTTGAGACTCAAATTGGTATACTAAAGAAACCTAACAGGTCTGCTTTTCCTTGAGTTGGAAGCAGAAACCTACTTGTGGTGCCTAAGTGCAGGGGAACAATGGAACGCAAAAGCAGAGTCTGACTTGACAGGATGGCACTGGCCAACAGTGCAGGCTGGAGGGAAGGAGAGGGATACTGCTTGGGAGGGAACAGATAAAAGAGAAAGAGCTGGGCTGGAGGGTTGGCTCTGGAGTTAAAACTCCACCTAGGAAGGAGAAGGATCTGAGTTCAGATCCTAGGTCCCATATAAAAATCTCAAGCTGCAGTCTGTACTTCAGACCCTGGTGGGTGAAGCCTAGGAAATCCACGAGGGAAGCAAAAATGAGGTAGAAGCAATCCAGGTGACTCCGAAAGTCAGCCTTGGTCCTCCATGCATGCACACATTCAAAAAGAAAACAAGAGAGAAAGAGCAGGACTTGGTACTAGAATTTATAAAAATCCCTGGTATGAGATGACAACATTTGTAGGATTAGATTTTGTTAAAATTTTTCATCAATCCAATAGACAGTGGGTCCCATTATCATACACTTCAATCATATCTGCTTATTACTCTCTCTCCTCCTATCTCTCTTCTCCTCTGCACACAGTCCTCCCTTCTAACTTTCATGCCCTTTTAAATTTCATGCACATGAGAGAAAACGTGTCTTTTTCAGCCACTGGGCCTCTTGTCATTGAGTCTACAACACCAACTATCCCTCACCAATCAGCTTTAGAACACTGCCACTGTTGGGCGGGGGGAGACATTTACTGTCAACAAACAAGAGACCTGAAATGTGCATAGTGAGCTGCTTCTGGAGAACCTTCCATATTCCCCTACCTATTCTGAGGGCACTAGGACTGGCAGCCATCTTGAGATAGACCCTACTGCCTGAGCTGAACTGTTCTAGGCTGTGATAGCTTTCTAGCTCTGGATTCTCAGGAGTTGTTGCACTAGTTCAGCAGGCACAGCAGACTAGTTAGTCAGTTTGGTCTGAGGAAAAGATTCTGATACAGTCCCTTGAGAATCAGTGTGTGTGTGCGTGTGTGGCATACACATGCAGTTGTGTATGCTCAGGCACACACACAAGAGAGCCAGAGCAAGATGGTCAGGTGTCTTCCTCAATCACTCACTGCATTGTTTTTTACCTTAAGACAGGTTTTTAATTGAATCTAAAGGTTATTTCAGGGTTTGTGTGTGTGTGTGTGTGTGTGTGTGTGTGTGTGTGTGTGTGTCCCAGAGGGAACTTGAGGGAGTAATTAAAAATCCCTTGGGTAAAATGTACCAGCAGCTGTGCGTGTGTATAGTAAAAGGAATACTGAGAAGGATGTTTATACCAATGAGTGCTCACATCAAACAAACAAGTCAGAGTGATCCCAAAAAGTAACCTAACAATATAATTTCAAGGTCTTACAAAAACGAAGAACAAACCAAAACCCAAATTAGACGAATAAATAAAAAAGTTTAAAGTGTAAAGAAATGCAATAGAAGCTAAAAGAAGAATACAAAAGATCGATGAAACAGTTATATCCACTAAAAGGATACACAAAATTAATAAACCAGTAGCAAAGCTAATCAAAAAAGAATAAAGATAATTCTGATAAATAAAATTAGCAATGTAAAAGAACCAAAAATGCAAATTACTAAAGAAATTGTGGAAAACAGTATGAGGGTTCCATAAAAAAACTAAAAACAGAATTACAAAATAACCTAGCTATATTCCACCATGGAATCTGTATCTGAAGGAAATGAAGTCACTACATGAAAGAGATACCTGCATATGTATGTTGGCTATAGTACTACTCACAATAGTTAGGATAAAGGATATATTCAATTGTCTGTTAACAGATGAATGAATAAAGAAAAACACATAACAGTATTATTCATCCAGAAAGAATAATTAAATCATGTCTTCTGCAGGAAAGGGGATATAACTGGAAGGTATTAGGTAAACAAAATAAATCCGACACAGAAAGACAAGTATCTCATGCTTTCTTTTGTAAGTACAAGCTAAAAATGAAAACTGATCTGAAAGCTACATATGGACTGCTTGTAAGGGTAGGAAAAGAGGGCTATTTGGGGGAGAGGAGAGACATAGTAAAAGGCAAGGTACATGTGATCAATGCTGGATTTATCCGTGTATGGAAATTTCACAGTAGAACCCATGAATATTAATATATATTTTAAATATTGGCTTTGTGTACATAAGAACATGGATAGCACGTGCACACTAAGTCACAGTGTAGGGACTGCTGTGTACATCAAACTCACACATAGATAAGAAATTATTACCATATTTAAGACATCGGACGTTTCTCCAAGGTTTTCTGAATCAACTACAGAAGAACTTTCTGTCTCCGTGTCTTTGCTCATTTTATCTTCAAAATATTCTGAATGAATAAAAAGGAAAAAGCAAATCAAGATTTTAGCAGGAAAAGAAAAAGGCACTAGATTTAAAAAAAGGTATTCTATAATAGAATATGGGAGTAAAATTTTACCAAAAGATCTTTGAATCTTATGTTCAGAGCTGAATAATAAAGTAAAAATGTGATTTAAAATCTCATTTTTAAAGCTTGACAGGTTTGCTGCCAATTATGTAATAAGTACTTCATTCATACAGATAAACAACCATTATCCCTTTGGACTGAATACTACTCAGATATCAAGTCTAGTGGCTAGTCTAAAGAGGGTCCCAAGGACCCCTATCTTCCTCCTGCTTTTATCTCTATGCACTTCCTCTTACTCCTTCACCAGCTTGTTCCCTATGTGCGTGATCAAAAAATAAAGTAGATCTAGTAAAATATCACTGTAGCTTCTTAGCTCACAGAACAAGTGTTATTTCTTTGTCGATTACTTGTGCTATAAGAAGTTGAAGTGTGAGCATTTCTGCAGGGAAGCTTACAAGGCAAGGACGTGAAGGGTGAATGACCTAGAAGCCTAGTAAAACTGGCCTTCAGATAACACCATGCTTTGTGTCAGTATCGCTGCAATCCCACAGAAGATCCAGTGTAAGAACCACCCAGTCAAACTCCTCCTGGATTCCTAACTCTCAGATGCTGTGTGAAATAATAAATATTTGCTGTTTTCACTCATTAAATTTCAGTCATTTTAATGTGACAAGGTAAAACTAGTACAAACACTTAAAACTTTTCACAAAAAACTGCAAGTTACACCAGAAAGCAGAAACTTAAAAGCTAAATGATCTATTTGAACATATGTTCCTGTTTTTCATCACACCAGTTTTGAGGGGAACTCCTTAATGAAGTCTGTACTAATGCACACTAATCTCTCACTTTTAAATTCTTCTGAGGAGTCCCTTCGTATTTCCTCCAAGTGAGATTAATTCTTTCTGCATTTTAATTAGCTATCATTTAAGGTATAGAACAGATGCTTATGTATACATACATACATACATGTTTAGAATCATTATAACTGTTAATTCTTACAGAATTTATACTCTAGAAGATACATAAAACATATGCTATTGGGTGAAGGGAAAACACATGCAAATTTGGGAACCAAAAAAGGTTTCGCTAAGGAGGCACACAGAAGAATGAGGAGAATTTGAGAAGTAGATGGAGATAGGGGTGTGAGGGGAAGGAAAGGAAGCCCAATATTAATAAAGCAAAGGAGTAGGAAGAAGATACAGAAAAGGAGCTTGTGCTGAATATCCCCATGTGTCAGGAACTACGTTTTTACATATATTGGCTTAACACTATGACAGCAAGAGAGATAAGTCACCTCTAGTGACTTTTCTGGTACCCAGTGTTAATCTCAGATCTGTCTGACCCTACGATCAATATTCTTTTCATAACTCTCACTGAATTGCTTGTTTTACTTAAAATGTGGGATTAGTGATTTTCTTTTCTATAAAAGGCCATAAAGCAAACATGAGACCTTTTGAGCCATAATATCTGTCTTGTCTTAAAGTTACATTCTAACATGAAAACAGATATAGGCAATACATAAATGGGTATGGCTGGCTTCCCAAAAACTTTCATTCACAAAAACAGGTCACTAGCTAGATTTGGCCCACAGGCCACAGCATGTGGATTCCTGACTTAAATGAACAGTTAGGAAATGATTATTGAGTGATGAAGTCAGTGATATGGGACATTTTACATGAATTTTCGTAGCTATCAGGAATTCTCTGAAAATAGCTGAACTGTTAACACTCAGGCTTCTGTCTACACCTTGCCCAAGAAATGCTTTTGTTGAGGTCGCTGGTGATCTCCACAATGCCCAATGCACTGGATACGCTGAGATCTTTTCCTTCACCTTTTACCAGCACTGTGCATTCAAGTACTTACTCTCTTAATTTCCCTCATCTTGTTACTGACTCATGAGACTGAGGGAGTATGAATGAGTTCAAAGACTTTATGCTACGATCAATGGTCTTAGTTAGGACCATTGATAGAACTTAAATGGGTATTTCTGGACTTCAGCTCAAATTAAAGACAGCAGGTTTTAACTAGGGAGAAGACAACATAACAAAGGAGAAAACATCATTTCTTTGGTGCTGGGAATCCAACCCAGAGTGTTTCCTATGGTAGGGTACAGCAAGCACTCTAGCACTAACCCATGTTGCTGTCTCCAGAGGAGACATTTTAAGCATGCAAAAAATGGTATAAAAAGCACCTTTTTTGAAAGCCAGCCAACATTACCTGGGTCCAGTAGCTCCGTAGGCACAGTGGTGCGTTTGTCTGGGATATTACTCATAGACAAACGGAAGGGCACTGAACTAGGGGAAAAAGAACTTGCAGTAGAGGCAGAAGTCCCCTCTAATGGAGGCAGTGACCCTGTTGCAGAACGCGGGGATCTCTCCTTTAAAACAAAAAGGTCACATAAATTGTTAAATGATGATATAAGGAACATCTGCACAATCCTTAACACAATTGCTAAAGGCATTTAAGAGAAAAGTTCAAAGTCTGTCAACATCCTACAATACTCATTAAAAAAATCTCCGAGGACTCAAAAACGTTCCATTCTTTTGTCTTTGTATCTTAGATGCTCTAAATATGAGATCGTGTTTTTTTATCTCTAGAGAGGAAGGAAGGAGGGAAAAAAAGAATGAATATTTCATTTGCCTTCCATGAGAAATAAGAATTTGCTCATGAAATACATACAAAAATTTTAACAGACCGATGGGACATTTCTCAAGTTTTACATACTTTTTACAGTGAAACTCAGATGTAACCTTTTCATGTCAAAAGGAACACACTACAGAACTGAACCTTCTTTAGCCATTCCTTTCTCAAACTGAAGTCCTTATTTCTTTGTTTCCTGTGTTTCACTTTGAATAGTATAGAACCTTCTCTGCCTTTGAGGTCTAACTAAGAAGAACATAAGATTAGATAAGATATTAATCCTAGAGGTCTGCCGCTGAATAATTTTATAGCTCTGGGAGTGTATTGTACACTTAAAAAACTGTTACCAAAGTATAAAAAAGTCATACAACAAGTCAGCTAAGCCACATGCAGTTGAAAAAACAATGTGGTATTATTCCCTGAGGTAAACAGGGCTAATGAAAAGTGCTATGTGCAGTAGTACTTTTTAAAAGCAAAGTACTAAATTACAGTTTTCTAATTTGTACATTTAATGGTTGATGTTTGAACTTAGTGTAAATATTTTAAAACCTTCAACTCCAATAACATTATTACCAGTTTCATCATAGAAGATCCTTCTTTGAATTAAAAAGAAAACAAAAATGTTTCTTCACATTTTATTTGTAGGGGAAGATGACACTATTCTATAGAATACACCAAAACTATACCCGCTCTCGACGGCGCAGACGTGCTGATAATGTTCTGTGCAAGCCATTTCCTGAGGTCCCATCATTTGCAGACAAAGCCTGATTAACATAAGGTTCAAACATTTCTTCAAAATCACTTTCTTCCATCATGCCAAGTCGTGGAGTAGCAAAAACTAACATATGACATCCACCACAAGCAATCTGCAAGCAAAATTTTATGGAAAAATTAATTGATATTAGTATCAAGTACAAACAAGTTGCAAGATATTTGCTTTGTGGTAGACTTCCCATGCTGAGTGACTCACTGTTTTTCTGTCCTATTGTTCTCCATATACGTATATGTACATACACATAAACACACACACACATACACCTGTGAACATATGTGTACATACCTACAAATTAAAATATATATATTTTAAATACTATGACTGAAAATGAAAACATGTTTAGTTCTTATTTGCTTTCAGTTTAAGACAGAAAAACATAATTGTTATATCACATGTCTCCTTAAAAATTAGGTAATACTGCATTGGAAAGATGGTTCAGGGGTTAAGACTCTACCTCGCAGGCAGAAGATCCTAAGTGTGGATCCCAGGTGGAAACTGCAATGGCCTGCACTTCCGACCCTGCTGGGTGGAGCCTGGGAAATCCCAGAGCCAAGCAAAAAAAAGGTAGAAGCAATCTAAGATGATTCCCAAAGTTATCCTTGGTCCTCCACATGGACACGTGTGACCTCTGATACACACACACACACACACACACACACACACACACAATGAATGAATAAAAAATAAGATAAAATAAAATTTGTTTCCTTTATAAAAATTAGACAACATTATATTTTAAAGTTGGAACATTAAAAACTTAGAAAAATATTCAGAGAAATATTTTTTTTCAGAGAAATATTTACAGGGAAAAGATTCAAGAATCATGCTATCCTCAAGTCTTTTGTTTTACAGGAACATTTTATAAGCTAAAGACTTGTTAAGTATTTAGAGGAAAATGCAAGTGAAAAGTGAAATCATCAAAAATTTCAAGTAGTAGATGCTTTTTCAAAAAACAAAAAAAGGCTCTCAAAACTCCACAGTATTTTTCTGAAACAGATTATAGTCATTTTGTCATGTTCTACTTGGTGATATAAGAATAGCATATTCTGAACCTTTTATTATAACTTTGAATCAAAATTTCATTTACATTTTTACATATTCCTTTTTAAAAGTATTATCTCCATTAAGCCTAACAAATAAAGGTTTTTATCACTTAATATCTTGTATTCCTGATAGTCCAATATCTTACATGTAGCAGAGGTTTCATTAGTTATTAATATATAAAAGACCTCCAGAGAATGAGACAAAATGTCTTTGTAAAAGTAATGTTATCACCACCAGCTAAGCAGAATTACACGTCTAGGTTCTCAACTGGCGAATATTAAAAACAACAAAGACAAGACAACTGAAAGCGGTGTGACTCTGAATCTATCCATCCTGATCAAAACAAATTTAGCCAATAAAACATTTTCAAAATTCTTCATGTATTTTTGTATTTTCTCTTATGCCAGGGTTCTTGTTGCATGAGATGCTAAGTGGGCAGGCGTGGCACAGCTGACTTTCAAGAAATATGAGAATGAAGCAGAGAAGTCAAGATTCAAGCCAAAAGGAAGAAACTGAAAGAGGAATATTGAAAGAGACAGATCAGAGTAGATGATAGCTAACATTTGGCTCTTACAGGACTAATTACATTTATTAAGTATATCTATAATATTCTTTCATACCAACACCAAAGTAAATAATTTCTATGAAGGGATCAATCTGGAAATAAGAAAATACATAAAAGGTAAAGTAATATCCTTACCAAATGAACAGTAAATCTCAAAAAGTTAGAGCACAAAGTAGGAAAGAATTGATTGGTAAAATTCTCCATTCCGAGTCCTAATTTTCCATGACGGCCATCTCCAAAAGTGTACATAAGACCTATATCTAAAGTACAAAAAATTGAAAAGAGTTATAGAATTGTTATTTTTATAGATCTGTTTATTAAAAATGTTAACTTCCACTGCACTAATAATCTTTCCATAGAAAGATTTTTGATAGATGAGGAAATAGGAATACCAGAATCTAGATTATTTTGGTGCACTAGATGATTTCTGAGTTTCTTAGATAGATCTAGTGAAATTAATCTTTTTGCTACATACATTTAAATTGTAGAGTATATAAAACTGCCTTAATACAAATGGTCAAATCATTTCGGAGGAGAATTTTATTGAGTCCTAAGTTATTAACACCTAGTTTATGAGGTTGAGAAGCAGCCGAAAGAGCATCTTTCCAAAGAAGTCACAGAATCAGATTTGCTGTCTTTCAAGTATCTTCTCCGGATCGCTCTGGAAAAAAGAGTGTTTACTAGGTCCGCCTCCTAGTGGCCAAAGCAATGTAAGACTTTACTCAGCCTGACTGTAGCTCTTTCATATTGAAAAGAGAAGGATGCTTTAAAATAAGTTTGCTCTTGTATGCTTTTGTGCTCTGGTCTGAGGGCAGTTTCAAGATGAGTTAAAAGCCTTTGAAGTGATATTTCAAAAGGAGTACTACTTTCTTCCAAAGTATAACAATATGGTCTTATTTTTGACCATAGGCCTTTTTTAAAGGTTCTAAATCTGAACCATTTACTTTTTTGTGGTTGAGGATTGAACCAAAAGCTTCAATGCATATTAAGCACCTGTTCTACCACAGAGCCTCCACAGTTATTCAAGCCGAATTAAATAATTAAATTAAACTAATTCAGTTAACTTGCAACTTTATACTTTGGAATAGTTATCTATGAATTGCATTTTCTTAATCATTAATTCCTTAAGTTAGATATATGCATCTCATATATTATTCATTTTCATAATAAAATATACCAGATTCTATAAATTCTAATTCATACCGGTCATCAAAGCTGTATGATTTTCTCCACAGGAAATATGACTTATTTTCTGATCCTTGACACGTTCGATGATTTTGGGTTCTGATGTTTCAAAAATAAAAGTGCCAAGGCCTAGTTGGCCAAACTGTCCTAGACCAAAGGCATACACAATTTTTTCTGAAAGGAAACGAGCAAACATAAGAAAAGAATTACATGTAAACAGACTTTATCATTATAGCTAAATAAAGGCACTTAAAGTATAGATTTTCTTTCAATTGAAATATATTTAGTACAATATTTCAGTTATATGAGAAAGGTTTCAAAAAATACAGTGTCATGTAGCTATATAATAACCCCGGATTCTATACTTATAACTATGTTGAAAAGACTAAATATTCTTGTAACTAAAATCATTAAAAAAAATACAGGAATCAGAGGAGCACGCCATACTCCATGCATACCTGTGAGAACCACAGTGTGCCCACCGCCGCAGGCTACTTGAGTCACTTTCTCAGGAATTCCAGTTACACGCTGAGGAGACCTGTGATTGATCAGCAGTTGATTGGGAAGACCCAATTTCCCATTTTCAGGTTCTCCAAATGTGTACAGTTCTCCGTCCTCTGTTGAAGGAACAATTGAGTTATTAGTGATGAGATAAATGTACACAAAATACTGGTCTTGTGGTATATGGTCAATAAAAACTTAGATCATAACCTAATAAATTTTACATTTCTCAAGGTGTTTTACTACATGACAGTAAAATAAAGCTAGATTTGCTTTTCCGTTTGAATATTCGAATCTAGTTATCTTCACAAAGAATTACAATTCATACGAAAACCTAGACAATCATTTTAGCTCTTTCACAAAATGTAGCAAAGACTATCTTACATCTTCTTAGTTTTACTTACATTTTTGTGGTACTGGTTACTAAATATGGGGTCTTGCACATGGTAGGCAAGCAATCTAACACTGAGCTCTACCCCAGTCATCCTACTAAATTTTTAACCTTTGAGATAGACTGCCATGAACTCACACTGCAGCTCACGAAGGCCTTGAATGTGCAATCTTACTGCTTTAGCCTTCTGACTAGCTAGAATTATGAGTTATAAGTCTGTGGTTAAAACACTCAGAATGAACCATTAACATATTGATTGAAAGGACAGAGAAAACAGGGACAATATCCAAAAACTCTGCAAATTCTATTTCCAATTTTTATAAAAAAAATACTTACTTTATGTAACTGAGAGCACGTTCAATCAAACATATTTGTGCATGAAAATTTTGTAGCAAGACTTGATGTCTATCTCCATAATGTGTTCTGCATTTTTATTAAAAACATATCTGTTCACTTTTGTCTCCTAACACCATACCTACTGTGAAAAAAGAACCACTATTCTCTAGATAACATTATTGCATATTGAAGTCCTAAAATAATGGATAGTGTGCAAATCACTGATAACTGGTATCAGTTAATAGAGATGAATCTCAAGCAAAATGCTTACACTAACAGTTCATAGCATTTGAAAAATTTTGGTAATATACTTTAAAAGGGCAAATCACATAGTATATGAATATTTCAAAAAGACTTTTTTAAAAATTTTTTTTATTATTATTTATTTAATTGTGCGTGTGTGTGTATGTATGTGCGCGCATGTGTGTATGTGTGTGTGTAGAACCATGGACGAATTCGGGAACCACCAAGGACGCCTCCACCTCCTTCTGCCCCGGGATTCACAGGCTCCGCCCTACCAGGACCAGAAGCGCAGGCCGCCCCCGCTTCCGCCTGGCGTCTATACGTGGGATCTGGGATCCGAACTCAGGACCTTCCGCCTGCAAGGCAGAAGCTTAACTCCTGAGCCACCTCTCCAGCCCCCAAAAAGACTTTTTAAAGATATAAAAACCAACTTGAAAAGTTCAGTGTAATGCTCTTTTTAAAATGAATGATTCTATTTAGTAAAATAATGGCCAAAGCAAATGAATTTTTTTTAAGAGAAGATCTTAAATTGCAGTCAGAGCAGTCTAGAACTCAGTCTGTGGATCAGAATGGCTTAAACTAGCACTGATCATTCTGTTTCTGCCTCAAAAGTGCACGAATTACACTCATGTACCACCACACCTGACTTTCTAAAGAAGTAAATTAATAAAATTAGCTCTCCACCTTAAAAATACTTATTGCTTATCAATACTAATACGGTGGTGAACAATACTAACAAAATCAGATTTGCCCAATCTTGGTACACAGTTGCTACCAATCCACTGATAAACCTAAAGCTGTGGTTCACACAATAAAGAATAAATGCACAGAAGACTTGGGAGATAGCTAATAGAGTTCAATAAATTATTTCATTTGATATCTGATTATTAGAAACAAACATGATATTTTAATACATGTAAACACAAGGAAAACCATGGTTACACATCTGAGTTATCATTATAGATGTAGACTCGAAAAAGAAGTACAGTCCAACCTTTCACTTTTGCTAAGGAAGAAAAGACTTCCAAGGAGTCCAAGAAAGAGAAAGGCTGGAGAAGCTGAGAAAAGTCTTCCCAAATGACGGAGTTCTCTTTCTTCTCCAACTAGTCTTCAATCTTGGCTGTCACAAGAATATTTTATGACTCAGTTTGAAAGAACCGAATAAATGATCAGCATGAGAGGAATAGAGTAGGGAAAAGTATATCCAAGATCTTGTTTGCAATGCCAAATGTGACTAGGAATTTTTAGAATCAAAATTTAGGAGAGTTTCTAACATATCAACTTAATTTTTCTAAAAGATCTAGCATTTTTGAACAGCTAATATGTCTGAAAATTTCAAATTATAAAACTGGCAATAGGGAAATGGAAAAATGCTCGGAGTTCAAATACGCAAAAATTATTTCCTTAGATGGACAACCATGGTATTATCTCTACAGAGTTGTAGAATTTGTTACAAAATTTTATTAGAAGTAATAACCGATCAAAAATGTTTGACTTACTTGTCACAAAAGCTGAATGATAATAACCACAAGAAATCCATGATATGGGTTTTCCAACACTCACTTCATGAGGGATACAGACATTACTTTTATTTTTCAAACCAATTTGTCCTTCGGAATTATCACCCCACATAAAAAGTTTTCCATCCTCTATAAAAAAAAAAGACATAAAAGGAGAAAAGCCTTGAAAGCTAGTAAGTGTTTAAACTTTTACATTTCCTACAGACTAGCTTTTTTTTTTGCTCTGGCCAGCTCATTTTTAATTTTATTTCATTCCTTATTGACACAGAATAATTGAACATATTTATGGGCCGCAGCATATACACCTATGTAAACTGTGTAATGATCAGATTAGGGTAATTAGCTTATCGTTTTTAAACATTTGTCAATTCATTAAATTGAGAGCACTAAGAATCAATCCTCTGTTATAGCTACTTTGAAACACAGTTCATCCAGGCATGGAAGTGCTTAAGTGTAATCCCAGCACTCAGGGGAATGAGGCAGGGAAGTTGCTGTTGAGTGTAAAGCCAGTCTGGACCTAGTGAAAACTCGGTCAGTCAGGAGTCCACTGTTTCATAAAAAAGGGAAAAAAAGAGAAACACACACTACATTCTTGTTAAAATGTTACTATTTAACTCTTACTACTGAAAATTATATGACAAAAATTATCAAGATAATTATATCAGCTAGTGACCTGAGAATTCAATTGATGAGTATAAATATAAATTTATTTTTGTAGATTATATAAGTATCTATATAGATTATAAAATCACTTTAGTTGGGATTTTTTTGTGCAAGTGTGCATGTGTGTTATGTGTATACCAGAGGGCATTTGAGTGTGTGTTCCTATGGATGTCCCAGGGTGACTTCAGTGATCATCCTGGATTGCTCTACCTCCTTATTGCTTTGCTCTAGGGTTTCTCAGAGATTGCTGCCGGGGGCCAGAATTGCAGCCTGCCACTATTTCCACCTGTCATTTTAAGGTGGGATCTGGGGGTCTGAACTCATGTCTTTTTGCTTGTGAGGCGAAAGCTTTAACCCTGAGTAATCTCCCCTAGCCCTATGATCATATTTGGATCTCAATAGTAAACACAGGATATCATTTCCCATAATCACTTTGTGTCATATTAATTAAAATGTCTAAACAGAAGTCTCTCCAGATAGTGCGCCTGTCAAGGAAGGAAGAGATAAACAAGTTACCAAAACATCTACAGACCAAAAAAAGCAAGTCCCACGTGAAAAGGAACAAAATAAAGACCTTAATGTTGATAATGCTTTGGGAATATTTTTTCTAAAAGAAGAAGAAAAAAGAGAAACGTATTTCATTTGTCTTAATTTACACCTGAAAATACGGCCTCTAACCTCAGAGAATGGGGAAATTTATTAGAAGACAGCATCAAAACCACATTAACTTGTGTACTGTTGATGTGGGTTTCAATGACAGGAAAAATTAAGTTAGATATTTTAGGAATTACCAATACTTATCTCTTCTATTTTTTTTTTTGACATAGTGTCTTATTATGCAGGTTGACCTTGAACTAATGACCCTTGTGTCTCTGACCCTAAAGTAAAGGAGATTATTCAGGTGTGCATCACCACACTCAACAACTTCTTTCTTTGAATGAATTTTAAAGAATCTTCTTGGTTCAATAGTAGACAAATAACATTTTAATTGAAAACAAAAGCTGATAGAATGATTTTGAAGAGGTACCAATATGGTTTATAAAACAGATACAACTCTGATTTTCTCAGTGGCCTAAGTAATAGTGGATGTTGAGCACTACCTCCTATTGGGAACAAAGCAGCAAGTTAGCAGTTTCAGTGAGACCAAAGGGACTGTAGCTACAGCCTTTAAAGAATGATCTGCTATGTACTTTTGATAAGGTGGACAGAAAGATGCTATGACTATTATAAACCCTATTTTAATAACCTACACCCCAACATATTCCTAAGGATATTTCTGACAGCAATTTCTGTTCAGATTACAAGTATACATTTCAGAATACACAATGATGACTACATTTCAGACTATCTCATTGACAGCAGAGCTTAGAACCTCTGTATCAATCACCTTTTACATGTATATTTATCTGTCACTCTAATCTAAGTTAGATTTTAAATATCTTCTGAAAAACATTATCAATGAAAGAAAGCTAATGGTGAGACTGCAAAGATAACTGAGTTGGTATATCCTGTTCTAAAGGAAAATATGTGTCTAGATAGGCACAAACAACTCTTACCTGTTAGTGCAGCTGAAGTATTAGCTCCAGCAGACAGCTGCTTAATTTGTTTGCTGGGTGTGAAAAAGGTAATTTGTTGAAAAGTATCTCTATCATCAGTGTCGCCTAATCCCAACTGTCCTTCATTATTTCCTCCAGCTGCATATACACTGCCTTTATCTGCACATGGAAAAGGAAATAGCAACATATTACGGGCATCCAATTTAGGAGACAGGGCAGGAATACACCAGATATTTCCTCTTCTGTGTCTCAGTAATAGACCAGGTATTTCCCCTATTAACAGTGAAACAGACCATGAACAAAAGTAAGAAAGTTATGGAGGAACCAAAGTAGGCAGAAGAGCTTGAAGGACAAAGCAGTCAGATGAAAAGGAGACACAGGAAGGGCCAATGAACTGGGGGCTGCTAACCCTTGGGCAGCATTTGTTAAAAACACTCTAGTTTTCTCTACTGAATTCTCTGTCTCTTTGTTAGAAATCAGCTATGAGTCTATGCATTCAACTGGACCTCTTTCATTTAATAATTCTTGTTTATTCCTTACTAGTACCAACCACACTGTCTTGACTACTATAGTAGTTCTTGAAATCAGAGTGTTACTTGTCCTCCAATCTTGTGCTGTTTTAGAACTTAGTTATTTTATTCCTCCTTTTTTATATAAAGTTGTGAATCACTCTACCAACTTGTACACACATTACATGGCTTGTTTAGATTTTGACTAACTGAGTTAGCACACTTTGACAGCCCTTTGTGTGACTTCTACTCACATTCTGTAAGGAAGAAAAAAGCAATAAATAGTACACACAGATAAGTTGATACACTCCTTTGCCATAATCTGTGAATACTTTCTCTTGAGTCCTTAGCATTTATCTGCATATTCACAAAGCGAAACATATTTACTAAGCACTTCCACTTATAAACTCTAAATCTATAGCAAAAGTCCCGATACTGTTAATTTACAAAGTTATAAGTATTACTGAAAAGAAGCCTTGATTAATTCTTGGGGTCAGACAGGAAGTCCCCCCGTTTGAATACTATACCTGTTGAAACCAGGGTGTGGTTCCTTCCACAGGCAGCAAGAGTCACTTTTTCCGGCTTAAGAGCTAGACATATAAGAATATGACAGTTAAAATACTTTTTGGACATGAAAATGATAAAATATTCCAGGTCAAATGGTAACTAAGCAGGAGATATGAGATTTACTTAATTATTCTGGTATGGATGGAAACCATCTAGCACAAAAAAGGCAACTACACTGCAAATGAACTCCATCTATGGTCTCAGAACAGAATTCTGACTATAGAGTCAGTTTTCTTAACTACAGATATTCAAGTAACTATTATTAAACAAAAATTAAAGACTTTCTCATTTGTGACATTAATTATATAATATATATTAAAATAATTTATGGAATGTTAAATAATGAAAATGATTAAATATCCAAACCTTTAATGCATGTTGGCTTGCTGATGGTTAACTTTGAGCCCAATCCTAATTGGCCCCAGTTGTTGCTGCCAAACATATAAAGCTTATTATTTCCTAGTGGGAAGGAAAAAGAAATGATAAAGCATTCTTCACATAAATAATATGAGACAAATTCACCACAAGGTCACAAAAAATACACTTCCAAATGTCATTATCTCTGTTGAAACAATTTATCTTGTCCCTCATATGTGCAACTTAACAACTTTTTATTAAACCTAACACATGTTTAATCTACGTATTACTCCCTTTAGGACTGCAATACTAACCTGTAACGATAGCAGTATGCTCATCTCCACATGAAAGACAAATAGGTACATCATTTTTAAACCAGAATTTGCTGGGAATATTTTCAGCAAATTTAGTTTTTCCAAAAGTAAACACAGCACCCGTATCTGCAAACGAAAGACAGTTTTAGTTTCCTACTATTTCTGGGATGTCCACTACTAAAAGACATTTTCAATAACATGCATTCGAATCCTTTGTCTCATGAAGGCTTTGATTCTGCTTGTGCACTGTTTAAGCCCTCCTCCTTTTTCATCTTACCTCGGCCCTGCACATACTTCATTCTAGGTTGACGTACGACATCTGCTAAGTTGAACACGTATTATTTTTTTACTGATATGAAATAAAAAATCACAATCACAAGGGGAAAAAAACAGTCATTGGCAGGATTTTTTCCTCAAATCCTCAGACACCAATTCTTCTGTGCCTCCTTTGTAAGCTGGAGTTTTCTTACAAATTCTATTGCTACACGAATGAAGGAAGATGTGTGTACAGCAATGGGGTGATTTTTTCTAATTAAGCCATTCTGCATGAGCTAATTTAATCTTCATAGCTATCAACTCTTAAAAATAACAATAAAGGCTGCATGTCATGGGGATTATAATACAAGTTACAGCTGTGTTGTGACAAAAACAAGTGACAGCATATGTATCAAAATGGGCAAATGAAAAAAAATTACTTATTGAGCTTACTATACAAGACATGCTGTCAATGCCCGGAGATTGACTTCTATTTTACATTTGACATGTCAGAGACAGGTTAAGTAACATGATCAGATCATATAACTTAGAATGAGCAAGGTTGAGATGTTAACTTACATCTGTCCATCTCTAATCCATCATCCTCTTTACCTCCATTTCTCATCTTCTTTATGCCTCAGAAATTGACTATAATGATCACAGCATGAACAATAAATAGTAATTGAATCTTGATTCTATGTTAAATACATCATAGAAATCTTTAGATGGAATATTTAAGGAAATATAAAATGTACCAGAAAGGCAATTAATTCTGGATATAGCAATCTCTCTAACCTACTACTACCCAAATGTTTACTGATCAATATTTTCTCAATTACATTCTAAAATTATTGAAGTGTGGAATGTTCTTGCTATCCATATTCCTTTGCATAAATAAATGTCATTTACTTATATTATTTCTTAACATGAGCAGTATTCACAAACTGTTTGTACTATTTTGAAGAGACCAAAAGCCCCTACTAGTTCTCAATAAGTATTTTAAGATGCACAAACCACTCCACATAGAAGGTCAGATGCAGTTTCTGTGGAAATCCAAGGTGGATGATCACATATACACTTCTCAGTACTGGCAACACAATGCATATACACATTTATAATAAATATTGAGCAAGAAACTAAGACACTCAAGAATTTTCTAAGAACTAGGCTGAGGCAAGCATTTTAATTGAAAAATTTGAATTGTAAAGTTTGCCTAGAATAAATCTTCCAGTTTCCCAGGAAGCTTCCCCTGACACTCTTGTACCACCACAAACCTTGTCATGTAATGTCACACCTATTGTCATTCTACTCTAAATGAGTGCGGCGCATTCAGAACACCACGAGGCCAGGAATGAAATTTTATTTGACAGAATGGCAGAAAAGTCACGACGTGTTTCAGCGTATATATACTTCTAGTCTAACCCTGTGGTTAAACAAGTGTCAGCCGTGCCCCATTAGCAGGCCTAAAAATCGATTCCGAGGACCGCGACAGGTCTCTTTTCAAACAGATTCTAGAAAAGCCCCGCACTTTCCATGGCCTTCTCAGAACAATGGACGCACCGAGCAGCGTCTGTTACGCACTATGGAAGCCGTCCTGGGTCGGAATCTTGACGCTACTTAAAACGCGCTCAGAAAAAAATTGTAGATCGTTCAGCTAAGAGACCCCCCGACCCCCCTTTTCAGCCATTCCTTTCTTCCACTTCCTCCCCTGTGGAAGCTCTCTTGCCGTGGTCACCCACTCTTGACTGAATCAGAACCTAATTTGGGTCCGAGAACCTCCGCTAAGCTGAGGCGTGAGCTAGGTACCTCGCGTTTAGCGGGGCATTAAACCCTGCGGGTACCCCGAGAAGACTCAGGGAAACCGTACTGATAAGGCGGGCAGCCAGCCGCTCTCCCCCCACTATGGTCCACAATTTCGGGGTCCTGTCAGGCGCTCCCCGTCGAAAGGCTCAGGCCGGCACCCCGACGGGGCCGGCCCGGAGGCGGAGCCTGGCCGGCCGCCCGCCCGCGGACCCTCCTTCCGCGTCCGGCCGCCGCCAGCGCTGGCGCCACTCACCGGGCACCAACGATTCCGTTTCCGCCATGTCGCGGATCGGACAGGGAAGGCACGGCTGCTTCGGAAAGACGGCAGGGGCAGTCCGGCTAGGCCTGAGGAAGTGCCCTAGGCCAGCGGACCCCCATAGCGACCCTCTTGGCATCGACCACTTCTGAACGCCCGGAAGTCAACAAACAGACACCAGGGGCAACGGAGGCGGGGCTTAGGGGGGGCGAAGGCGGGGCGAACGGTGGTTGGAGCAAGGGGAGAAGGAGGCGGGGCCACAGTGGCGCAGGCGCAGATGAACTGTGTGCGGTGAAGCGATCGCCTGCCCTCTAGCGTTCGGGAGAGGAAGAGCAGCCAGGCCGCGCTGTGCGGCCGCTTCTACCACCAACTGGAGAACCAGAAGGGAATCGTGACCAACAGCATGTGTCTCCCTTGCCACTTCTTGTGACACGCAATTGTCGGCGCCCGTCCATGACAATAATACTAGTATAATTTGTAACCTAGCGAGGCAGTTCGCTAAACGTTTTACATCTTAAATCACATTTGCATTCCCACTATATTGACCAACACGTATCATATACTAGATATTTATTACATCTTTATCGAATAAATAAGTGCTACTACAATTCTGTAAGGTCGGCAATGCTATTCCTCTTTGCAGATGCTCAAATCATACATAAAAGGGACAGTTAGGTTAACCTCGCCTTTGGTCTGAACTCTACATGTATCTCCTGACAGAGCGTAGAGGCAACTGAGGCATATGAAATTTTTATTGCACAATTATATTTTTTAGACAAACCTGAGTGTCCTATGTCATGATAAGTCAAAAAACCCAATCTACCGGAATAAGAAGATTTATATAATCATGGTAGGTCAGGATAAGAGGTTTTAGTTAGGTACAACTGGATTCTACGATACCTAGGTAAATACTATGCAGAACATGCTGCCAACACTTTCTCAGGGAGTTTACATTAAATGGCAAGAAGGAATTAAACTTTCTGTTATGCAAGTATTTATGCTCAAACAAAACTAAGAGGTACTAAAAATATTGAACAAGGACCTGTTCGTTGATCTGTAATGAGGTGTTAAGAGAGAAAAATTTTTTTATTTTAATTTTTTCCACTCATACAAACTTAATAGGTACCCCATTCCCCTCCCTCCCTCCACCCTTCCCTGAATCCCCTTGCTCCCTCCCCCTTTTTCACCTTTCTTTCCCCCCTTTCTCCCAGTGCCCCCCCCCCTATTCCTGGAGCATCCTTTACTATGCATGTCAAACTTCTCTCTGGGTCCTCCTCTCTGATGAGTTGTAAGAAGTCAGTAGCATTGCCTAGAGCTCTTTTTTGTGTTCCCCTTTGGTATAGGGACACTATTGTGGCTGTTAATCCCTTGCCTCTAAGGACCGTAGAGCCTGTGATCCATGCTAGCCTTTCGGGGGAGGGGGGTCAATAATATGTTGGTAATTGCACAGCTTATGCAGAGTCGTTGCTCCTCCCCATCTTTAGGCTCTTACAGTCTTACCACCCTCTCTTCCGCAAATTTCCCTGATCTTTGGGATGGAGAGAGATTAGGCTGGCCTGGTTCTTGGTGATTAATGTAGAGTCTCTGATGTTCTGAATTATGGTTCGTTGGTTTTTTTTTTCTTTTTTTTTTTTCCAGTTTTGCTGTTCCTGCACTGCTCTTGGCTCCATCCTGATGGGTATTGGATGTCACCCTCTGGCCAGAGATAAGAGTCTGTTAAAATAGAGTCTTATTATAAGAGTAGATTCAAAGGTAGATGGAATAAGAGTAAGAGACCGCGATGGGGGGGGTCAGTCTCCCATTTGCAGGATGGTTACCTTCTATCTGCCAATCTCTATGCCCTCCCTGTCTGGTGAGATCAAGCCCCATCAGTTGCAAGTGACCAGGAAGGAAAGTCTGTGATCTTAACCAGATGTCTCATTACTTACTTGCAGTACTTGATGGTGGCCTGTTTTATCTGGAGCAAAGACTGTAAGTATAAGAACTGAAGAAGGACAAACTGAAAAGACTGCAGGACTCTGGCCCAAGAAAATTGTGTGCAAATTTGCTTGCTTATAAGGCAACATCCCTACAAGGGAGCTCCATTCTATCCAGAAATAAAGGGGGTTAACACCAGGTGAGATGGCAGTGTTTGAGGCCTGTTGAGGTATCTGAAATTTTATCCTAAGGGCAATATGAAACCACTAAGGAGTTTTAAGCAGTTATATGAGTTCCTGAAATCATGCTGTTTTTCAGACAGTAACTTGGAGTAGTGAGGGGAGGTTTAAGGGGGGGTTACAAGCATTCAGATGGGTTGGTGGTCAAGATCACATGGAGCCCAGTGTGCTCAGGACTCAGGAAATAGTGGCTGATTGTTGACTCCTAGAAAGTGCTTCATGATCAAATGATCTTTCAGCAGGAAAGACAGGTTCTGAAATTATTTTGAAGAAGATCTGCTACTAATTTTAAAAGAATATAGTAATCACAATGAGAAAATAACTTAGAAGATTGACTGTGTTTCTAATACAATTTCATTTGATTTTGCATATCAGAACATAATAAAGCCAAATTTGGTGGTGAACACTTTCACACATTTTGCTATATCCCTACCGTTGGGTTTCTAACAGCAGCAACTTAGGCAGGTGGCACATTTACAGAGACAAACTCAGACAACTTAGATGAGGCTGAAATTGAATTAATGGGGCCTTGATTTGAGCACACTATGACTTCAGAGTGGAAGTGCTGATCTTAGCAAACTATTGCAAAGCTGAAGTTCCAGATGGAAGTGCTTATTCAGTGTGTGCAGTCTTGGGAAGAGGTGAAAGACTAGACTGAAGGCAAAGAGAGTAAGATAAGTCATAAAGATTGAGAAAGTATAATGTCTGTCTCTGCAAGAGATGATGAAGCTGAACCCAAAATAGAGTGATCAGAAATGAAGAGCCCATGTTGTAATGTATCAACAAAAAGAGGGCAGAATCAATTAGGTTACATAACATGGACCAATTTTTTAAGGGGAAATCTAAATGCCTACTGAATTTAGCAACATGGTGTTTGTTACCATTGTTGAAGAGGGCTCTCTGATCGGGCAATACAAGAAGAAACACAAGAATAGATAGTAGAATAAACTGAAGGCAAAGAATAAATCCATGTGAAAGTGTTAGAGACAGTAAATACAGATGAATAGGAGGAAAGAGAAAGCAATATTTGAAGGTGGAATTGAGGTGGAGTGAGAGCTTTTGTGAAACTTGTAAAGACTTGGTCACACTGAGGGGTTAAACTCAATAGATGGGGGAGCATACTTCAGCAAAGTAAGCACTAGTCAATAAAGTCAGACAAGAGGGGATGGAATCCAGAGACTATGGTAGAGGGAATGGCCTTAGCTAGGAAAAACATCTCTAAAAGGCAGAAAGAAAGGAAGAGAAACTATCAATATCTATGCTTAGTTTATATTGTTATACAGATTATACCTATATACTAACAATATATACATATATAACCTAGAGCTATATGTGTGTAAAACCTACAACTGGGTACCTGGAAGAAAATTAGCATGCAATAGCATTAGCTGTTCATTAACGAGGCCAAGTGGCCTGTGTTTACTATTGTCAATTGGCCAAACCCAGAAATCATCTTATTGTCATGTCAGTGATTTACCACAAAAAAAGTTTATCTTTTGCTCCTGCTACATATCCATGTGGCATGGATAGACATGCTTCACCTAGTCATGTGGGGGCCCAGTCTGTTGATGAAGACTTAACCATCTTGTATGTGCTTTTTAAGTAAATCATGACCACTTTGGTTAGCAAATCAGGACAAGAGCAAGTAGGAGCAAAAAACTAAGTGTTTAAGGTCAGAAGAGACATGTTTTCATTTGTCATAACCTGTTGGCTAAGTCCAGAGAAAGAGGAACAATATGGAAGAGCCCTTGGTCATTCAATGAGGAATTAAATACCTCTTCCACAATTCCTGTAGTTAGCATTTGAATGCGTGGAACCACCTTTCTCATACTAATGAAGAAAAGATGTTCTAGGGCCCAACTATGCAAGCCATGGGTTATGAGCTCATATGGGTCATGAAACTGAATTTGGGAAGCGTCATCAAAAATTCGCAACAGTGAAAAGTTTCTGGGCACATATTGCCTAAAAAATTAATTCATAGCTTGTGATTACATAATTCTAGAAAATACTTTCATATTTTTCTTCCACCATTGCTCTCTGCATGTTAGTACCAAATTAGTGTATATTTATATCTCATTGTGTGAGAATGGCTTGATTTTGTAAATTGCTCCTTGAATGGCTGACTACGGTTTGTGAAAAAAAATCATTAAATGAATTTATCATAGGAATAGGATAGAATTTCCAATGATTTTTCAAATGGTCCCAAAATACTTCTGCTATTTTGTACTACATATTCATGCAAAGCAGAATTATCAGTATTTGTTGAGTATAAAATCAAGACATTGATCAATTGTGAGAAGTGGTGAAGATGCTATGTCCTGTGGTATGAAATATTCAGGCAAAATTTATTTCTGTATGTAAAAAAAAACAAGGACATCTATCTTGCTGCATACGAATTTGTTTTCCTCTTTAATAAATGATATGCATGCCAAAGAATTATTTTTAAACGAATTTCTTTATGATTTATTATCAATAAATGATTGATTCGTATACCTCTTTTATAGACCTACATTCCCAGGGTCAGGTAAAGCTATCTTGGATTGGGGCTGGGGAGATTGCCTTGCTAGTAAATGTTCCTGACTTTGGATCCCGAGATCCCATTTTTTAAAAAAATACAGGCAAGTTTGGTGATGGCTTGCAATCCCAGCCCTGGAAGGCAGAGCCTGGGACATCCCAGAACAAATCAACAAAGTAAAAGATCAATACAGGATCAATCTAGATGTAACCCTTGGGCTTCTACACGTACCTCTCCCCCCCCCCCGGCCCCATACAGGCGTGCGTGCGTGCGCACACACACACACACACACACACACACACACACACACACACACACGAAATACTATCTTGGATGAAAAAAGTTGACAAGTAGTAAAGTTAAGAAATCCTGGTCTGGGAAATTTATATATATATGTGAACAGGGAGAGAGAGAGATAGAAGAGAAAGAAAAATACCGCATGCCATAGGACGTATGTGATGTACAGTGGGCAGCAACTTCTGAGTCTCTTATTTCATTCCACAATGTGGGCTACAGGTAGTGAACTCAGATCACAGGGTTTTCAGGCAGGCACTTTTACCTGTCAACCCATCTCACAGCCTTTTAGGTATAATTTTGTGTTTTCAGCTGCAGTTGTGTGCTTTTTTGAGGCCAAAAACTCTTGCTACTCCTCAGGAAATCGTGTTTGTATAGCAATCACCACACGTTTGACACATGTACAAGCCTTGGCTATTTGCTCGATTAATTCTAGTTGTTATTAATGTCTGGAGCGTCTCATGTCAACTAAAAATAGAGGTGTGAACAAGGAAGACGTTTGATAGATCGTGATTCCTTGCTGAATTCATTTCTTTCTTGACAGCATTCAGCAACACCTTCACGGTTTGCATTTTGAGTCACATTACAATGCAGTTGCCTTGCCTGTTGATTTCTCAGTTTGAAAGAGTATGAACAGGCAGTGCTGCATTTTGCAAACTTCCCTGTGAGATCCAATCCACATCCAAATTTACGAAACAGATGCTAGCCATTTCTTGGATGTCCATATTTTTGAGCTGCTCTGATATATGTGAACAGACGCTTTATAGGTCCAAAGCCAAGAAGTTTTATTGGTCAACAAGAAAGGGAAGCTAGTTCCCAAAGGAGAAGTCTTGCACTTTTATTTCATTTTCATCTGGTCCAGCATTTGCAAGTCCTTCAGTTCAATACAAGTCATCCGGTAATCTTGCTGAAAATCAGATTCTGCTTCTACTGATCTACAATAGGCCTAAGGAATAAGCATGCTTAACGAGATCCTAACTGCTGGTACTTAGACGACAACTTGGGCAGCACAAGCTATCGTGCAGAAAGGCCTGTGAACAAGTCAACAGTGGAGCCAGAAAAGACAAAAAAAGACTTTTCCAATAAATCTGTCATGAACATTTACAGATTAAAGGATCTACTATTAAGAAGAATGTATATAGGATACCAAAAAGTCATTTAGGAAAAGGCAAAAATAAAAGAAGAGGAATAAAAATGGTCAAAGGCTATTGCTTTTATAGAGATAAAAATCCAAAGAACCAGAGAAAGGGATCCCTCATGTATCAGTGGCACTCACTCTGAAATGTTTCCTATGCTACAGGGGGTTCTCATGTACATGCAAAAGTAAGTTGCCTATATTGGAACTTGTTGGGACACATACACAAGAAAGGACATTGTGATATGAGGGAAGCTGGGGAAGAAGACTCTATCAAAAGAATGATGATGAGGTAGAGTAATTTGGGGATAAAACAACAAAAGTCTATTATAATTTTTTAAAAAGACTTTCACTGTTACTTTAAATAAGGGGACTTGCAAAATAAATAACAAGATAATATGTTAAGCTCATAATGTAGACAGTACTGAAACACAATTATTAAACTAAGTCTGGTGGTGAAGACTGTTTGAGAGGCTGAGGCAGCAGGATTGCAAATTCAAGGTCTGCATGAGCTACAAAGTAGGTTCAAGACTAGCCTTGGCAACCTAGTGAGACCCTACTCAAAAATGAAAAGGAGACTTGGTAATTAAGTGAGTGATAGAGCACTTGTCTATTACGTATGAAACCCTTGGTCTCATCCTTAAAAAGAAAATCCCTGGTATTCCAAATAACACACACAAAAAAAGAGAAGCCCAAATACTTAATTGGCTTATTGAGGTCTTTTGGATATCTTTAATTTTTGTATTCTAACCACGATGTAATGCTTTCTTGAAAATATTTTTTGTAGAAAATTGTATATGTCTATACAATTTGTCTGTACAATTCTAAAGGATTATATGCAAGAGACATAATCATAACCTTCTTAAAATACATATTTTGCCAAATTATCATTGGAAAATGTCATGCCAATAGAGTACATAATAAACGTACTTAAGGTAGAAACAAAACAAACAGAAAAGAAAACAGGAGATGGATCCATTAATTAGTTTGATTGTGATAATCATTTGACAATGTCTATTGTAGTAAAACATCACTATGTATGCTTTAAATATATACAATAAAACAGATAATGATGTGATAGTTTTATGTGTGGAGATATAGCAAAGATCCAGTTTAAGTAATGAAAGCAAGTTGCGAGTTGGTACACAAAGAATCAATTCATTTTATAAAGACTAAATTGCCATACAGATAGGTATGCTATACACACAGGTACAAGTATGGACTAATATTTGTTATACAGTTTAGCAGTGGTTCCCTCTACAGTGTGGAATCAGGAGGAATTTTAATTTCTAAATCATAAAGCCCATAGCTGGATAGATCATAGGCCTTATTAGGGGAATCATTTTTATTGTTTTGCTAAATGTTCATGTTTTGTCCTACTGTGGTGGTCTAAGGAAAGAAAGATCTCATTCTCTGTGTGTTATGATGAAACTGTGTACAGTGCTCTATAGGAAATAGGCTGTGGAAAAATTTTTACCTTAGACTAATCACTCCTTTATGCTTCTGTAAACTGCTTGCTCATGAGGATAGTCACTGTTTACACATAAAAGATAGTCAAAACTAACCCTCACAATCTGCTAACCATTTAGTTTCATAGTTACAGCCTTGGGTCATCAGAACCACCACTCAAGGTTTCTACCTCTCCCCTCCCCCCTATCCAAATTCCAGCTGTAATCACTATCTGAGACTGCCAGCTTGAGTCACTAGCTGGACAGCATGTGTCAACTTAGAAACTACTATAAGAACTTCATCTTGCCCTTGTTCGGGGCTCCATCATGAGGTCCCAAACTCTGATGGAATCGTGGAGTCCTAGGGCTCCATCTAAGGTCCTGAACTTGGGTGGAATCCTGAAGCATCAGTTCTGTTTGGCCCACTTTCAATAAACATCCTTTTCAGTCAAGCTCATTGTCTGTGCCTCATTGGGTGGACTTCTGGACCCTGCAACACTACATGTTTGTATCATCTTACTTGTTAAACAATGAACACAGTGAAAATGAAGACATAAAATGGTCCTTGGCCTGTATGGCAAAGATTTCTAGTAAACCTATTTAGGAAGTTGAGGAAGGAGGATTATAGGTTCAAAGCCAGTCTGAGCTACATGGTGAGTTAAAGACCAGCCTGAAAATTAGAAAATAAAACCAGGTTGCTGATGCACCTTAGTCATAGAGCACTTGTTAAGCTTGTGTGAAACTCTGAGCTCAATAACAAGTACCCAGGGATTAAAAAACATAAAGGCTCCAACTCTGAAATAATGTCACAAAATTCACAGAAGGTGACACTCACGCTAGTTAACATTTGATTAATATTTACTAAGTGGATCCTCAAAAAACTTCACTGGAGAGGGATATGCTTGGCAGGGGAGTGAAGGGATGGAGTATGGGAGGGGCCAAGGAAGTAATAGGAAAACTCTAAAAATGTTGGATACAACCAGATAGAAACCCCAAAGCCTGTCAGAGCCTGAATCAGAAAGTTGGTAGGCCATGCATTATCTCCTGGACATGACATAGGTGTGATATACAAGGTTTCATGGAAGACACGCATATTTACATAAGAATTGCATGAGAGCTGTCTTAACACCGTCTCACCATGACGTCAGAAAGATGTCAAGAAGCTTCACACCTCTCTGAGAGACTGATGAGGACTAATGGTGATGGAGAAGTAAAGGAGAATGCTTTCCTCAATGGTATATCCACTGATTTAGGATGCTTGCTGGAACATGAATCAGGTCAGGTATAAGTCATCACAAACTAGATGAAACACAGTGGGTTGCACAAGGGAGAAGATTTGAAAATAGGAGTGAGTCAGGGAGGGGAAATGAAGGGTTTTAAAGGGGAAATGAGGGGGGAATTGGATTTGAGACTAAGGGTTGAAAATATTGTAAAAGTCACTATATCCATGTATACAACATTAAAAAATAAAGATCCAAAAAAAAAAAAAAACCCCAAAACAAACATTCTATGTTCAGGGGAGCACAGACAAAGAAGATAGAGCTAAGTATTTTGAATGCTGTGAATGAAAACAACTTCCACCACATCTAGCATAAAGAATCCTTTGAAAGGCCTTTTAATGGTTTCCCCATTACTCCAAATAGAAATCAAAGTTCTAATCATAGCCTACGGGATGCTGATTATCTGGTTGTCTGATTTGCTGATCTCATCTCACACCCAAAAACTGCATGATGTAATTATTAAATTACAGGGGTTGGAGGCGAAGGTTAGTGATAGAACACTTGCATAGCTTATGTAGACTCTGGGATCAATCTCAAAGGTGCCAAAATGTTGTAGGAAATATTAAATCACTTTACAGTTGTTAGTGACTCTATTAGCAAATAGTGAACCATGATTCACTCCTAGCTTTTTAAAGACACTGATGACTGGATGTCTTCCATTACACCATACTCTCATAAAATGATGACCTCTTTGCAATAATAACATGAGCACTATGCTTTTTATAATGGGGATGGGTAGTAGTAGGCATAGCTTAGACATCTTAACAAGACCTTTCTCTTTTTTTAGTAGGTCACTCAGGCTAGTGTTGCTGCAAATACAAATAATGATCTTTGAATCCTCTTTTTGAAGAGATGCCAGAATGTAGTTTGCTTTGATATATTAACAAAAAATTGTAGATGTAAACAATATTTAAACTTTGCATTTAAAAAAGATTAACGGGTTGGGGCTGGAGAAGTGGCTCAGGGGTTAAGCCTCTGCCTTGCAGGCGGAAGGTCCTGAGTTTGGATCCTAGACCCCACGTATAGACGCCGGGCAGAAGCGGGGGCGGCCTGCGCTTCTGGTCCTAGTAGGATGGAGCCTGTGAATCCCCGGGCAGAGTAAACAAGGAGGAGGTGCAAGCGGTCCATGGTTCCCGAATTTGCCCCTACACACACACACACACACACACACACACACACACACACACACACATGCACACACGCACAATTGAATACAAAATTAAAAAAAAAGATTGATGGGTACTTAAAACATTGTCTAAAAGAAAGATATAAATAGGGGCTATAAAAACATGGATCCGATTGCCCCGTATGTCTCAGGTACTAACAGAGGATACAGCTTCAGAAGAATTATTCTTGTCGCATTGGTGATAGTAGTTGTATGATAAGGAAATATCATCGGTGACTCCTTTGATCTTATTTCTTACTAGATATTTTTCTAAGCATTTTATGTGCTATTCGTACTTACAACAAATTGAAGTATGTATAGAGTAGCTTATCCCTGATCACTAAGCCAAAATGAGGTAAGGACTGAGGATTGAACACCTGAAGTCTGATTCCAGAATGTATTTGCCTAAGAACAGCCTCCTCCGTCTTGAAAGATCTTTGAGCAACAGTCATCCAACTTTTCAGATTACACATTTTCATTTATAATCAACTCAAGGCTAGATGACAATAGAGAGTCAATTGATGTAGTCAGTGCAGATTAGCTTTCATGGGAGAATATGCAGCACTTGGAAGCTGTCAGCTGCTCCACAGACTTAATAGGAATACTAAGGAAGGAGGTGCAGAACAATGCAAGAAATAGTAACCGGTAGAAAAATAATGTGCATTTACATATTTAAATTCATGTACTACTACACTAACATATTACACATATGTAAAATGCACACTAAGAACAAAAGTTTGTTTCTATTTTTAAAATTTTAATAATTTATTTATGTGCAGGTTCATATGTGTGAGTGCAAACATAACTCGGCTCACATATGGAGACCAGAGAACAACTAGTGGGAGTGGGTTCTCCACTTCTACCATGTGGCTTTCAGGGATTGAACTTGGGTTATCAGGTTTGACAGCAAGTGCATTTGCCACTGAGCCATCTCGCTGGCTCTTTTATTTTTTTAAAAAGGTTAATTCTTGTTATATAGTTCTGCTGGCTCTCGAACCCACTATGTAACCCCGACTAGTCTTGAACTTGTGATGGTTCTTTTGCCTCTGCCTTCTGAGTGCTGGGATTACAGGCATGTGCACTACATATGGCACATATTCTATAGTGTATGATGTAGAATAAAAAGATCTAACACATTAAGATCAAAAATATAAACTGAAGTAAATGTTCTGTGATTTATTTTGTTCTATTAGAATGGATTGACTTGAGCACTGCCAATTTACAGAACAGACTTGAGATAGAAAGATGTTGACATCAGAATGTTTTAGGTTTTTTAGTAACCCGGACACGTTGTTTATTCTTACTCCTCATCTAGTAAATCAGAATACTAACATCTGTGTTATGTATGGGCATTTCATAATGAGTTGTTACTGCGACTTTTGAAAACTAAACGGCCTTTGAGCATCTAATTTCATATTTATAGGAATGTGTGGCTTCAGTGAGATGATGTGAACAAAACCTCCAGTGCCTGGGTTTCAGCGAGCTCTTTGCATATTCCTTACTTTGCTGCACAGTTTTCATTTCCATGACCTGCGTTTCATGGTCGGTGTTTTTATAATCACTTTGCATTGCATGAGCTTTCATGATTAAGCTGCAGGCAGCCCTGCAGTTAGCCTTAGTGCATCTAGATGGAGCCAGATTAATAGCTTTTTCATGCAGCATCCTTCCAAACATGGCATAGCTTTCTCTTTGATGGAAAAGAAAACTGGCGAGGAGACATCTGGAAGAACCTAGGTGTATTTTGCGTTGTAAAAAGCAAGGGCTTGAGAGAGAGGGAGGGCCTAGTGACTGTCAAATACTTAAAAATGAATGGCCCAACTGTTCTGCTATTCTACATCTGTGAACACAAGCTTTCTTGTATGTCGGCTGTTAGTTATTGCCCTTTGTGACTGAGAATCAAGCTTTATAACTTTCCACTTGGATTTTTAAGCTATTTTTAGCTGTGTCCTTTGTGAGTGACTTTTTATTAGCATATATTCAACAAAATGATGGGATTCATAAAGATTCTTTCATTTCACTTCTGTCCACCTCCTCTCCTGCTGACTTTTCCCCATAAGGGTTTCTCCAATACATTCAGTCTCATTCACTACTGAAAATTTCACCCTGGATTCCGACTCTAAGATTTTCCTACCTCTTGATCCTCTTCTGAAGATGTTGCTTAGGTTTTTCTTCTTAGCCTGTTGGATATCTTCAGCATGATATCACCCAGAAGAAGAATGTAATTGAAGGCCTGTTCATCAGTCAGGTTTCCAATTCACAGATGATAACCTCTTACTACTGAGATCGTTTGAAAAGGAATTATTTATAAGTAACTAATTTTAAAACTATTTGGACCAAACACAGGGCATTATGCAAGGCTACACCCTCAACATCAGTGGGGCTGTTGTAGTCCTGTGGCCCAAAGAGATGAAGGGATACAGCATTAGTGAGAACTCCAAAAGAGAAAGGTGTGTAGAGCAAGTCGCCTAGAGAGGAAGTGAATTTCTGTTGAGAGCAAACTAAGTATACGTAAGTGTCAACATCATGAAGGAGCGATGAGTTATAATAGTTAACTACATGTCATGCCTTCTTTCCTTAGTCCCTCTTAGACTCCAATGCCCAATAACAAACCAGAACCTGGAAAACATGAGAGCTCCTAGATGTAGTCCATGTTAATTCATTTTCTTAGGAAGATACCCCACCCGAAGCTGCCAGACTTAGTGCAAAGATTGGTGCAAAGAACATAGATCAGAAAAAAGGCTAGGAAAAGAGACTAGGAAAAAAAGACATATCAGTTGGTAATGACTGTGCAGCGAGACTGATTTGCACAGGATATCACTGCCAGGCATAATGGTGGTCTTCAGCATACTTCTAATTTCATTTTCTCTTTGTCACAATCAGCAGAGTATCATCCTGAGAACATCCATTTGGATGATGTTGGTTGCCCTGTCTACTCTCTGTCAAGGAGTGGAGAGGCGAGATCACTTGCTTTAGACTTCCCTGGAAGGAACATAGGTGCTTCCTTCAAAACTCATAGAATTTGGGATTTCTAGGTATTAAAAAAGAGTTGGGGGGCTGGGGATGTAGTTTAGTGGTAGAGTATTTGTCAAACATGCAATATAACCCCGGTTGAACCCTTAGCATAAATAAGTAAAAATAAATAGATAAATAAATGTATTTATTTCAAAAGGAAGGCTTTGTCCCTTCTTATAAAAGAAGTATTCACTGACAGATGACCTCCTAAATTTTTTAAATCTAAAATCATATAACAATCAAGAATATAGAGTGCTAGGTTTTATATTTGTAGTCCTAAGTCTTTTCTCATCTCCTGATCTCAGGAATGCCCCTTTATCTTCCTAGATCTTTATACAAGAAGGCTGCACACAATTGTCTTTATTAAATAAACTCACAATAAAGGTAGAGTCCTTCAAAGTAGCTGCCCATAGTGGCTTTGTTATTGACTAGAATGTGTCACAAAGCTAAAGGATCCCAAGAAGGTCTCCAGCTTCTATTTCTTTAGAGGGTTGAAGACACTGGGCTCTGGCATCTTTGAAGAACAGCTGGACTGTGATGTCGGTGATGAATAGCTAACAGCAACAAGGTCTACAGAACCAGGCTCCAAAGGCAGCAGAACAATGGCAGGGTGAAAAGGATGGAGCTCTGAGTCAGACAAAGATGGAAGCAGTAGTGTCAGCAGCAACAAAGGAGGTAACAAAACTCACTCCAGTGAACTCAACAGCAAGTTGATGCAGGATAAGGGAAAAATAAGTCCCACTTCCTTGCACTTCCTATTATCTGGTCCATCACTGGAAAGTACCACCCACTATGGGTTGGGTTTTCCATACCAAGTGAATAAGTACCTGCGGACTTGTTCAGGGGTCTGCTCCAGCCACCCAGCCTCCACAGCTGTGCCCCAAGCAGCCTGCAGCTGTCAAATTGACACTAGAATATAACCAGAATGGTCTGTTAAAATATGTATGCATTTTCACTCCACGAAATCCCCTATTTGGCATTTTGGTATTTTCTGTTGATGTCTCAACTTCACTGAACATTCATTTGTTTTAATATAATCATGGGACTGGTTATCTATTAGTATATAGGAAGGATTGAAAATGTATTGATGTTCTAAAACATAACGTACCATTTTAAGAGATAAAGTAATAAATAAGACAGACATAAGATTTCTCCACACTGTGGGCCTTCTGATGTACTTTCATAGGCCTGTTGATAGTCTCACCTTTGAAGTACTTTATTCACATTTTCTCAACATCCCCTTGCCTCCTCCTAATCTTTAAATCTTGTTCCTTCCATCTTCTTAATTATCTGACCCAGACATTAAACTGTACCCGTGAACTGATATGCATTACCCCTCAGATCTTCTCTTCCTCAAAAGAGAAATGCATTGCTCTTAGTGCTGCTCACTGGAAACATTTACTTTATTCTTAGTTTGGATTCACTACAGCTGACCAATCTACAATGCATCTTGAACTGTTTGATCCTGAATCAAAACATGGCATTTCTCAGCTTCAATACAACATTGTCATACTCTATCCATACTTCCTGGAGTTTTTCCAAAGTCGACTAGAAATCCAGAAGTTGGTTGGCAAGGTAACTTCCTCAGATAGAAGAGCAGCTTCAATCAAGGGAAGAACAGTTTCATCAGGCAAGGGAAGAGAGATTTCTTAAGCTGGCAAAGGAGATTGACTGAGAATTAAGGGTTCAGCATTCATAGGGTCCTCTAAATCTTCTCATATATTTCCATTTCAATTTTACAGCTTTCAATCTAACCCAGATAATACCACAATATGCACCTCAGAAACCCGTCAGGGCTATGAATAGTACCAATATTGTAATTCATCAGCATATAGGATCAAGTCTGACTTTATATTTGACCATCTCAGATCTGCCAAGGCAAAAATGACTTTTTTAATACCATTAAGCTATTTATTATAGAAAGCAGCCAGTTCCTCAGGTATCACTGAACTTCTGAGGTCCCTCACACTATTCTTGAATTGAGCACTTAGTAGGCATTCCAGGTGACCATAGGGGATATAAGTTAAATTGCTAAAGTGCTTCAAAAGGCTAGTTTTACTGTCAGCCAACTAACTCTGACTTTATCAGTTTTCCCTGATTTATTTCATGATACCAATTTAGGAATCACTTAGAGTTCTTGGGAAGAAAGATTTAGTAGAAAGCCATGGAGGAACTTAGAATTAACAGAAAGTTTAGAGAGAAATTCCTGGGCAAAGGTGGGAAACTGTGGACAGAAGGCAGCAAAAGCCTGGTTGGGATACAACCGATGATGCTTTTGCTTAGTCTGAAGGCACCACTGGACCTGCTCATTAAGACAAGACCATAAGACCATACTAACAACCAGACACAACCAGTTACACAGTACCACCTGTGCTTAACAACACTGAAAATATCATTTCATGATCCAAGATTCTAAGTTCTGAGTCATAACATTACAGCATCTGCTGGGTCATCTGCCCATAACTTGGGCAGTAAGGAAGAGGAAGTAAGATTTTGCACCAAGATACACAATGGGAACTGGAGGTTTGGTTCCAATGCAAGGTAGTGAAAAATTTATACTTTCCTTCCATTATTAAGATATCTGAAATTATTTTCTATTTCTCACTTTATCTCTCTCTCTTATATTCATCATCTTTGAAGAAAGTCACTATACCTCAATTTTCTAGTTTCTGGGGGGACGTGAGTTGGATGAAAATACTCAAGTTCCATTTCTCTAATGCTCTGTGATCACAGGCATCTCATGAGTCTACTAAGAGGGGTACTATCTTCACATTCAAGGTTCAACAAATACATAGTACAAGATCTTCCATTTTATTAATGAGCTGCTTCAAATGATCATGTTGACTCATTGAAAAAGATTCTATGTATCTGTGCACTTCCCCTATGACATTAAATTTTAAGTTCTTTGCTTGCCTTTTAACATTCTTATATGCACATAAAAATGAAGGTGAATCTTAGGGAGAACAATGATAAACAAAGCTGATATTTCAAGAAACCTTAGGGTCTTATCAAAGCTGTTGCATCAGTTTTACTTTAAATCTCTTATCTGTCTAATTATTTTACCACTTTGATTAACTGAAGGTAAAATTGGTATTGATGAAAAGAGAAAGCTCAATCAAAGAAGCAGATAAGCAAATAATTGAACTCAAATAACTTTTAATTGTACTCACTTAATAAAGTTAAGGAACAATGTCAGGTGCCAACATCACTTTGTTAAGACAAAGGGCAGCACTGGAACGAAAAGAGAAGGAAGTAACAGAATATTCTTCAGAGTTTTAGACAACTTACAAATTGTGAAGTGCTTTTCCATGAATTTCGTTCCAAAGAAACCCTAAATCATATATGAAGAATGTGTTCACACTCTTCAGTGCAAGCATAATTCATTGTCTCCCACATAGTTCAGTCATCTGTAGAATGCCGCTCAAGTCCCCAGGCTTCTTCAAACAGAAAGTATTAGGTGGGTTTCCAGAATGACAGTTTCAGCAGGCAACTCTGAAATGTTGTTCCACTTAGAACTATAGTAGAAAACCTAGCAAATAATTTTCATTTTAACTTAATCAAGTACATTCTTCTAAAGTAAAGAATACATTTACTCTTTGCTCCCTTTCTAAACTTAGGTCACCTGGATACTTTCTTTCTAGGGTCCTGCTGCATAAGAAAAAAATGGCATAAATGTAGTCTCTTACAATGTCTTAACTAATGATTCATAACTTACGATGTGAAAATAAAGAACATTCAATAGAAGCTATGCATGAAATTTTGAAGTTAGATATTTTCCTATTCTAGCACTGTATAATCTAGTATTCTTGTGATGTGGGGAGCATCAACAAGCCACAATTCCCAATCAGCTATATAATCACAAAGGGAAACACTAACACATTAACATGCCTCTAAAGCTACAATTTTCAGTACAGTACAGTAGACATATTAAATACATGGGTTTGCCAAGATATGGCTCAATCATAAGTTAAGGAGCATGTGAGAATCAACTAATACATGAAAAAAAGAGGCAAGCAGCACATTAGTTGTAGTAAAGGACTCTGGGCTAGGGGACTTGGTGACATTATTAGGAACTGAAGGTGACCTGGATGACTTATTCTCTTCGATAAATGTATTTTTGATGCCCCCAGAGCCATTTTGGGTTTAATTGATTGGGAGAATTCACTTTAGAAAATGACTGGAACATTTTAAGGTTCCTTATGACTTTGAATAAGCAGACTACAATTGAACATTTCAAGAGAAAAAGAGTCTGAGTCATGGTTCATGGAAGTGAAGAGAATTTTATGATCCATTTTTATTAGACTTCTTACACTGAAAGGCAATAATTGCTCCTGGCATTCAGAGAGTGCTTTGTATTTTTGAAATACTGAACAATCATTAAGTACTTTATCTCATTTCCATCTCAAATGAGATAGGGAGAGTGGCTTGTCAAGATTACATAAGAATAATAAGTGATTAGAAACTTGGGATGTTAAGCAATTGGTGAACTGAGGACAAAACAATGTTCCTTGTATCTTTGTATCATTTATGGAGAAAGGGGGAAAACTATTTCTCTACAGTTCCTCACTGAAAAACACTTATTTTGTTTCCTTTTGATTTTTCATTAGTCTAAAGTTCAGCAGTTTGGTTTAATATGACATTTTAAAGAAGGAAGGCAGGACACTTCAAACCTTCCATTACTGGGACAGTAACTAGAACAGACTTAGAACTGGGACAGAGATAGTCTTTCATCTTTTGTGTTTACAGTAATAATTTTAGAAATCTAGCATTTATTACACAGGGAGACAGGTACTGTATACACCACTGTCATATCTCAACTTTACAACAAAGTTATGGTCAGTAATTGTTAGTTCCACCAGTTAAAAGAGGAGGAAACTGGGGCTTAGAAAGACTAAGGAAAATTTACTTACAGTAAATATCTTATAGATCTGGCACCTAAACCCTTGGATTAATTAATTCTTACTGCTTTGTGCTTTTTTCTTTCAGATGTCAACTTGATAATTGAATAACAGAATCTTTAGTGCTATCTACAATGATTTAGGGCAATTTTCTGTGCAGGTCTGTAGGAGCTTAACTAATTCATGTAGGAAGACTAAACCCATAGGTTTGGTGGGATTATTTCCTAGTCAGGTTGGTAAAATGGGGAGACAACTGAAAGATGGAGAAGATAAAGAGAGAACTGATTGGAATTTGATAGATTGGCAAGTAAGTAAGTATACCCTTCTCTCAACTCTTCCCATGAATATGGTATGTCTAAGTTCCCTGGGCTCTTGATGCTGATATGAACTCTCCTGCCTTAATGGTGAACTGTAATCTGTAATCACAAATGAGAATGAACCTCCTGTTCCTCTAAATGGTTTAGGCCTTGTATCCATTACAGCAACAAAGTATGAAGCCAAGACATGCCACTTCTCAGTTTACTTGAATATCCCCCAGTGGCAATATACTGGGTAACAGCACAGAGGAGCCTTGTAATCCAGGAAGTCCTGTATTCCACAGAAGTAGTAGTTTAACTGAACTCCAGTTGAAGAATTGTGGGAACTAAAAGCAGTGGTGATGAGTGACCAATACCCATAACATAGCCTCTAAATATTCAATCAAACGCCATGAAATCTTTCGTATTAGAGACAAAAGATTCCCATAAAGTGCATCTTCTAGAACTTGTATAGGTCCCATTTTGCAGGCTACAGTGCTGTTACGAATGGAACGACCTTAAGAGCAGACAGCTGTGTTGACCAGTAGCATAAGGTAAACCAATGTCCTTGCCTAGCAGATATGGACTAATAAACAAGAACAAAATGAGAAAATTAACAAGTAGGGTCGAGAGAAAGATTTCAATCAGAAAGATGCTTACAAGTTTTACTAAAAACTGAAACTGGGTGAGGGAGATATTTGTCAAACAGTGGCATTCAAGGACATGTATCTTGGGCTCCTCAGAACAACATTGTGGTGGAAATCGTTATTGGGACCATGCTTTATACCAAGTACATATCAGCAGTAACAATTCCATGGATCTCACAGGGCCTCCATTGGCCAGGCGTTGGAAGTGTCTGTTAGTTCCAGGAGCATCAAGGACAATTGTTGAAACACAGATGAACTTTAAACCTCTGTGATTTCCTTGTTTGCTTAATGCCTGATAGCGTTTAGTCTGCTAATAAATCTTTACGCACATTTTGATCTTTGCACTTTCAAGGGGTGGGATTGGAATTAGCCTATGGGGAAAGAGATGGCTCTAAGATTCTGAGTGGGTTCTGGAGCCAATAAAAGGATGCCTTTAAAAGAGAATTAGCCTTTTTATATCTCATCTTCCTCTGACATAAGGTTGGATTGCTTATTTCTGTTTATCTTTTTTCCCATCAAACAAATTGTGCATTTCCTAATCTTGCCTGCTTTGTCGAAATTTACTGAATCATAAATAAAAAGAATAAGATGAAACTGGAGATTTTTTTGTTCCCATCTAAGCTCTGAGAAATTCTGACCTATGCTTAAAATCAAGAACTTTCATAGGAAATGATCTCAGGAGAATGACTTCAGTGCTACTGTGCTTTATTTCACCTGAGAGAAGAAAGACCATAATCAAATTGATGCTCAGCTTTTCAGACTCAAAGAAGTTTGGTCTTCAGGATGGACCCTGATTAGCTTTCTCAAGTGCCTCAGCTGAAAGAATTTAGAAAGAAAAGGTGGAGAGATAATCTTTACTGGTTTCATAATTTTCTCTTGAGCCTGCCTGTTTGAACAAATACTAAGTAGTGACGCAGAAAGAAAGCACCCTTGAATCAATATTTTTAGTTAAAATTCCATTACCATCCCTTAGGTGAACAGTAATTTTCAGATTTTCTAAAGATCAGGAGCCCCTTGGGTGATGTATTTACACATGGAAAGAAAAATATAGCCAGATGATAGGTAATTTGGTTTCTTTCCCTATCATAGTTCTAATTTATTTCTTTTTGCCAGTTCCAATGCAAACAGTTCCAATGCAGTTCCAATGTGACTAAGTCACAGTCAACTTGTGAAGGATTCTCCAGGGTATAAATACATAAGAAATAATAGATTCTTCAGCACATTGGATATGGCTCACACCCAGAGGGATTATAAGGAAAGGGAAATTGGACTTCAATACCGGGGGACAAAGTTATTCTAAAACTTAAACTTGAGATAAACTAAATGAATCGTGGATTTTAGTATAAAATGTAAGACTAAAGAGTTTTATGTGACATTAAGAGAAAATGGAAAACAGACTGATTTAATTAAAATTTTAAGCTTTGTGAAATGCATTATGTATGTAGGTAAACATAATGAAAATTAGAAAAAAAACTCAGACGTATGGATGTAAAAATAATCACAGGAAATGATCTTCCACATCATTACCCTTTAGTGAACTGCAAATTAAAACACAACTTACAGTACACACAAAAGAGATTGACAATGACAAGTGTTGACCATGATGTATGTGGGCAACCAGATCTTTCAAAGATTCTTGATAACTTTCCAAAAAGAAGTGTAACATTTCCTTCCAAAAGTATACCTACAACTAGTGCACGATCCAGTCACTTAACTTGTAGATAGTTACCCTAGACAAATTAAATTAATATTCTTGCAACAATTTATACCCAGATGTTTGTAGATGTATTGACAAGTTCTCAAAACAAATGACAATCCAAAATATTCTTTAATGGGGAAATAGGGAGGTACACTGTGATATATCCATACCGTATGATGCTACATAAGAATAAAGAAGAACATAGTAGTGATGCACATAACGATAAAGACAAAATCTGAAGACATGCTCAGTGAAAGAAGCCTGTCCCAAAAGAGTACATATTGTTAAGTTCTGTTTGTGTTTTATGCAGGAAAAGGTGTAACTACAGAGAAGAGGGAAAAATTAGTTATTTCATCGCTTGAAGGAGACTAGCATGTGCAATGCATATGATATTGGTAAACTGTCATGTGCTGCCTAAGATCAATGAGTAACTGGCTCTGGATGCAACATTGCCTGCCACCTCCCTCTATATCAGACCAAACACATTGTGTCAAAATGTCCTCCAAGATCCCTTCCCCAGAGACACATTGGTCCTCCGCACACTTCTAGGAAGGAGAAAGGAGGACAGCAAAGCAGCCCACATCCTTTAGATAAAAAAAAAAAAGAGTAATTGTTGGAATGAAAACATTATGTCCTTGAGCAGAGCTAGTAAGTAAAACATTCCCAGACACCTTCCCAAAGTTAAAGATTCAGCTATGGTTTATCCCATGAAGTAAAAATTCCTGTGGCAGGGCATCTAGTCAGAAGTCCATCTGTGGAGAGAAAGCTCTGCTCTGCCCAGACTCCTCAATGGAGAACTCCAGTTGTCTGTCCCCTTGGGGGCTGCTGGATGTTTGTAAGATGTTACCTATGTGCTGTATTTGTGATTTTACTTGGAAACCCCACCCAAGTGGACCCTTCCACTCTTCCAGGAACTCTCTCAATGGGAAACTCCAGCTGACTGCCTCTTGGTGCTCTCCTGGTGAATTTCTTCTGAATGCTTGTATGTCTTAAAAATTATGCTGTTTTGCTATCTACTGCTTCTTTCTTTTCAGCTATTTCTTCTCTAGTTATGTACTTAATAAATTCATTCATTCAAAACTGGAATCACAGCCATTGTACATTATTCTCTGGACCTTACAGAACAGAAATTTGTCATATATTAATTTAGAAGGAAGCTTTCTTATAATAGAACTGTTCTATATCCTGATTGCAGTGGTGTCACCAAACCTATAAAAAGCTCTCTGACCAAAGTTAAGTTTATGATATACTTATTATAATTTTAATGAATAATAAAACATATCAAGTACATTCAATTAACCAAAAGGGAAAAATTAAGATCATTGCTTTTCATTTTGAAATAAGGAGACCAACTTGCTCATGGTCATTTAGCCAATAAACTATAGATTTTGAACTAGAACTCAAATCTATTTCAATGATATTAATCTTTCTGTGATTTGTGAGACATAAACTTTCAAAATAGAAGTTATTTGTTGTGCTATTAGAATTTGACTGCCAGTGATCAACTGAGAAAACCCAATTACAAAATGATTTAAACAATACGATCATTTATTATTTTTCATGGAAAGAGGTTGAGCAGTAGAGGCTGGTTGGTTTCAAAATCGAACATGTCCAAGAGTCCCTCCTTCTGCTTTGGCAAGCATGGCTTTAATAAAAAGCTTTAATAAAAAAAGCTTTAATAAAAGCTGTGCTCCCTCACGCAGGATGTATACTGCCTTCAGACAGGGAGTTAAACCTCTGTCATGACTATCTTCTGTAAGATAATTTACCTGCATAACTCTTGTTTACAATTTTACTTGTAAGTTTGTGTACTACATGCAACTGCTGTGATTTTTTTAATCTTAAAGATTCCATGGGGTTATGGTGAGGTAACTCAGCAGTAAGACATCTTCTCACATATCTGAAAACCCCTCTCTAGAAACCTACATTGTGGAAAGAGAAAACTAACTCCCCCAAATAATTGTATCCTGTCCACCAGTGGTGTTACCATAGCATGTATGCATTCTCTCTCTCTCTCTCTCTCTCTCTCTCTCTCTCTCTCTCTCTCTCTCTCTTTCTCTTTCTGTTCAAGGATGCTCCAGGGAATGGGAGGGGGAAGGGGAAGGTACTGGGAGAAAGGGAGGGAAGGGGGTGAAAGGAAGGGGAAAGGGGGGAGGGTTCAAGGGGAACTGGGGAAGGTGGAGGGAGGGAGAGAACCAGGGTATCTATTAAGTTTGTATGATTGGGGAAAAATAAATAAATATAAATAAAAAATAAATCCTAATATCAAGCATCTAGAAAAAAATTTAAAGATTTCAGACTGCTATAAAAATCATTTATTCAAGTAGTGACATTATCAGGCTTTGAATATAGTTTCTCATCTCTTCTTTGATTATCATATTAAAATTTACCAAGTACTATAATCAGTAACTTTATAAGACTTTAGCTGGATAGATGAGAATTCTCAAGCCCCTAAGCCATACTGAACAGATAGTGCCTAGTCCAACAAATCTTCAAACATCACTCTCTTCACCTTTTCCTTTATATCACATTGATTCTTCCATTGCTTGAATTTGATGAGGAAAAAGCAGTAACAATTTCAAAGAAATGTTTCAAGTTCAATCATAATACTTGCAAAGTGAAAATGCCAGGAAACAAACATTCTTTGTATGCCTCACGGTAGCATTTGACTATTTGAAATTTCAGACTCAAACTTGATAAGATAAATTTGAAATCCTAGCGCTTTATTAACTTCACAATATCTCTTCCATCTATATCTGATCAATTGTCCTAACAGATGAGCATAATCTTTAAATCTCTGTTGTATCTATCTCTAGTCTGCTGTGTATTTCCACAGTGTTAGTAAGTGTTTGGCTCATCCTTACCTCCAAAATCAACTCTTTATTTTTTGCCTCCATTTTTCATCCCCATTGTATGTCTTAAAAGAGTGATGTTTTTTATACAATATGAAGATAAAACATATGTTCTTTAGTCTATCCCATCCCTAAAACAAAAACAAATTTTCCTTGGCTACATATTCAATTCTTAACTCCCATCATCTGGTTTGCGAGACCCTTGAAAATCTGGCTTTGATATCATCTTGCAAACATCGATACCAACCTCTTTTCTATGTGGGGGTTGTAAACAGGAGTACACTGATTCCAGCTCAATAGCTTGCAAGAATTGCTTTTCCACTTGATTTTCCTCAACTCTATATTTAGTGAAGTCAAGTTAGTAGTTTGAAGTTGGCAGTGATGGGAGTATTTATAACATACAAAGAACACAATGCTTTAAAGCAGAGGATTTTTAAAGAACTGGTTATTAAGCATTTACCAGCTCACCATTAGTTCCAGGCCAACTGGTACTAAATTTGAGAGTGATAGTGAAATAAGTTTGAAACACCAACACATTGAAACTCACGACTTCCAAATCCAAGATAGGTGAGTCTGGAGGAAGAGAACAGCAGGAGGTTGAACAATTGTTATGAAGATAAATCTGGGGAAAGGCTGAATTCCCAAAGCAGCAGACACTGTGAAGGGGGTTTCAGAACAGTGGTAGTATAGAGAAAGGAAGGCCAGGAAAGGGCAGGAGGCTAATACAGAGTGCTTTGGTGGACAGGTTACTACTATGGGCAGTTGAGATGAATATCAATGAAGACCTTTAGGGGCATGTACAGAACATACTTCATTGTTGTTCATGCAAGGAGGGAGGACATGGGGAATTTTTCCTCAAGTAGACAGTTTCCATAAAGACCTGGAAAATGGAGCTACAGAGATGGCTCATCAGACAAAAAGATTGTGGTACAAGTGTGAAGACCAGAGCTGAGATCCCTGGAACCTATATAAATGTTGTGTGGGCAAACTCTAACATTTGCTAAAGGCACTAAGATCCTTGGAGGCAAGGGATTGACAGCCACAGTAGTGTTCCTATGCTTAAGGGGAACACAGGAAAGGGTTCTGGGAAATGCCACTGGGTCATTGCACCTCATCAGAGAGGAGGACCCAGAGGAGAGTCTGGTATGCACATTAAAGGATGCTCCGGGGATGGGAGGGGGAGGCACTGGGGGACGTGGAGGGAGGGGGAGGGGAGGGGGACATAGGGCGGTGGGAGGTTGGAGGGAGGGAGGGGACTGGTCTACCTGTTAAGTTTGTAGGAGTAGAAATAAAAAAAATAAAATAAATGTTGTGTGGGCATAACAATTCACCTGTAATTCTAGTGAAGAAAGCAGACAGGGGATCCTCAGCTGAATAGCAGGACTAGTCATACGGGTGAACTTTGGGCTTGATTGAGAGAACCTGCCTCAAAGAATAAGGTGAAGATGATTCCTGATTACCCTCAGACCTCCACATATATGCACGGAAATGCACCCACGATGTACACATGAAATGAGAAAAAGAAAAATGTAGCAACAGCAGTTATGAGGGAGAGGACTCCAAGAAGGAACTGTGAACAGGATATACACATTCATATTCTCGGTGACTGAAGAGTTTTGTATAGAAGGCAAGTAGTTGGGCCAGATAGATCCTTCCAGTTGTAATCATTGATTACTGAGTAGCCTATACACGTTATTTGTTCCTTTCTTTGTGCCTACTTGTAACTTCCTTCTGTTTCTATAAGATCTTCTTCAGTTTTTTCGAGTTCTGAAAGTTGAATTATGAATTATGAAAATTGGAGAATTTTTTCAATTCATCAAAGGTCACTATCACCTCCATGAGAAAACCCATTTGATACTTACCACCTGGTGATGGAAACTGATTGAGGGTCAGACCAAGCTGGGGCAAGGTGGTTGTCTCACGTGCCCTAAAACAATAGAGGAAGTAACATGCCTCACTCTCTTGGTTAGGATATATGTGTTCAAAGAACAGTGACACAAGTTGCATTAATTTTTTTATTATTTATTCAATTGTGCATGTATGCGCGTGCATGTGTGTGTATGTGTGTATGTATGTGTGTGTGTGTGTGTGTGTGTGTGTGTGTGTGTGTGTGTGTGTGTGTGTGTGTGTATAGAACCACGGACGAATTCGGGAACCACCATGGACGCCTCCATCTCCTCCTTGTTTACTCTGCCCCGGGATTTACAGGCTCCGCCCTACCAGGACCAGAAACGCACCAGAAAGCCCACTGAGTTATCTAACAATTTAAAAGGCAGTGAAATTACCTTAAATGCCATCCCAATTTTGATGCAACTCCTTTCTTTCAATCTCCACGGGCAGTTTTGGATGTCTTTGACCACTCTGGCTTTGAGTACTTCCCTCCTTAAAATTAAAAGAGTTTTTGAGTTGCCGTGGCATCTCTCAAGTGCCGCCCGCATTCCCTCACACAAAACTACAGGAACTTGTTGACTTTTGCCTAAGTGTTGCTCATGCCACTTGTGTGTGTGAGTAATAGAACTTAACTGAAGACACAGGGTGAACCCGTGAGTTTTCTTTTAACAGGCAACTTGCATCTCCCTCAGCACACTCCATGCAAACATACTTTCTCTCCCTGCGTTATGTGAACAGTTTCACTCTCTGAAACCTGTCCAACACCTGGTGCTGTCTTGCGGCTTTGAAGATGCTTGGCTTTTTTCAAACAAAACAGCCATCTATTCTCCTACTTGGCACAGTCACTTTCTACCTTCTCCCTGTGCCTTTATAAACAGATGCTTCTGCTTAGAATATTCTTTCCAGAACAGAAGATTTGGCAGAAGTTTGGGATTTTTCAGTCTTTTGTTGCATTTATCCAAAATCATTCTCCATAAGTAGGTTGAAAAGGCAGAAAGACTGATTTCTCTGGTGTTATGAATTATGACATCATAACCATCTGGGCCCCCGAAACAGCATAGTTGGTTTTCTGAAAACACTTATTTGTGGTATAATACAAACTTCTACAAATGTTTACCAGGATCTGCTAAGTTTCACAACTGGAAAAAAGGGAGTTTTCTCCCCTCTCCTTTCTCCCACCCTTTCTGACTTAAGTATTCCCTTTTCTCTGTGTTGCAGGAGAACTTCATATAGTCCTTTACTATGAACTTGTACACTGAATCTTATTTACAAATGTCATCCTCATTGAAATGTAAGGTTGGCAGAGATGAGATCATTTCCTTTCTGAGATTCCAGTCTAGTCTGGTGTCTGTTGCAGAATAGGCTTCCAAATCAGCCAATTTATAGCAGCGGATACATAAATGAATGGGAAGCCATGATATTCAGAGCTCTGGGGAGGCCCTGACACTGAAGGCAAGCTCCCATGAGAATCAATACGTGATTACTTACTTACTAAGACCTATTCCATCAAAAACCTAAGGGTCACCTCAGGATTGAGATCTGTTTATTACACCTCTCTAATAATTTCCTGCCACTCAAACACAGCTTCCAGTCCACTCCTTTCTCTTTGTTTTTGCGGAAAGGTTGAGACTGCAAGGCAGGAAAGTGAAATCTATGGAATACCTGGGGCTGTCACAGCTACAGTTGGGGTTTTGTGCTGCCAGTTCGCATTTTTCTGAAAGAGTTATTTCTGCATACCTTCCCAGCAGGCAGTCCTGCTGTGCCTGGTGTATATTATATGCTCCGTGGGTATTTGTCATCTGATTTCACACATGTATGTGGCAGCATAAGTGCATTATAAAAAAGGAAGAGGCTGGGCACAGACAGAATTAGTTTTTTCTTAAAAGAAAGAAAGAAAGAAAGAAAGAAAGAAAGAAAGAAAGAAAGAAAGAAAGAAAGAAAGAAAGAAGGAAGGAAGGAAGGAAGGAAGGAAGGAAGGAAGGAAGGAAGGAAGGAAGGAAGGAAGGAAGGAAGGAAAAAGAGAGAGAGAGAGAAAGAGAGAGAGAGAGAGAGAGAGAGAGAGAGAGAGAGAGAGAGAGAGAGAAGGAGAGAGAGAGAGAGAGAAACAAAGAAAGAAAGAGACCTGCAGCACTACGGTTAAACTTAAAGTTCAAGTGCCCCTGCACCCTGCCCTTCAGTATCTCTAACCAGTGATCTGATAAGGTAGTTGAAGGGTGATAGGACCTTTGCTCCCTCTCTGTAACTGAAAATATTCTTAGCTTTTCAGAGGCCCTCACTGACAAACTAGCCGTACAGTCCTCTGGAGCATAGACTCGTCCTTTGCACTAGTCAAAGAAGATGCTGTTTCACTTGAGAAACTTGTCGAACAATGCAGCTCTTAGAAGTGGTCACAGATTTGTGGCTCGGCATTTTCGGTGAGTGGCAATCGGGGGTTTTGGTCTGATTTAGGACCCAGGGTGAAAACTGAAATTAGATACTGCAGAGGCTGCGAGCACAAAGGGCCTCTTTCCCCAGAGTGAATGCGGAGGGGTGGTCAATGGTTTTGCCAGACTCCTGCTTCTCAGTCCAGCCCAGTCCTTCAGCAGTTAGATTTTATCATGCACTAGGGTTGTGGTGGGGAAGCTAACCATGGCAGCTACAACAGACTAAATATACTTGTCATTTCCCACTACAAGGATCTTCTGCTTGTATTTGGATTGGCTAAATTGTTGGGAATAGTCAGTTATCTTTTTTTTTCAATAAATCTCTAATGGTAATGAAGCTAAAACAAAACTGCTGCAAAGGAACCTTGTGTTTGGAGGTTATCTATATATATCATATATATATATATATATGCTGAATATATATATATTTATTGTATATATATATACTGAATATATATTCACATAATGTAAATTTGAAATTCGTCACTGAAACTGTTGAGGAGCATGTACATAGGAGGTTGTGTCCAATTAATTCATTGCAGAATACCAGTAATAATACCAAAACTTCATTACAGAATATCATTAACAGCCATAGAGCACGTGGCTGAAGTTGACATGGCGTGTGTCAGTGACCATGGGGAAGGGTTGGAGAGAGGAACTAGCTGGGTAAGCAAAAATGTAGATATTGTTGCCAGAAGGTTTTTAGAGTAATTGCAGGTGGACAATCCAGTAGAATTTCTCCAGAGCCCCTTTGTAGCCTAAAGCAACCTGAAAATCACTCCATGACTTCTTAAAGGAAAGCACCAGCTTGAAGTCTTCTCTCACTCTTAAGAAATGCATCAGTGAGAGTGACCCTAGCTTGGCCTCCTTTTCCCTGATATCTGGACGCTTGCAGGGCTCCCTCACCAGCACCATATCTTTGTTGAATATATGGCTCTCAGGTAGCAATTGTAAATGACATTATAAATTGAGCACATAGTAACAGCTTAGGTGAGAATTCTAACCATGCAATTATGCATTCCCGTATTTTATAGATAGGATAAACGAAGCCCAAAGAGTTATGAGACTCCTCCAGTTAGTGACAGACAACATAACGTGAGAAAACTGGGAACAAAGCATCAACTTTTAGAAGCTAAAATCCTGGAATCTGGGCTTGGAATCATCACTAACTGGTTAGTTACATGGCCTTGAGAAAGTCCATGAACTTTTCTGCCATGCTATTCACCCATAAAATGGAAAGGAAGATAATATTTTCTCTGTCTACATTGTAGGGTGGTTCAATCATTCATTCAGAAAAATATTTATCAATCATCTATTTTGTTACCACCCCTGTGCAAGATGTTGAAGACACCGTGGTAAAAAAAAAAAAGACAGTGATATCCTTCATTGTCATATAAAGCCATACTCTAGTGATAATCCATGGGATAATGTGTGTGTGTGTGTGTGTGTGTGTGTGTGTGTGTGTGTGTTTGTAAAATAACATCAATATTCATTGTTTGTTATTCCACTTCACTGAGTTACATCAAATAAAAAGGTGGCGCAATTTTATTCCACAGATTTTAAACAGAGAAAAATCACTGTGGTGAAAATACTCCAGTGAATGAATAACCAAACCTTTGACCCTAAACTTACATTCTTTTTTGGCAAATTGTGTGATTATTTTTACAGTTATGGCAGGTTAAATTTGTCAAGTGAAACTTCTTCTAAATAGTTGTGTTTTTGATATGTAGTGATATTCTTTTGTTCATATCTGGTTGTTGGTTTACACTTCAGAAAAATCAAGCTAACCACTTCTAAAATTAAAAAGGGACTAGGTCAAAATACAGCTGATTTCCCTCAAATCTATATTTATTATTTGAAAATATGAAAAGCTTCTGTCACCCAGGTTATGAGAACTTAATAGTACATGTACTACAGAAACTAAGACAAGATTGTGTGATGGTCAGTCTTGTCAGCTTGGTTGGATTGAGGAACACTGAAAAGATTTGGAAAGCACAGCTCTGGATGTCTGTATATGATGAAGTTTCCCGAAAAGATTAGCTAGAAGGGAAGGTCCACTCATTATCTCTGTCATTTTCTTCAGGTCACACTGAATTGAGATGTTTTATTTTCACACCTGTTTCCTACAAGATGAACTGGAACTTCTGAAACTGTACAGAAAATGACATTTTTTTTTCTTTGAAGCTATGTGTATCAGGTATTTCATCACAGTGATACGAAATACATTGATATGGTCTTCTCATGCAGCATGGGCATTTTGCTTTCCTACTACATTATTTAGCTACACTACCTACCAGATAAACTTCTCTTCCAACACAGAAGAGTTCTCTTGTCAACTCTGACTGGTACTTTTGTTTTGATCTTTCAGTCTTCACTGAAATTTGAGTTCTTTTATTCTTTCGCATCTCTTGGGAAAAGTACAGGGTCTTCATTATACAATATACCTCATGAATTTGCCATTAAAAACTAATGGAAAATACGTGGCTGGGTTGAACAGCTCTACCAAACTAGGATTGCACAGTTATGAAGTAAATAGTCTTATTGCAATAGATATGACAAAATACCAGCTGAAGTAAGACTGAAGCCATCCATACAGGCCCCTGGATCAATCCCTTTTAGTCAATTAATTTCTTTTTACAAAATTGATAGGATCAAACATCAAGACAGCTGAAAACACCCAATCAGCAGGCATTCCATCTCACAAACAAGGCTGTGGACCCTGGCTATGTTTGGATAATGGTATTCTATGATTTGTTGCCTGTTAGGGAAACCACTTATTGCTTTTAAAGAAACCACTAAAAATATCTTTCTTTATCAGAGAAGACCAATTTGTAAGTGCAGTTCAATTTCATCGCACAAATAGAAATTTCGTCAGAGAATATTGAGCTAAGCCATGCAATTCTGTGGAGGTTATGGATTGGAGCCGGAGGTGACTGGTTTTCAGGTATTTCATTTCAGACCTCTATAAGGACTCACATAACTCATTATGTTTTCTTCATCCCACAAGCATGCCTGGCCATCTGTGCTTCTGTGTAGAGGACAGAAAACAGTGAGCAAGGCTTGATAATTCATGCTTTATGTCACAATTAAAAGGTCTTCCAATTTTCTTCTCATCATCTTTTCAGTAATTTAACTAAAATAATGGAAGTCATATAGTTTCAACAATCTATGGTTTTTTATCATGTCTTAAACATTTCCAGACTTTTAATCAGAGCTCCACAAAAACTTACCTTTCATCTGAATTCTTTAATTTTCTAAGACGTTCCAAATTTTAGAGTTTTTACATTCTACATTGTCTTAGAAACAGTCATTCAGTTATCAATAACAATTTATACAAATATGGATACGTAGCAACAATAAGGAAGATTTTAAGTATTTTTGTTAAAATTATTGGATTTAGAAAAATAAAACAAATACATTTGGAAAAATTGTGGTTGTTTACATCAATGGAGTCAGTTCATCATTTTTGTGAATAACAGGTTCTTTGAATGCTTTCTAATATCCTTTTATTTTGAGAATGAAAGAAGGAAAGGAGCTTAAAATTGACCATTTAGAAATCTTGTGTTTATAAATTTTGAGAGTGTTGTGGAAGACATGACAAATCATTGATTTCATTCCCAGTCTCACTTTTTTCAGATGGCAGCTTGAGCCCAGATAGAGCAATTGACCTTCTGAAAGTCATGGTTTATTCCTGCCTGGGCTAAACTAGGAGTACAGTTTGATTGCTTAGATCCTCCCTTCTTCCAATTCTCTTATTTTGATACTTTGATCCCTCTAAATTGATCAGGTTGGCCAA